>CM053742.1:77272361-77299312 GCA_028658305.1 Pachyuromys duprasi
AGACTTGGGGAGAACAAGAGCTCCACAAAGACCAAACTGAGCCGGGCACAGGGGTCTTGTAAGAAACGGTTTCTACAATCAAGGACCATGTGTGGATGTGGACTGGAACCCCCGCACGGATGGGGCTCATGATAACTTGGTGTAGGGCTGAAGACCCTATTCAGGGAAACAGGGACTGTTTCAGTCATGATCTTGATGGCTGACTCTTTGACCCTCCCCCATATAAGCCGGGGAGTGATAGACTGGCTAGATCCCAGGGGAGGGCTTTGCAGCCAGCCCTGAGGAGTCAGGATAAGCTGGGGTTGGATGGAAGGGAAGGAGGTCCTCCCCTGTTGGTGGACTTGGAAGGGGCGGGGAAGAAGTAGATGAGGGAGGGAGTGGGAGGGTAGGAGGGAATGGGGGAGGGGCTACGCCTGGGATTCAAAGTACCTAACCTGTGACTGAGATAAAAATAAATAAATTAAAAAATAAAATAAAATAAAATAAAAAAAGAAGTATCCTAACTAGCCTATATCCAAAAGTTTAGAGAAATGGTTACATGACATCACCTTGTTTAAAGGAATAGATTAGTTTTGCTAAGAACAAATGAACATTCTTAACTCCTATTAGTCATTTCGGTCTAGGCTAAATGACAACTACTGCTAGCTGAGGAATATAGGTGCAAGAGAATACCTTAAGATAATAGAGGATTTTTGTTTGTCTGTGGATTGTGCTAAATATATGAATCTTAGTTTTAACACTAAGGTTAAAAAAATAGCCTTATCAGTGAAAGCTTGAAATGGAGACAAGCACAGGTACAATGCTTTCTTCTGTGTTTCTTATGGGAAAGGAGAAAGACCTACAGAAAGTATATGGGAAGGAAGAGAAAATGAAAAGGGAAATCATATTTGAAGAGGATATTGGGAAGGTAATGAGTAATAAGCCTTATTTGGGAAAACCTTTAATGCTGGACTGGGTGGACTGAAACTTTATTGTGAATAACACAATGAGAGAAGGTCTTATGGTATGGATTAAAAGGGGGCAGAACAATACAGCTTCGGAATTTAAACAAACATGACTTGTAATTTGTTTTCCTAATGCTTACTGTTAGACCTTAACTATACTGCTGATCTCATTTTGCATGCCATATAATTGTTTTATATAATTTTCAGTCTTAAATGGTGTAAATATAAAGTGAGATGATGTATATACAATTTAGTGCCTGACTACTCAACAAATAGATGTTATGAATAATCCCTTTGATTCTAGTTTGGAAGAAACAAATGAGAATGTTCCGTATGTTGTACTTATAAAACTGATGTTGTTATTTGTAATTTTTGCCTTATAATTATTGTAGAGGTATTATTTAACCCGCTATTACAAACAATAAGACAGACACCTGTTAGATCTTATAATTGGCCTTATTTATCTTGGACTGGGCAAACATTCTACCTACACTGTCTCAATAACCTCACTATCCATCTCCCAATCCACATTCAGTGCCATCTGCCTTAACCATTCCTAACTGAGCTACCTTCCATCCATAATCCTATCTATACTTGCTTACATTTATCATCTTGGTGTTTTCTCCATCCACACCATCCTTGGAGTCCTTCCTCCGGGCCCACATAGTTCCTTCTACATGCAAACCCATCCTGAGGTCCTGCTGCCTCCTCTTTCTCATCCATCTGTCTCCCGTGATTCTCCTGTCCTCAAAAGCCCAGGAACCTTAGCCATGCCTACCCTATTCTGCCCTTCCCAGGTATAGGCCTTTAATCAACCAATCAGCTAAAATATCTTAAGCAGGTTTACACAAGGATAAGTTTATTCAGGCAATAACCAGATCTTGAGGGCCAGTAATTAGCATCAAAATACCAGCATCAGACTAACCCCCAATATCTCTATGTTGCTAATATGTAATTTTCAATGTGTAGAACAGTTTGCTAAACTTCATGTATTATTTTATGTTCATACTGACCTATGGAATTCATTAGTGCTTTTACACAAGGGAAAAAAGGATCAGGCTGAGGGGTAGTTTCTCTAGTTCCAAACCAATGTCAGAGCTAGGAATGAAATCCAGATCATTTAATGTTCAATTCTGTATTTTTATTGTACAATCATCCCTAAATTGGGTTTAGATTACTTTTAATTTGATTTGTATCTGACAAATTTTGGTAAATTATATTGGGTGATTTTTTAATTTTTAGTATTAATTTTTATTTTTCACAATTTATTCATTATATATCCCTATTGAAGCCCCCTCCCTCAACTCCTCCAAATCCCACCCTCCTTCCCTCTTCCCCACTATCCCTTTCTCCTAGTCTGCTGAAAGGGGGAGTTCTCCTCCTCTGCCATCTGCCCATAGCTTATCAAGTCTCATCAGGACTGCCTGGATCCTCTTCCTCTGTGGCCTGGCAAGGCCATATCACCAGGGACAAGTGATAAAAGAGCAGGCAACCCAATTGATGACAGACTAGCCCCTGTTCCCCTTACTCAGGAACCCACATGGAGACTGAGATGCAAATCAGCTACATTTGAACAGGGGGTCTAGGTCCTCTGCATGCATGGTCCTTGGTTGGTGCATCAGTCTCTGCAGTACTCCCTAGGCTCAGATTCTTTTAGTTTTGTTTGTCTTCCTGTGGGGCTCCTATCCCCTCCCTGTCCTTCTATCCAGCCCTCCTTTTCTTCCATAAGGCTCCCTGTGCTCTGCCCAAAGTTTGGCTGTGAGTCTTAGTATCTGCTTTGATCCCCTGTTGGGTGTAGCCTTTCAAAAGTCCCTCTATAGTAGGCTTCCCATCCTGTTTCCTATGTTCCAATCATTTTGGTGTCTACCCTGTTTGTCATTCTGAATGATATTTAAGCATCTTTCCTAGGATCCTCCTTGTTGTTTAGCTTATTTAGGTCTGTAGCTTTTAGTATGGCTATCCTATATTATACTGCTAATGTCTACTTTTAAGTGAATGTATGCCATGCCTGTCTTTCTGTTTCTGGATTACTTCACTCAGGATGATCTTTTCTAGTTCCATCCATATGCCTGCAAATTTCATGATTTTCTTGTTTTAAATAGCTAAGTAGTATTCCATTGTGTAAATGTGCCACAATTTCTGCATTCATTCCTCCATTGAGGGACATGTAAGTTGTTTCCAGATTCTGGCTACTACAAATAAAGCTACTATGAACATAGTTGAGCAAATGTCATTGCTGATTGCTGGGACATCTTTTGAGTATATATCCAGGGGTGGTATAGCTGAATCTTGAGGTAGTGCTAATCCAATTTTTTTGAGAAAGTGCCAGATTTTTTTCCAAAGTGGTTGTACAAGTTTGCACTTCCACCAGCAATGGAGGAGGGTTCCCCTTTCTCCACAGCCTCTCCTGCATGTGTTGTCCCTTGAGATTTTGATCTTAGCCATTATGAAGATTGCAACATGGAATCTCAGAGTTGTTTTGATTTGAATTTCCCTGATGACTAAGGATGTTGAGCATTTCTTTAAGTGTTTCTCTGCCATTCAATACTCCTCTGTTCAGAATTCTCTGTTTAACCCCGTACTACATTTTTAATTGGATTATTTGGTTTGTTGGTGTCTAATTTCTTGAGTTCTTTATATATTCTGGATATTAACTTTCTATCAGATGTAGGGTTGTTGAAGATTTTTTTTCCCAGTCTGTAGGCTGTTATTTTGTTCTGTTGACAGTGTCCTTTGCTTTACAAAAGCTTTTCAGTTATAGCTTCATACTAGGCATGGTGGCTCATGGCTGCAATTCCAGTACTCAGAGGGTTAAGGCAAGACTCTTGCTGTGGATTCAAGGTCAGCCTGAGCTAGAGAGTGATACCTTGTCTCAAAATAATGAATAAGTAAGTAAACAAATACACAAATGAATAAGTAAAGGTACTTGAATGAAACAAGGTTGTTACAGAAATATTCACAAACCAGTATTGTATGTAATTATGGTAGCCCTACTAAAAAGCACTTGCTCCTGCATCTCTCCCTGTCATATCTTTGAGATCTAGCATTTATTAAGAATTAAGTGAGCAAAAATACCTCTTATTCTTGAGGCAAGCTTTCTGCAATTGTAAATTTCTTTTTCAAAATCCTGATTAGAAGGACTGTAGCATTTAAGCAATAGAAGGCTGGTTCAATTTATAATTTTCCATCATGATCTTACTCTGTCTAGAGGAGAAAACATGTTGAAACTTTCCTCCTTTTCAAAACTAGTAAATCCATATTGATATATTTTCTTCCTTTTGACAGATCCCCTTCTAGAATTATTTTTGTGATCTTGTTTAAGAGTCATTTCTACCAGGAATGGAATTTGAGATTTCTGGGTTCCACTGTTTATTCTTCAGCCATCTTATTTTTTTCTTCATTTTAATTTATCAGATACTACTCTATGTTAAATATGACACCAGAATACTATGGCTTTTGGGGCTGCTATTTGTAGTAGGCAATTTTCTTGTTGCTGTGATTGAAGGCAGCTTAAGGAAGAGAGAGTTTACCTTGACTCATAGTTTTAAGGATAGAGTGTTTCATGGTGGGGAATGTGTGGCATCAGGAGTGTGAAAGAGCTGGTCACATTGTGTCTACATTTGGAAAGTAGAGAACGATGAATAATAGTGCTCCCTACTTTCTTTCTTTTTACCCATTCAAGGACTTCAGCCCATGGAATGTTGTGCAATCTGCATTCAAGGTAGGTCTTGCCAACTCACTTACACTTCTCTGGAAGCCCTCACGGACACACCCCATTCATAGGTGACTTTCAAATCCTAATAAGATGTCAATCAAAATTAATCAACACTGTGTATGTTTGGAGAAGGTGCTGAAACAGCAATGTTTTATAGTTCACTAGGAAAAACTGTATTTGACATTAGAAAATCTAGATTCATGCTTAAGCATGTCATATGACTCAATTTTCTCTCTCTTTTAAGTGAGACCTCTGAACTCAGCCAGTTTCATCTTCATGTTTTGGAACAATTCTTAGTTGGGGCCATTGAACTTTTAAGGTGAAATTTATGAGGTGATCAATTCTACAGTTTTTTCATTATATTAAAATTTTCATTGTAAAGGTTTTTTTATTTTGTGGGTTTTTTTTCCCATCTTCTTGATTAAGTAACCCTAGCGGTTTTATTTGAAACTATTATGAAAGGGATTATTTTTCTTGATTTCTTTCTTGGCGAGTTCTTATTAGTATATTGAAAGGCTACTGATTTTTTTTCTCTTCTACTAAGAGAGAGCAGATTAGTATAAAAAATAACGGGTTTGACCATAGGCTATTGATTTCTTTCTGTATACAGATTTTTTTACCCTGCTCCTAAGCCTTTAAGTGTTCCTCACACCACAGTTTTATAGTGGAGTCATTAGGGCCATTTAAATATAGGCCCATGTCATCTACAAATAGAAGTACTTTGATTTCTTCCTTTCCTGTTTAGATCCATTTTATTTCTTATTGTTGAAGCTAAGACTTTTGGGTATTATACTGGATAAGAATAGCGGCAATTCCCACTTTAACCTCAATTCTGATCTTAGAGAAAATGCTTTCATGTTTTCCCCACTTTGTAAAATGTTGGCTGAAGGTAACCGTTTTATGCCAAGATGTGTTTCATCTGTTCTTATTTTCTTCAGGACTTCTATCCGTAAGGTATTTTGAGCTTCCCCAAAGGCCTTTTCTGCATCTCTTAAAATGATTCTTTAATTCTGTCCTTAGTATTTATTTATGTGTTGTATTACATTTATTGATTTGCATATTTTGAATCAATTTTGCATTCCTGTGAGGGAACCAACTTCTTCATGGTGTATGGTCTTCTTAATATGTTCTTGAACTCAATTTGCAATATTTATATTGAGAATTTTTGCATTTATGTTTACCAAGTAAATTGCTACATAGTTTTTTCTTAAATTTTCTTAAGTTATAACGTTCTCTAGATCTGAAAGATCAAGGAGGAGCCAGATCCAGCACTCTTGCTGGCAGTTATGCTGCCAAGAAGAGTAAGTTGATAGTGTTCCTTCCCATTCTGTTTTGTGGAAATATTTAAGGAATAATATTGGTAGCTCTCTGTTAAAGATTTGGTAAAAGTCGGCAATGAAATTGTCTAGCCCTAGGGTTTTCTTTGGGGAGAGGGAGTTTAATTACTACTTGAATTTGTTTGTTAGTATCTATTTAGGCTGTTTATATTCTTTATTTAATTCTACTAGGTCATATATGTCTAGGAGTTTGCCTGTTCTCTATTTTCTAGGTGTTTTGGATCATAAGTTTTCTAATTATTTCCCTAGAAGTCCTCTGGATTTCATAAAAAATGTTGAAACACTCCCTTTCACAGCCAATTTTATTAAGTTGAATCTTTTCTGTTTTTATTTTAGTTATTTTGACTCTAATTTGCTTACCTTTCTGAATGACTAGATCTTAGTTTCCTTGTTTCTATGTATGGTTCTTTTTTGATATTTTTAATTAATTTATTACATCATAAATTATATCCCTTTCCTAGCTCTTTCCTTCTTCTTCCTCCCTCCCCATCCACTCCTCCTCCATTTCCCTTGGTTGTGGTGCTTTGTCACAGCAATAAAACATAAAATGAGACATAAGCTAGTACCAAGGACTGGGGTATTAGTGTGACAGGCCTGACCATGCTATTATTTGGAGAATACAGAAGACTTTGGGACTTTGGATTGGAAAAGCAGTTTAATGCTTTAAGTAGGGCTTAATGGGCCATTCCAGTAGGAGCATGAAAGACAGCATGAGAGGTTTCAGAGGAGAATATTAGAAACCATTTTGGGACATTTTGGCAATGAGTGTGCTTCTTTTCCACCCTTCTTCAAAATTCTGCCAGAGACTAAACTAAAGAGTTTCTGACCAATATTGTTAGCAGAAGAGATGTCAAGACAGCATAGTACTGACTGTGTCACATGGTTATTAGTGATCACTTTTATGCAGATCTACAAGGAAGAGGAGCAAAGGGGGGATAAAGAAATATGAAGTGTGCTGTTTAAGGAGAAAAAGAACACCGGGAAATGTAATGTGCTCAAGGAGATGTTAAATTTAAAGACAGGCCTGATGCTAATTGTATTAATAGGAATGACACCCTCAGGGCAAGACCCTACCTAGCTAATCCTATAACCTGTGAAAGGGATTTCCTTGGCCTAAAAATAACAACAATTCAATGCTTATGCAAATATAATTCAAACTGGGGCCAAGTTCCAACTGCAGCAGGGAGCAGAATTTGGCCACACAGTTTTGGGTACAGAGTCAAGAAGGATACAGGAAATGGGTTGTGGAATCTTCCTCCATGGTAAATGAAAGCCACAAAACACAGGCATGTGGCAGGGGAGTCCCGTCAGGAAGGCCATTGCTTGAAGCTGTGAAGGTGAAACCTGGATTGTGTTGGAGACCACAAGATGTGGTAAATGACAGAACCATACCAAGGAGAGCTGCAGACAGGGTGTGTTGCAGTCAGCAAAGCTGAAAGGAGCAAGGAGCGGTAGATTGGAAAAGCCTCCTAAGTCAGGATTTGGAGTTTGCCCTGCTGGGTTTCCAGCTTGCTTTGGTCCAGTATTTCCTTTCTTTCCTTTTGGAATGTAAATTCTGTGCCATTGATGTTGGAAGTATGTAATTAGCTTTTTGATGTTACAAGGTGTTACAATTAAGAGATTGCCTTGAGTCTCACAAGAGACTTTGAACTTTGTGCTTTGAAACAGTCTTGAGACTGCAAGACTCTGGGTGGAGACTTTGGAAGTTTGACTGAGTATATTTTGTATTACAATATAACCATAAATCTATGGGAGCTAGGAAATATAATGTGGTTTGAATAAGAAAGGTCTGTATAGGTTCATATATTTGAAAGTTTGGTTCCCAGTTGGTGGATTGTTTAGGAAGAATTAGGAAGGGTGGCCTTGTTGGAGGTATGTATTAGTTAGGGTTCTCTTGAGAAATAGAACTTAACATATAAGCTTGTAGCTACTGCTCCAGCATTGTGCCTTCCTGCCACCAAGTTCCCCACCATGATAATCATGGACTAACTCTCTAAATAAATATGTAAGCAAGCTTCCCCATTATAAATTTTCCTGGTAATGGTGTTTTGTCACAGCAATAGAACAGTAACTAAGACACCTAGTATTCAGGGAGTTCTGGGTTTAGTACCTAGTACTCCATCAATTAAACACAGTAGTTGGCATACCTGAAATCTTGGGAGGTGGAAGGAGGATCTGAACATCAAGGTTACCCTAAGCTACACAGCTGGTTAAAGACTAGTCTGGGACACATGATACACTGTCTTGAAAAAATTGCCTAGGCTGTACCCCAAAAGTCCTGGTAGGTTTTGCTTTCATTTTTCACTTTATTCTAGAATTTTTTTCCAATTTCCTCCCTAATTTCTTTTCAGTGACTCACTGGTCATTTGAGAGTATATTATTCAGTCTCTAGACATTTATTATTTTTGTAATTTCTCTTACTATTAGTTTCCAGTTGTATTCCACTATAATAAGTTATGATGACAAGAGATAGTTTTGAATCTTTTTTATTTATTGGCTTGCCTTTGTGATCTAAAATATGGTCTATTTTAGAGAATGTTCTGTGGGCTGCTAAAAAGAATGTATGTTCTATTTCTGTTAATGGAATATTTTGCAGATAGATATTTGTTAGGTCCATTTGATCAGTGTATAATTTAAGTCAAATATATCTTCATTTATTTTTAGTTTGGATGACCTATTTAAGGATGCAAGTGAAGAATTGATGTCACTTGCCCACTATAATTGTATCTGGACCTAAAAGATCTTTTATGCTTATTAATGTTTGCTTTATGAAATTGGGGTGTTAGGCCCAATTAGAGGGACCCTAACTTCCTTAGGGGGCAAAGAGAACTCAGGAGACCAAGCTTCGATGCAATAGCAAGAGGTCATTTTATTTGATCCATCGCGATGGGACTGCCCCCCACAAAAGCGGCGAGGGATGGCCAGGAGAGACAGAAGGCTGGAGTTTTTAAAGGGAGAAGGGCGGGAATATCAGGGGTTGCAGGCTTGGCAACACTGGATTGGGTAGTTGACTTTTAAAATGATTGGTTCGTGTTAGACGACAAATCCACTGTGGGTGGGGGAGCTGTGACCTCTGGACTGGTTGCTAGGCAACGTTTTCTCTACTGCGGATCTGGACATTCCTCCAAGGTGGGGAGGAGACCTTTCGCATTCGTTTGCAAGGGGGTGGGGTCTTGTTTTCTCTTCTTTCTGCTTTCTGCAAAAGTGTTAGGAGAATTTACTTTAACATGGGGTACAGAATTTATAAAGCAACCTGTAAAGCTAGCCTGATCCTTTCAGGGGAGCTCCAACATTCACTGTATATAAATTTACAAGTATATCTTTTTGATAAATTGTTTCCTTTGTTTTTATGTGGTTTGACATCTACTTTATCAGATACCAGCATAGCTATGCCAACTGACTTTTACTTCTATTCCCTTGATAGGTTGGTTTCCATCCTTTGACTCTCAGTCTGTGGCTGTCTACACAGTGAGGTATGTTTCTTTAGGATAATATAGTGTTGGCTTTCACATTTTAGTCGTCTCATTATTGATGGTTTCTATGTCTTTTTTGATCAGTCAAGCCGTTTCAGTTAACATTTTAAAGTTATGTTTATTAATTCATCTAATCTTATTTGTTATTTCTCTGGTTAGTTGAATTATTGATTATTTTTTTCTCTGTTTGTATTTGAGATTTTTTGATTTAGTGTGTTGGATAAAATGGATTCTTTCCTAGCTCTCCTTTGTGCAGATATTCCTCTCCTGAAATTTATTTTTTTCCTATGCTCTTGAGTTTGAGACTCTTCCTCATCTGTGTATTTCTTTAACTATATTCGGCTGCATTGGCTTGGTGGTCAGAATTGTCTTAGTTTGTTTTTCATAAAATGTCTCTATTTCTCTGCCAATTTTAAAAGATACTCTTGGTATATACAGCAACCTTGGTTAGAAGTTATTTCTTTCAGGGCTTAAAATATACTTTTCCATGATTTTAAGGATGTCTTTTCCATGTCTTTTAAGGATGCTGATGAGAGATGTGATGCTTAGTCTGCCTGGTGGCTGTCATAATAGATATTGCTAAATTGATCCCAGTTCTTTTCAGTGATGGTACTGTGAGATTTACTAACCTAAACATGAGGTTTTAAGCTTATGACATATGTCATGGAGCCTATTTTGCCTTCCTACCCTGAGGATACTTACATGCCAGACGCAACCAGGTCATATTGCAAGCACAGACATGGGCACAATGAGATGGGAGGGCTCTGTGCAGATGCTGCAGAGTTGCAGTGTCTGAAGGTCTAGATGAACTGTGTAAGAATTATTGTTTGAACTGTTGGGAGAAGTGGTCTCTGTTGTCATGGATACTGAAAGAACTACATAAGAAGCAGTGGAGATGACATGTGAAGTAAAGAATAAAGCAAGTGGAAGTCATGAAGTATAGTCAGAGTGTCATCTTTACCGGCTGTCCATCACAGAAATGCCTTTCTATTCTACCCACATGAACGATGTGCACACTGAAAAACTTCTCAATTTGGGAAAAATTAAAAGATGCTTTTTTTTTTTAAAAAAAAAGATACATTTTCTTTCTCTCTCATTCTTTCTCTCTCTCTCACTGTGTGTGTGTGTGTGTGTGTGTGTGTGTGTAGAGGGCAACTTGAAGGAATTCACTCTTTACTTCCACCAAGTGGGTTTGGAGGATTAAACTCAGGTTGAGGCTCAGTTGAAAGCACCTTTAACAACCAAGCAATCTCAAGGTCCTTGATAACATGTTTATTCCATCTGTTTTCATGGCTGAGGGAGGTGGTATGTTACAAATACTTAGGAGTGTTTGAGGTTGGGGATTTGTTCCAGGTTTGGGGACTATCTGCATTTTATAATATGTAAGGAAATGTCCTGGTGAAGGGGTCCTAAGTCTACACAAACAGCTCATTTCTGTTTTATATATACATATACACACAGACTAAAGGTTATTTTGTTTCCTTTGGTTTTTAACTCAGTATACAGAGTCTTTTTAAAAATTATTAATATTATTTATTACAATTTATTCACTTTGTATCCCAGCTGTAGCCCCTCACTTATTGACCCCCAGTCCCACCCTCCCACCATCTTCCCCTCTATGCCCTTACTCTAGTCCACTGAATAGACTATCTACTATCTACTATCTGAACCTAGCCTATCAGGTCTCATCAGGACTTTCTGGATCTTCTTTTTCTTTGGCCTAGTAAGGTTAAAAGGAGACAACCGAGTTGTTGACAGAGACTGCCCTTGCTCCTCTTACTAGGGAACCCACTTGAGACTGAGCTGCCCATGGGCTACATCTGAGCAGGGGGCCTAGGTCTTCTCCATGCATAGTCCTTCTTTGATTCTTCAGTCTCTGCAGGGACCCTGGGCCCATATATTTTGGCTCTATTGGTCTCCTTATGGAGCTCCTGCCCTCTCCCGGTCTTTCTATCCACCCCCCTTCTTCCATAAGATTGCCTGAACTCTGCCCAAAGTTTGGCTACAAGCCTAAGTACCTGCTTTGATACCCCGCTGGATACAGTTTTTCGGAGGCCCTCTGTGGTAGGCTCTTGTCTTGTTCTCTGTCTTCTCCAATTTCCGACGTCTATCCTGATTGTACTTCAGAATGAGGATTAAGCATCTTCCCTGGGGTCCTGCTTGTTGTTTAGGACTATAGATTTTAGTATGTTTATCCTATACTATATGGCTAATATTCATTTGTAAATGAGTATATACCACATCTGTCGTTCTGCTTCTGGGTTACCTCACTCAGGATGATCTTTTCTAGTTCCATATATTTGCCTGAAATTTTCATGATTTTCTTGTTTTTAATTGCTGAGCATTACTCCACTCTATAAATGTACCACAATTTCTGTATCCATTCCTTTGTTGAGGGACGTTTAGGTTGTTTCTAGATTCTGGCTATTACAAAGAAAGCTGCTACGAACATGGTTGAGCAAATGTCCTTGCTGTATGGTTGAGCATCTTTTGGAAGAATCTTAACTTCATTGGCACAAGAGACAACTTCCTGAACAGAACAGCAACAGCATAGGCTCTAAGAGCAACAACCAATAAATGGAAACTAATAAAACTGAAAAACTTCTGTAAAGCAAAGGACACTGTCGTCAGAACAAAACAACAGCCAACAGATTGGGAAAGGATCTTCAGCAGCCATATATCTGACAGAGGGTTAATATCCAGAATATATAGAGAACTCAAGAAGTTAAATACCAATAAACCAAGTAATCCAGTTTAAAAATGGGGTACCACGCTAAACAGCGAATTCTCAACAGAGGAATCACAAGTGGCAGAGAAACACTTAAAAAAATGCTCAGCATCCTTAGTCATCAGGGAAATACAAATCAAACCAACCTTGAGATTCCACCTTACATCCATCGGAATGGCTAAGATAAAAGACTCAAGTGACAACACATGCTGGAGACTATGTGAAACAAGAGGAACATTCCTCCATTGCTGGTGGGAGTGCAAATTTGTACAACCACTTTGGAAATCAATCTGCCACTTTCTCAGAAAGCTAGGAATAGTGCTACCTCAAGATCCAGCTATACCACTCCTAAGCATATATCTAAAATATGCTCAAAAAGGACATTTGCTCAACCATGTTCATATCAGCTCTATTCGTCATAGCCAGAATCTGGAAACAACTTAGATGTCCCTCAATGGAGGAATGGATACAGAAAGTGTGATACATTTACACAACAGAATACTACTCATGAAATTTGCAGGAACTAGAAAAGATCATCTTGAGTGAAGTAACCCAGAAACAGAAAGACACACATGGTATATACTCATAAGTGGTTATTAGACATATAATATACGATAAACACACTAAAACCTATAGTCATAAATAATCTAAACAACAAGGAAGAGCCTAGGGAAGATGCTCAATCCTCATTCAGAAGGGTAAACACAACAAACACTGGAACCAGGAGAAGACAGGAAACAGGACAGGATCCTACTACAGAAGGTCTTTGTAAGACTCTACTGATGGGGTATCAAAGAGGCTGAGACACATGCCAAACTTTGTGCAGAATGCATTGGATTTTATTAATTTTTTTGAAAGAAGGAGGAGATAGAAAGACCTGGAGGGGACAGGAACTCCAAAAGGAGACCAACAAAAAACTGAGCCCTGGGATCCCTGAAGAGAATGCTACCCTAACCAAGGACAATGCATGGAGAGGACCTAAGACCCCAGCTCAGATGTAGCCCAAAGACTCAGTCTCCACTTGGGTTCCCTATTAAGGGGAGCTGGGTCTTTCTCTGGCATGAATTCAATGGCAGGCTGTCTGATTACCTCCCACTGGGGGGTGCAGGCTTGCCAAGCCACAGAGGAAGACAATGCAACCAGTCCTGATGAGACCTGACAGGCTAGAGTCAGATAGAAGAGGAGGAGGTCCTCTCCTATCAGTGGACTAAGAGCGGGGCATAAGGGGAGAAGAGGAAGGGAGAGTGGGAATGGGAGGAGATGATGGAGGGGGCCACAGCAGGCATAAAAACTGAATAAATTGTAATATATTTTAATTAAGAGTAAGTAAATAAATGTTGGGGAAGGGCATGGGTAGAGAAGAGGCAAGGAGGGTGGAATTCGGAGGAGAGGAGGGAGGGAGCTACAAGGGGGATACAAGGTTAATAAACTGTAATTAATAAAAATAAAAACAAAACAAACAAAAAAGGAAAAATAAATAAATGAATTAAAAAAAACCCACATCTGACAGAGGCCTAATATCCAGAATATATAAAGAACTTAAGAAGTTAAACACCAACAAACTAAGTAATCCAATTAAAAATGGGGTTCAGAAGTAAACAGGGAATTCTCAACAAAGGAATCCTGAATGGCAGAGAAACACTCAAAGCAGATGCTGAGACCCATAGCCAAACCTTGGGCAGAGTGCAGGGAATCGTATGAAAGAAGGGGGAGTTAGTAAGACCTGGAGAGGATAGGAGCTCCACAAGCACCAAATATATCTGGGGACAGGGTGTTTTTCTGAGACTCTTTCTCCAACCAAAGACCATGCATGGATATAAGCTAGAACCCCTGCTCAGATGTAGCCCAGGACAGCTCAGTACCCAAGTGGGCTTTCCTAGTAAGGGGAACAGAGACTGTCTTTGACATGAACTCAATGGCTGGCTCCTTGACCTCCTCCCTTCCCCTGAGGGAGGAGCAGCCTTGCTAGGCCACAGAGGAGGACATTACAGCCAGTCCTGAAGAGACCTGATAAGCTAGGGTCAGATGGAAGGGGAGAGGCACCTCCCTTATCAGTGGACTTAGAGACTGGCAGGGAGGAGATGAGGGAGGGAGGGTGGGATTTGGAGGGAATGAGGGAGGGGGCTACAGCTGGGATGCAAAGTAAATAATCTGTAATTAATATAAAAATAAAAATTTAATTTAAAAAGTAAAAAGAAATTCTCAACATCCTTAGTCATCAGGGAAGTACAAATCAAACCAACCCTGAGATTCCACCTTACACCCATCAGAATGGCTAAGATCAAAAACTCAGGTGACAATACATGCTGGCAAGGATGTGAAACAAGGGGAACACTCCTCCGTTGCTGGTGGGAGTGTAAACTTGTACAACCACGTTGAAAATCAATCTGGCACTTTCTCAGAAAATTAGGAATAGTGCAATCTCAAGATCCAGCTATACCACTCCTGAGCATATATCTAAAAAATACACAATCTTTTTTTTTTAAAGAAAAATTGTTCATGAGACAGTTTGACAGTGTAAAGTTTTAAATAGATTAAAAAAAACTCACTGTATATTACTGGCTGGACTAAAACACTATAGATTACATTGACCTCAAACTTATAAAGATCCACCAGCTTCTGCCTCTCTAGTGCTTGGATTAAAGATGTGCACCACCATCCTGAATATGTTTTAGTTTTTAAGGAGTGATGCTCAATTTGTACCTTGTCAACACCAGCACTTCTTTTTGTTGACATTGAGCTTTGTGGTAATGCACCTGTCATTGCCTCCTCAGTGCTGGGAATACGATTATAAAGTACATACCCAAAACTGTGTGTACGTGTCTGTCTGTCTCTGTGTGTATGTAGGTATATACTGGTTGATGATGGATGGCTTCCTTGTTGCTCAAACCTTAGGTTTGAGATGGTCCCTGTTCTGGTTTGAATGAGAAATGTCCCTTACAGGATCATGTATTTGAAGATTTGATCCCAGTTGGTGGGTGTTTGGGGACTATATGTAACCTTTAGGAGTTGGAGCTGTTCTGAAGTAAGCACTTTATTGGAGATAGGCTTTGAAAGTTTTCAGCCTTAGCCCACTCCAAGTTCACTCTCACTGTTTCCTACATGTGGGTGAAGACATGAACTCCCAGCTTCTTGCCACCACACCCATTGCTTAGTTCAATGCTCTGCACAACCAGCATTATGGACACTCTTTGGAACTGTAACCTAAAATAAACTCTTGCCAAAAATTAAAAAATAAGGGAAAGAGCATGATATACAAGGGTGCAAAAAACCAAAACCAACAAAAACAAACTATCGAGTGTTACAGCAGTGTCTGAGTCTTCAAAATTGGTGGCACTCAGTTATGTGTACAAAAATGGGAAACTGTTGAACTTCTGAGGTCTTATTCCTTCTGTGCCTCATGCTGGTGTTGTATATTGGACAAATGTTTATGTCTACTAAGGTAGTCTTTACTTTAGTAGCTTCCCTTCTATATGTACCAGTAGCCTCTGACAAGCAAAATTAGCTTTGGTGTTTGTGGACTGGGCAGATTCTCTCACTATCTCAGACTTCCCACATCATAACCTTTCCCACAGATAATGTTCTATCTGCAATATCTCCTAAGTCTGTTAGTAGCATGGGAAACAACCACAGCACTGAGAACTGTACAAATGGATGGCCTGTTTTTTGGACTTTCAGGACATCCTCAGTACTAATATAACTGCTGAAGAGATGCCTCTATAGGTGTTGAGTAGAGCAGGTCAGAGTTTCCAGACTCTACAGCAACAAATGCCAGACAGGTGGTTACAGAGGTTTTTCCACCCCATGACCTCAGGCTTAGTACTATCAAACTCCAGAGTTGTTTTCAGTTGATGAAATCTGTTCATGAATACCACAGGGAGGGTTGCTTTTCCCTGTGCACCTCATTATTTGAGCCAAGACCACTGCCACTTATGCTTTCTGATTTTTTACTATCTGTCCCTTTTCTCTTTATAATTGTCTTACAGTGCTGTCTCTCACCTTTAGACTGTGGCAGATTACATTCAGGCTCCCTAAATGATATTTGTTCTCCATTCTCAGACTCCTAGAATCACAAAGTTTCAAACAATAGCTTCTTCTCTCAAGACGGTGCATGGTCTCTGAATTCTGAGTCATACCAACTAATAAAATGTTATTTATCTCCAATAGTGACCCATCTGGCAAAGTAATCATTGTCTTTTACAAAGCCCACAATTGGTTTTGACTCTTATAAGGGCTACAGGCTTAACCTGGGAGCAGAACTGCCAATTTCTTTTGAGCGGGTCATCTGTCTTTCCTTTTGGAGAGTTCTTATTTACCTCCCTCTTAATCCTGCCAGGGAGCCACACAGCTGAAGCTTTGATTTGGCTTCTTTTTCATATCTCACCTGTCCTTTTACAACATTTTTTCAGGTATCCTAACACTACTTGTGAATTTCAAAAGTTCTTCCTCTCTTTTTGTCTCTGAAATGGAATCTGCTTTTTTTAATCCTTTGATTCTTTTTAGAGGGAATAATATTTTTTATTTTAAAATTAGCTGACAATAGAAAAAGACTTCTTTTGGCATTTACATACATACTTCAATTTTGTTGATTCCTTCTTCATTTCTTCCCCGATATCTTCCTTTCTTTCTCTACTATACCCTTTCACTTCCCAGTATTCTTTCGTCTACATTACTGTCTCATTTACTCTTTTGTTTTTCTTATTTACCTTTTTGTTGTTGTTTATTAATATTTAATGTTGATTTATCTTTTAGTTAAACAGTGGTTATTCCTAAACCAGCTGCATACCCAAATCACTACACAGAGACTAGGATTTTTTTAATTAATCTAGAGCACAATGTTGGCCAATAGTTACTCCATCCTAAACCTCCAAGACTGCATAGTTTCCTCCCATTCAGATTTCCCACATTATACTTACTTTTAGTTATATCTTAGATCTGGTCCATCTCTCCTCATGGTTCCAAGTCCTCTCCTGCTGATCTCTCCTATCTTGACTCCTCCCACTTGCTTCTTTCTCCTCCTCTCTAGACCAGGATGTCCCACCCTATTCTCTCCATTGCTCAGCATTGGCTAGTTGTTTTATTGAAATTACAGAGAACAAATAGTGGTACGTTTACACAAACTTGAGACAGGTGGTGCTTAGAATAAATACCACAATGCAGTGTCCTGATTGAAACCAGATAGTGGGGTAGAGAAATCAGCATTTGAATGAACAAGGGTAAATTGTATGCATTTCAAAAGAATATTATATCAACATTTATCCCCTTTAAGTCCAACAAAAAATTACTTTTCTTTCAATACAATAATAATTTTAAAGTTATGGAAACTATTAGGTAAAATTTACATGTGCAATGTCCAGTCCATGTACATTTGGAAACTTAGGAGAAAGTATCTGATTATCCTATCTTGATAATTTTAGAGTTCTATACCTAAATTATCTTTTATCCTTATTGGTATTACCTATATGAAAACACTTTCTTAAATTCTAAACAACTTAAGCTTAATTGTAGAACTATAACTATTTGGTCTTCAACCCCGCCAGAGACTTGAGAAGGAATAAAATTAGTTACTGGAAGTGCAGGTTAGCAGCTTCAAAAATAAAAAAATTGACAGAGACAGTTTGCTGCCTGAATAGTCACCCATAACTCCCTCTAACATTGGGGCATCATCTTCAGCCTTCTGGCTCAGAATATTTGAAAGACATATATACAAAGCAAGATCTATTTATGATTTGCTTACCCTGTCTTGTTAGATTTTGGTATTTGAATTGTCCTGCATTTAAGCTTACCCATTTTGGAAGGATTCTGTCTGCTGTCAAACAAGGGCATTTTTTTTGTCTGAGTGGCTCATTTGCCACATTTGAAGTCATCTCCATATGAAAGTTCTTCAATGCTCATCATCATCTTTGAGGTAGGCAGGGTGCTGCCAGGAGATGACCTGTCTCATTGTCAAAGAATCTTTGAAATAATAAAGACATTTTAAATGCCATAATCTGTAGGTCTCTGAAGTTTTTGAAGACTTACCTATCTTTATACAATAGATCAGTCTACAAAATCATATCTATCTGTTAAACCTAGGATGAATACTCCTTTGATATATTAGACTAGTGTCTGACATGACTATGAGTCGATTAACTAGCAATTAACTTGCATTACCTAATACCCTAAACAGTCTGTAATAGCAGTTTAAAGGTATTGGAAGTAACTTTGAATTTGTATCAATATACTAAAATTTATCAATGTTTTCAAAGACTTATTTTGCATCAGTATGCAAAATCCTATACCAGAGTTAAAAGTAACCTTATTAGAAAATAACAAATAAAACCTTGTTGAATAAATTCAATAATCTACCTTTTGTCTTGTTATTCCTATAAGATATCCCTGTATTCCCCTTTCTTTCTTTTCAACCCCTTTCCTCCTTATCTAAGGAAGAAAGATAGAGAAAAGAAAAAGGGAAAGAGAGAAATCCCTGAGTCTAACCTTGTTTCCTCTCTGAATAAGACCATTAATAATTTATAACCATCTCCCAAGGACAAAAACAAAACAAAACAAAAACAAAAACAAAAAAACCCAAACATTCACAGCCACAGAAAACAACCAAAACCCTGCCCAATCCCCTTAAAAGGAAATTGGATGCTGTTCTCATGAATTTTTTCTAGATGACTTTTTGGACACACATAAATCCTCTTAGGGGGCCCAAAGGAAATTGAGAAAAATTCATAATTAAGCAAGCATTAACATTTGTGGTCCAGTCTTTGAATGTTGAGAAATTTCAGGCTTAATAGAAGTCCTGTTTGAAACAGTGTAAAATGCTGGACCAATTGAGATTAGTAGCTTTCTTCAAAGCTCTCTTGGGAACAGGCTTTGGTGAGAAACAGCAATTGAAGTAGTTAAGGCAGGAACAAACAGAATGATGGAACATGCATGATGCTGGAACAGATGTGTCAATGTCTCAGCATGCTGGAAGGATGAATTCTGTCATGTTCGATCCAGTGTTTCCGGTGTCCGGTCCTTTTGTTCTGCAAACATAAAATTTCTCACAAGCATTATACAGTCCTAAAATTATAAATGTATGAGATGCGCAGGATGAAAACAAACTGTAAACCTATTTTATCTATGCCATTAAAAATGACATTAAAATTGAGGATATTGCAGGCAAGGATTTATTGGCCATGTTAATACTGAAGTTCTGCCTGGAGACATTTTTTTATGTCTCAGTCAGATTCAGAGTTGTTCCCATGTGAAGGGATCAGCAATTTATGTTACCTGTTATGTTTAATCTTGTTGATTTCTCTCTTTTTGTGTGTGGCCAAGGTCTTCTGGTGGTCTTTCTTTGTCATATCTGATTTTTATTAGTTTTGATGGAATCCATAATTTCTCTTCTACTGTGTGAACATACACAAAACCTTTTCCCCAGTGTAACACACTCCCTGTTCTCCATTTTGGAATTAAGACTTTTACATACTGCTCTAATTCAGCAGTCCTTTCTAAATTCCACTGTGTCTTAGCAGGTGCGCTACTTAGCTCATTTAAACATTTTAAAACTGAAAAGTCATTATTTAATCTATTTTGGGGAAATATTATATTTTCTTTCTGTTTTATAACCATCTTTTAAAAATTACTGTTAGATATTTTCATAATTCTTTGACCTGTAAGATTTTAAGTTATATCTGTAACAGGTTTCATGTCATATCAAAAATATTATTGAATTCCAGTGGATATTCATGCTAAAGCACCATGAGCCCCAATTTGCAAGGGCATATCCAAAATATGCACTATGTCTAACAAATGTGTAACCTTAGGATCATGCTTTCCAGAATTTAAGCAAAAACCCACTGGAATTCTGAATATGAACCTATGACATGGTTCATGTATTTCAGTTCTCGAAACTCTGTAAAATGGAGCACACCAGCCACTGTATGACCTTGTTCTAAGACAACACTAAACAGGATCTGCATTTCTACATTATCATATAGATCTTCATCCAGTAATAGAACCTTAACAACATACATACAATATCCAGTCTGACCAAGTGGGCCTATAGCTAAAGACTTTCTCTCTGGGATCTCAATGGGCTGCCATTTTGCAATATCTTTAAGCATCTGTAGGCTTTTCTCATCTGGAACCACCTCTTTTGATGTTATTGTAAGTACCAGATTGGATTGCTCTGAAGGCTCTCTATTTTGATTCAAAGATTCCCCCAACCTCTGTTCTATGGCCTTTAATTTAGCATCTATTTTCTCAGTCTCTTCTTTCTCCAAGTCTGTCTTGTCCTGATCTTTCCCAAGGAGGATATACAAAACAAATCATCAGTGAAAAAATTATTTGTATGCAAAGAGAAACAAACTCAAATGGTATCCAGAAACACTGTGTCATTATGTCTTCCTACATTTTCAACGTAGAAAATTAATTTTTTAAATCTCAAAACCTTTCCCTAAGGACTTTACTTTCTTAGACCCAAGTTCCCTTCTAGACCTGACTAATTCAAATGCTTGAGTCTTCTCAGTCTGTTTCTGGCTCCTGCTTCTAGGAAGAGGTAATTTTTCTGCCTCCCTTACTGGATCCTGAGCCCTTCCTCACTCTGGGAAGTTATTGGGTCCACAAATATTTGCTCCTCAGACTGGCAAAGACCCCTTCGTAAAGGGATTTCGCTTTCTGCCTTGGCCAGCAAAGTCTGGCTTTGAGAAGCTTCCTTTTTAAAGAGCTAGGTTTTTTCTTTACCTAAAGAAACTGCCTCTCTGAGGTTTGTATTTATTAAATTTTGTTTTTCTGCAGCCTGCTGGAGGCCTTGTTGCTCTGCAGGGATTCTGTTTACTCAGGAATCTGTGAGCTCCTAGTTTAGGAACTTCCTTTGCTTTGTTTTTAAGGACAGTCTTTAAAAAAACTGCTCTAGTTTTACTTTCTATGCAAGTTCTTGCTAGATTGCTATATACTCCTCCACACATTGGTACAGAATTTGTTTTTATTTATTAATATTTAATATTGATTTATCTTTTAGTTAAACAGTGATTATTCCTAAACCAACTGTATACCCAAATCACCACACAGACTAGGTTTTATTTAATTAACCTAGAGTACAATGCTGGCCAATAGTTACTCCATCCTAACCCTCCAAGACCGCATAGTTTCCTCCCATTCAGATTTACCACATTATACTTGCTTTTAGTTATATCTTAGATCTGGTTCATCTCTCCTCATGGTTCACCAAGACCTCTCCTACTGGTCTCTCCTCTCTGACTCCTCCCACTTGCTTCTTTCTCCTCTTCTCCAGACCAGGATGTCCCACCCTATTCTCTCCATTGCTCAGCATTGGCTGTTTGTTTTATTGAAATTACAGAGAACAAATGGTGGCATGTTTATACAAACTTGAAACAGGTGAATAAGCATCACAATGCAATGTCCAGATTGAAACCAGATAGTGGGGTAGAAAAATCAGCATTTGAGTGAACAAGGGTAAATGGTTTACATTCCACAAGAACATTATACCAACACCTTTCTTAAAGCATTCTTCCTTATCGTGAGTCCCCTTTTAGATTTTTGGCTTCTACCCTCATTTATTGCCACCTAGATAAACATATTTAGCTATTAGAATCTAAGACATGTATATGAGAAAAAAACATAAAATATTTGTCTTTCTGAGCCTGGATTGCCTTGCTTAATATAATGCTTTCCAGTTCTATTCATTTTCCTGACAATTTAATAATTTCAATTTTCTCTATTGCTAAATAAAATCCATGGTACTTTTGTACTACATTTTCATTATCCATTCATCTATTGACAGATGTCTAAGCTAATTCCACTTCTTTAATGAAATGAGCAGTAATAAACATAGATATAAAAGTTCCTCTGTAGTAAGATAAAAAGTCCTTTGGGTAGATGCCCAGGAGTGGTACCACTGGTTGTATTGTTGTCCTAGCTTTAGTCCTATGAGGAGCCTCCCTGAACTGATTTCCACACTGGCTGTATCAGTTTATACTTTTACCAACAGTGGATAAAGATTCGTCCTTCCTCACCCCTTAGTCACCATGTTTTTAATTGTGGCCATACTGAGTGGATGGCTAGAAAAGTTAAGCACTTTTTTGAATATTTGTTGGGCATTTGTATTTCTTCTTTTGAAAACTGTCTTTTCAACTAATTGGCCCATTTATGTATTGCCAGTTTTGTGTTTGTGGGTGTTTTTCATTTTTAGAATTCTTTATATATTCTGGATATTCAACCCTTGTTTGAAGCATGACTGGAAAGATTTTTAGATAGTTTTCTTTTCCTGTGCCGAAGAAGCTTTTTCATTTCATGCAATCCTATTTTTCAATTTTAGGGGGGTATGTCCTGTGTTGTTGGCATTGTATTGAGAAATGTATTCCTTATACCTATATCCTGAAGCATTTTCCTTTTGTAGTTTCAGCCTCTATGTAACAGTTTTAGCATTTCTGTTTTAAAGTAACATCTTTGATCTGATTTGAAATTATTTTCATGCCTAGTGGGAGATACAAAACTAATTTTATTCTCCTGTTAGTACATATCCAATTTTGTCAAGACCATTTATTGAAAAGGCTGTCATTTTTCCATTTTATACCTTCATGAAAAATTAGATGACAGAACCTATGTAAGTTAATCTCTGGGCCTTCATAATGTTCCATTGGTTTACATGTCTGCTTTAATACCAGTATGATGCTGATTTTGTCACTATGGTTTTGTAGTGTAATTTGAGGTAAGGCAATATGGTACCCTCAGCTGTATTCTTTCTGCTTAGAATAACATTCTCTATCTGTGGTCTTTAATATTTCTATACAGTTTTAGAATTATTTTTTCTAAGTCTGAAAAATTTTATAAATTTTTATGAGCTTTTCATTGAATTTGTAGATTGCTTTTGATAATAGCCATTTTCACAATATTTGTTCTGCAAATCCAGGACATGAAAGATCTTCCCATCATGTAATGTCTTATTCATTTTCTTTTTTCAGTGTCTGAAGAATTTTCTTCACTGCTAGCTTGGTTGTAGTGAACTACCTTAATTTGTGTTTGTCATGAAATAGTTTTTTTTTCTCAACTTATTTCTTAAGGTTATAATTACAATTTTTCCTTCCTTTCCTCCCTTCAAATCCTTCCATCTGTCCCTACCTTCTCTCCTTTAAATTCATGACATCTTTCTCTTTTTCTTTTTTCCTCTTTTTTATTTAATTATTTTTATTTTTATTAATTACAGTTTATTCACTTTGTATAGCCCCTGTACCTACCTACCTCCTCCTCACCCAATCCGACCCTCCCTCTTCCCCACCGGTGTCACTCTCCCAGTTCACAGATAAGGGAGGTCCACCTCCTCTTCCATCTGAGTATAATCTATCAGATCTCATCAGGAGTGGCTACATTGTTTTCTTCTGTAGCCTGGTAAGGCTACTCCCCGCTCAGGGGGAGGTGATCAAAGAGCAGGCCAATCGGTTCCTATCAGAGACAGTCCCTGTCCCCATTACTATGGAACCCACTTGGATACTGAACTGCCATAGGCTACCTCTCGGCAGGAGTTCCAGTCCATTTCCCTGAGTGGTCCTTGGCTGGAATATCAGTCTCAGAAAAGACCCCTGAGTCTAGACTTTTTGGATCTCTGGTTCACTTTGTGGAGCTCCTGTCCTCTCCAGGTCTTACTATCTCCCACTTCATTCATATGATTCCCTGTACTCTACCCAAAGATTGGTTATGAGTCTCAGCATCTTCCTCAATACCCTGCAGGGTAGAGCCTTTCAGAGGCCCTCTGTCATAGGCTTCTGTCCTGTTCCCTGTTTTCTCCCTCCTCCAATGTCCATCCTCTTTGCCTTTCTGAATGGGGATTGAGCAACTTAGACAGAGTCCTTCCTGTTTAGCTTCCTTAGGTGTACAGATTTTAGTATGTTTTTCCTATATTATATGTTTAATATCCACTTAATGAGTATATACCCTTTGTGTCTTTCTGCTTCTGGGATAGCTCACTCAGGATGATTTTTTTCCAGTTCCCACCATTTACCTGCAAAGTTCATGATTTTCTTGTTTTTAATTGCTGAGTAATATTCCATTGTGCAGATGTACCACAATTTCTGTATCCATTCCTCATCTGAGGGGCATCTGGACTGTTTCCAGCTTCTGGCTATTACAAACAAAGCTGCTAAAAATATGGTTGAGCAGATCTCCTTGTTGCATACTTGAGCATCTTTTGGATATATGCCTAGGAGTGGTATAGATGGAGCTTGAGGAAGCACTATTCCTAATTGTCTGCGAAAGTGCCAGATTGATTTCCAAACTGTTTGTATAAGTTTACATTCCCACCAGCAGTGGAGGAGGGTTCCCCTTTCTCCACATCTTTGCCAGCGTGTGTTGTCACTTGAGTTACTTATCTTAGCCACTCTGATAGATATATGGCGAAATCTGAGGATCGTTTTTATTTGCATTTCCCTGATGAATAAGGACTTTGAACATTTAAGTGTTTCTCTGCCCCATTTAATATTCCTCTATTGAGAATTCTCTGTTTAGTTCTGAACCCATTTTTAATTGGATTACTTGATTTGTTGCTGATTAACTTCTTGATTTTTTTTATATATCCTGGATATTAGCCCTCTGTCTGATATAGGCTTGGTGAAGATCCTTTTCCAATATGTAGCCAGTCATTTTGTTCTGATGATAGTGTCCTTTGCTTTACAGAAGCTTTTCAGTTTCATGAGGTCCCATTAATTGATTGTTGCTCTTAGAGCCTGTGCTGTTGGTGTTCTGTTCAGGAAACTGTCTCCTGTGCCAATGAGGTCAAGGCTCTTCCCCACTCTTTCTTCTAACCAATTTAGTGTATCTGGTTATATGTTGAGGTCTTTGATCCACTTGGACTTTAGTTTTGTGCATGGTGATAAATATAAATCTATTTGCATTTTTCTGCATGCAGACATCCAGTTAGACCAGCACCATTTGTTGAAGATGCTGCTGTTTTTTCCATTGTATGGTTTTGGCTTCTTTGTCAAAAATTAAGTTTCCAAAGGTGTGGTTTTCAATTTGATTCCATTGAACCACCATTCTGTTTCTATGCCAGTACCATGCAGTTTTTAGTATTGTTGCTCTGTAGTACAGCTTGAGATCAGGGATGGAGATAACTCCAGATCTTTTATTGTAGAGGATTGTTTTAGCAATTCTGGGTTTCTTGTTCTTCTATACGAAGTTGAGAATTTTTCTTTCAAGGTCTGTAAAGAATTGTGTTGGTAATTTGATGGGAATTGCATTGAATCTATAGTTTGCTTTTGGTAAGATGGCCATTTTTACTATGTTAATCCTGCCAAGAACATGGGAGATCTTTCCATCTTCTGATATCTTCTTCTAATTCTTTCTTCAGAAACTTGAAATATTTTTATACAAGTTTTTGACTTGCTTGGTTAGGGTCACAGCAAGGTACTTTATGTCCTTTGTGGCTATTGTGAATGGTGTTGTTTCCCTAACTTCTTTCTCAACCTATTTGTCATTTGTATACAGGAGGGCTTCTGAATTTTTTTGAGTTAATTTGTATCCAGCCACTTTCCTGAAGGAGTTTATCAGCTGTAGGAGTTCCCTGGTGGAATTTTTAGGGTCACCTACGTATACTATCATATCATCTGCAAATAGTGATACTTTGACTTATTCCTTTCCAATATGTATCCCATTGATCTCCTTTAATTGTTTTATTGTCCTAGAAAGGACTTCAAGAGCTATGTTGAAGAGATATGGAGAGAGTGGGTAGCTTTGCCTTTTCCCTGATTTCAGTGGGATTGCTATAAGTTTCTCTCCATTTTGTTTGACGAATGCTATAGGCTTGCTGTATATTGCCTTTAATATGGTAAGGCAATCTTAAGGTCATAATTTCAATTTTTATAATTTTTTATAATTATAAGTCTTAAGGTTATAATTACAATTTTTCTTTCCTTTCCTCCTTTCAAACCGTTCCATCAGTCCCTACCTTTTCTTCTTTAAATTCATGACCTCTTTCTCTTTTTCACTAACTGTATATATCCTAAATATAACCTTTTAGTCCATATAATTATATTATGCTACTTGTATGTTTAGTAGATCACTTTGCTAGTTATAGTAATGTTTCTTTTTAATTATTTACTTTCAAGGCTTGAAATCTTATCTTTCCATGCTTTTCTGGCTTTTAGAGATGCTGACAAAAGACCTAATACTCTGGTGTTTCTGCTTTTAAATGTTATTTGGCATCTGTCCTTTACAATTCTTAGTATTGTTTTTGTTTTGTTTTATATTTTAACACCTTTGCTATATGTGGCATTTTGAGTAAAAATCCCCCCTTAGGATTATATATTTGAATGCTTGGTCATCAGGGAATGATACTATTTGAAAAGGATTAGGAGATGTTACCTTGTTGGAAGAAGTGTGTCACTGGGGTTGGGCTTAAAGGTTTCAAAAGCCCATGACAGGCCCAGTCTCTCTGTGTGTGTCTGTCTCTCTGCCTACATATCAGGATATAGCTCTCAGCTACTGTCCCAGCATTTGCCTGCATATCACCATGTGTTCTACCATGATTGAGAATGGTCTAAGATACTGAAACTGTAAGCAAGACCCGATTAAGTGCTTTTCTTTATAGGATTTATTAAGATTTTTTTTATAAGATTTCCTTATGATTCGTTCGGATGACAGTGTCCTTTGCTTTACAGAAGCTTTTCAGCTTCATGAGGTCCCACTTATTGATTGTTGATCTTAGAGCCTGTGCTGTTGGTGTTCTATTCAGGAAGAAGTCTCCTGTGCCAATGAGTTCTAGGGTCT
>CM053742.1:77299812-77340060 GCA_028658305.1 Pachyuromys duprasi
TGAACTTCCTATCCTATAGGTTTATATAAGTGAGTATATACCATATGTTTCTTTCTGCTTTTGGGATACCTCACTCAGTATGATCGTTTCCAGGTCCCACCATTTGCCTGCAAATTTCATGATTTCCTCCTTTTTAATTGCTGAGTTTTAATTTTTTAAATTTTATAAAATGAGACATATCCATTTGCCATAGCTGACCTGGGGTCAGCCCTTGGGCGTTAACCCCAAGATGAGGTACTGGACAGAAAATATAACTGTTACATTTTTTAAATATTTTTTTTGGTAAGGCCATAAGTTAAACATAAGGAATGACTATTAAGATGATGCAATTTATGAGCCAATTGAGCTTTTTGTATAGGTGTTTTTTTTGAGCCAAGGTTATTAAGGCTTTATCAATAGTCTGGTTACCTAAAGCAAGAGGTCCAGAGAGGCCAGAATGGGCTCTAACATGAATAAAAGCAAAAGGATTATGATGGGCCTGAATAAGTCCTTGAATCTGAGCAAACATTTGACTAGCACGAGTGGTAGAAAGAATCTGGCCTGCTGTTTTAAGCTTAGGAATAGCTTGAGCAATATAAGCACTATCAGTAAACAAATTAAAAGGCTTAGAAAAATGTTGTAAAACTGCGTGGATAGCCACCAATTTTGTAAGTTGAGCAGATAACCCTGGAACTTGAAAAATAACTTTTTGTCCATTGACAGTATATCCAGCTTTTTTTTTTTTTAGCATTACCATCAGAAAAAAATAGAGCAAGCGTTTTTTAAAGTTTTATTTTTAACTATGGTAGGAAAAACAACACTATGTAAAGTAAAAAAAAATTGAATAATCTTATTGGAAGGTTAATGATTATCTAGTTGTCCTGTAAATTCAGCCAAAGAAAGCAACCATTTATGTGAATTGGCGTACAGCCAATCAGTTTGAGCTTTACTATATGGTATAATAATCTTGGAAGGCTCGGTTTTAAAGTAAGCCCTTGCCTAGGTGCAATGACATGGGCAATGTCTTGGGCAATAGCCTCATAATAAGGCAAAATTACTTTATTGGGACTAGCTGACAAATGGATTTATAATACAGGATTAGATTATCATAACAATTCAGTAGGAGTTGATTGTGTTTAAAATACAAGTAATAGAAGAGGAGTATCTGGATCCCAATATGTCACAAAATGATTTTTTTAAACCTTTTTTACTAACAATAATGTATTTTGAGCCTCTGGAGTCAATTTTTGAGGGGAGGTTGGAGCTGCATCCCCTTTAAGAACATTAAACAATGGCATAAGTTGTTCAGTGGTCAATTTTAAATATGGTTTAAGCCAATTTATATCTCCAAATAATTTTTGAAAGTCAATAAGGGTCTATAAATTAAACTTGTACTTTTTGATGTTTAATAGGCAGAGGAAATAAATTAAAACCCAAATAACTATAAGGATCTCTAGTTTGTATTTTTGGAGCAATTTTTAATCCTGCTTGGGATAAAGCCTCAAATAAATCTGTATAGCAAGCCATAACATCTTAAGCTACAGAAGAGGCTAATAAAATATCATCCATATAATGAATAATATAAATTGAAGTCCATTTTTTTGTACTGGATTAATAACATTAGCTACAAATTGTTGATGTAAAGTAGGACTATTTGCCATGACCTGTGGCAGCATCCTCTAATGATAACGTTTTATAAGTTTCTTAAAATTAATAGAAGGGAGACTAAAAGCAAATCTATGGCAATCCTCAGGATGCAAAAGAATGGAAAAAAAGCAGTCTTTTAAATCTCAAATAATCTTGTAAGTGTTTTGAGGAGTCTCACTAGGTGATAGGAGTCCTTGTTGCAATGTTTTCATAATTATCATAGTCTCATTTACCTTTTTTAAATCTTGTAATAATCTGAATTTGTCAGATTTTTATTTAATTACAAAAATGGGCGTGTTTCTTGGTGATTTAGAGGGAACTATATGTCTTATAATGGTTAACATGATCTGAATATAACGCTGTATAACCCTGGGCTAATATGGAGCTGCAGTTTTGTTTTGTTGTTTTGTTTTTTTTTAAGCGTAAGCAAAAAATTTGTGTTGAAGAATCTCCAGCCTTTTAAAATAAAGAACAACATATTTTATAGTTTTTTATATGATACATTGTAATAACTGTAGTTTTTTTTTTAATTGGCTTAAATAGCATGGCTTGGTTTTACTTTGTAAAATTAAGAAAATAAACACCAAGGTCTTTTGACCTCCTCCAAAGGGTTGAGAAACTGGGTTCGGTCCCCAGCTCTGGGAAAAAAAAGACAAAATAACAAAATTTTTTTGTTAAACTACCCAAGGGTTATGATTTTAAAATACCGTCAGTCAGATTTAAAATATAGTCAGTCTAAGTCCACAGATAAACATACACACACAGAGACATATGCATAAGGAACATAGAGATCCTACATTGTCACCTTGGAGTAACCGGAATACCCAAATACCAGGACCTGACCGGCCTCTACTGGACAAAAGTCCCACAGATTCCAGAAGGAGTGGACCCCCTCATGGGCCCCCTCCACACACATAGATTTTAGAAGGAGCAGAGCCCCCCATGGCCCTCTCCACAGCTTCCAGGTGGAGAGCAGGCTCCAGCAGCCCTCTTTACAGAGGAGGGTCCCAGCAACTCTCTCTCCTGGTCCCAAAAGGAGTACAGCCTTTCCAGGCCCCTGGAGCCCTCTTTGGCCCCGTTCCCAGGAAATGGAGCGTCCTCCATATTCCTTTGACCAAATTGGAAACTCTCCGAGCTTCCTCAGACCTCACGAGCAAACCAAAGCCAGAAATCAGACAGCCGGCAGATGAAAACAAAAAACAGAGACAAAGACAAAAAACAACCGCGGTACCTGCTTTTTAAACATTTAAATATTTTTAAACATGTTTTTGTAATATTAAAACAAAGCATCCTCTTTAGGAGTGAAATCAAAGAGCACATTTGTAATTTTAAAAGTTAAAACCAAACTTTAAAATTTACCAGTGCAAACAATCCAGTTTTTAAAACCAACACCAATTTAAAATGAGACTTGTCTTTTTAGTCTAAAAGGAAAAAAAAAATTATGTTAATTAAGAGGTTTTATAATTTTTAACCCAATATCATATAACAAAGATGGCAGAGTCATAATATATGGTTGTTTTTTAAACATATGTGTTTGGAGACCTTATAAACATGTATGTATGTATATACATATATATTCTAAACAAGTTTGAATATAACTTTAAAATATGTTTAATTAATTTTGATCTATAACCTAGATATATATTAACCATTTAAGATCAGTCAAAAATAAACATATAATGACCATCTATTTAAACACACAGATAAAACTTTTTTTACTGGATTTACCTATAATTTTAAGCATGATAGTCAAGAGCGGCCCAATATTAGCACAAAGTTTAATATATCCAGTTAAGTTTGCTTTAGCTTGATAGCGTCTGAGAGCTGCTTTAGAGGCAAAATTAACATTTTTAAAAGCCAATTGTTGCACAAAAGGAAGTCCACTCTGAGTGAAATATCCTTTTTTGTGTTACATTAAAATTATCATTATCGTCATTATTATTAATTACTATTATTATTATAAATATTTAATAATTGAACCTATTCTCTTTTTAATTGGATTTTCTCTTGGAGAACAGTAATATCTTTCTGCAGTGATCTCATGCCACCCACACACGTAGCAAGGGTGCAGGAGGCCAGTCTGAATTATGAGACTTGGCAGCTTTTTTTTTTTTACTTCATTTTATACTCATTATCTAGAGCTTGTCTTCTAAATCATTTTTTGCTCTCAAATTACACAAATCTGTTTGAGCTCCTTTATGAACATTTGAAATAACCTTAGAAGTACTTTTTTCTGCCTGTTTGGCTGCTCTAGTTTTTCTGAGTAATTCTTTAGCTTGTGGGATTTCTTTTCCCAAGTCTCCAGACTGACTGGTACCTACATCTGGAAACCAGGGACAAACTTCATTTACATATTAAAGGGATTAGGGGGTTTATCCTAACTCTTTGTGTCTTAAGAACCTATTTGAGGGATCTGATAGATCCCATCCTACTAATTCCTTGCCCCATGATGGCCACCTGACTCTTACAAGCTTGGTCAGTTGCTTTGTGCGCGCTCCTGCTTCAGCTGGTCCTCCGTCTCAGGTTTCCAGGTTTCGGCACCACCTGTGGCTGCCCGCAGCAACTCTTAGATACCACCTGAGGGGAGGGCTAGGAGAGAGAACAAGGCAACACGAGGAAGGACACCAAGTCATTGATATCAAGATGCCGATTTCTTGAAGGGAGAGCCAGCTATATAAAAGCAGGAGAGAACAAGGAACTTTCTTTACTATAACATCTATCTGCGTCAGCTGGCAGCTCATCCGAGGATTCATTCAAGGTTGCACAGAACCCACTATCTGGCTCCCGGGGTTGTGCGGAGCTTACTTATCTTGTTCCCAGGAACAGAGCTCCCTAATGCAAAGCTTGCCAAGGTCACTCATTCAGAAGCTGACTACCTGCCAAAGTCAGAAGGCAAAACTTTATTTACCAGAGACCACTACTCAAGCTCAGCACCAGATATGCACTCCATTTTGGCTAACTCAAATCCACTCTGGCTGCCACACCTTGTCACCACTTGAATGTGTTTGTCTTTCACGTTAGACTGACATATATCTTCCAGTAGACTCTAGAACTGGCATAGTGATCATAAATTCCTCTAATCTATTTTTATCACGGAGAGGTTTAATTCCTCCTTTAATTTTAATTGATAGTTTTGCTGGATATGATAGTCAAGGTTGACAGTTATAGTCTTTCAGAACTTAGAACACATATTTGCAGGACTATCTGGCTTTAAAGTTTCTGTAGAATAAATAATAAAGCATTATTTAAGTGGACCTGCCTTTATAAGTGACCTAACCAGTTTTTCTTGAAGCTTTCAGTACCTTTTCTTCAAACTATGTTTTTCACGTTTTAGCATTAACACTGTCTTGAGGAGTTTCTTTTCTAGCTGTGTCTATTTGGTGTTCTCTAGGTCCCTTGTACCTGGTGGGCCCCTGTTTCTTTAGGTTTAGGGAATTTTCTTTTTATTAAAAAATTCTCCATATATTCATTGTGCTGTTTTTTTCTTTTATGCCCATGCTTCAAATATTAGATATTTTCACAGTATTTCAAAGCTCTTCTGTGTTTTGCTCAAGTTTTTAAAGTTTTCTTGATCCTTACTGAATGATACAATTCCTCTTCTTTGTCATCCAGTCCCAAAACTCTATTTTCCACATGATCCATTCTTTCAGTAATAGGTTTGTTTTTTTGTTTTGTTTTTTGTTTTTACTTTATAAATTTTTCATTTCCGGCATCATTTCATTTTAGGTTTTCTTTAGCAATTCTTTCTCTTTATTAAATTGTATTTTCATATCTTGGATGGACTTACACATTTTTATTTTGCTCCTTGTTTGGTTCCCTTGGAATATATATGAATCCTATTTGAGTTGTTAAAATCATTCTTTTGAATTCTTTGTCAGGAAGATCTTCCAGATCATTTTCATTAGGTTTCATTACTATGAGGTTAGTCATTTTTGGAGGGGTGTATACTTACTACTTTTCTGTTGCTGTAATAAAACACAATGACCAAGGCAACTTATAGAAGGAAAGGTTTATTTGGCTTATGGTCACATGGGGATAAGAGTTTGTCATGTAAAAAACTCTTATCATGAAGAAAAGGTCTCGGTGAACAGACACTCTCCAAGGATCAGTATAATCTTTGTTGATCCTCTCCTCTGCAGCCTTCTGATGTGTTCTCTCCATCTGTTGCTCTGGCCAACCTGTGGTTGGAAGCAGGAGCATCAAGGAAGATGGGTATATAATCAGGAGGTCTGTGTGTTATAGAGGGGTAGTACTTACCTGAAACTGCCATGAATCACTGGAGGAACAATTTCTAGGTTGGGAAGCACTGGAGGAACAATTTATATGTTGGGGAGTAGTACTAACAGTCTGAAGTGTGAGGATGTAAGACCCAGGAGGAGCTAGGTGGCCTGGAAGCATGTATAGGAGAGATCCCAGAGGAGCAAGGAGTCCCATGAGGTTAAACAGAGTTAGATTTACCCAGTGTCTCAGAGGAAGAGATGCTCTATAGGGTAGGAAGGGGCAGGGACTACCTGGAAGGATAGGGAAAGAATGTTCCAAGTGAGTTGGTTGAGGCTATAGTATAGAGAGGAGCAGAGCCTACTAGTGATATAGGAAAGGGAGCTCTCAGAGGAGCCATGTATCCTATGGAGTGGGAAAGAATGGAAGAAAAGGCCTAATTAGCTACAAGAGCAAAGGAAGTTCTAGAGGAACAGGGCAGGTCTATAAGATGGGAATGTGTGGGTCTACCTAATGAGAAGCAGAAAAGGTAAGTCCCAGAGTCAGCCAGGCAGACCTGTGAGGTTGCAAGTAGTAGGCATACCTGGTGTCTCATGGAAGGAACATCCCCAAAGAACTGAGCATGGCCTCTTTATTTTTCTTTTGTCTTGAGTCAGAGTCTCACTCCGTAGACCATACTGACCTCTGCCTCCCAGGTGCTGAGATTAAAAGTATGTGATGGCACATGGCCTTAGTGTATGCTTTTAAATTAAGGGATAAAAATTTGATTGGGAAGAATGTTTAGGAGTAGAAGTTAGCTGAAATGAATAGGAATGTGTGGATGTGGTGGTGGCACGTGGTAGAAACAGTTATCACAAATGGACTCATTCTTCTACATTTTCAATATACCTAATACCTAAGAAAGTGGACAAAAATGATGAGTTATAGATGCTTATACTGTGTCTGAAAAGCACCACAACTTTTTCATAAAATCTAGGTCTTAAAGTAACATTTTTTTTACACCTTGATGTATATTTAGAGGAATATACAAATTGTCAAAATTCTATTGAAGTCATATAAATTAAAAAATTAATTTATATGTAATCAAAGTTTAAGGCACAGAAAATACAAGTGTGATATATAGTTATAGATATGGATATATAGAGACATACAGATATATAGATATACATATATTAAAGATAAAGCCAGTAATTAGAGAGGGAATGAAGCAGGGGTATAGACATAGTAGGAATTAGAGGAAGGAAAGAGGATGTAGAGGAATTATGCAGTTATATTTTAACAATAAAAAGATTAAGTATGATGATATGAGTGTATATACACTAATTAGTTTGTCTTTAAAGAACATCTGAGGGCTGGAGAGATGGCTCAGAGGTTAAGAATGCTTGCTGTTCTTCCAAAGGTCCTGAGTTCAATTCCCAGCAACAGCATGGTGGCTCATAACCATTTATAGTAAGATCTGGTGTGCAGGTAGAATGTTATATAAACAATAAATAAATCTTTAAAGACATAAATGGAAAAGAACATCTAAAGAAGAAACAAAGTAAACAAAATTGATTTCCACATATATACATGTTATTTAAAGTTATCCTAGACTTTACTTTGTATCTTTCCTAATTGGACAATTATAATTAGCTAATTTGTACATTTTCCTGCTTCCTACAGTTGTGGTTTTGAATAATATAGTTGTTGATAGGGAATAAGTACCTTATACAGTAGGTGTCAAAATTAAACAAAAACAGCAGAAGTAATGAATCCAGTCTAAATAAACAGATCCCAGTGAGTGTTTTTAAAACCCTACGGCTGAAATAACATGTAAAATAAAAAAATAAGACATACTGAATGACTGACATTATGTCTTTGAAATATGCAGATTGGACAACATTTGAAACTGGAATGAAACAGTAAGAGGCTACATTCATGGATAACCAACAAGACAAAGTTATTGCTGCCTCAACCAATGGAGAAAACAAACTGATTGATGGAGTCAAAGAAAATGGTAAAAGAGTTTTAATTATGATGCATATTATCTTTCCTGATAATCTTGTCATATTAATGTAAATTTTCAGTACACAGAAACTTGAGACAGGTTGAATTCAAAATATATCTGGAGCTGATGTAAATCTAAACTTTATTCTACCATGACTTTAACTGGACTAGAATAATCTCTGGGTGTTCTCAGATAAATCCCCTTGCTCTGTCAGATTCATTGGTTAAATGAAATTCCTGAAAATTACTAGTAAATTATAACTATGTTCTGATGTGAAATTTTTGTGGATTCACTAGGAACTTCTTTAACATTAGTTTCCAAGTATGGTCATGTGTCTCATAATTCAAACCATGAATGGCCACCTGCTCATTTTCCTCTCTGAAAGCTTTAACTTTCTAATTGACCCATCAGTATAGTTGTTTCCTCATTTCTGAGGAGGCTCTATCTTTTCCTGAAGAAGAAGATGGGCCATAAACATGATTATTTTTCACTTGTGTAAATGTTCATTACTAAATTAGAGTTGCTTTTCTAATGTTTAGGTGGTAATTCATAAATCTAGAGAAACAGGAGCTTAGCTTATTATATGATATCCAAGCATTAGAAACTAATAAAGAAAAATAGATTTATGAGTCTTATCTAAGACCATTAACTTTATTCTTGCCTTTTCCCCCTTTTTCTATAGACTCAGAGGACCAGGATGTGGCAATGAAGTCATTTGCAGCTCTAGAAGCCACTATACCAATCCAGCCAATACCCGTGGTACAAAAAGAGTCCCCAATGTTTCCCAGGGGTATCCTACCTCTGCCTGCTAAGAAGCCGTGTATGCAGAGCCCTCCATCACCTCTGGGCCTCATTGAAGCACCTGATCATTCCACTAATAGTGCTTCTGTGAATGCTATCTCCCTCACATCTGGAATTGCAAAAGGCCTGAATACATGGTCACTGCCCAATGAATGTGAGAAAGCTCCATTTGCCATAATGGAGCCTGCAGGCATGTCAGCTCTAAATGGAGACTGCCTCATGCAGCCAAGCCGGACTTGCTTAGGTTGTTTCATGGAATCAAAAGAAGCAGTAGATCCTGAACCAGGGATCAGTCTGAAAGTCGGTGATCTAAACAGAGATTATGAAACATGCGCAGTCTCTGATATAGGTATTCAATGCATTAATGCTGGGGAAAACATGAAATATGGAGAACAGCTGCTTTCAGACCAGCTGTTAAGCTTTCCCCTGCATAAATCAAGGGCAGGAGATAGACAAGAAACTGATAAACCTGACATTGACTTAGAAGATCCAACTCAGAAAAGTTATTATGAAGCATTACTGTTAGATAAGTGTAATACAGAAGAAGCTTTGCTGGCAAATTCTAATCAGGATTGGGGTTACTTTGAGACTTTTATTAGTGAGAGTAAGATTGAACTACTTGACCTCTGTTCCAAGAATGAACTATCTGTTAACCTTTTCTCTGAAGAAGATGTGGATAACTATATGTTTGATGATGATGAGTCAACACTGGGCAGTGATGTCTGCTCCCTCAAAATTCGATATGAGTCCTTTCAGGACAATGTTCGAGACAAGACCACCTTTCTGATGCAGGAAGATGCCCAGTTCAATTTTTTTCCCAGTGTCTTTACTACATGTCCCAAGCGGGAATCCAAGAGCTCTGGAGTCCTCAAGCAGAGCAGTGATCTTTCTCAATTCAAGGTCCCTGATGTGAGCATCATCTGGGGAGAAGAAGATAAAAACTTGGACAAGAAAAAAGACAAAGAGGAAGTACATGAAGACAAAAGTATAGAGAACAAAGATGAAAAAGATGATGGAGGAAAGCCTGCATTAAATAATAAGCCGTGTAATGGGCTTGAGGTAGAGCAATTTAAGAACCTAAAGCCGGACCATCTTACTAATTCCCTGGAGACATCAGGGAATTTCAGTGATGACAGTTCCTTCATTGAGGTCTCATATGATGCCATGGGGGATATCAAAGACTGTAGCCGCTACATGGCTCGGGACACTAATTCTGGAAGCTCATCCTCCCAGCAGAACTATGGGCTGCGAGCCAAGAGAAAAGTCAGATACAGTGAAGATTATCTATATGATGTTGACTCACTAGAGGGGGAAAAAGTAAATGAGAGAAAGGAATGGCCTCCTGGTGGTTCCAAAGAAGAAGATGATGATGAATGGTGTCCCAAAAAGAGAAGAAAAGTAACCCGTAAGGAGCCCCCTGTTATTATCAAATATATCATTATCAATCGCTTTAAAGGTGAGAAGAACATGCTGGTGAAGCTAAGTAAGGTAGACGCCAGTGAGACAACAGTAAATTTGAGTGAGAATCAGCTCAATAAGTATGCCAAGTTATCACCTTTGAAGGGCTTCTGGCAAAAGAAGAAAAAGCAGAGAAACAGCAACACGGACTCTGTCAAAACACCTTTATGCCAAAAGCAAAGCTTTGAACCAGGTAGCTTTGACGTGTCATTCCTCCCACCTGCTCGTAAACGAAAATCTAAGCTTGGCAGTAGACACAGGATTCAAAGGGTCCAATCTATGGAAACTTCAGCAAATAGTAAGTCGGTTTCATTCAGCAGCAATCAGAGACAAGCTAGTAATCGCAAAGAAGAAGGCAGCTTAAAAGGTACAACGAAATCAGCACCTCTTGCTGCCCCAACCTGTGGCAATGGATCACATTTACATTGCATCATAGTCCCAGACTCAGCAAAAGTGAAAGCCCAAGATCCAGAGTTCAAGGGGCCAGAAAGGAAAGTGCTCAACAAAATTAAATTTAAAAGTGAAGCCAGGTTAAAATCCAAAAAAATCAAAACTGGACAAGAAAACAAACCAGTTGTCCAAATGAGCTCTGTCTTAGAAGACTCATCCTCTAAGGCTAACTTAAAAAATGAACTCACTCCTGGAAGTTCAAACAGTTCCCATCTGTCTGAATTTCATGAGACAAAGGTTGTTAAGAATTCCACTTTCTTACCGACCACCTGCTCTTCTGAAATGCCTCTATCATCTGCTAACGTTGCCACTAATATACCTGTTATTCCTGGAGGGTATCTGCAAACACTGTTAGATGCTTCTGACTTGTCAAATAATACTAACATCTCATACTTCACCAACCATCCTCCAGAGCAAAATGAAGGCAACCTCACTCAAACAGAAAAATCATTTGAACCTCTCCATTCTGCTCAGGACTGTGTGCTGTCCTCATCTTCTGACTCTGAGCTACAACAATCATCTCAGAACTTCAAAATGGAAGCAAGCAACTTTGGAAGCATGTGGCCCAACAAGGATACATCTGGCCCCCAAGATTTCATGACTGAAGTCTCAAGGGAGATAGCCACAACCCAAACTAGTGAATTTGAAGCCTCCCAAGTTCTCTCCATGGACAATAATTTCACAGCTATAACATATAGTCCTGTCTGCCTCAATAGTGGTGGCAGTGGTTGCAGCAAGGTTCTTTATGCCGCTGTGCAGGACACCCATCTCCCAACTGATGACTCCTATAAGTTGTGCCACTTTAACAATGGAGAGATCTGCTTTCCTTTCCAGCAGGCCCCAGCCAGTTCAGATGATGAGAGCCGGTTCTTTAGCTTTGAATTGATGACTCCCCTTTCAGTTACTTCAAGCAATTATTGTTCCTTAAGCTTGAAATCCTGTGAAAAGGATGGTGATGATGATATCACTGATGACTTCCTGGCCCACTGCAGCCCTAAACTGGTGATCCAGCAGAGTGTTGATGAGATAGCACCTCTAAAGGAGTCCACTGACCTCCTCGACATCTCCAACTTCACTCCTGACAAGTTCCGCCACTCTTCCCTCTCAGAAATGTCTCCACCGGACACCCCCAGTCCTCAGAGTACCAGATGTGAGAGTATCAAAACACTAGGAACAATGAAGGGATTCCAAGAGGGTGTCCCAGGATCATTGGGCAGCATGGAGAAAATGAAGTGGGACTGTAGTACCCTTTCACAACAGGTCCAAGCTGATGATGGCTTCACATTAAATAACCATCAGTTCCAGTTTCATATGTTCAATGATGAGGACTCTGTTGGACTGCTCCAAAAAAACACTTGCCTGTCAACATTTGATGAGTCAGCTGGGCAAATTAGTCCCAACAACAAAGTGTCAAAAGCAAGAAAGAAAACGTCGCCTGGTAAGAGTGGGGCTGTGAGCCAAAGTTCTTCTCAGAAAAACAGCAGGAAAAAATCCCCAAAAGCCAGCAGTAACAAAGGGGTTGAAAAGCCACCTAGCAAAACCTCCCGTCAGATTCCTAAATCAACAAAGAAAGGGAAATATGTGGCTGCTGTCAATGGAGATAAAATGCAAATTGGGATTGGCCATAGTGGGGGCCAACCCAATAGTACACCCTCCAGTGGAAAGACATTGACTGAATGCACTCAACATAGTGGTCCTGTTGTCCCTATGAAGATGCCAAGTCAGAAGGGTCTTTCTGGAGACTGGGCTTTGGGAAAAGAAAGCAGGCCAGGCTGGAGTGACATGAGTGTAGTCACCAATACCAACAACCTTCTGGATGATGACCAACGGGAATTTCAAGAGCCTTCCTATATCTTATCCAACATTGCCTCTGGTATGGCAGATGTGCAGAGATTCATGATGGCCTCCATAGAGCCCCTCTGGGAACCCATGGAGCATCAAGGGAAGTCCAACACATTCTACTCCCCTGATTCCAATAGCCTAAAATTAAAAACCCTCAAAATATTGTCTGGAACACCACAAGAATCTAAGAAAAAGGTTAATAATGGATCTTCAGGAGCTACTAAGAATCACAGGTCAATCAAAGGTGTAAACAAAAGCAATGTGAAAACAACTATTGGTGATCCTGGTCGTGCGGACATGCCTGGTTACAGTGAGGATTCTCGATCTGCTTTCTTTGATAAAAAGTACAGTAACATGAGCACTTCAGGCAATAATGGACCAACACACAAAAAATTATATCGTCACAAATCCAGCTCCAAGGCCCTGAGAGATGAGAAATATAAGGGAAAGCGCATGGAAAGAGAACAGGTCCACAAAGATGAGGTTGGGACAGCTTCTTTTGAAAAACTGAGGTAATACTGCACCAAAATGGCTGAGATGAGATGAGCCCTTGGCTTTCCTACTACCTGCTGAGCCCGGAGTTCCTCCTTTTTCCCTCTTGAAAGCAAACGTTTGCATGAGAGACTCTTTCCCATTCTCTTCTTTTTTCAAATTAAAAAGAAAAGAAAAAATGCATGGAGATCCCTGCACCTTAAGCCACCCAAAATATCGGCAATTTTGTCATGGCTTGGCTAGGGATAAGTTCTAACAGAGGCTACGTTTTTCTTCTATTCAGCATTAATTTTTGCTTATTAAGAAAATAGAACTAAAATATGCTCTTGAATGATTTTTGGAATGGAAGGGCTTTGCAATAAAGACAGATTCTGAACAACATAACAGAAAAGTCATGTAGACAAAAAGCCAAGATCATTTAAATAAAAGAACATTAGTTGTCAACACATGACAATTAGGAGTGCTTTATCTTTCTGCATCATACAACATCTAGTATGGTGTTACTATATTTACATGGTATGAGCCCTTCGTGGGACATACACTGAAACTTCCTAAGATGGTATAAATTCTTTGATTTTTCTGCAGGGATTCCGACCACAATCTCCTAAAAGCAGAAACAGCATTTTGGGTTTGACCTGTGTTTGAAGAAGAGACTCACATTTGCCAGAAAGACATTTGATGTTTGTGTTTTATTTCTTTCCAAATAAGCTTTGTGGTTTGTATGTTGACCTGTAAGTGCTTAAAGAAAATAATTTTAAATTGTGGAAATAAGTCTTTGAAATCAAACTTTAATCTGATGTTCTGTGTAAAAGACTTTAAAAGTCATACAGTTGCATGAGTAGTTTATGCACTGTTTGCCCATAAAGAAAAAATGGAAAACATTGTGCCAAACTACAAATAAGTAACTGTACTGTATATAGTTTTACTTCTATATCAACATTCGGTTGTGAGTATTTGGGGGACTTGTCCCTGTTAATTTACTAGAAACATTCCAGTGATTCTTGCTATTAACCACCCCCACTTTTGTGGATAGCACCTGTAGATCACAGTGGGAAAATATGTTGTGTTATACAGTTTACCAAAACAAAGGATAATGTTTGACTTGTGCCAAATTTTCTAACCTCATCTCACAGATTCACCCCACAATTTAAAGTTCATTAATGATTACTAAACACATATATGCACACACATATATGCAATATGTGTGTGTACATACATCTACACATCCATACATATATTCTTTTAATATTTTAAACTCTACTATCCTATGTAGAAACATGAACACCTAAACAAGGCACAATAAAGATCTGTTCCTTCCATCATCTAAGGATTAAAATGTTGGAAAAGCTTGAAGGTCACAACAGCTAAGTCCATTAGGGACAGAGTATACACATTTACAGAACCTTGTGCAAGGAAACAAAACACCTGCTGTGAAAGTTTGTTTTCCAAAGCAGAATAGCAGAAAATAATTTAAAATACAAAGTTATATTGCTGATACTTTATATCTCAGTTTTATATATTTTATAATAGCCTGGGATAAATTATAAAATAGCTATAAAATTGACACTAATAATAAATGAAATACATAGATTGCTTTTATTTAAGTAGTTTCCTAAATGTTTTATTCCATTTTTGTCAAAAATACATCACAACATGGCTTTAGTGTTTTTTAAATGTTGATCTTGCAATGCCAATTTCAGTTTAAAAAATGGCATCTCAGATTGATGAAATTTTTCTTCCTATGATTAAATACATATAATACCAGGTAAGCTGAACAATATGTGGAAGCAACTAATTTAGGCCATCTGTATATAGTCTGAGGATGACTACTCTTTGATATTACACACTAAATATAAATCTCAAATTTTAATAAATTTTTAAAATCACATTTTTGGTTTGACCCTCCCTTCCACTACTTTAAAATAATCTTTCACAGTTCCAACATTACTCACTACTAGCCTTTTCTTCCCCTTTATTCACCACTTGACTTCTAACATTTGATCTCTTTTCCTTGCACAGTTAAGGGCCTGTGTGCTTGATGACTGATGCATTGTGGCACAGATGAGATAATGGATGTGAAAGCGCTTTGTAGATCATAAAGTGCTATACCAATATAGGGGATTAATATTATTAATGTTGTTGGTTGTTGTTGTTGTTACTATTCTTACTGATATTGTTACTAACCTATTAACTTGTGAATATAGAGGCTGGGGTGGGAGGGAGGAGGATAAGTGGGTGGGAGAAAGGGGAACTTAACAAAACAGGGAAAATATTTCAAAAGACATTTTTTAATAAAATATGAGCAACCTACCTAGTCATTGACACCTAAATATATTCACAAAGAGAGAAGCAATGTTTTCAAGTAGTCAGACAGAAGTGGAAGGGAGCTTATCATGTATATAATCTACACATTTCCCAGTCCATGATTCCTTTCACCAGCTTACTCTACTACTCACAGCTAGGTAGTAAAATGAACAAGCCCATTATCTAGATTGTGTGTGTTCTTAGCATCATTCTCTTTTGTCTGTGGGGATGGGTGTATGAAAAGTCTGTGAAAATAGTTCGGGCACATTCCTAGACTTTGACACTGTGTGCAGTGAGCCCTGAAAAAATACTTGTTGGAAAGGCATCAGACAAAACAAGTCTCTTGCCCTACAGAGGCCATCCAAAAGAGAAAATAATTAAACTAGAACACTTTCTTCTGTTTCTTGGTATTCTGATAGCTAGCTATTTGTATTAAATACTATGGCTACTTCCTAGGAACTGTTCTTTGTTTGGTTTGGGGTTTTGTTTATCCTGTTTTGCAGCTGAATTTTTGCTTAGAATCACCAACTCAGCCTGTATTGTGATCCCCAAGACTCCAGACCTCAAAGTTATTTTGCTGGTTTACAGGAATGGAGTACTTTGTAACCAAAAAGTGGAAATTAAAGAAGAAATAAAACAATGTTCTATGAGTAAAATGCATTTTTATGAAATTAAATATGGGAACAGTTGTCCCAAATTTTTTCTTGAAGTATCATGATATTCAGCTTTGGAGAATGGGGTAGGATAGCTTGAAACTGATGGAAACAATTTCCTTGTCAAAACTTTATCATCGGTCCTTTGGAGTGGATACTTTTTCAGTTGCTCCTATGGAGCCCACTAAGGGCCAATTTTAGGGCATGGTTCATATCTTTCTCCAAAGAGAACTGACATTTTAAAGTACCTTCGTATTGGCCTGCCATGCACTGTATGTTTTTAACATATAAACTAGTGACTTGTAACCAGTCATTTTGTACTGAACCATAACAAGAAAGTGAGTTTGAGGAATGAGCAATAGGCCAAAACAGAGATGCTTTTTGTCTTCAATATACTGTGCTGTAGATTGTTGAGTCCTTAGCATTCTGTTGGTCCTGCCTCTGCTCTCAGAATTGTTTTTCTTTCTGTCACAACATAGTAGGCCAAACTTACTGGAGATCTCTTATATAACCAGCTGCCTTAGTGGAGTGAGGACCAATGTATGAAAATAGTGTTTTGCCCTGTCACTGATTTCTTCCAGTCAAAAACCTGGATTTCCCTTGGTCTGAAATTTCTGACTACTCCCTTCTAACCTCTCCTTTCTGAGAAGCTGCTTCCTATTAATGCCTCTTCATAGAGGCATTTAATCTTTACATTCCTGGAAATTATATCTTCCCTTGTTCGTATTTTTTATCTTTTTATCAGTCTTAGACTTTCTCTTCTAATATTGTATTATGTTCAGTCTCCCAAATTGACAGTCTAAGAACTTCAGCTGGAGGCTTTCTTCTGGAAGTTTAGAGTACTACCTTCCCAGTCTTAGTCACTCAAAATACACACACACACACACAAACACACACGCACACACACACATACCTAGGAAAGAATGGAAACTGCTTTTTCTTGCATATGTGTAGTAACAGATCCAATATCTTATTGTAGTTAGGTGCTGTAATACATAGAACAGGGTGAAGATACAGCATCCCCAGCCAAGGGTCTTCAAGTCTTTGAGGGTTGTGTTGGGACTAGAATAATTAGCTTGAACCTGTGACCATCCTCTATGCCTTTTCAGTGTCTCAGATATCAGCTGCTTCACATATGCTGCTCCATCTCAGCTTTCCCTACTGACTTCTTGCTGCTCTGTGCAATTATGTGTTAAGGCCTTATCTTTTCCTAAATCTTTTCAAACTTTCTGCACTACTTTGTTTATCACTTCTTTAGCCATCTCTCTGAAGTCTTTGGTGCTAGGTGGGCTTTTGTGACAAAATTTTCATCTTCTCTGACTCTTTTCTTTGCTGGGAAGAATCATTGGGGGGTGGGTAACGAAAAAGAGGGTGTGTATGTGTAAGAGAGAAGCATAAAGGATGCTTCAAATGCTGTAATCAACTCTCATTCTGTGTTAGTTCACGTGAGGTCTTGCAGTTCTAGAGAATTTCCATTTTAGTGGGTTTGAATTAGTGTTTACTGGGGAAAGGAGAAAAACATGTCCAAGGACCTCTTGGCTAAACTTGTTCTTACCAAGATTAACTAGTGTTTTGGAGATCCACAAGTTACAGATGTGCTCAGAATGGTTCTGAGAAGTGGGAGTTAAAGCTGAGTTTCCATGCTGACAAGGTAAATGGAACACTAGCTAGTCCTAGCTGTTGCTAGAAATAGAAATGATTGTTTTCTCCTGTATGACTGAAATGTCAAATTTAAAAAGTTTTCATTTTCATTTAGACATTGTTTGAATGCTGCCATTCATTACAGAAATGTCTCCTTTTATAAAATAATACTAATGGAAGTTTTGTTTTCTAATTATAAAATTCACTAAGCCAATATTATGTTTAGAAGGCTTAGTACCAAAATTAAACATTTTCATGACAAATAGAGATCTTGTCAACATAATGTAGGCCAGGGATTTTATAAAGATTTTCAAAGACCCAAGTAAAGGGAAATTTTTAGTTCCGATGTTTAATTTGGGAAACACTATAGTCAGCTTGAGAATCCTCAACCAGTGTGAGGTTATTTGATGACTACGCAGGCTACCCTTTAAGACACATTTTTCACTCAACAGTAAACAGTAGCTACAGTAAAAAAGCAGAGATTCCACTGAAGCTATGTGATACTTGAGGTGTACTCTCAGATTGAGAATCATAGCTAAATGATATAATGTTGGGGAAGGACGCTGTAGGAGAGTAACTTAGCACTAAGTTTTAAGGAATGAATGAGGCTTGTTAAAATCAGTGTTTGGGTAAATAAATACTAAAGACACAAAAGAAACACCCATATGATATGAAAAGGATATCTGTGAATCCAACAAGCTCAGGGCTTTCTAAGTCTCAAGGACAGCCCACTGAATATGAAGAAAGGTTACCAGGCATGGTGGCTCATGTCTGTAATCCTAGGCAGGAGAATTGCTGCGAGTTCCAGACCAGTCTGGTATATAGTATGAGACCCAGTTTAAAAAATAAAAATATAAAAGAAAAAGGATGAGGAAGGGAGGAGAGGAAGGAAGGGAGGGAGGGAGGGAGGGAGGGAGGGAGGGAGGGAAGGAAGGAAGAAAAAGGAAGGAAGGAAAGAAGAAAGTAAGCAGAAGAAGGAAGGAAGATAGGAAGGAAGGAAGGAGATACTGAAAACATTCTGCCTCTTTGAAGGATGCCTAGTTTTACAGCACAAAAGAAAAGGACTGAATGAAAAATAAAAAGGGGCCTTTTGTTTTTCACTCCCAGGGAGGTAGAGAGCTTCAGAGTCTCCATTTGGATAGCTGTAGCACTGACTGGAGTTTGCTGCCTACAGAGTTTTGAATGTACTTACTAGTCTTTAGTTTCCATAGAACTGAATGCACCTCTTCAGTAAATTAAATGCTTTATGGTGCTAAAGAAAATGATTATCCCCATTTTTCTTCTTCCCCAAGCCCCTTAAAAATTTAAGAAAATTTAAAGTAAAAACATTTAGAGACCCTTTTTATGAATGTAACCTGTTTCTGTTTGACACATGACACTGCAACTTTAAAGTTAGGAAATTATTTGCCTTTTTCTTTTAAAATTAAGCTTTATAAATAATCTGTAGAGTCAATTGAAGTATAAAGCTTAAGGATCACTCTTAAGACGCCTACAAAATCTTGTATATTTTTAAGTGTGCCAATTTGTAACATATTTTGTAAGTGTATATTTTTCTTAGAAAAGTGATGTGAAGTGTCTGTATGTGAGAGTTTTCCTTTTTCTGCACCAGTGGGTGCTAATAAAAGGATATTTACTTCAAAGTTTCTGGTTTTAGAAACCACAATACAAAGAAAAAACACTTTTGTTGGGAATTTTGTAACAGAAAATATGTTGTGAAAGAGTGTAGTGATCTTGTGCAAAAGAAAATGAACATTTGTGAGCTTCTTGCTGTTTTATAGAATTTCTTGTAAATTATTCTTGTAACACCTCTGGTTTTGTTGTTCTTGTTGAAAAAGTTTTAAATATTTGTGACTGAATGTATGGTGAAACTGTCATAATGTTACCTAGCTGAGTTTTGTTATTGTTTATGGAATAAATAAAAGAAAAGTTTAAAATACCGCTTTAGAATCATATGTAACCAAATTTAAAACATTTCTAATTGAATTTATGTCTTAAATAAACAGTTCTTCAATGTCTAGAATAGTGGTCCTCAAACTATCTCTGGTGAGAGGGCAGTTTTTCTAGCAATCCATCCCAGAAGGTTATAAAACAATACAAATGAATTTCTGAAAAAGTAAAATGGAAAAATAGGCAAAATAAAAGCCGGAGTGTATTTGTATTTAGATCAACATGTAAAGCTATCTTTCAAAACAAACAGCTTAGAGAAAAAGAAAAGAATTACAAAAAGTTGGTATCCTGTTTAAGAACAAATGCATAAATCGATGTCAAGTTGCCATAGGACTGAAACACACTAACACTTTGAGTAAGACAAACAACATTACCACTTGAGAACTTGTTAGGAATGCTGAAATTTTGTGTGCTCCTCAAATTTAGAAATTATTCTTTAATTTGTCCCTTCTTCAAAGATGTTAAAACAAATGGTATCCTTCATTTGTAGTCCAGATGGAGTCTGCAGTGAAAAATCCTCTCCAAGTGGAAAAGATGTTTGTTGAAAGTAATAAATGCTGATTTGCCTGGTACCCAAGAATGTCAGATTTTCCATAATTCCCCAGTTTCTACATTATCCTACTTACTGTTCAGCCATGGTCTCTAGTTGTTTTAATCAGGACTTCCCAGCTTCCGTCCCAGTACCGTATTCCTGGTATATTGCTATTTGTTGTGTCAGGAAAAGAAATTAGTCTTTACTTTTATGTCCCCAGATATTTTAACTGCTTATCAGAGCTTGAGCTGTGATTGTAGCACATACAAGCCAATAACCACTTCCTTGGTTTTGAATATCATTGCTCAAAGAGGCTTAAAAATGTTTAAAAGTGAGTGCCCCTCTTCTCACTGGAACAGATCCACCTTCGTCACTTTCACTACCCATTGCTTTTCCACAAATGTCTCCCAAATTCCTGCATGCACATTTCCAGTTATAGACTGGCCATCTACTTGAACATTCTACAACATCTTCTGACTTATTACTTATTCAGGCTTATTTTATAATCTTTTTACCATCTGAATATGCCTTATCACAGGGAATTGATCTTGCCATCCACCTAGTAACCTAAGTCAGCAACTCTTCACCTCTGATCTCACATCCATCTGGTTACATTAAATAGTTATACCTTTCTAACCCCATTGCTGCTACCTTAATTAAGTTTTTAATGGCATTTTGCCTGTGCTATTTCATCACTGTCTTAATTTAGTGTGTTTCCGAATTGGATTTTATACCTAGAGATACTGTATAATCACAGAAATTTTAACTTACTAAGACTACTGAAAAATTAAACTATTCACTATTAGTTCAGAGATCATTTTTAGCACCAAAAGATGATGAGGCAGTCTCTATTTTAAATACAGTATAATGTCTTTTTTTCTCATGTGTCATGGGAGACTGAATGCAGGGTTCCAAAAACTTCAGTCCATGGTCACTTGCTTCAATTGTTGAGGGTTTTGTTTTGTTTTCTTTTGTTTCTTGCAGAACATCTCAATGGAGAGGGTATGTCAGGACCACATTATTCACCTCATGGCAGCCAAGAAACAGCATACAGCACTGCCTGAAGATAAAATTTATCCTTCTGGGATACACACTCCTGATAACCTACTTCCTCCAAATAAACCTATCTTCTAGTTTCTACAACCTCCCAATAATGTCATGGGGTGAATTCATCAATGGATCAATACACTGATAAAATCTCAGGACCCAATGACTTCTCAAAAGCTAAAAAAACAAGCTTTTACTATGTGAGCCTTTGGATAATTCAGATTAAATCATAGCAGATGGTTATGGTACTATTTTAATAGTTTTACCTTTGAAAATAACTGAAGGTGTAGATACTAAACCTTTCAGGCTACATTCACCTTGATATCTAATTCTGTCAGTGAGTCTTGTCCATAAATTTTAATGTATTCAGGATTTGATAGAATATAGAGGTTTTACAGATTTGTAATTACTGTACTGAGTGGGAACATGAATCCTATGAAACATTTCCCTCACAATAAGTTTCCTTAGTCAATCTACTCTTTTGCAATGATACAAGACAACAACTACCATTTATTGCCTAATGTGTGACAGTTACTCTACATGAATTAAAAATTCTCAAAACGATGCAAAGAAGACATCTTCCCTATCTTACATATATAAAAAAATGGGACAGAGTACACTTCCTCAAGATTACATGATAATCTTCAAAGAACCCCACTAAAGTTGATAAAACCCTTTGTGTCTGTCCCTTTATGAGCCGAGGTTTCTAATTCAAGACGTATATTTCCAGCATTAACCATATTGACTACATACAATACATCACCAATATGATAAAAATTAGTACTGACATTCATTGTATAGAATAAATAATTGAGTTTGTGATGTGTTAAATTTATGAAAACAAGAAATTTAAGTTGTAAAGTGGTTATTGTTCTTAAGGAGTTCACGAATGAAATAGGGAGGTAAAATTTAATAGTTTAAACAGAGAAACACCCAATGATCAGTTTGCTAATTGGTGTTATTTCATTTGTTTGGCAGTTCTGTTTTGTTATTTTATGTGTATGGGTATTCTGCTTAAATGTATGGGTGTGAAGATGATCAGATGGAAGGGGAGGAGATCCTCCCCCGTTGGTGGACTTGGAGGGGGCGGGGAGGAGATGAGGGAGGGAGTGGGAGGGTGGGAGGGAATGAGGGAGGGGGCTATGCATGGGATGCAAAAAACCTAACCTGTGATTGATATAAAAATAAATAAATTTATTTTTAAAAATGTATGGGTGTGAAGCACACATGTGCTCGTACCCATGGAGGTCAGAGAGGGTTTTGGGTCTCCTGGAACTGGAGGTATGGATGCTTATGTTATGACATCAAAAACCAGAAGCTAACAGTGAGATGTTTCAAGGTAAAATGTGTGTGTGTGTGTGTGTGTGTGTGTGTGTGTGTATTTTTATGGCCAGGCCAAACTTACACTCTCCTTGAGAGTAGGAAAAGAGAGCAGCCCAGAGTAATGGCAGGAGGAAATTTTTATAATAAGCCACCAAGTGATTACAAAAGTGGAATTTTGCAGTTATTTTTATGACCATGGGGAAAAGTACATGTTATGGGTTTATGACCAGATGGTTTCCATAACATGCAATGAAACAATGGAATGTGGATCACAAATCGAGGAAGAACAAATCAAGAAAACAAGTAGACCTATTTAACTGAGGACATGGAGAGGAAAAAAACACTATTAAGAACAATACAGGAATAAATCAGAGTCTAACATTGACTAAAAAAGAAAATGAAGTCAGCTGCCCTTTTAACACTTGTGAACCTCCATGTAAGTACTAGAAATCAAACCCTAGTCCCCTGCAAGAGCAGTAAATGCTTCTAACTGCTGACTCACAGCTCCAGCCCTTGTTTTAATTTTTCTAGATCTTAAAATATTTCACTTTGCTTGTTTAGATTTGTTTTATGTAGATGAGTGCTTTTTCTGCATGTGCATATTGCACTATTGGGGTACCTGATACAGGTGGAGGTTAGAAGAAGGCATTGAAATATATATATCGTACTAGCTCCAATTTAGATTTGTTCATATTTTCATGTAGCCATGGCTGACCACCTGGGATTGAACAACCAATGTGGGAGTTTGTCCCTGGAGGCAACTCTTCACCTCTCAGCAGCTATTGACCACCTGTAGCGCTTCATCTAGGATTGGGAGCATGTCAAGTTTCTCTATCTACATTGACATGTCAGCTGGTATCGTCATTATGCTAGCCTTCCATATTGTTGAGAGTTCATGGGTACATTTTCCCTGTCATATCTAGGGGACATGACCTGGGCCTCTGTCTCTTACGGTCTTTCTGCCCTCTTTTCCCTGATTTGCTTTGAGCCTTAACAGTAAGGATTGCATAGATCAGTTGTGGTTGAGCATCATATTTGAGTCATTCATTCTCTTTATTTTGCCAAGTTGTGAACCTCTGTAATAGTCTCCATCTGATGCAAAAAAGAAGCTTTTTTAAAATAAGGTATTAGAGCTATACTTACCTATAGATATAGTAAATATTTAGAAAATAAAAATTATATTTGCTTAGGAAACTTGTGGTAGCAAGGTCTGTGACTAGATAGACATGGGTATTTGGCTAGGTTACAATCTCAGACAATTCCCTTTTCTTGAGAAGGCCTTAGTCCAATTAGATAGATGTTTGTTAACTCCATAATAAAAAATGGCACTATTACACTATTGAGGATATTTTACCAGCCCAACAATTTTAGTGGCTCATGGGTTTTTCAGCTAAGTTGGACTACTGATTGCTCCCCTCCTTTGGCAGCCTTTGTAGTACCCTCCTATACGATGAGAGCCACTCCTTAGGTATGAAGCTTCCCAATCACTTATCGCTGGAGACCTCTGACCCCTGTGTTCAAAGTGTTAGTATCTTCAGCGATAGGAGCTTACCTTTAACCTCTGGGAAGCAACCAAAGGCAATAGCAAAAGCCTCTATTGTTATCTATTGTTATCTATGACCAAAAATTTAAGAGGAAGTCTCTTATGCCTAGTACTGGGATTTTTATAAAATAATCTATGGCTTTGGAGGGAACATTATCACCCCTAAGTGATATATTTATTTAAACTATATCTATGTATACATACACATACATATCTAATTTTAAGTAAACATTAAGTAATGTGATTCCCTATATCTTTTCAAATATCCTTAGTGTCATCTGCCCTCCCTATATTTCCTTCCCTCCCTCCTCACAAGTTAAAGTTCCCCCTCGTTGTTTCCTCTTCATATCACTTTATCCTACTATCCCCCTCTTGTTCCTCTCCCACCTGTTGGTCATTTTTTTACTTTCCTATGGTTACTCCAGGTGTTACACTCACATCTAAAGATTTGAAGCTAGGATCACAAAAAAAGAACATGTGATGTTTGACTCTCTGATGCTGGGCTACTTCACTGAGTACAGTATGTTCTATTTTCATCTATTTACTTGAGGACTTCATGATTTCATATCTTTCTTTATAATTAAATAGATTTCCTTGTGTATGTGTACCACATTTTCATTATCCATTTATTGGCTGAATGATATTTGGGCTGTTTCCATTTCCTAACTTTTGTGAACATGATTGAACATATATCTGTGGAGTAGGATGTTGAGTCCTTTGAGCTTATGCTAAGGAGTGGAACAGATGGGTCATAGATGTATTTTTAGCTTTTTAAGAATTCTCCACACTCATTTCCAGAGTAGCTGTACAAGTTTGCAGTCAAAGCAACAATGAATGAGAGTTCCTCTTTTCCCACATCTTCACTGACATTTGCTTTATTTTTATATGCATGAGCATGTGGCTGCTTTTCTAAATGTGCAGCATATATGCTCAGGTACCTGAGGAGACAAAAAGAAGGTGTTGAATTCCCTGTAACTGGAGTTACAGGCAGCTGTGAGTTGCTCAATGTGGGTGTTTATAGCTGACCCAGGTCCCTCACTGAACCATATCTCTGGTCCTAGGTTTTGATTTGTTTTGTTTTGTGACAGGTCTCAGCATATAGCCTGAGTAACTAAACTGGAACCCCTGCCTCAGTCTCTAAAGTACTGAAATTACAGGTGTGCACCATATTACTCAATGCCAGTAGCAGCTTAATTAACACTTACATAGTGAAATTACTAGCCTTCAGAATCTAGACAGGAAAAACATCTCCATCCATGGTAATTGCAGAATCAATGTCACAAAATGTCACAACCAGTAGCAAATATCTTACCTTCCACTTTTCCTCTTATTTGGGAATCAGGTGTCAGAGCTTGCTTGTACCCCTCACTTAATACCTGTGGGATTTTGGGTTAGTTACTTTAATCCCTGTATTACAAAGCCTCTGTCCAAAAGCTAAAAGTATAGCAGTGTAGCTCAGTGATTTAGCACAAGACCCTGGGTTTGAGCCCAGTGCATCACACACATACACACACACACACACACACACACACACACACACACACACACACACACACACACACACAGGGAGGAGAGAGGAAGAACAAGCAAGAAGAGTGGGGGAGTCTAACCTAGTGTTCCAGCATAACAATGTTATCCCTCTCAGGCGTTATCATAAAGATTAAAGAACACACTTTCATACTCTTGGTACCAATAAATAGCCAAGTCTTGCATAACAACTACTGCTGTTTATTAGATATACGCACACAACTTTATAATTTGTGGTTCTTTTTGTTGATGTTTTTCTGGTTTTTTGAGACAGGGTTTCCTTTGGGCAACAGAGCCCTGGCTGCCTAGCTTTCCTGGAACTTTCTTTGTAGACCATCCTGGCCTTGGACTCAAGTAAATCTACCTACTTCTGCCTCCCGAGTGCTGGGATTAAAGGCATCTGCCATGATGCCTGGCTCCATCTTTATAGTTTTTATTTTGATTTTTAGAGCTTACTGCAGATGCTGCAGATATTTCTCTTTTTATTTGGCTTCCAACTAAGAAAATTAGTAAACGACTTCAAAGAGACTTGTATCTTCATTTGTAGACAGATGTCATTTTGAAGATGAAATTAGAAAAGCTATTATATGAAACATTAATATTAGAACTAAATTAATGTTAATGATAGGGTGAGATGAAGATACAAATTATTGACCACGAAACCTGGACTTACTCCTGGCTTTGCTACTAAATTAAATTTAAATCACAGAAAAATCATTTCCCTCTATGCATCAATTTCCCTATCTGGAAATGAGGCTGGACTACATGGCTTAGCATTCAAAGCATGAAATGTTAAAAAAAAAAAAAGCATGAAATGTGAAATCAGACAAACTGAATTTTAATACAAACTTACCTTGTTAACAAGACTTACCTTAATTTTTCAACCTGCAATAAATACATGTGTGTGTCACATATATATTTGTATATGTCATAAATATATAATGCATCTATTGTAAAATTTAAGGAATAATTGAGATAATGCATATAAAACATGCTCACAAAATAATAGCTATTACATTAAAGGATCCCTCCTACAATTTAAACCTATGATTTATTATCTGAGGTACTGTGATTGAATTGAAATTTACTGATGCTACAATAGATATTTGTTCAGTGTTTGATTAACTCAACAATTTGTGGTTGAGTACTTTCTATGTTTCAGCAACCATACTAGGTACTGAAGATGAAATGGTTGACAAAATAGAACTTTGTCTTTCCTCATAAAACATTCATACAAACACTTTGCCTATGAATGTATAATTTAAAAGCAAAATAGGAATCATAAAGTAAAAAGGCATACTTTTTTGAAAAGCACAAAGAAACTTAGCCTGGAGCTAAAGAAATGGGTTAGCAGTTAAGGGCACTTACTGCTCTTCTGAGTTCAGTTCCCAGCAGTCACATGGTGTCTCACAACTTTCAATAATGATACATGGCACCCTCTTCTGGTGTGTAGGCATAGATGCAGGCAGAACACTACACTAATAAAAATAAATAAATATGTTTAAATGCAAAACAAAACACCAAGACTTAGTGCTACTAGTGTTTGCATGGTTGGATCATCTACCAAAGCATGAATAGCCTCTCAGGGCCCCATTTACAAAAGCACTGAATGTCTTACAAATGCCATCAATTGCCATTATCTCCTCATTTTGAGGTGGGACTTTGTGACCCTCTGCCCATACACGATGTCATTGTGTTTAGCTTAGTCTCATGCAGGTCTTATGTATGTAGTCACAGCCACTTGAGGTCGTATGTACAAACTGTCCTGCTGTGTCCAGAAAGGAGTTTTGCAGTATGCATCAGGGCTCTAAAAATTCCTCCCCAGTGATCCCTGAGCCCTGGGAAGAGAAGGTGTGATATAAACATCTAATTTAGGGCTAAAAACTTTATACTCTCTAAAAACTCAATATTCTGCCTATTGACCGGTTAGCGGTCTGTGTATTAATCAATATCTACTGCAAAAAGAAGCTTTTCTGACGATAGTTGAGAGATGCCTTAATCTTTGATTATAAAAAATAAGTATTTAGGGGGTGGCTTCATACTATGTCCATTTAGCAGAATAGTGGTAGTAGGGTTTCCCATAGGGCAAATGGGTTCTTGGTCCATTAATGGTGCCAGACATAATTTCCATATTATTCAATGGGCTTCAAATCTGATCATAAAGTGATTTGCTATTATGATAATCCTTGTGCCGCTACTGCACCAGTGGAAGTATCTTGTCAGGCCACTTTCTATTGTAGGTGGCTAGATTTACAGCTGGGCAAGACTGTTATTTTACTCTACTGATAGCATGAATAGAGCCTTCCAGCACTTTAAGAGCTAGTTAGTAGAGATGACACTTCCAGGTTGATGCCATTTTTGATCTATGTGTCTGGGAGATGGAGTGTCAACCTAAAATAGATTAACTCCATTTAAAATTTTTGTATGTGTGTGTGTGTGCATGTGTGTGTGTGTTAGCGGAAGCTTCTACAACAGTAGTAGGTTTCCATATAGAGTTTTCAAATGCCTTTAGTATTAGTTATCACTCCTCTTACTCCCTCCTTGTGCTGACTAATTTTTTTTAACTTGACCTGGGTGACATGCATATGGAAAGGAGAGCCTCAACTGAGAAAATGCTTCAGTCAGATTGACCTGTAAGCAACTTCATTTGGTATTATCTTGATTACTGATTCATGTGGAATGACCCAGCTCACTGTGGGTAGTGTTACCACTGGGCAGGTAGGTTTGATCAGATTGAGTAAACCTTAGACATCAATCCAGTAAGCATTATTCCTGCATGATCTTGAAGTTCTTGCCTTCAGCTTCCTGCCTTGAGTTCCCGTCTTGGCTTCTCTCAGTGAATTGTGACTTGGAGTACACAAGAAAAATAAACCTTCTGCTTCCTCAAATTGATTTGGGTTATGTTCTTTATCACAGCATTAAATATCTAACTAGGACACTTGTCTCCCTGCCCTCCCATCCTCCCACCCAGCTTAATCCTTCCAGATCCATATTCCCCCTTCAATCTTTCTAGCCTCGTTTACACAGTGTTTCCTGAGACTTAGTTTTAGGGGTTGTATTGTAGACGTATCAAATTTTGATGTTCTCTGAATTTTTACCGGTTGTAGGTTTCCAAGATAGTCTCCATCTGCTACAAAAAGAAGCTTCTTTGATGAGGGAAAAGAGCTGCATTTTTCTGTGGGTATAAGGACAAATATTTAAGATACAGTTAGATATTATACTGGCCTAGGAATGTGGCAGTAATAAATTCTCCTCCAGAGTCCATGACCACTCGAGCCACTGTCAGTTGGATATTTTGTCAGTTTGATATTTTTTACGCTACCAGAAATAAATTCCCTAGTATCAAGTATATCTTAAATCCAATTAGACAGCTGTTGGTTACTCTCAGGTTATAAGTGCAGGTATTGCAACCTTCAATATATCTTGCCATGTTGGTCATTGTGATCCATAGGCTTTACAACTGAGAAAGATTACTGATTGTTTATCTTCTTTGGCAGCTTGCATAGATAGCATATTCAGATCCAATGAGAGTTAGTCCTCAAAGAAGAGGTTTCCAGGTCAGTTTCAGCTCTATCCCTTTAAGTCCTGTATACAAAGTGTGTGATATCTTCTGCCATAGGGTCTAACAATCACATTGTGGGAGGCAGCAAAGGACAATACCAATAGTCTATGTCATTTTGGGAGTCTCTTTGGCTCCCCAGACCAATAATCTGAAAGGAAAATCCCCATGCCTGGCAATGAGGCCTTTGTTAGCTACTCTATGGTTTCTCAGGGGTAGGAGCATTATCACCCCCAGAGGCACAACCTAACTCAACACACACACACACACACACACACACACACACTCACACACACACTTATATATAGTATATATGCATTTTAAGTAGACATGTTTTTTTCAAACATCCTTAGTGTTTTTATCCTTCCTTCCAAACCCTCTCTGTATTGTTCTCCTTCTTCCTTTTCAAGCTAAATCCTCCCTGCTTTTCCCATTTCCCCTTTATAGCACCTATGTCCTGACATTCCCTACTTCAGAGCTACTCCATACCCCACTTGGTCCTTTTTCACTTTTCTGGTTTCTGTAGCAACTCCAGGATATATATTCACATTTAAAGCTAGAACCACAAGAGAAAACATGCAATGTTTCTCTTTCTGGGCCTAGGTCACTTCCATCCATTTATCTGAAATTTTATGATTTTGTTTTTCTTTACAGCTGAATAGTACTCTATTGTGTGTATGTGCTATCTTTTCACGATCTATTCATTAGCTGAAGGATACTTAGGTTGTTTCTGTGTCCTAGTTATGGTGAACAAAGCAGCTATGATCATGACTGAGCAAGTATCTGTGGAGCAAGATTTCAAGTCCTTTTGGCAAATGCCAAAGAGGGGTATAGCTGGGTCATATGGGAGATCTATTTTTAGCTTTTGAGAATTCTCTAATGAAGTTTTTTTTTGTTTCTCTAGCTTGATAAGCAGTATTATGGCCTCAGGTGGTTATTTATTTATTTACTCATTTATTTTGGAGACAATGTCTTGCTACTACATAGCCCAAGTTAGACTGAAGCTTACTGTATAGATGATGAGCAGGTTGGCAGAATGCTGGGATGGTTAATGACAAAGACCCCATCTTTGAGGAGGAAAATGAAGAACGTGGAGGATTAGCAATTAGGGTTAAAAAAAAAAGAGGTTTTTGTTTGTTTGTTGTTTGTTTTTGTTTTTCCCCTAAAGAGCATGCTTTGTTTTGTATAGGCTTAAGGATGACCAAATCCTTACATTGATTCAATGAATATTCTTAAATCTCTTGTCATAGAGTTCATCATTGAAATCACTCACAGCACAATGTCAATTGAAAGACGAGGTTGAAACCAAATTGATTCTTCGGTGTTTACCATTCGAATTGGTAGTGTAAACCTTGGAAAATGAAACCAAAAAATGAGGTACACTAAAGTCTTATGCAATAGCCAACTTTATGAGAGACTTAGACAGTTTATATTCTAGGTTAAAGAAGAGTCATGTACAATCACAAGGATAAGCCACACGTGGCAAAACCATGTTTTTTCATAGAAGCATATAAACAAATAATAAAGAGTTGTATTGGATAACCTGAAGTAAACTCATTCCTATCCACTATACCTGGGAGGTGCACAGAAACACATTCCAAGAACAATTATGTGTTTTTGAAAATACTGAGGACACAAGAGTTTTGTCTTGGTTTCTTGGAGTTTTCTCACAAGTACTCAGAATTCCCCTCACAAGACTCTATTCTTGTACCGTGTTCCAAAATCTCTCCCCTTTTAAAACATTTTTAATAGCAGGATATCTGGGTTGGTTTCAATTTGAGATGTTGTAGATAAATCTAATTGTCATTTGATGCATGAGTATCCCATAAGCAAGAAAATTATAAATGAAAACAGTGAGAGCATTGTGCGTAATACTCTGCCACCAAGAACAGAGATTCAAACTATGTCCAATACTATTGATGTCATTATTGTATTGATCAAGAAAAATCTAGAAAATAGCTTGAAATGAAACCCATATGATTAGTAGTTTCTAGTATCTTGTAGAACATAAGCTGATACTTGCCTTTAATAGACATACAAATATTATGTTGTCTTATGCAAATGGAAACTGATTCAAATCCCAAGGAAAAATTAAATGAAGTCCCTTCTCCAGATGAATGAATGAGTCTATTACAGTGCCCTTACTTGGCACCAGAGGGGCAGACTTGCTTCTGATGATATAGAACATATCTCCTTTGCCCTTTAGCCAGAGGTTTGTCTATTTTTCTGGTGAATTCCGCTGTCTCCTTGCCACCTGCCATCATCTTTGATGGCTTGGGGCCAGAGAAGCCAAAGAGGAATATGTAATGTTTCAGTGGATTCTTCTGCAACGACAGACACATACCCCCTTCCTAATTTTCTTTTGGAGAAATAAAAGCAGGGCAGGTTAATGTGTTATAGAGGAAATTTTCCTCTTATATATTAGCCCCAGAATAATGATTTATGAAACTCAATTATTATTTTACAAATATCTAGGCCATATAGCTAGGCTCTTCTCTAACTAGCTCATAACTTTTAAAAAGATCCGTTTATTCTAATCTATATTCTGCCATATGGCTGGTTACCTGAGCTCAGGCACCATGGGTGTCTTCACATCTTGCAGGCAGAGTCTCCCAAGCCTGCCTCTATCCCAGAATCCTTTCTGCCTGACAGATGTTCCACCTATTTCCTGCCTCAGCTATAGGCCACAGCTTTTTTTATTGACATGTGCTGCATCCATACAATACACAAGAGATTCCTTCTACAATTCCCCTTTTCAGTTTAATAAAAGGTTCCTTTTCTTTCAATAATAAACTAATATATAATAATAACAATTATGAAAACTATTACATAAGATTTATATTCACAATGTCCAGTCCATATGCATTTGGCAACAAATACAATATTACACCATGCCAGTTCTTGGAAGTTATAATACTGGTCTTTGATTTTGGGGGAGAGGTGAGGGTGTTCATGGGAGGAGTTTGAGGTAGGAAGGATGGAGTGGGAGTGATGTAGACATAGTGCTCATGTCTGAATTTCTCAAAAAATAAAATAATATTTAAAGATAAAATATTAACCAGGCATGGTTACACATACATGTAACCCCAGCACTTTGGAGAGGTAAAGATAGGAGAATGACAAGCTAAACGCCAACTTGGATTACATGAGACCCTGTCTCAAATAAATAACAACAAATTATGTCACAAGGCATGCCTTAGACTCTGTTATTTCTCACACAGACTGGCAGAGATCAGATATGCCTAAAAGACTTTTTCATCATGAGCAAGCAACTAGAGATTATTTGTTCTAATGTAAAATTATTATGTCTTACTGCACAAATAACTGCTCAGGTATGCAGAAAGTTTCTAAATAAATGTTTCATCATATTCTTTTCAGTGTTATCCAATCTACCTTTGAGGATGACTTATAGGTTATTCTTGTGTACAGATCTCCGAATCACAAGTTTGCACACTCTGCTGTTGTTCTGCCTTAGATTAGTTATAACATTTTATTATCTGTGTTCTTGCTAATCCTTAAGACAATTCAATGAGGGAAGCCAGGAACATCTGGACCGGTCTTCTATACTTGAGGAAATAGTGAAGCTCAGATATATAAAGCTAGTTTTAGAACCAAGACTTAAAATCAGACTCTCTGTCTCCTTGATGTTTTAATCAGCTTTTTCCACGTAACAATTTCACAAGTCCCAGTGTATCGATAACAAGAAGAAATAGTAAGACTAATTCAACCAAATGGAAAATAGTCATCTTGAATACCACAAATAGGGCCTAAAAACAAAGAAAAAAAAAGAGAGAGAGAGAGATTTTCGCTACATTTCCGTCACATGGACCAGGAAACATCCCCAAATCTGAGTTGTTTGAAATGGAAACTGTTTTCTCATTCATACAGCATTACCAGTCATTATCAGAAAGGACTTCTGATCAGCTTGTTCATTTAGAGTCCCTAACTTAATGATGACAAATCATACCACTTTACTTCATGGACATTGGAGTTCAAATTTCGGAATAGATTTAATTTGATAGTGCAAGGCATATGGCTTTTTTGGACTTCAGTGTAGAGGCAGATGTGAGGCGCAATTTTGTGCCAAGGAAGGGGGAAAATATAAACATTATGAAGAACATAAATGAGTATCACTACTACAACATGTTTTCTTAAATGAACTACAAAAGCATCCACAAAGACACACTAAGGGGACTGTGACAGCCCAATTCCTACTCACAGGAGTTGAGTTTGGAGAGGCTTACACATAGGGGGAGTGGTTCTCTGTTAAAATTGTTGATGTCATGTGTGCTCTTCTCTGCTTCTCAAAAGGAATAAATTGGGATACTTTCCCTTACCTCACACCAATGGGATGCATTGCAAAATACTGTTCCCTGGAGTTTGTGAAAACACAGGACTTGTATATAATTCAAATGTGGGAAGATAAGAGGTGTCAGGTTCAGGTGGTGTTTCATATTCCACAGCAGAATCCAAAGAGAGCTTTCTGGAGGGATACTGCATTGCCTCACCCAGAAAACAAGTTAACAGATACTCTTTTCTAGGAAACAGATGGTGCCAGGAGTTAGAGAGCTAGAAAGTGATAGCTATTTTTATGAATTTGTCCCAAGAGAGATAAAATAGACCTGTTGGTATGTTGTAAGCTGAGACTGAGGGGGCAGGGATAAAAATAGATATCCTGGGAAGTGTTGGTACCCTCAGGAGAAGTATAGCAAGTGATACTTGGAGGGAGCTCTCCTAGGAGTGCACAAACGTGGCCCTTGAGGTAAATACACAAATGACCAGCTGCCTCTTTGACAAGCTTTATGCTGAGTTCTTTTTATGCATAATTTAATTCCTCACATATTATGAAATCAGGTCTGTTAGGTCTCCTGTTTTATAGATTCTGTAACTAACACATTGAAAGGTTAAATAAATTGTCCAGAGTCACATAGGTTTTAAATTAGAGTCAAAATTTGAATCAAGACTGTCAAATTCCATAGCATAGCCCTTAATCATTTACCTGTCAAGCCTACCTTCTATAATATTAATCTATATATAACCAATGGAAAGTTTAAAACTTCATGCAGAACCATTTACTAAGTACCTGTGTAAGGGTGTCCCCTCAGAGTAGGTACAGAACCCACTCAGACAGCAAGTTCTCAGCACAAAGATTTAGTACCCTGGAGGGACACACATGATGCATGGGGCTGCTTCTGGATCAGACAAAGGCAGACAACATATATGTGTGTTTGTTTTTGTGGGACTAGGAAGATAAAAGGGGAAGCCTGCCTTAGGATGAGTTGGTAAGTCCTGATTGAATCTGTTAGCCATTGTAGCCAAAAATATGAATTTTGGTTTTCTGGGCTTTAGTATTTTGGAGTTTGGGGTTTTTTTGTTGTTGTTGTTTGTCTGTTCATTTGTTTGTTTTTCAGGCATAAGGAAGTGGCCAAATAAGGGAATAGACCTTGGAGGTTTGTTTTAGGGATGTAATCTAATGGTTTAACAAGGGAGAAAAAAGGGAGGAGGGCTAAACCTGTAGGACCATGTTTGCCATTCCCAAGCCTTTTAGAAAGCCCTTTGTTTTCACGTTTTTGTTTTATTATTGGGTTGCTGGGTATAGGGTAAGTGGGCATAGTTATTCTGGCCTCTTCCTGCTATTCGGGGGTATTGTTGTTAGGAACCCAGGGAAGCTAGACTGTTGGTCAAGGTACGGAAGAGCATGCTGTGTCACTCACTATCCAGGCTCTTTAAGACTGCTTAGAGCTAGGAAAGTGCAAGCAGAGTTGGAGCAACTTGTGAGACTGGACCATCTGGGGCTATAGATTCTGAAGGAACATCTGGGTCTGGTGAGTTGCTGGAGCAGTCTGTAGTTTATTTGAAGCTTGTTGGGACACATAGACTAGGGACAGAAGAGAAAGTTATAGAAGTTTAGGGGAATTTTTTTTTATCTTGGGTGTAAATTTGTAGGCTTTAGGTCCATGGTCCTGATAGTTAGGGAAAGGGAGTTCCAAGATCAGGAAAAGAGTGAGAGGACAGGGAAAGATCTCACTCTAAGGGCTAGATTGGTGAAGACAAGTGTAGGGGGGAAAATGTAAGGGAAAAGCATGGAGCAGAGATAAAAGCAGGTGGAAAAGCAGACAGGAACAGGTGGAGGAGGGGTATCTCCTTCCTCTGATGCATGTGCCCACAAGAATTGTAAAGTTTTGTCTGATATCTAGGGTGTATAAAGTCCATTTTTTAGTGCTAAGATGCACCAGTAATGCTGGGCATGAGTTGAAGTTTTTAGAAGACATCCCAGAGGTGGATCAGTCAGGATGGAGAAAGCAGAACCCCTTTGCTAATGTTGGCAGGGAGTCAAGGTCAAGAGCCCAGGGTGTCCTCTAGGGTCTCACAAGGCCAATAGAGAGGTCTCTGGGAGGGAGGGGTAATCACCCAACCTCCATCACCAAGAGAGGGACACAGAGTAGTCCCAGGAGAAATCTGGGACTGACAGGATTTTCTGACTTTAGGAACAAAGACCAGATTCCAGTGTAGTGGCCACCAAACATGAAAGGAAAACTTCCAACCAAACCAAACTGAATAAAATGTGCCTACTGGTCATATGAGAGCATCCACCAAGCCCATTGAGGGTCATGGTGAGGTGCATTCTTCCCACCCTCACAATACAGTTGGAAAGGCTGGACACTCAACTATCATAACCCAGTATCCTGGGGGAATGTTTAGGAGTGCTACTAAGGGGAAACTCACCAATTAGCCAATGTTGGATGAATGGAGCAGGCACTGGATATTCCAGTAAGTGGGTTGAAGATCCTGTAGAACAATCTGAGTCCTGATCCAAGTCACAAGACACCAATGTAAGGGGGCCTCTCTGATTTAGTACAGAACACACCCAGACTCCATGTTCTCAGTTCAAAGGACATTTATTACCCTGGAGGGACAAGCAGGGGTTGGGGTGAGGGTAATCTCTGGATCGGACAAAGACAGCCGGTATTTTTTGTGGGAATCAGTTTTTAAAGAGAAAAAGGGGGCGGGGGTGTCTGCGTTAAGATGAGTTGGTAAGTCCTGATTGGACCTGTTAGCCAGTGTAGCCAAAATATGAATTTTGATTTGCTGGATCTTGGAGTTTTATTCAGGCATAAGGAGGTGACCTTGTAAGGGAATAGACCTTGGGGGCTATCTTTAAGCACCACTCAACTCTAGAAAAATCATGCCTGGTACTGAAAACCTATCCAACTTCTTGGAGCTAATGAGGTTATAGACTTTAAAGAAGAATCTATTACTGTCACCTTGCTAGGGTTATGTAGTAATTCCTTACAACATTCTAAGTCTTATCCTTATACCCACAGCTAAGTGTAGCTGCCATTCCTTCAAAGAACTTTCCCCTTACAGCAAATGGATATCATCAAAGAGAACCACAACTGGATACAATGCAGCTATCAACAGATTATGGAGAACCCAGCACCAATAGACACATCTGCATCACAGTTATTGATTCTATGGTTCAAGAAACATCACAGAAGAGGGTAGAGAAGAGCGTAAGGGCCAGAATATCAGGAAGTCTTCTGCAAACAGTTGCTCATAAAAATGGCTACATAAATAAGACCAGAATAATAGCAATATCAATAAACATGCTAACAAGGAATGAGGAAAATCTCATGGGGTTCCACCCTTGGACAAAAAACTACAGGCATCTAATGACTGTTGAGAGCATAAGAGTTAGCTTCTCCCATCAGTGATTATCCCTTAATTGATTATCCAATACGAAGTGGTAACCCCTCAAACCATATTTACACACACAAAAAAACCAGATGCATCAGGTTTTATCTATATTTTTGAATTTATATATATGCAACAATAATCAAAGAATAGGAAGCTATCAGTTTGAGGTTGGAGGGGCCATAGTAATCAGAAGGAGAAGTTGTGGGAGGTGCTGTTGTTAGATTCAGATGGAAGCCAAGAAAACTCATTTTAAATACGGAAGTTTAAAATGCAAGGTTTACTTTCTGAGCTCAGGGAGATGGTCAGTTTGGCATCTGAACTTTGTCCCTAAGGAGAAGTTTAATTGCATATTTAAAGAGTGAAAACCAGGTCTTCTATGGGACAGTTTCTCCAACCAAGGACCATGTATGGATATGTCCTACAACCCCCGCTCAGAAGTGGCCCAAAGTAGCTCGGTATCCAACTGAAGATCCTAGTAAGGGGAACAGGGACTGCTTCAGACATGAACTCAATGGCTGGCTCTTTGACTCTCCCCCATACACGCCAGGGAGTAACAGCCTGGCTAGATCCCAGGGGAGGACATTGTAGCCAGCCCTGAGGAGACAAGATGAACTGGGGTCAGATGGAAGGGGAGGAGATCCTACCCTGTAGGTGGACTTGGAGTGGGCTGGGAGGAGATGAGGGAGGGATGGGGAGAGTGGGAGGGAAAGAGGGAGGGGGCTATGCCGGGGATGCAAAGTACCTAACCTCTGATTGATATAAAAATAAAAAAATAAAATTGCTTTAATAAAAAAAAAAGAGTGAAAACCAGAAAGCAAGGGAGAGCAGGATGGGTTGTAGCATTGTCCAGTCATATTTTGACATAAGGGGATGAGCAAGGGATTTTCCAGTTTCTATCAATCAGAATAAGAGTACATCCCTGAACCTGGGAACATAAAATTTGTTTGATCCTGCCAGCAAGATGGAGAGGTTGTCCTTGAAGTGCCTGGACTCAGACAAATGTTTCCTTACAAGTTGTCCCTGAGATGTCTGGACTCAGACAACTGTTTCTCCACAACAGAAGTTGTTCAGCAATTGGGAAGTCCCCAGTTCCCCTAGGGCCTGGGACCTTGAGTTTACTTTCTCCCTATGATTAAATGGAGTCTGAAAACAAAATGGTCATACTTAGAATAAATTTTATTTTCTTGTTTCCAACAATGAGGGAGGGGGAATGAAAGGGAAAAGGCAAAATAATGCATTATATTTTAATTAAAACTATAAAAAAGAAACCTTAATACACTGAGTGTAGGTGTACATATATGTGCATGCCTGTGTGTGTATGTGTGTGTGTGTATGTGTGTGTGTGTGTGTGTTTGATAGAGAACAGAGGAAGATGTTGGGAATCTTTACTTTATCTCTTTCCACAATATTCCCTAAAGATAGGGTTTCTAGGGGCTGGAGTAATGTCTAAGTGGTTAGGGGCACTGACTGTTCTTCCAGAGGATACAGGTTCAAATCCCAGCACCCACATAGCCCCTCACAACTGTTTGTAACTTCAAGATCTCACACTCACAAAACACCAATGCACATAATATAAAGGTAAATATTTTTTTTTTAAACATAGGGTCTCTAAATTCAGAGCTAGACTGTTGGCTAGCAAGCACCAACAAGAACTGAGGTTACAATGCATGTAACCACACCTAGCTGGTTATATAACTTTTGATGATTTAAACTCAGATCCTCATGCTTGCACTGCAAGCACTTTAACCCACTGAACCATAACCCTGGCCCCTGATAGATTTTCACTAGTGTCACATTATAAAATTATTGTCATGCTACCATTAACCTGAAGAATGAAATAAAATGAAAAGACAAAATAGCTCTTAAAAATATATGGTTAGCTTTTTTTCAAATACGTTATGTAAAAGGAAAATAAAAATACTACTCTTATCCCTGATATATTTCATGGTACACACATGACAAATTTTATACACACACATATGTGTGTGGGTTACATGCACCTTCACATGTATATTCATATGTGATTGAATGTGTTTTCTCCAAATTTTTGTGATGGAAATTTAAGTTTCAAATTTACATATTATTGATCTTTGGAGGTCAGGCTTTGGGGAAGCAATTACAATTCGATGAGGTCATGAGTGTGGAGCCCCCACAGTGGGATTAGTGATTTTTTTTTAGAATAAGAATTACAGGCAAAGGAGATCCAAGATGGCTGCCCCAGGAGGACACTGTGTCTGAGAAGCAGGACAGTAGTGTAGGCACAGCGACCAGGAGACTGAGATCTGGGACCTAAAACACCAGCGTTTGTGACTGCCAGGGGAGCGAAATTCCTATGGTGGGGAAATCAAGTGGAAAAGTCCAAGGGACACCCAGCTACTCCCAGAAAAAACTCCGGAGGGTGACAGGCTGCACACAGCTGGGCTGGGCGCCTAAGCCGCCATTTTGGTCAGTGGCACACAGTACCCCAGAAGGACTGAGTTTCACCCAGATACTGTGGGCTGCTCTGCGCGGGCACACAATCCTCTGTGCCAGCAGCCCCCACTTTGGGCTGGGGCACACAGCACCTCAGACAGACTGAGTTTCACCCAGATACCGCGGGCTGCACTGCACGGGTGCACAACCCTCTGCAACAACAGCGCCACTTTGGGATGGGGCACACAGTACGTCAGATGGACTGAGTTTCACCCAGATACTGCGGGCTACACGGTCAGACCCACACCCCTAGGCATACCCAGCCACCACCCCGGATTGGGACTCATAGTATCAGGTCCAGACCGAGGTGCCCCAAATACCATCTCAGACCATGGTGCACAGCCCCTGACCCAGAAGGAGGTGCCAAGGCTCCAGTCCAGAAAAGAGCCCTTAGTAGCAAGCCCAAGGCAGAGCTTGGAGCCTCCTGACCAGAGCAGCGCCCCCAGCGGACATATCAAAGGGGGACATGCAGCCTCTGGCACAGAGTGAGGAACCAAACCTCCAGACCAGAGGGCAGACCAGCCTGTGGTGCTCACAGCCTCTAGCACAGAGCACGAAGCCAAGCACACAGATCCCACAACAGAGTTCAACTGAGGCAACAACACACACTATCAAACCACTAGAACTCCCTGATCTTATTGAACAATACTCCGGACACAAGAGATTGACAGTTCCAGTCTGAAGTTCAGCCATAAGCACAAACAGCTCCTTGATTATATATAAACAAATGCCCAGAAATCGGCATAAGAACTCACCCAACAATAATGAGGACACCATGGCCCCACAAGAAACACCCAAAAGCAATAGAGATTTTAATTCAGCGGAGACACAGGAAAATTATATTAAAGCTATAATTATGCAGATATTAGAGGAACAAAAGGAGGCACAAAAGGAGGAAATGAGCAAGGCCCTCAAAGAAATACAGAAGAATTTAACTGCCCATGTAGAAGAACAATTAAAGACATATAGAGAGGACACAACCAAAATAGGAGACACAGTCAATCAGATGAAGGAAACAATACAAAGCGTGAAAACAGAGTTAGAATCTGTAAAGAAGACAAAAACGGAGAAGATCCTGGAACTGGAGAACTTAGAGAAAAGATCAGGAACCACAAAGGTAAGCATCAC
>CM053742.1:77340560-77366061 GCA_028658305.1 Pachyuromys duprasi
GATCAAGCCTCTGACAGAGGGCGAGAAGTAACGATAGATCTGGGGGAGGTTGTTGAGACTTGGGGAGAACAAGAGCTCCACAAAGACCAAACTGAGCAGGGCACAGGGGTCTTGTATGAGACGGTTTCTATAATCAAGGACCATGTGTGGATGTGGCCTGGAACCCCCGCTCAGATGGGGCCCATGATAGCTCGGTGTAGGACTGAAGACCCTAGTGAGGGAAACAGGGACTGTTTCAGTCATGATCTTGATGGCTAACTTTTTGACCCTCCCCCATACAAGCCGGGGAGTGACAGACTGGCTAGATCCCAGGGGAGGACATTGCAGCCAGCCCTGAGGAGACAGGATAAGCTGGGGTTGGATGGAAGGGGAGGAGGTCCTCCCCTGTTGGTGGACTTGGAGGGAGCGGGGAGGAGGGAGATGAGGGAGAGAATGGGAGGGTAGAAGGGAATGAGGGAGGGGCTACGCCTGGGATTCAAAGTACCTAACCTGTGATTGAGATAAAAATAAATAAATTAAAAAAAAACAAACACAAAACATCCAAGAAATCAAGGATGCTATGAAAAGAGGAAATCTAAGGATAATAAATAGGCTTAGACAAAAAAAGAGAAGATTCCAGGCTCCAAAGTCCAGAAAATATTTTCAAGAAAACCATAGAAGAAAATATTCCCAACTGAAAGAAAAAGATGTCCATAAACATACAAGAGGCTTACAGAACATTAAGTAGACTAAACCACAAAAGAAACTCCGTATGTCACATAATAGTCAAAACACTGAATCTACAGAACAAAGAAAAATATTAAAAGCAGCAAGGGAAAAAGGCCAAGTAACATATAAAGGTAGACCTATCAGAATCACATCAGACTTCACAAGAGAAAACTATGAAAGCCAGAAGGGCCTGGACAGTTGTCATGCAAACTCTAAAAGAACAGAAATGCCAAACCAGATTACTATACCCAGCAAAATTTCAATCAACATAGATGGAGAAAACAAAATATTCTGTGAGAAAACTAAACTTAAGCAACATCCATACAGCAACCCAGCCCAACAGAAGATACTAGCAGGAAAACTCCAATCTAAGAAAATCAACTACACCCAAGAAAACATAGGATACAGATAACTACACACACACACACAAAAAAATAAATCAAAAGGAAACAAGCACACAAACACACTATCACTCCACAAAAAAAGGAACTAACATCATTTGGTCACTAGTATCTATCAACATCAGTGCAGTCAACTCTCCAATAAAAAGACACAGACTAACAGAACGGTTGCAGAAACAAGATCCAATATTCTGCTGCATCCAAGAAACATATCTCTGCAAAAAAGATAAACATTACCTCAGAGTAAAGAGCTGGAAAAGATTTTTCAGACCCAGAAAACAAGTTTTAAAATAGGCTTTGTAGAAACAAGCTAATAAAACAGACTTTCAACCAAAATTAATCAAAAAAGATGAGGAGGGATACTTCATTCTCAAAATAAGAAAAATCCACCAGGAGAATATCACAATCCTGAACATCTAGGCCCCAAATACAAGGGCACCTGCATTCATAAGCGAAACATTATTAAATCTCAAATCACATATCAATCCCAACATGTTAATAGTGGGAGACTTCAACACTTCACTCTCAACAAGGGATAGATCATCTAGACCGAGGGTAAATAGTGAAATAATGACATTTACAGAGGTCCTAAATCAAATGGACCTAATAGATGTCTACAGAACTTTTCAGCCAAATTCAAGAGTACAATCTTCTTTTCAGCACCCCATAGAACTTCCCCAAAATTGACCATATAGTTGGACACAAAGCAAGCCTCAACAGATACAAGAAGATTGAAATAATCGATTGTATCCTATCAGACCACCATGGGCTAAAATTAGACCTCAACAACAACAGAAATTTTTAAAAAAGCTTTCACACAGATGAAAATTAAACAACTCTCTACTCAACAAGAGCTGGATTAGGAAAGAAATGAAAAAAATTAGAAACTTCTTAAAATTCAATGAAAATGAAGGCACAACTTACACAAACTTTTGGGACACACTGAAAGCAGTGCTAAGAACAAATTTCATACCACTAAGTGCTTTCAGAAAGAAGTTTGAAACATCTCATAAAAGCAAGTTAATGGCACACCTGAAAGTCCTAGGAAAAAAAGAAGCAGACAAACCCAAGAGGAGTACATGGTCAGAAATAATAAAACTCAGAGCTTAAATCAATGTATTAGAAATAACAACAAAAAAAATCAAAGAACCAATGAAACCAAGAGCTGTTTCTTTGAGAAAATCAACAAGATGGACAAACCCTTAGCCAAATAACTAAAAGACAGAGTGAAACTATTCAAATCAGAAAATCAGAAACAAAAAAGGAGGACATGAAGACAGACACTGAGGAAATTCAAAGAATCATTAGGTCTTACTCAAAAAGCCTGTATGCCACAAAATTTGAAAACCTAAATGACATGGGCAATTTCCTTGAAAGAATCCATTTACCAAAGCTAAACCAAAATCAGGTAAATATATTCAACAGTCCTATATCCCCCAAGGAAATAGAAGCAGTCATTAAATATCTCCCTGCCAAACAAACAAACACACAAACAAACAAACAAAAAGTCCATGGTCTGATGGTTTCACTGCGGAATTCTACCAGACAGTCAAAGAAGACCTAATGCCAATACTCTTCAAACTATTCCACAAAATAGAAACAGAAGGAACAGTACCAAATTCATTCTATGAGGAAACAGTAACCTTGATACTTAAACCACACAAAGACCCAAGAAAAAAGACAACTTCAGACTCATCTCTCTTGTGAACCTTGGAGCAAAAAATACTCAATAAAATACTTGCAAACCAAGTCTAAGAACACATAAAAGATATCATCCACCATGACCAAGTAGATTTCATCCCAGGTATGCAGGGGTGGTTCAGTATACAGAAATCAGTCAATGAAATGTACCACATTTACAAACAGAAGGAAAACAAACATATGATCATCCTCTTAGATGTCAAAAAGCATTTGACAAAATCCAAAGTCTTGGAGAGATCAGGGATACAAGGCACATACCTAAACATAGTAAAGCAATATACAGCAAGCCTATAGCCAAACTAAAGGGAAAGAAACTTAAATCAATTCCACTGAAATCAGGGATAAGGCAAGGATGTCCAATTTCCCCATATCTCTTCAACATAGATCTTGATGTCCTAGCTAGATCAATAAGACAACTAAAGGAGATCAAGGGAATACAAATTGAGGAAGAAGTCAAAATATTATTATTTGCAGATGACATGAAAGTATACATGAGTGACCCCAAAAATTCAACCAGAGAACTCCTTCTGCTAAGTGGCTGGATTCAAAATTAACTCAAAAAATCTGAAGCACTCCTGTATAAAAAGACAAAAGGGCTGAGAAAGAAATTAGGGAAAGAACACCTTTTACAATTGCAAATAACATAAAGTACCTTGGTGTGACTCTAACCAAGGAAGGGAAAGACCTGTATGGAAAAAAAAAACAAAACAAACTTCAAGTCTCTGAAAAAAGAAATTGAAGAAAATATCAGAAGATGGAAAGATCTGCCATGCTCATGGATCAGTAGGTTAACAAAATGAAAATGGCCATCCTGCCAGAAGCAATCTGCAAATTCAATGCATTTCTCATCAAAATACTAACACAATTCTTTACAGAACTTGAAAGAACAACTTTCAATTTCATATAGAAAAACAAAAAAACCTAAAATAGGGAAAATAATCCTGTACAATTACAGATTTTCTGGAGGTATCTCCATCCCTGATCTCAAATGTACTATTGATCCTCAGTAATAAAACTTCCTGGAACTGGCAAAGAAACAATCTGGAGGATCAATGGAATAAAATAGAAGACCCGGAAATAAGCCCACATACCTATGGATACTTGATTTCTGACAAAGAACTCAAAACCATACAATGGAAAAATATAGCATCTTCAACAAATGGTGATGGTCTAACTGGATGGCTTTATGTAGAAAATGCAAATAGAACCATAATTGTCACCATGCATAAAAGTAAAGTCCAAGTGTATCAAAGACCTCAACATAAAACCAGACACACTAAACCTGTTAGAAGAAAAAGTGGGGAAGAGCTTTGAACTTGTTGGCACAAGAGACAACTTCCTGAACAGAACACCAACAGCACAGGTTCTAAGATCAACAATCAATAAATGGGACCTCAGGAAACTGAAAAGCTTCTGTAAAGCAAAGAACACTGTTGTCAGAACAAAACAACAGCCTACAGACTGGGAAAGGATCTTCACCAACCCTATAATTGACAGGGGGCTAATATCAAAAATATATAAAGGACTAAGGAAGTTGAAAAACAACAAATCAAGCAATCTAATTAAAAAATGAGGAACAGACCTAAACAGAGAATTCTCCATAGAGGAGTATCGAATGGCAGAGAAACACTTAAAGAAATGCTCAAAGTCCTTAGCCATCAGGGAAATGCAAATCAAAACGACCCTGAAATTTCACCTTACACCCATCACAATGGCCAAAATCAAAAACCCAAGTAACAACCTATGCTGGAGAGGTTGTAGAAAAAGGGGAACCCTTCTCCACTGCTGGTGGGAATGTAAACTTTTTCAACCACACTGGAAATCAATTTGGCGCTTTCTCAGACAATTAGGAATAGCGCTTCCTTAAGATCCAGCTATATCACTCCTAGGCATATATCCAAAGAGGCTCAAGTACACAGTAAGGATATTTGCTCAACCATGTTTGTAGCAGCTTTATTTGTAATAGCCAGAAGTTGGAAACAACCCAGATGCCCCTCAATTGAGGAATGGATACAGAAATTGTGGTATATCTACACAATGGAAAATTACTCAGCAATAAAAAAGCAAGGAAATCATGACATTTGCAGGTAAATGGTAGGAACTGAAAAAGATCATCCTGAGTGAGCTATCCCAGAAGCAGAAAGACACACACAGTATATATTCACTCATATAGACATATAATATAGGATAAACCTACTAAAATCTGTATACCTAAAGAAACTAATCAAGAGGGAAGACTCTGGCTAAAATGCTCAATCCCCTTCTAAAAAGGCAAAGAGGATTGGCCTCAGAAGAAGGAGAAAACAGGGAATAAGGCAGGAGCCTGCCACAGAGAGCCTCAGAAAGGCTCTGCCCTACAGACTATCAAAGCAGATGCTGAGACTTATGGCCAACCGTTGGACAGAATGCAGGAAATCTTATGAAAGAAGTGGGAAATAGTAAGATCTGGAGAGGACAGGAATTCCCCAAGGAGAGCAACAGAACCAAAAAAAATCTGAGCACAGGGGTGTTTTCTGAGACTGATACTCCAAACCAAGTACCATGCATGGAAATAACCTAGAACCCCTGCACAGATGTAGCCCATGGCAGTTCAGCCTCCAACTTGGTTCCATAGTAGTGGGAACAGGGACTGCCTCTGACATGAACGGATTGGCCTGTTCTTTGATCACATCACCCTGAGGGGGGAGCAGCCTTATCAGGCCACAGAGGAAGACAATATAGCCACTCCTGATGAGACCTAATAGACTAGGATCAGAAGGAAGGAAAAGAAGACCTCCCCTATCAGTGGACTTTGGGAGGGGCACGTTTCGAGAAAAAGGAGAAAGGAAGGAGGGAGCGTGCTACAGGCTGGATACAAAGTGAATAAAGTGTAATTAATAATTTTTTTAAAAAAGAAGTTAACAACAAAACAAATAATCCAATTAAACAATGGGGTACAGAACTAAACAGAGGATTCTCAATGGAGGAATATCAGATGGCAGAGAAACACTTAAAGAAATGCTCAACATCCTTAGTCATCAGGGAAATGCAAATCAAAAAAAATGACCCTGAGATTTCACCTTACACCCATCAGAATGGCTAACAGCAAAAATTCAAGACACAACACATGCTGGAGAGTATGTGGAGAAAGGGGCACCCTCCTGTATTCCCGGTGTGAATGCTAAACTGGTACAACCACTTTGGAAATCAATCTGGTGCTTTCTTAGACAATTAGGAATAGTGCTTCCCCAAGATCCAGCTATACCCTAGGCATATATCCAAAAGAGGCTCAAGTACACAACAAGGACATTTGCTCAACCATATTCTTAGCAGCTTTATTCGTAATAGCCAGAACCTGGAAACAACCCAGATGTCCCTCAACAGAGGAATGGATACAGAACGGTAGTACATTTACACAATGGAATACTACTCAGCAATTAAAAACAAGGAAATCATGAAATTTGCAGGCAAATGGATGGAACTAGAAAAGATCACCCTGAGTGAGGTAACCCAGAAGCAGATAGGGAACAGGACAGGAGCCTACTACAGAGGGCCTCTGAGAGACTCTAGTGATGGAGGTATTGAAGCAGAGGTTGAGACTAAGAGCCAATCTTTGGGCAGATTGAATGGGATTTTTTGAAAGAAAGGTGAAATAGAAAGTCCTTGAGGAGACAGGAGCTCCAAAAGACTAAGGGAGCCAAAATAACCGGGCTCTGGGAGCCCTGCAGAGACTGATTAGCCTAACCAAGGACCATGCATGGAGAGGACCTAATGCCCCTGCTCAGATGTAGCCCATAGATTCAGTCTCCAAGTGGGATCCCTAGTAAGGGGAGCAGGAGCTCTCTCTTGCATGAACTCAGTGGCAGGCTCTCTGATCACTTTCCCCTGTGATGTGCAGCCATGCCAGGCCACAGAGGAAGACAATGCAGCCAGTCCTGATGAGATCTGATTGGCTAGGGTCACATAGAAGGGGAGGAGGATCTCCCCTATCAGTGGACTAGGGGAGGGGCATAGGAGAAGAGGGAGGGAGGGGGCCACAGGCAGATACAAAGTGAATAAATTGTGATAAATAATAAATAAAATTTTTAATTAAAATAAAGCTGGGCAGTGGTGGTAAACACCTTTAACCCGGCCACTCAGGAGGCAGAGGCAGGCAGATCTCTGAGTTTGTGGCCATCCTGGTCTACAGAGTAAGCCTCAGGACAGCCAGGACTACACAGAGAATCCTTGTATCAACACCCCTCCCCCCACTAAAATGTGAATATCACTGTGTATGCATGTAATTCTTGAACTCAGGAGGCTGAAGCAGAAAATTAATCTCAAGTCCAGCCTGAGAGAGCTACATAGTGAGAACCTGTCTCTCTATATAGACTTACATAATGTTAAGAAGTAAATTAATAACAATGAATGTTTGTATTGGTAAATAGATCTCAAACAGTAATCCATGAGGCTGTGTCAAGAATGCAGAAAAACCCATGATGGCACATGATACTCAGGTTTGATCCTCCGCAATCTCCAGGAAATAATCTGGGAAGATGGAAAAACAACAGAGACTGTGCACAGCTTGGGGAAAGGTCATATTCATGACAGCAGTAGCAGCAACAGAAGGAGCATCCAGGGAGAGCTTTGTCCCCTTGATACTGGATGTTTTACACTGGCAAGAGGCAGAACAGAAGCAAGACGCTAATTCAAAATGATTTCTGTTGCTGTAGTAGCTCTGCAGCCCAAGACCCTCAAGATAACACAGGATCAGGAAATTCCAATTGTTGTAGAGATGTACACTGAAACTTTACAAGCAGAATGCCTTTGAGACAGCCAAAAGGAAAACAGAAAAAAAGAAAGAAAGAAAGAAAGAAAGAAAGAAAGAAAGAAAGAAAGAAAGAAAGAAAGAAAGAAGAATGAAAGAAACTTTAAATAAGATCTACACAGTAATCAGCCAGCTGAAAACTTGATGGGATCCAAAATTTACATGGAAACTTGGATACAAACTCTAAGCAACATTGACAAGAATTGCCAGCATTCACCATCAGAGTCCTGAAGAAATTCTCAGAAGTGTGACCGGATCTGAGATCCTGCTTGTGAGTCACTGCCCACAGGCAAGGACAGTATTAAAAAAAAAAAAGCTAAATCCAAAAGCAGTAGAAGTAGGTATAAAGAAATAATTAACAGCTGGGCAAAAAACAATAAAATAGAACTAAAGAAAAAAAGTACAAAGTGTCAATCAAATAGTTCTATGAAAAAAAATAAGCAAGCTCAACAAACCCTTAGTCAAACTATTGAAAGAGTTTCAATAGTTAATTTCATTAACCTTGGTTAAGAAAGTTAGTAAGAAAGACATTGCAATAAATACTTGTGATATTCAAATAATAAAAAGTATATATCTTAAAAATAAGGTCCAGGGCTTCAGAGATGACTCAGAGGCTAAGAGCACTGAGTTCAATTCCCAGCAACCACATGGTTGTGTCCTCTTCTAGTCTGCAGGCACACGTGCAGGCAGTGAGAGACCACCCGAGAGATCACCTGGGAATGAGAAAAATAACTAAAAAGAAAAACAACTGCGATAACTCCCACCCTTGAACTGAGGCCAGACCAGATGGCCCTCCCTGGAGGGCAGAGTGAACTTATTTTGAAAATTCAGGGCAGGGTGGACTGTTCCCAGAAAAACCACAAAAAACCAACTGTTGAACCGTTCTCATGCCATTTTTACTGACCAATCAATGTAAAGAAACACGTGTCGTCTGATTTTTAGGTATAAAAACCCTGTGCTTTGCATGCTCGGGGTCATCTCCTGTCTTTGAAGGGGCAACCCCATCGCGATTGGAATAAACCGGCCTCTTGCTTTTTTTGCATCGAGTCGTGGTCTGTGAGTTTAGTTGGGAAGGGCGCAGTCCGGAGTTCCCGAGCTGTGGGACCGCAGGTCTTACAGCAGAACACAGTATAAGTAATAAATGGATGGATTTAATTAAAAAAAATGGTCCACTATATTAGGAAATATAAAAGGAATGAATTTCTAGATGCATGTAAACTACCAAAATTTAAACCAAGGTGAGATAAATTATTTAAACCGATCTGTAACAATAAAGTTGAAGCAATAACTTGAAATCCCTTAGGCTGGGGAGCTGGCTTAGTGGGTGAAGAACTTGATGTGCAAGCATGGACATGAGTTCAACTATATGGAGCCTACATAAAAGCCAGGGATGGTGGTCTGTAACCTCAACACAGGGGGAGGGAAGATAAGCAGATCTCAGGCGCCAACCACTCAGGCCAAAATTGTGAGCTCCAACTTAAGTAATAGATTCTGTCTCAAAAAAATAAAGTAGAGAGTGACAGAGGAAGATACCAATGCAAACCTCTGGCTTCTAGACATGTACACATAGATGAGTGAAATATATCTAACAGAGATGTAGACATCCACATACAGTTGTGCACACACACAAAGGAACATACAGAGTCCTAAATGATCTTCACTCTTCTTGATATTCTGAAAACTAGATACTATGATGTAAAAGTAACTAGCACTAACAATCAGATGAATCAGATTTTATATAAGAAAAGGAAACAGACATTTTATGCAAATTTACCCAATACTAAGCATTCATTAAAAAATAAGGACATATGCAGAATAATTTAAAACCTTTTTCTAGGACAGGAGCCTACCATAGAGGGCCTCTGAAAGACTCTACCTAGCAGTGTATCAAAGCAGATGCTGAGACTTATAACCAAACTTTGGGCAGAGTGCAGGGAATCATATGAAAAAAAGGGAGTCAATAAGACCTGGAGAGGACAGGAGCACCACAAGGACCAAATATATCTGGGCAAAGGGGTCTTTTCTGAAACTGACTCACCAACCAAGGACCATGCATGGATATAACCTAGAACCCCTGCTTAGATGTATCCCATGGCAGCTCAGCATCCAAATGAGTTACCTTAGTAAGGGGAACAGGGACTGTCTCTGACATGAACTCAGTGGCTGGCTCTTAGGCACCCCCTCCCAATGAGGGAGGAGTAGCCTTGCTAGGCCACAGCGGAGGACAGTGCAGCCAGGCTGGATGAGACCTGATAAGCTAGGGTCAGACGGAAGGGGAGGAGGACCTCCCCTACCAGTGGACTGAAAAAGGCCAGGGAGGAGATGATGGAGGAAGAGTGGGATTGGGAGGGAATGACGGAGGGGTTTACGGCTGAGATACAAATAAATAACCTGTAATTAACATAAAAAATAAAAATTATTTAAAAAAAACTTGTTTCTGCAACTGTTGCATGGTCATAGCTGATTTGACTTCTTTTACCCCTTATTCCCTTGTTTCTGTCCCTGGTCCCTTTGACTTCAGCATGGATCGTAGATGGTCATGGTTCTTTGCCTGATGTGAGCCATCAGTCAGATATACTTTGATTTATTGTGCATTTCAGGCATTTCAACTTTTACTTAAAGTTTTGTGGTACTCTGTTGAGAAAATCTTTTGAAACCATTATTGCAATATCATGTTCTCATGTCATATTATTTAGTGAGCCTCCCAATACTTTAATCATTATTCAAACAATATTTTCATTATTGTTATTGTATGTTATGATGATTTGCGATTGGTGATCCTTGATATTATCATTACAATTGTTTTGGCACTCCATAAATACATTTATATATGACAAGGACTTAACAAATGTGTGTGTTTGACAGCTCTACTCACTAGAGCTCTCTTTCTGTCTCTGTCTCTCTCTCTCCCTATATTTCTCCCTCCATGAGTCTTTCTATGCCTTGAAAGTAAAAATTTAAAGTTAGTGTAGTATATTATACTACAATGGTCCCTAAATATGTTGGTGAAAGAATTGTGTATGTCTCAATTTTCGAGAAAAGCATATCAAAAGCTAAAAGAAACCAAATATTAGACCTCTTGTAGCAGTTAGTCAAGTTGCTAATGCAAAAGTAAAGGTCTTGAACAAATTTTAAAGTTCTACTTAAGTAAATAAAGAAAGTACCAAAAAAAAAAAGGTGAAACTATGACATTGTTAATATAGAGAAAGTCATAGTGGATAGAAGATTAAACCAGATAGAGCATTCCGCTCAGATAAAACTTAATCTAGAGCAAGGCCCTCATTCTCCATAATTATATGAAGATTGAGATAAGCGAGCAAAGGACAGAAGAAATGTTTGAAACCAGCAGATTGGTAGATGAAATTTAAGAAGCAGACTCCCTGACATAATAGTGCAAGAGGAATCATGAAGTACCAACTTAGAAGTTTCAAGTTACTCAGAAAATCTAGCTAAGATAATTTATAAAAGAAGCCACATGGACTTTTGGAAGTGCTAGGAATTGAGCCAAGGTTCTTGCATATGCTACCTATGTGCTTAAACCACTAAGCTATGTTTCCAGCTCTTGGATTTGTTTACTTGCTTTTAAAATGTACTGTTACTATGTGCCCCATTACGGTTTGCAACTCACTATATATCCAGGCTTGCCTCACATCCCTAATCTTCCTATCCCAGCCCCCTCAATCCTATTATAAGCATGTACCACCATGCCATGCCCAATTAGCTGGGGAAATCTTTTCTTTCTTTCTTTTTACTGTTAAGGTGTGCTCTCAGTCCAGGCTGGCTTCCAAGCAGCTATACAGCTAAGAACAGTCTTAATATCCTGATCCTCTTACTTTCAACTTCTGGGTCTGCAAGCATACATCACCATGAACATTTACGTGACACTGAGGGTGGAGCCCAGGGTCTTGTGCATGCTCAGCAAGCACTCTACTAGCTGAACTACATCCCCAACACAACTACAGAGTTTTTCGGTGTAGCTGAAACAATCTTTTATTGGGAAACTGCACCATTTAGGACCTTGGTAGCTGAAGAAAAGAAATCAATGCCTGGCTTCAAAGGACAGACCGTTTCTTGTTAGAGACTAATGGAGCTGTTGACTTTAAGTTGAAGCCAATTTTCTTTTATCATTCTGAAAATTCCAAAGGCTTTTCAAAACAGTGCACTGTACATGAAATAGTAGCCTGGATGAGAGCCCAAGTGTTTCACAACATGGTTTGCTAAAAATATTAAACCTGCTAGCAATATTTACAGCTCAGAAAAAGAGACTTCCTTTCAAAATATTACTTATTATTAATAAGACACCTTTTCACCCAACTGTTCTGATGGATATGTTTAGGGATTTTAATGCAGGGATTAGTATTTTTCGTGCCTGGTAATATAACATCAAAGAGAATTGGTTATCTCATCTTAGTATTTAAGGGATGCATTGCAAAAATAAAGGCTATAGGTATCATTTTTAATAGTGATTCCTTTAATAATCTGGCAAGGTAGTGTATCAAAACATATGCTGAGACTCATAGCCAAACTTTGAGCAGAGTGCAGGGAATCTTATGAAAGAAGGGGGAGATAAAAAGACCTGGAAGGAACAAGAGCTCCACAAGGAGAGCAACAGAACCAAGAAATCTGGACCCGGGGGTCTTTTCTGAGATTGATACTCAAAACAAGGACCATGCATGGAGATAACCTAGAACCCCTGCACAGAAGTAGCCCATGGCGGCTCAGTGTCCAAGAGTGTTCCCCAATAATAGGAATAAGGATTGTCTCTGACATGAACTCATGGGCTGGCTCTTTGATCACCTCCACCTGAGGGGGAAGCATTTTTACCAGTCCACAGAGGAAGACAATGAATCCCGTCCTGATGAGACCTGATAGACTAGGGTCAGATGGAAGGGGAGAAGGACCTCCCCTATCATTGGAATGCGGGAGGGGCATGGGAGAAGAAGAGGGAGGGAGAGTGGGATTGGGAGGGGATGGGAGAGGGGACTACAGCTGGTATACAACGTGAATAAGCTGTAATTAATATAAAAAATAAAAATTAAATAATAATCTAGCAAGGTAAATTGAATGGCATTTGAAAGAGATTTGCCATTCTAGGTGGCATTTTAAACAGTCGTGAGATCATGGAAATGGCTCATGGGGTAAAAGTACTGATGACCAAGCTTGATTACCTGAGTTCAAACCCCAGAATCCCTATGCAGAAAAGGTAGCGAATACACTACAAGATCTAGACATAGGAAAAGACTTCTTAAGCAATATCTGGTTGCTCAAGAAATAATATCAACAGTTGACAAATATGACCTTATGAAATTAAAAGTTTTCTGCAAGGCAAAGGATATGGTCAATTGAGTGAAAAAGTAGCCTATAGAATATTAGAAAATCTTCACAATCATACATCCATTAGAAAAATAATATCTAAAAATAGAAAAATAATGTCTATAGTACCAATAACTAAAATATAAAAAAAATAATAATAAGGACCTGCTACACCAACCTGACACTGCTTGGAGTCTGAACTTAGAGTTCCTATCAGAATTTTAGCTTAGAATGCAAACTGGAGTCTGATTCAGAATCCAGGAAGGAACTCCCAGAGTCAGAAGGAACTCCTTTCTGGCCCCAGTCTTCAGGTATCTCCTTTGTATTGCTCTTTCCTTAGATATCATAGAGTTCAACCCAGAACCCCAGTTAGAGCCAGCCAAAGCAACTCCCTCTCTTCTTTTCTGATCACATACCAGCCACACTACTTACTGTACCAATCTGGAACCTGTCAAAGTCTGAACCCTCATAACCCAGAATGGCCTTAAGACTGAAAATCAAGCATCACTTATCTGGTTCACAACTTGACAAACTGGGGTTACAACAAAGAAATGAATACTAACCAAAAACAGATATCCACATCAAGAAGCAACACAATCATCCTAATGTCAGATGACTAGATCCCACTACAAAAACACATAGTTGAACAAGAAAGTTACATGTCTCCTCCAGAATCCAGCATCTCTATTATATTATGTTATGTTATGTTATGTTATATATTTCCTGAGAACAGAACCTTAGCTGAAGCACAAGACAAGGACTTCAAAATAGCAATTATGAATATGTTCAAAGAAGCTCTAAATACATACCTGAAGAACATGAAAACACAAAAACAGTTGAATGAAACAATGAAAAGAAATCAAAACATGAAAGTAGAATTTAACAAAGACCAGAATTACTAAAAAGAAGAAGAAAGAAAGAAGAAGAAAGAAAGAAAGAAAGAAAGAAAGAAAGAAAGAAAGAAAGAAAAGCTGATGAAATTCAAAATTAAAAACTAGAATGTCAAACAAAAACCGCAGTGGTAAACCTCAGAGTAAAAGATAAGGAAGAGGGCTAGAGAGATGGTTGAGTGTTTAAGAGCACTGGCTGCTCTTCCAGGTGGACCCAGATTCAATTCCCAGCACCCACATGGCAGCTCACAACTCTCTATAAGTCCTGTTCCAGGGAATCCAACTCTCTCACAAATGCAGGCAAAACACAAATGTACAAAATAAATAAATATTTTTTTTAAAAAATAAAAGGACATGGAGGAAAGCATTTCAGATGTTGAAGGTAAGGCAAAAGAAATGAAAAGCTCAGTCAAAGAAAATACTAAATCTAAATATCCAAGCACAAAATATCTAAGAAATCTGAAAAACTGTAAAATGATCAAACTTGTGAATACATATAAATATAGAGAAAAGAGAAGAACATCAGGGAAAAGGCATGTGAAATATTTTTAACAAAAGCCATGAGATATTTTGTTAAAAAAGAAAAAATATTTCCCTAATCTACAGAAGGATATGCCTATTAAGACGCAAGAGGGACACAGAAAATCAAACATAGAAATCCACTAAAGAAAGTCTTTGTGAGAGACTCCAAGATAGCTGCCCCAGGAGGACACTGTGACTGAGGAGTAGGACAGCAGTGTCAGCACAGCGACCAGGAGACTGAAATCTGGAACCTAAAACACCAGTATTTTTGATTGCCAGGTAAGTAGAATTCCTACAGTGAGGAAATCAAGTGGGAAAGTCCTAGAGACACACAGTTAATCCCTGGAAAAATTCCAGGTGACCGGCTTCGCACAGCCCTGATCTGAACGAGCAGATTCCCTCAGTGCCGCCAGCTGCACCAACCTGGACTCACACAGTCTCCCGGCCAGGCTGAGACAACCTAGAGACCATTCCAGGGTGGGTGCATCAGCTGCGCACATGGGCTATCCCTGACCTGACCGTGCAGCCTCCTGCTACCCCGCCAGCCACCGTATCTGACAGGGACACAGAGTTCCCGGTCCAGACTGATACCATTCCAGACCTAGGAGAAACGGCGGGCGCACATCTGCTAGCTCTAATCTGAACGTGCAGCCTCTTGAGGCCCTGCCAGTTGCCATCTTTGACCTGGACACATAGTTTCCTGTCCAGACTGAGGCACCTCAGACACCAGTCCAGACCTGGGAGAAACAGCGGGTGAACAACTGCTAGCCTTGAGCAGAACACCCGCCTCCCACAGTGCCGGTGCCGGTGCAACCAGCCGCCACCCCGAAAAGGACATATAGTAACTGGTCCACACTAAGGTGTCCCCTGACACCATCCCAGACTGGGGTGCACAGCCCCTAGCTCAGAAGGAGGCGCCCGCAGCACCACTCACTGACCTCAGAGTCCAGCATGCAGAACCCACACAGAGTGAAGAACACTGGGAATCCAGGAAGCCTGCGCAGGTGCTTGCCCGCAGTCTCTGCTTGCTAAATGTGCTGGTGCCCTCATCCCCTCCTGTGCTTGCTCCCAAACCCCATAGCTCAACCACATATACTCCCCTAGGACTCCCCTTTAAGACACTTTCCCAGCACACACACTTACTCCCCCTCCCCCAAAATGAAACTGCGCCAGCAAACTTTCCTCCCACAGGGACAACTGAGGCAACTACACACACTATCAAACCACTGGAACTCCCTGATCTTCTTGAACAATACTCCAGACACCAGAGACTGACAGTTCCAGTCTGAAGTTCAGCTTCAAGGAACAAACACCTCCTTGAGTATATATAAACAATTGGCCAGAGGTCGACATAAGACCTCACCCAACAAAAATCAGGACACCATGACACCACCAGACACACCCAAAAGCAATGGAGATTTTAATTCAGTGGAGACACAGGAAAATTATCTTAAAGCTATGCTTATGCAGTTACTAGAGGAACAAAAAGAGAAAAGTATCAAGGCCCTCAAAGAAATACAGAAGAATTTAACTGCCCATGTAGAGGAACAATTAAAGACATATAGAGAGGAAACAAACAAAATAGGAGCCACATTCAATCAGATGAAGGAAATGGTACAAAGCATGAAAACAGAATTAGAATCTATAAAGAAAACACAAACAGAGAAAAACCTGGAACTGGAGAACTTAGGGAAAAGATCAGGAACCACAAAGGTAAGCATCACCAATAGAATACAAGAGATGGAAGAGACAATCTCGGAAACTGAGGATATACTTGCTGAAATGTATTCCTCACTCAAAGAAAAAATAAAATCGGAAAAGTCCCAAACACAAAACATCCAAGAAATCAAGGATGCCATGAAAAGACAAATGCAGAGATCCACAGGCAATGACCCTGAAATGCTAAATGGGATATCTCCTTTAAACCCTGCTCCTCGGGGCTTGGGGCTCCAGGAACCCTGTGAAAGAGGAGGCAGAAAGGGTGTAACAATTAGAGAGGACTGAGGACACCAAGGAAACAAGGCTTTCTAAACACAACAGGATAGATACACATATGAATTTACAGACGCTGTGGCAGCATGCACAGAGCCCATACAAATCTGTGCTAGATGGTGTCCCAACACCAAGAGGTAAAGTGGACATATGTCCCTGTCTAGAAAAGAGTAGCCATCTCCAATTGATAACTCACAAAGGAAGTTAGATTTCTCCAATGGAGTCTCCCTGAGTATACAAACCAGTCTCAGATCCATGCCAGAAGAGGGTACCAGATCTCATTATAGATGGTTGGGAGCCAACATGTGGTTGCTGGGACTTGAACTCAGGACCTCTGGAAGAGCAGTACTTAAGAGGTTAAGACCTCTGAGCCATCTCTCCAGCCCTTCCAAAAACATTTAACCTTTAAAAAAAATGTTTAAGCTAAAATGCCCATGTAATAAAATGTGGCAATTTTTTAGCCATTCTTTTATTAATGGGCATTTGGGTTTCTAGTATTTGACAACTATCAACAAAGATTGTATACCTATTTACAAAACACATACTTACTTTTAACATAGTAACTTGATTTCAGATATGTTTTTTCTCTCTCCTGCCATTCTATTCCTCTGACATGGCTGCAGACTGGGCCTTTGTGGATATGCACATATTGTTGTTCTTTACTTAATACAGAAATGCATTCATTGTCAAAGAAGGCAAACTAGCACAATTCACCTAGATATCTAACTGGCTCTCTTGCCTTGCTTCTTGATTTGATTCTGATTATTCCTCACATAAACCTCTATCATGTTTGTCAATTCTAAAGGTCCAGAAAGTGGTTGGTTCTACTAGGAAGCAGATCAAGAAGCACAAGAGCCAGGAATATACAAGGAATGTGTTTTAGTTTAGGGATGAGGTGGCAGGGGGAAGAAAACCCAGTGAAATAAATTACAGCAAATCCAAAGGAAAACATCAGAACCAAAAATGCACTAAAAAAGACTCTGGCAGTAATGCCTTGGCCTTGAGAATCTGGTTGGCACAGCAACAGCTTAAGGACGTTGGCAGCAGGCAGAGCAGCTACAGTGTATTTTAAATGAACACAGAACCACAGGCCCAGGAGACCATTTTAGCTTTTAAAATGACACAAGGCAAACCAAAGGATTATCTGGAAATAAAGATAGAGAAGACTTAAGATCTTAGAGGTCAAGGTCTGTCTACATGAAAGGAAAAACAGAGATGTACCCCAAAAGATAGCCCTAAATCTAAAAGCAATGTGTGTAGCTACAGATCACTGTACTGTTCTCTTTGTTAAAATATTATAGGCATATTTATTACATATTTATTTAAAGGAACTTATGCACGTTTAAATCCAAAAGTTACGTTTTGCTATGAACTAAAAGAGAGAAGAGTATATTTTCTTGTTATTAGGTCCAGAAAGGGTAACTCTTACACATACATAATGGGAAATAAAGAGAAAAATAAAACTGTAAGCTAGAATGATTTTTCCATGCCTTCCAACAGGAAAATCCAGATCAGAAAGTTTTAAGGTGCTCTCTGAAAAGCGCAAAAGGTAACAATAATTAGGTCATTGCCAGGCATAGTGGAGCACACCTATAATTCCAGAACTTGGGAGAGGGAGGCGGGAATATCAGGAGTCTAAGGACATCCCAGCCACATAGCAAGTTTGAGACAAGCCTGCACATGTCTTTAATCCTAACACTCAGGAAGCAGAAGCAGGCAGATCATATCTGTGAGTCTGAGGTGTGTCTTACACATTCTAGGCCATGTGACCATGACTTTTTAAAATCATCATCATCAACAACAACAATAATAAACAATACAATCAGACTACCCAACTTCCCTGTATGGCTAAACATAAGACATCAGAAAGAAGGCGTGTAAGAAGGCTCAGTGGCTATGGGTTCTTCCTGTGAAGCCAGATATCCTAAGCTAAGTCCTGGAACCCACAAGGTAGAAGGAACAAACCAACAGCTGTAAATTGTCCTCTGACCTCCACACATGTACTGTGGTTTATATAGTTTCTCTGTCTCTGTCTCTGTCTCTCTCTCTCTCTCTCTCTCTCTCTCTCACACACACACACACACACACACACACAGAAGGGTGAGAAAATATTTTTTATTTCAGAAAAATATTTCAAAGGGAGAGAGACTATGATGAACAGCATAAGATGCTACAGCCACTGTTGGTGAGTTTTAAGTGATACAATGCTTGTCCTTTGGGGAGCAGGATAAGCTGGGTCAGAAAGGAAGATACCCATGAATCAGAGCGTCAGGGCTCTTGGGGAAGAAGGGAAAAGAAACTCATGATGCAGATAACTCCCATAAGAAATTGCCCTACATATGAATGTGAAAATGGTCTACATTTTATTCAGAATGGTAAATGCTTTCAGTAGGTCCCACATTTTTTTTATTTGTAGTGCTCAATATGATAAAGGCAAAACCTAAGGAATTGGGTTTTTTTTGTTTTTTTGTTTTTTTTTTTACTAATGTCTTATATGTTTGGTTGTGAGCCTAGCCTTTAACGGCTGAGCCATCTTGGTGGTGGTGCACACCTTTAATCCCAGCCCTCAAGGCCAGCCTGGTCTACAGAGTGAGTTCTAGGACAGAACTGTCTCAAAAATAAGAAAAAAAGAAAAGAAAGAAAAAGAAAATTGATGTCAAGAGCTGGTTATGGTCATTCCAGTACTCAGGAGAGAGGGGCAGTAGGATACTGCAGGTCAGTCCCTTGTCAGCCTGGGCTATTTAAGTTCCCTGCCAGCCTGGAACTGCATAGCAAGACTCCATCTCAAGAACAACAACAACAACAAATCAAAACTATAAAACAAAGAGAAATAAAGAGGAAGGAGAAACATAATAAATCATTAAATAGTGTTGGCCTTTCACAGGTAGAAGGACCTTAAATATAAATGGGCAAAAAAGGAAGACAAGCATTTAAAATCATGTTCTGCTATTGGTGCTTCTGTGGCTCAATATGCCACATATTGTTTCCCCAAGATAACCTGTAGTACAACATCCTTTTGATAAAGACAGAAGCAAACAACCATATTAGTTCAGGAATGTGTTGAGGATATGTGGTAACAATCTATGGACCTCTTTTAACCAGCAGGTTTTGGAGAACTCAACAATATCCAACATTGCTAGGCGATGGTGGCACACACCTTTAATCCCAGCACTCGGGTGGCAGAGACAGGTGGATTACTGAATTTGGGTCCAGCTTGGTTTACAGAGAGAGAGGTCTAGGACAGTCAGGGCTACACAGAGAAACCCTGTCTTGAAAAAAAAATCTCCAGCATTAACAGCAGTCACCACAGGAAAAAAAAAGTAAATCCTCTGGCATCTTCATGGGGACACAGATGCACAGAAATAAATAGGCAATGGTGACTATAAGAAATGCAGAGCCATGAATTTTACATGGAGAGCAACAAGTTACTCTCCTCTCAGAAGAGGAAATCCTTTCAGTTTGTAGGAATGCATGAGTGAAAGGCAAGAGTCAAAGTCATTAGCATGATGGCATATGCCTGTAATCCCATCATTTAAGGTGCAGAGGCAGGAAGATGGATGGCTATAAACTACAAGCAACAAAAAAGGAAATATTTTTTGTTTAAATGTGTAAATGGGTAATGAGGTAAAGGGAAGGCCCTTAGGGGAAGACTAAGGAATAGGACTACCTCAACAAATGTCTAAATTCTACAAGACAAGGCATGAGCCAGTCCAAACCAGTAATCCAAGTGCAAAACGTAAGATCTGAGACTCCATAGGAAAGAGACTCCTATCTATCTCCCAGGTACTTATGAAGACATCTGCTCACATCTACAGCGTCCTTCTTCAGAATGGACGTTAAACACAAAGTATGAATGAAAAAGAAACCACAACTTCCTCATACTCATTCACTGTCTCAAGAAACGCTTAGTGAAGTGAAGGATTCACATTTCTTAAGCTATATTCATTAATGTGTTGGAAGGGTGTGTTAGTCAGTTTTCATGCACTTTAAAGGCAAAATACCTCAGCGTGACAAAGGTTAAATCCTTGAAGTCTTATGTTAGGAATGGAGGCACACTGTACTAGGAAAGAAGGCTGCCCCTGTGACCTTCCTTTGCACACCAGCTGCAGCTTCCTTTAGTAAGCAATGCACATTGCTGGCATCTCTGTCCTCCTCTGGTCAGCACTACAGCTGTAGCTTCATTCCTCTAGATCCACTCATCATCCTGTCCTGAGAGAAACTGCCTGAAGGTACTCCATCCAAATCTATAAAACACTGCCCAACTTCCCAGTATTTCCTTTCAACTCTCAGTGGACGCCCCATGAGCCTTGCAGTCTGCATCCTTCCATTTGGTGGAACATGACAAAGTAGTGTCCCTGAGCCTGCCTGAACCCTGGTTACACTGTTCTCTGAGTGTCTAGCCAGCAGAAAAATGATTCTGTAGGCATTCCTGAACAAGCCAGGCGCTCTGAAGATGTAAGAAAATACACACAGGAGCAGTAAGATGGCTCAGTGGACAAAGGAGCTTGCTGCCAAACTTAGCTACTCACCAAGAGCCCACATGGTGGAAAGGGCGAATTAACTCCTGCAAGCTATCTTCTGATCTCCACACAAGTGCTTCTCCCCTACACACACACATAATAAGCAAACAAATAACTAAATCAATAAATGCAAAGGAAGATTCTGATCTGGAGTATTTTTGGAACAAATTTGTACTTTGTGGGGGTGAGAAGGTTTGAGACAGGGCTTTGTATAGTAGCCCTGACTCTGTAGGCCAGGCTGGCCTCAACTCATAGAAATCTGCCTCCCCGATGCAGCAATTAAAGGCAGCATCACTGCCTGGCCAAATTTGCACTTCTATATCCCTGAACCAGTGATAGCTAAGGCCTTGGTAATTACTGAGGTGATTTCTAGAGACATTCTTCCTGTTTGTCCCAGGACAAAGCACTGGGCTTCTTTTATCAGTAGTAACAACCTAGCCCTCCTGTACATCTTTACTTGGACTTTTTTCTCATTAAACTGTAGAATTTTCAAGTACTTCAATGTTTGTTTTTGTTGTCAGCTATCACTATAAACTTGGCTAAAGGCAGCCAGCAATGCTCACACTGGCTCCTGCGTATTTTGCTGCCTTTCTAATCCCACCCATTAGTTACACTAGCGCATCACCTTTAAGCTTGGAATCTCATTAGGTCTCAAGACAAGGATAAATGTAGGTACCTTTTTTTTTTTTTTCTTGCAATGGCATATACGAGGGTGGCCTGTAATCCAGCTCCCAGTAGGGGCTTCATTTCCACCTGCCAAACTCTTCATGCAAACCAATTCCAAAAGCCCTTCTATAGCATCTCAGTACTAATTTCCTGTGGTGCTTTTGCTTTGTTGTAAAAAAATACTTGAAATAATTACATTTTCTTTTTTTAACATTAGATTCTTTTATTTTGTACGTGTCTAGAGGATGTGGCTTGTGCATGCCATGTGTGAACAAAGGAAAACTTGTGACAGTATGTTCTAGCCTTCCACTATGTGAGATCTGCAGACTGAGCTCAGGTTATCAGGCTTGGCTGCAAAGCAGCTCCTTTACTGCTACAAACCATCTCCCTGGCTCTTTCTTTCTTCCTTCTTTCTTTTTTCTTTTTCTTTCTTTCTTTCTTCTTTTTTTTGTTTGTTTATGAGACAGGGTTTTTCTGTATAGCCCTTGCTATCCTGGAAATTACTTTGGTAGAGCAGGCTGGACTGGAATTTGCAGAGATCTTTCTGCCTCTGTCTTCAATCATCAATATTCCCAGAACAAAGAGCTCTTGAATTACTATGTGTGATGTCTTGAATGAGAATAGCCCCCACAGGTGCATATATTTGAATGTTTGGTTTCCAGTAGGTGGACTGTATAGGAAGCGTTAGGAGGTGTTGTCTTGTTGGAGATGTGTCACTGGGGGGGGGAGGTTATTTGGGGTTTCTAAGGTCCACCAGGCCCAGTCCCATTCTCTCTCTCTCTCTCTCTCTCTCTCTCTCTCTCTCTCTCGCTCTCGCTCTCGCTCTCGCTCTCGCTCTCGCTCTCGCTCTCGCTCTCTCTCTGTCTCTCTCTCTGTCTCTGTCTCTCTGTCTCTCTCTCTGCCTCCAGCTACAGCACTTCCAGCATCATGCCTACGTGCCTGCTGCCATGCTCTCCATTAAGATGGTCAATGCATGGACTCACCCACAAAAACAGTATGCAAGTCCCCAATTAATTGCTTTTGTCATAAGTTGCCTTGTTCATGGTGTCTCTTCACAGCAATAGAACCATAAGATACTCCTCACCCTTGTCCTTTTTGTGTATGCCTCATCTACAAAAGTGGTTGTTTGAATGAGATGTCTCCCACAAGTCTTGGATATTTGAATACTGGATCCCCAGTTGGTGACTGTTTGGGGAGGATTAGGAAGTGAGGCCCTGCTAGAAGAAGTATGTCACTGGAGACTTGCTTGAAAGTTTCAAAAGTCTCATGTCTCATTGTGCTCCCTCTGCTTCCTGCTTATAGATCTAGGTGTGGGCTCTTGGCTGCTGCTTCAGCCACCTGCCACCATGCTGCTACTCTACCACCATGAACTCTAACCCACTGGAACCACAAGCCAAATTAAACTCTTTCTTTCATAAGTGGTCCTGGTCATGATGTTTTATCAGAGCAATTGAAAAGTAACTAACGGAATGAACTTTACATTAGAAAGGTGAGAAAAACTGAATATTTCTGAGTCCTTACAGTTAATACTAAGTCACTACCACCAAAATTTCATTTCCTACACAACTTGACTAACAAATAGTCCTGAATGAGTTATAAATTATCTGAGCATGTCTGTAAGGGAATTACTGAGATGACTGATTGGGAGGATTGACTGGATGGAGGCAGCATCATCACCAGGGCTGGGATCCGAGACTGACCAAAATCAGAAAAAGGGCCAAGTGTGGTGGTGCACTCCTGTAATCCCAGCACTCAGGGAGGCAGAGGCAGGTGGATCTCTGTCAGCCTGTCAGCAGGGTCTACAAAGTGAGCTCAGGACAGCCAGGACTTCACAGAGAAACCCTGTCTCAGAAAACAAAACAAACAGAAAAAAAGAAGGAAAAAAAGCTGCTGAATAACTAAATCCCCCTGTCTTTGCTTTCTGATCCTCCCAGAAGTAAGCCAGCAGTCTTATGCTTCTGTTGCCACCAGCTGTGAGCTGCTTCCACCTCCATGTCTTCTCACCCTAATGCACTGCTCTCTTCTGAGCTGTTAACCAAAATACAGCCTTCCTCGCTTAATTTGATTTTGTCAGGTATTAAAGGAAAGTAGTCATCCTGATTCCTAAAAGGGAGGATTTGGGGATTAAGAATAGCTTATTACATCCATCAGGATATGATCAGATAATGTATTTAAAGTTACATGAAACAGGGATCCCTATAATCACCAGCACTAATAATTGTTTGCTGGCCTCAAGTTAAAATTTGCCATAGAGTCTTTCTCATCTGTTGTTTATCCTTGACCTTTGCGCTACTCTTTCTCCCTCCCTCCATCGCACTAGAGTGAAATGTACATGGAAATGATATTACTTTCTAATTATCAATCTGGTCAGTGTGAGATGGGGACGCAGGAAAACAGACAACTCCTCAAAAACTAAAATTAGGGCTTTCTTTGCCACTGTTGTAATTCTTACTTGTGGCCACATGGGGGAGAAATAGTAAAGAGAAAGAGAGGGAACATATAGCATATATTACATATTTTGTTTGTTTGGGTTTTTAAGACAGGATCTCATTTGCAGCCTTACCTGGCCTGGAACTTGCTGTGTAAACCAGGTTTGCCTGAACTCACAAAAATCCACCTGCTGACTGTTAGCACCACAACACCATGCAGTAGTATGTATTTTATTAAATACAAATTTGTACGTGCCATAAAATAGATTGAACTCACATTTTCTCTCAGTATGTCCCTAATTTTTTATTTATTACTTCTTTTTAAAATTTAGTTATGCATTGTTTAATTTCTGAGTGCTCTGTCTGCATGCACATCTTCATGCCAGAAGAGGGCACCAGATCCCTTTATAGAGGGTCATGAGCTACCATGTGGTTGATGGGACTTGAACTTGGAACCTCTGGAAGAGCAGCCAGTGTTCTTAACTGCTGAGCCATCTCACCAGACCACTTCTAAAACAATCAGCTGCTTTCTCATATGTTAAAGGTTCTCTGAAAAATAAAACTACTTATATGATTCTATCTTAGCATCACTTAGACTTGATCACTTTGTCTCTAGGTAATAGGTTAAAAAAGTGTTTTGAAGGTGACCTATGTCTTCTGAGGGCAAAATACAGCCCTTAATAAATTGGTGAAAAGATGCCCAGATACTGGTAGCACATAGGGTGCTGATGAGATCAGAGTATAAAATTGTAATAGCTACTAAGAAGGCAGAAGAAGAAAAAACATAAGTTTGAGGTCTGCTTGGGCCACATAAACACCTTCTCTTCTATTTATGGTTGTGAGCCTAGCCTTTAATGGCTGAGCTATCTCTCCAAAGAAGAGACTTTATAATACTTCATAAAGATATTTATAAGTAAGAAAGTTGAATTTGCTGTCATTTGTTCTGTGGAGCATAACTGACTTTCACTTGCTATCAGAGTTGACAAATTTGAAGCTTAAGGCCAGAGGTGTAGATCAGTGGTAGTATATTTTATCTGAATGTGAGAAGACTGGATTTCAGCCTCAGAACTTCACAGAAATGTTGCAGATCTTTGTTGCAGTGGGTAAATCATAAATTAGCTTATGTGAGTTTGATCTTCATGGTCAGCCTAATTGGATTACAGCCTGCATAGGAGATTAGCAAAGTACACCTCTGTGAGTTCATCTCCAGAGACAACTGGATCAGGAGGGCTCTGACCTAATGAATGGATTAATCCCTTGATGAGTACCTAATATGATGGTGTCATTGGAAAGTGCTAGAAATTCAGCTGAATTAGAGGAAATAGGTCACTGGTGCATGTCCTTGTGGGCTATTTCTTCCCCTCACTGTGGTCTCTTTATCCCTTAGTCTGTTTCCTAGATAGTATGATATGGACTGCTCCACTACTCCCACCCTCATTATCTGTGGTGATTTGAATGGACTGTCTCCCATAGTCTCTTGCATTTGAATACTTGGTCCCAAGTTGGTGGTGATCTTTGGGTAGGTTTAAGAAGTGAGGCCTTACAGGAGACTACTTCCTGAATAGAACACCAA
>CM053742.1:77366561-77402922 GCA_028658305.1 Pachyuromys duprasi
AAAAAAAAAAAAGAAACCTGATCCTCTCTGCTTCTCCTGCATGCAGATGGCCACTGTTGGACTATACACTCCCTCTCATGTAAGCCAAACCAATAAAGTCCCGTTTATAATATAGATGTATGCTTTCTATCACTCCCGTCCCCTTTCAGAACCCTGCATAACACAGCAGATAAGCAGCCATAAAGCAAATAATACAATTGTTATGGCAGGGGTCTGAAATCCAGAGGCTGAGGCAGGAGGATTAAGAGTTTAAGGCCGTGCTCAATTCAGCAGCACATATACTAAAATTGGAATGATACAGAGAAGATTAGCATGGCTCCTGAGAAAGGATGACAGGAAAATTCATGCAGCATTACATATTTTTTGTGGACTGGTGCCCCACTGCCTTCAAGGTTGGCATTAATTACCAGCCTCCCACTGTGGTACCTGGTGGAGATGTGGCCAAGGTCCAGAGAGCTGAATGCATGCTAAGCAACACCACAGCCATTGCTGAGGCCTGGGCTCAAATAGATCACAAGTTTGATTTGATGCATGCCAAATGTGCCTTTTTGCACTGCTATGTGGGTGAAGACATAAAGGAGGGGAGTTCTCTGGGGCCCATGAGGACATGGCCGTCATAGAGAAAGATTATGAGGAGATTGGTGTAAATTCTGTTGAAGGAGAGGGTGAGGAAGAATGAGAAGAATGCTAAAATAAATGTCACAAAGGTTCTGCTTCCACAGGAAGTTTATTCTGTTCCAACACAGAAAGTTGTGGTCGAATTGATTAGTTTACTTGTATGTGGCAATGTGTGCTTCATACAGTTACTGACTTATACTTTTAATATGAATGACTTTCATAGACCTAAACCATCCATTTCACTGATGAGTTTTAAATAAAATAGTCACTGTGGGTTTTTTTTATTTTTTTTTAAATATAGAGTTTAAGGCCAGCCTGGCTATATAAAAAGACTGTGTCAAACACATACATACGCACGCACGCACGTGCGTGCGCACACACACACACACAGCCCATAAACACACAATAAAAATAAAATAATCTGGAAAATAGCAACATTACTAGATGCTGGACTTGGAAGATAATGAAGGCAGGAGAGTCAGGGGTTTGACGCTACCTTGGCTACATAGAAAGTTTAATGCTAGTTAGGGCTAAATGAGATCCTGGCTAGAAACACACAACAAAGAAAACCAAGCAACAAAAATACTATAAAATATCACTCTGCACCTGTTAAAATAACACAAAAAAAGAAAGCAGGGACACGCTAAGTACTCTGGAAGACTGGGCCTCTTAAACTCTCATGCACATAGGAGAGATGATTTGGGCCATCAGTCTAGAGAACTAACCAGAAGCAGTTAGTTCTATTGATATGTAGGAAATTCTTAGACTGACAGAGTGGCAGATGCTGGCACTTAAGAAGGGCATGCAGGAGAATTCTGAGTTTGTTTGTGGACCTCTTGGGCTACAAAGCAATACCCAAAAATGTTTTAAAAGACATTTAAAAGAGACATTCTTCTTATAGGTTCAAATACAGGCATGTTTACTACAGTGCAGTTTCTGGTAGTGAGGAGCTAGACACCAGAAAGAAGATGCACATCATGGACTACCATACAGCAGAAAGAAAAAGTGGGTCAGATACAAACAGCACTGATGAAAGAATGAGAAGCATAATACACACACACATACACACACACATTTTGAAAGAATAAAAGAAAAGATGCATCAGGCACAGTAGTGTACATTTGTAATCTCAGTACTCTGGAAACTAAGTCAAGATTGAGGTTGATGCCTGCTAGGGCTACATAGTGAGACCCTGTCTCAAAAAATAAAAAAATTTAAAAAGTTTGGGAGAAGTAAGAAAAGTAGATGAGATGGCTAACTTCATTTGGAAGCTGAACTGTTAAAAGAAAACCATCTAGAACTGATGTCCTAAGAAGAACTAGCACTGTCAAATTTGATAGCGGCATAATGTTTTTATTGTTACAGATGTTATTTTTAATATTTTGGGAATTGTTTATTTTTATGTGTATGTTTTGCCTGCATGATGCATGTCTGTGCACCATATGCGTAGTTGATGCCCATGGAACTGAAGTTACAGCAGTTGTGGACTGCCATGTGGTGTCTCGGAATCAGAGCCAGACCCTATGAAAAAGCAGCCAGTAAGTATTCTTAACCAATGAGTCATCTCTGCAATGCAAGATTTTACTTTTCAATTATGTGTGCATGTGTGCTCTGTGGAAGTGTGGTTTGTACCTGTGAGTGCAAGGACCATGTCTCCCAGAAGAGGATCCTGGGTTCCCTTTGGGCTGAAGTAGTAGGCAATTTTGTGATGCCTGGTGTGGGTTCTGGGAACTCTGCTATCTGCTGTTGCAGCATGTGCTCTTAACTGCTGAGCCTTCTGTTCAGTAACCATGTCTTTCTTTTTAATGATTTTTGTCTACCTTCTCCTATCCTTAAAAAAAGAACTATTAATATTTGTAATCTAGAGTAATATACTAATAAATCTAGGACTATAATATACAGGCTTCTGCCTGTATATTTTGGAACTCAGCTGTTAAACTAATGCTCATTGGTAGAGTGTTTGCTTGGTATGTACATAAAACCCTGGGTTCCATCCTCCAAATAAAGGGGAAGGGGGGGAGAAAGGCAAAGAAGGAAGCAAAAAGCAGTGGAGGAAAAAGGGTGAGAAGCCAAGTATGGTGGCACATGTCTGTAATCCCAGCACTGGTGAGGCTGAAGCAGGAGGCTTGCAAGTCTAAGGCCACCTTGAGCTACATAGGGAGTTGCAGATAAGACTGGACTTCAGAATAAGACACGGTCTTGAAAAAGAAAAAAAAGGGAGAGGGGGAGAATAAAAAAGAAGAGAAGGGAAGTCATTTTATTTTTTAGTTAATTTATTTTTCATTAATTACAGTTTATTCACTTTGTATCCCTGCTGTAGTCCCCTCCCTCACTCCCTCCCAATATTACCCTCCATCATCTCCTCCAATGCCCCTCCCCAAGTCCACTGTATAGGGGAGGTCTTTCTCCCCTTCCCTCTAACTCTAGCCTATCAGGTCCCATCAGGACTGGCTCCATTGTCTTCCTTGTGGCCTGGTAAGGCTACACCCCACTCAGGAAGAGGTGGTCAAAGAACCCAGCCACTGAGTTCATGTCAGAGACAGTCCCTGTTCCCATTACTAGGGAACCCACTTAGAAGTTATTTTTTAAGAAAATGTATTTAATACAGGCCCAAATAATTGAGGAAATTTGTTGTGAAAGAGCAGAAAACAAAGGGCTGGAGAGATGGCTTAGCAGTTAAGAGCAGTTGCTGCTTTTGCAAAGTACCAGGGTTGGATTCCCAGCACCTACTTGGTAGCTCACAACCAACCATAACTCCAGTCCCAGGGGATCAATGCCCTCTCCTGGAGTCCCCAGGAATCAGGTATTCATGTGGTGCATACACCTACGTGCACACAAAACATATATAAAATAAAATATAGATAAAATAATTTTTAACTTTGAAAAGTTAAAAAAACAGAACAGAAAACATCATGAATTTTTCAGGTCAACTTATATCAGTGTTCCATATTGTCATCTCTGTCTCTCCACCAAGCTTAACGTCCACTTACCTGGGTGATTGTTTTCAATATGGTCCACCATATACAATATTCAAAATAAGAAATGATATGCTTTCTGGGCTGTCAAAATGGCTCAACGGATACAAATACTTCTTTTGCAAACCTGAGATCCATGAGTTCAATTCTAGAACCCTAAGTAAAAGGAGAGAAGAAATTCCCTAAAATTTTCCTCTGATACACACACACACACACACAGGCACACACACTAAATAATTTTTATGTTTTAAAAAAATTATATATTTATATATATTTAGTCTAAAGTTTTATTTAGATCTGGAGATAAAAGAAAAATTCCTTCCTTCATGAATAATTTGCCACTTTTATTAATAGGCCAAACAATAATACCCATGACAAAGGGCTTAGATAGGTGCTTATACTCTCAAGATCCACCATTTGTAGCTGGCCACACATTTTAGGATACATTTGCAAGTCTCAATGATACTCAGTTTGCACTAGCAGGCTATCTTAGTTCCTGTTCTGTTGCTGTGAAGAGACAACTTGACCAACCAATTTGTAAACAAAAGCATTCAATTGTGGGCTTCCTTTCAGTTCTAGAAGGTTAGTGTTCATGAGCATCATGGCGGGGAGTCTGGCAGCAAGTAGGCAGGTATGGTGGTGGATCAGTAGCTAAGAGCCTGCCCTGTTCTACAAGCATGAGTTGGCTGGGAGGGGGAGGGGAGAGAAAGATACTCAACCCTACAGGGGCATTTGAAACCTCATTGCTCATCCTCGGTGACACACATGCTCCAAGAAGGCCACACTTTCTAAGCTTTCCCAAACCAATCCCATCAACTAGGGACCTAGCATTCAAATATGAAACCTATGGGGACCATTATCATTCAAACCACTGCACAAGCACTACAAAAAGTACCATCTTTTTAGATTCAGTTTCACATTCCTCTAACAAATATATATGTATTTAGTGCTTGCTATGCAGAGGAAAGATGGAGAAAAGTTAGTGGAGTTTAAGCTGTGAGTATATTCTCTGAGTGTATACTTTGCCTACTGTACAGGGAGGAAAAGCATATTGCGTCATTGCCTTTTTAGATCAGGAAATGTTTTAAAGTGAAGGCACTTCTTATAAATCGTAGACTTTTCAGTTACTTTAGTCAATCCCCTTTCTTCATCCTAGGAGTGCCTCTGGCACCTTCCCACAAAACTCAAACTAGAGGATATTTAGAGGACTGCACACCCTAGGTGAGATCTTACATGCTTGAAGGGCCTCAAAGAAGGTTAGGATTTTAATTATTTACAAAGGAAAATTTTGGGTTAATTTAAAAACAAGAAAAGAGTAAAGGAGAGTCTTCTAAGGCCATTCCAGTGCTCCCTATCCTTCACTATCCGCTGAATGTGGGAGTGCTGCTACCAAGACTCTGTTGTGATTAGCGGGGGAAATTTTAAGCCATGGTCCACTGCATGGTGACTCTAACTTTAACAGTGGCATTTTATATCTCGACAGCCCAATAAATATGTAAAAAAGAGAGTGGCACTACTGTGTCCCTAGATACAGCTTCCAATGGGTTAACATAATGAGGCAGTATAAATTCACAGTTGGTAGATCTGCTCAGATTTCTAAATGCCCCACTTTGCTGTGTAAAAATTTCCTCCAGGAGATTTCAGAATCAATAATTCCCCATCAGTGGCTTTGAAGAAGCAAAAGAAATCCTACCCTGTTGCCTGCTGGGTCTCTGAGGGAAGGCCAGAGTCATGATCAGGCTCCAACCTATCTCCTTAGGTCCACAGCAGCCATAATTAAGGATAAGCCATAATCTGCCTTTAAAATGTCCTCCACGTTCTGTGCCTTCCTTTGCACAGCAGTAACTATTTAAAAAAAAATCAAATCATCAAGAGCTCAGATTGGGTCTTTATCCTGCCCTCCTATTTCTATTATTAAATGTGTAAATCCTTCAGCCATGCTGTCTGATTTTGAAGAGCCTGTTCGAGGGCTTTTCAATAATTTAGCGGTTTGAGGGATGTGAACACTCATTCTCCCTTGGGCACCTGCTGAAAACCCAATGTACAAACTTTGTACTTTTATCTCAGTTTTGATGCAGAGCATAGAATTCTGAAGACACAGCAAATGAGATGTGACTAAAGACCTGTGAACCTGTCTGGCTAGTATGCCTCTCAACAGGAAAAGGTCCTAGTCATCTCGGCTGATTAAACACTGGCTGCAACAAGTAGCCTAGAGTGGGTACAGACAGCCCATTTACCACTTGCTGTGGTACATAGCTTTTAATTTCAACATTTTCAATAAACTGCCCAGACAAACTAGTTAGGAGAACTGTAGGAGAACTGTACCTAATCTCACCAAAAGCAATACAAGAAAATAATTGTCTGGGCAAAAATAGACGAATTTCATTGTGGTTACCTGAACTCATTACTTGTCACTCTGTATCCTCCACCTTGGAGGACAGAGAGCACCATTCTTTTCCCAACATAAGGCAAAAGGCCCGTTAGTTCTTTTTATTTTTTTCAATTTTCTTTTTTTATTAATTTATTTTTTATTTATTACAGTTTATTCACTTTATAGCCCAGCTGTAGCCCCCTTCCTCATTCCCTCCCAATACCACCCTCCCTCCCTCATCTCCTTCCTACCCCGCTCCAAGTCCACTAATAGGGGAAGTCCTCCTCCCCTTCCATCTGACCGTAGCTTATCAGATCTCATCAGGACTGGCTTCATTGTCTTCCTCTGTGGCCTAGCAAGGCTGTCCCTGCCTTGGGGGGGGGAGGGAGTGAAGAGCCAGCCACTGAGTTCATGTTAGAGACAGTCCCTGTTCCCCTTACTAGGGAACCCACTTGGAGACTGAGCTGCCATGGGCTACATCTGAGCAGGGGTTCTAGGTTATCTCCATCGGTTAGCTGTTTTAAACAGCTGCTTTTTTCTTTTTTCTCATTACTGATGAGAAAGAGGGTGGCATATTTAAATATGCATGCCCACATAGGTACATAGGCTTATATGTATGCATATGCATGTGTGGACTTTGTCAACATTTGCTGAATGCAGAACACTGTGTGGCAGGAAGTACCATGGGAAATTTAAAAAAAAACTAATTTATGCCCACATGATAGTTACAGTCTAATGGACAATTTGTGATGCATATAATGATAAGCAAAAATTGATTACTCTGGAGATAACAGCTTCTCTTGTGTAACATTTTTCCCAATCAAGTGTAATGATGCACATTTCTTGCAAAAACTTTAGAAAATAATCACCTGTAGGACCAGTGCCCAGAGATATACATTAGCATTTAAAGTTATATCCTGAAAATGTTTTTTTCTGATGCTTAGAAAAATATATTTTAAACCATTGGATACCAGCAGAATTGTGCACATCTGTAATCCAAGCGCTCAAGACATAGAGGTAGAAAGTTAGGAATTCAAGGCTATCCTCAGCTATATAATGAGTTTGATCCAACAGTGGCTACAGGACATCTTATCTCAAAATAATTATGTATTTAATCCCAGCACTTAAAAAAAAAAAAAACAGAACAGGTAGATTTCTGTGAGTTGGAGGCCAGCCAGGTCTTCAGAGTGAGTTTTAAATCAGCTAGGGCTATACAGAGAGAGAGTGCGTCTCAAAACCAAACAAATAGGGTGCTGAGAGAGTACTGACTGTTCTTCCAGAGAACAGAGGTTCAATTCTTAGCACCTGTATGGTGGCTCACAACTATATATAACTCCATTTCCAGGGGATCTGACCGGGAACATACAGACATTTATGGAGACAAAACACCCATATTAAATAACTATATATATATATATATAAATTTATTTTAAAAACATACAAAACTAAAGCAAATTGTAACTGTACTATGTATATCATTTTAAAAATTCTTTTCTCAGAACCAACTCACTGAGTTGCCAGACTGTCAGACACTCCATCCATCCTTAGGACTCAGAGCGTTAGATGGAGACACTCAGAGCCAGTCTGCTCCTCCCCATTTGTTCAAATGTCAGTCATCATATCTACCACCCCAATCTGGGAGAGTTTGGGGTCCAAACCCAGAATCTGAACCAGAACTTCATGTAGGAATTCTCAGTTCACTAACCCACTAGACTGCCAAACATCCCATCTACATTGGACCCTAGTTTTGTGGAGCTGGACCCAGAACCCTAGCTAAAGATTTTTAGAGCGAGTGCCCCATTCATCCCCTCATCACACACCCTATCAACCACACAGATTTGGGACTACTTGGAGCCTGAACCAGAATCCAATTAATAACTTTCAGTAGGAAATCACAGAGCCAGTACATTCCCTCCCCATGAATGCCATCTACCACACACATCACACATTTCTGGGACCTCTTAGAACATAAAATCTGAGTCTGAATTTGAATCCCAGGAAGAAGCTCTCAAAATTAGCTCAGCACTCTTTCTAACTGTAGGACATCCAACATATTTCTCAGCCTTGGAACATTGTAGAGCCTGACTCTGACCCCCCAATTAGAGATACTGAAAAGCAGTATACTCCACACCCACCTGTTGAACTATCAGCCACTATACTTCACTACTTTGTTCTGAGACTGACCCCATAACCTCAAAGTAGCCCCAAGACTTAAAACCAAGCATCATTCAGCTGATACGCAACCTAACAAGTTGGAATAATAAACAAAAATGTAGAAACAAGCTCAACACAGACCAAAGCAAATATTCAGACAAATACCATAAATGTCCAAACTCCAGATGCCTAGGTCTTATAAACACACACACACACACACACACATACAATGAATGTGGTGGCTTGAATGAGAATGGCCTCTATAATCTCATATATTTGAATGCTTGGTTCTAATTGGAGGAACTGTTTGAGAAGCATGGTCTTGTTGGAGTAGGTGCATCACTTGGCTTTGAAATATAAAAATCCCATGCTTGTCAGGTGGTAGTGATGCAAGCCTTTAATTCTAGCAGAGGCAGGCAGATCTCTGTGAGTTTGGGGTGAGCCTGATCTACAAAGTGAGTCCAAGACAGCCAGGGTGTAACACAGAGACCCTGTCTTGAAAAAATAAAAAGCCCATGACATTCTCAATTAGCTTTCTCTATCTCTCCCTTCCTCACCACACCTCTCTTTCTGCCTTGTGCTTGTGGATTAGATGAAAGCACTCAGCTCCTTCTCCAGAGTCATGCCTGCCTATCTACTGTCATGCTCCTTGACTAACCCTCTGAAACTGTAAGCAAGCCCCTGAATTAAAGAATTTCTTTTATAAGTTGTCTTGGTCATGATGTCTTATCAAAGCAACAGAAAAAGAAACTAAGACAATGAACAGCTAAGAAAATATATCTTCCAGAAACCAGCACCTATATTGCAATATTCCCCAATACAAACACTTGCCTGCTACAAAGTCAAGGACTTCAAAATAGCTATTTATGAACATATTTAAAGAACTTTAAAAGGATATAAATAAATGTCTAAATAAAGATGATGAAAACACAGTTGAACAAAAATAAATAAATAAATGCAAGATATGGAAATATAATATAACTAGACTCTTTGGGAAAAAATCCAAAATAAAATAAAAATAAAAAATAAAAAACTTGGGAATTTCCAAGCAGTGGTGGTGTAAACTTTTAATCCCAACACTTGGGATACAGAGGCAGGATGATGTCTGTGAGTTCCAGAATGGTCTACAGAATGAATTCCGGAAGACCCTGCCTCAATAAATACAAATAAATAAATAAATAAATATATACATACATACATACTTGGGGAGTCAAACAAGATCAAAGGAAAGCCTCACCAACAGGCTGTATTGAGTGGAAGAGAGAATATCAGGCCTTGAAGACAAGGAAGAAACAGAGCACTTAGCCAAAGAAAATGTTAAATCCAAAAATATTTTAAAAACAACAAAAAAGACCCAATAACAAAACATTATTCAGGAAATCTGTGACACCATGGAAAGACCAAATTTATAAATAGTAGGTATATGAGAAGGAGAAGAAACCCAGGTCAAAGTAACAGAAAATATTTTCAGCAAAATCATAGAAAATTTCACATGTCTGAAAAAGAGGTATCTATCAAGGTACAAGAGGCATATAATAGAACAAGTAGACAGGACTAGAAAAGATACGTTATTCGACAAATAATCAAAGTAAGTGTAAAGAACAAGCAAAGGATATTGAAAGTTGCAGGTGAAAAATACTAAGTCACATACAAATGCAGACCTATTAGGCAAATACCTGTTTTCTTTTTATAAGACAGGGTTTCTCTGTGTAGACCTGGCTGTTCTGGAATTTGCTCTGTAGACCAGGCTGGCCACTAGCTCAGAGATTACCTGTGTCTGCCTCCTAAATGCTGTGGTTAAAGGCATGTGTCACTACTGCCCAGCTGACACCTGATTTTTTTTAAGTAGAGATTTTGAAAGTCATGAGAGCCTAGAACGATGTTCTACAAGTTCTGAAAGATCACAGATGCCATCCCAGAATACTATAGCCATAAAAGCTATCTAAAAGACCACAGGTGTCACTCTAGACTACTAAGCCCAGGAAAACTATTAGTTGTAATTGAAGAAAAAACATATTTCATGATAAAACACATTTAAGAAATGTATATCCACTAATCCAGCTCAACAGAGAATATTAGAAAGAATGTTTCAGTCTAAAGAGAAGATTAATCACACAAAGTAGATACAAGGAATAAATAGTTCTAGAACCCCCCAGGTGTGGTGGCGCACATCTTTAATCCCAGCACACAGAAGGCAGATGCAGACAGAGCTCTATGAATTTGAGGATAGCCTGGTCTACCTAATAAGTTCTAGAACAGCCAGAAATGTCACACAGAGAAACCCTGTCTTGAAAAACATAATAATAATAATTCCAGAACAGCTAGCCAGAATAGGCTTATGAGAATACCAACACCACAACAAAATAAGAAAAATTAATAAATACTCCTCAACAATAGCTCTCAGTATCAAAGGTCTCAGTTCCCCCAATAAAAGGACATATTAACATACTTGATCAGAAAACAGATCCATCTTCCTGCTGCATTCAAGGAACATACCACAACATCACAGACAGATACCATCTTAAGAAAAAGGATGAAAAAAGGTATCCCAAGCAAATTGAACTAGCAAATATGCAGACATAATTATTCTTAATATCTTATAAAATAGACTTCAAACCAAAACTGGTCAGAAATTATAAGGAAGGACATTACATATTCACTAAAGGAAATAATTCACCAAAAGGTTATTGTAATTCTAAATAGTTATGCACCAAACACATTTTAAACAAATTTTAGCAAGATTTTTCAAAAGAAAGAAAAATCTAGATTAATAAAGATCTATATTAATAAAATTAGAGATGAAAGGGAAAATTGACACTCAGGAAAATCAGAAACATACTTTATAAATTAGGACATACTTTATAAATCTGCATTCCACCAAACTAAAAATCTTTACAGAAATGGGTGAATCTAAATATATACAACCTACCAAAATTAAATCAAAATGAAGCAAAGAGGTTTGCCCATGAGCTTCCACAAGAGTTGTGGGCCAGAATATAGAGACTAGGAGAGGGAGGACTATTAGTGGTAGGCTGGGCAGACACTGAGAATGTGTCACCAGTCTGTGCATGGAGAGTATACCTGGGGTTCCTTGTGCCTTATGCAAAGCAGGGAGTTTCCACCAGAGTTGTGTGTATGGTCAAAACCTGAAAATGAAAATGGAAGTAATAAAGAAAACACAAACTGAAGGACTCCTGGAAATAGAAAATCTAGATAAGTGAACAGGAACTACAGACTCAAGCACTACCAACAGAAATACAAGAGACGGAAGAGAGAATCTCAGGTATTAAAGATATGATAGAAGAAATAGCTACATTGGTCAAGGAAAATGTTAAATCTAAAAAAATCTTGGCAAAAAACATCCAGGAATTTTGGGACACTATGAAAAGACCTAACCTAAAAGTAATAGGAATAGAAAAATAAATGAAGAGTTCCAGCTTCAAAGACCAGAAAATATTTTCAATGAAATCATAGAAGAGAACTTCCCCCATCTAAAGAAAGACACATCTATAATGATACAAGAAGCTTACAGAACACCAATAGATTGGACCAGAAAAGAAAATCTTCCAGGCATATAATAATCAAAATATTAAATGTATACACACACAGACAGACACACAGAGAGAGAGAGAGAGAGAATATTAAAAAACAACAAGGGGAAAAAGCAAAGTAACATATAAAGGCAGACCTATTATAATTACACCTGACTTCTCATCAGAGATTCTAAAAGCCAGAAGGGCCTGGACAGATAACTTGCAGACTCTCTGAAACCATAGATGCCAGCGCAGACTACTATACCCAGAAAAATTTTCAGTTACCATAGATAAAGAAAACAAAATATTCCATGACAAAGTAAAATTTATACAGTATCTGTCCATAACTCTAGCTCTACACAAGTTACTAGAAGGAAAACTCCAACCCAAGGAGTTTAACTACACCAATGAAATAATCTCACACCAGCAAAACCAAAAGAAGGGAAGCACATATGTGCATGTATGCATGTGTGCAAGCGTGCACATGCACGCACACACGTGCACACACGCACTACCATCAATAATAACATAATAAAAGGAATTAACAATCATTGGTCATTAATATCTCTCAATATCAATGGTCTCAATTCCTCAATAAAAAGACACAGAATAACAGAATGGATGCAAAAAACAGGATCTATCCTTCTGCTGCATACAAGAAACACATCTCAGTAACAAAGATAGACATTACCTCAGAGTAAAGGGCTGGAAAAAGGTTTTTGAAGCAAATGAACCTAAGAAACAAGCTGGTATAGCCATTTTAATATCTAACAAAATAGACTTCAAATAAAAATTAATCAAAAGGGTCAGGGAAGGACACTTCTCATCAAAAGAAAGATCCACCAAGATGATCTTTGAGTTCTTAACATCTATGCCTCCAATGCAAGGGCACAGACCTTTATAAAGGAAACATTACTAAAGCCTAAATCATATATCAACTCTCACACTGATATTGGGAGACTTCAATACCCCACTCTCACCAATGGACAGGTCATCCAGACAGAAACTAAACAGAAAAATACTGGAGCTAACAGATGTTATGAACCAAATGGAGCTAATTGTTATCTACAGAACATTTTACCCAAACACAAAAGAATATGCCTTCTTTTCAGCATCTCACAGAACCTTCTCCAAAATAGACCATATACTCTGTCACAAAGCAAATCACAACAGATACAAGAAAATTGAAATAACCCCATGTTATCAGATCACCACTGATTTCAACAACAGAAACAACAGAAAGCCTACAAACTCATGGAAACTGAACAGCTCTCTACTCAATGACCAATGTGTCAGACAGAAATAAAGAAATTAAAGACTTTCTAAAATTTAATGAAAATGAAGGCACAACATGCCCAAACTGATGGGACACCATGAAAGCAGTGCTAAGAGGAAAGTGCCTCTAGCACTAAGTGCCTTCATAAAGAAATTGGAGACATCTTATACAAGGAACTTAGCAGCTCACCTGAAAGCTCTAGAACAAAATGAAATAAGCACAGCCAAGAGGAGTAGACAGCAGGAAATAAACAAGCCTAGGGCTGAAATCAATAAATTAGAAACAAAGAGAAAAATACAGAGAATCAATGAAACCAAGAACTGATTCTTTGCGAAAATCAACAAGATAGACAAACCTTTAGCCAAAACTAACTAAAAGACAGAGAAACAATATCCAAATCAAGAAAATCAGAAATCAAAAAGGGGGACATAACGACAGACACTGAGGAATTCCAAAGAATCATTAGGTCTTACTTCAAAAGCCTGTACTCCACAAAATTGGAAAATCTAATAGAAATGAATAATTTTCTCTATAGATATCATTTACCACAGTTGAATCAAGATCATATAAACCATTTAAATAGACGTATAACCCCGAGTGAAATAGAAGAAGTTAATAAAAGTCTCCCGTTAAAAAAAAAAAAAAAAAAAAAAAAACCACTAAGACCAGATAGTCTTAGTACAGAATTCTATCAGACTTTCAAAGAAGAACTAATGTCAGTACTCCTCAAATTATTCCACAAAATAGAAACACAAGGAACATTATCCAATGAATTTTATGAGGCCACAGCCACCCTGGTACCCAAACCAAACAAAGATTTAACAAAGAAAGAGAATTTCAGACTAGATTCTCTTACGAACATTGACACAAAAACACTCAACAAAATACTTGCAAACCGAATCCCAGAACACATCAAAAACATCATCCACCATGATCAATTAGGCTTCATCCCAGGGTTGTAGGGAAGGGTTCAAAATTCGAAAATCCATCAATAGAACCCATTTTATAAACAAACTGAAAGAAAAAAATGATCATCTCATTGGCTGCTGAAAATGTCTTTGTCAAAATCCAAAACCCCTTCATGATAAAAGTCTTGGAGAGATTAGGGATACAAGGGATATACCTAAATATAGTAAAAGCAATTTACACCAAGCCTATAGCCAACATCAAGTTAAATGAAGAGAAATTTAAAGCAATTCCACTAAAATAAAAAACAAGACAAGAATGTCCACTCCATATCTATTCAATATAACTGAAGTTCTATGTAACTGAAGTTCTAGCTGAAACAATAAGACAATTAAAGGAGTTCAAGGGTATAAGTGGATACAAATTTGAAAGTAAGAAGAGAAAGGATCTTTATTCACAGATGATATGACAGTATATATAAGCAACCACAAAAATTCTACCAGTGAACTCCTTCAGCTGATAAACACCTTCATTGAAGTGGCTGGACATGAGATTAACTAAAAAAAAAATTAGTAGCCTCTTATATATAAATAACAAACGGGGTGAGAAAAAAATCAGGGAAACAAAATAGCCTTCACAGTAGCCACAAATAACATAAAATATCTTGGGGATAACTAACCAAGCAAATGAAAGAAAGACCTATATGACAAAAACTTCCAAGGTTTTGAAGAAAGGATTTGAAGAAGATATCAGAAGATGGAAAGGTCTCCCGTGCTCAAGGATCAGAAAGATTAACATAGTAAAAATGGCCATCCTGCCAAAAGCAATCTACAGATTCAACACAATCCCCTTCAAAATTCCAACATGATTCTTTACAGACCTAGAAAGAACAATACTCAACTTCATATGAAAAAACAAGTCCCAGAATAGCTAAAACAATCCTGTAAAAAAATAAAAATAAAAAACCTTCCAGAGGAATCACCATCCCTGATTTGTGGCTGTATTATATTAATAGTAATAAAAACATCATGGCATTGGCATAAAAACAAACATTTTGATCAATATAATAGAATCAGAAGTACACACCTATGGACATATGATTTTTGATTTAAAAAGTGCCAGAAATACAGAATGGAAAAGTTAAAGCATCTTCAACAAATTGTGCTGGTCTAACTAGATGGATGCCATGTAGAAGAAAGTAAATTGATTCATATCTATCATCCAGCACAAAAATCAAGTCCAAATGGATCAAAGACCTCAACATAAAACCACATACACTAAATCCAATAGAACAGAAAGTGGGGAATAGCCTTGAATGCATTGGCACAGGAGACTACATCCTGAACAGAACACTGATAACACATGCTCTAAGAACAACAGATCAATAAATGAGACCTTATGAAACTGAAAAGGTTATGTAGGGCAAAGAACACCATCATTAGGACAAAATACCAGTCTACAGGATGCAGAAAGATTTTTACCAACTCCACATCTGACAGAGGGCTGATATCCAAAATATATAAAGAACTCAGGAAACTAGACATCAACAAAACAAAATAATCCAATTAAAAATGGGGTACAGATCTGAACAGAGAATGCTTGTTGGAAGAAACTCAAAGGCTGAGAAACCATTAAAGAAATGTTCAGCATTTTTAGCCATGAAGAAAATGCAAAACAGAACTACTTTGATATTCCATCTTAACACCTGTCAGAATAACTAAGAGCAAAAACACAAGGGATAGCTCATACTTTCGAGGATGTGGAGAGCATGGGCAACATTCCCCCATTGCTGGGAATGCAAACTTATACAGCCACAATGGAAATCAATATGAATGTTTTTCAGAAAATTGGGAATCGATCTACCCTCAAGATCAAGACCCAGCTATACTACTTTTGGGTATATACCCAAAAAATGTTCCATCCTACCTGAAAGACACTTGCTCAGCTATGTTCCTTGCAGCTTTACTCATAATAACCAGAAACTGGGAACATCCTAGATAAAGAAAATGTAGTACATTATGTGATACATAATGGAGTATTGCTCAACTGTTCCAAAATATGACAAGATTAAATTTGCAGGTAAATAGATGGAACTAGAATATCTTCCTGACTGAGGTAACCAAGACCCAGAAAGACAAACATGGTAGGTATTCACTTATAAGTGGACATTACCTGTAAAATAAAAGATAATCATGCTACAATGCACAGACTCAGAGAACCTAAGTAACAAGGAATGCACAAGGACGGGTGAGGGGGGACACCTGGATCTCCCTGGGAAAAGGAAATAGAATAAAATTTGTGGGAGGACTGGGGCAGGTAGGGATGGGAACAGGAAGGATCAGGTGGGGGTGTGGGACAGAGGAAGAAAGTACTGGGAGAGAAAACTGGAACTGGGGTGGGGAGAAGTATAGAAACCTAGTGCAATGAAAACTCCCTAGAATCTATAGTGGTGACCCTAGTGAAGACTCCTCATAATGGAGAATACTGAGTCTGAACTGGCCATCTTCTATAACCAAGCAAGGCTCTTAGCAGTGACACAAGTACATCAACCCAGTCACTAAAACTTTGACCTACAACCTGTCCTGCCTGTCCAGCAAGATGTGCTAAAATAATGGTGGTGCAGAACTTGTGGGAGTGACCAACTTATGAATGGTCTAATTTCAGGCACAGGCCATAAGAGGGAGCCTCTGCCTGACACTGTCTGTATGGCCAGGAACCAGAGGCAGAATAGCCTGAGACCCAGGGTAGGAGCCAAACAACTAAAAAAAAAAAAAAAAAAAAGAGGCAATCAAATGTTTCCTGATGATATTCTGCTATATTTATAGATTAGTGCTTAGCCCAGTTGTCATCAGAGGGGTGTTCCAGCAACTGATGGAGACAGATGCAGAAACCCACAACCACACACTAGGTGAAACCAGAAGAACTCTGAATAGGGGAAGGAAGGACTGTAGACCCCAAAGGGCAAGGACACCATGAGAACATGACCACAGAATCAGCTGAGCAGGGCTCTTTGGAGCTCACAGAGACTGAAACGATAATCATTGAAACTGCATCGTCTGAGCTAGGTCCTCTGCATATATATTATGGTTGTGTAGCTTAGTGCTCTTGTAGGAGTACTAAGAGTAGGAGTGGGGCTGTCTCTGGCTCTTTTTTTTAGCACTGTCTTTTTAATTTAATTCAATTTAATTTTTTAAAGTAATTTATTTATTTTTATATTAATCACAGGTTATGTACTTTGTATCCCAGCCATAGGCCCCTTCCTTGTCCCCTCCCACTCTCCCTATCCCTCCCTCATCTCCTCCCTGTCCCCCTCCAAGTCCACTGATAGGGGAGGACCTCCTCCCCTTCCATCTGACCCTAGCTTATCATATCTCTTCAGGGCTGGCTTCAATGTCCTCTTCTGGGATCTAGCTAGGCTGTTCCTCCCAGGGCGGAGGGGGGGGGGGCGGTTCAAAGAGCCAGCCATTGAGTTCATGACAGAAATAGTCCCTGTTCCCCTTACTAGGGTACCCAGTTGGACACTGAGCTAACATGGGCCACATCTGAGCAGGGGTTCTAGGTTATATCCATACATGGTCCTTGGTTGGAGAAACAGTCTCATAAAAGACCTGTGCCCTAATCTATTTGGTCTTTGTGGAGCTCTTGTCCTTGCCAAGTCTTACTAACTCCCCCTTTTTTCATATGATTCCCTGTACTCTGGTGGTGGCTTGGTTGTGAGTCTTAATATCTGCTTTGATACATTGCTAGTTAGAGTCTTTCAGAGGCCCTCTGTGGTAGGTTCCTGTCCTGTTGCTTGTTTTCTCCTACATTCAATGTCCATCCCCATTTGTCCATCTAAACGAGCATTGATCAACCCAACCTGGGTCCTCCTTCTTGTTTATCTTCCCTAGGTGTATAGATTTCAGCATGTCCATCCTATCCTATAGGTCTATATAAATGAGTATATACCATGTGTTTCTGTCTACTTTTTGGGATACCTCACTCAGGATGATTGTTTCCAGGTCCCACCATTTGCCTGCGAATTTCATGATTTCCTCGTTTTTGATTGCTGAATAGTATTCTATTGTGTAAAAGTGCCGTACTTTCTGTATCCATTCCTTGACTGAGGGACATCTGGGTTGTTTCCAGGTTCTGGGTATTATGAATAAAGCTGCTATGAACATGGTTGAGCAATTTTATTTTCATTAATTAGAGTTTATTCACTTTGTATCCCAGCTATAGTCCCCTCTCCCAACCACTCTTAATCGAACCCACCCTCCCTCTTCTTCTCCTATGGCCCCCTCCCCCATAAGCAGCTCAGTGTCCAAGAGGGTTCCCCAGTAATAGGCACAGGGACCATCTCTGACATGAACTCATGGGATGGCTCCTTGTCTCTGGCTCTTTTGCCTGCCTTTGAGACCCTTTTCCTCATAGAGGGTTGTTTTGTCCAGCCTTAATATGAGTGTTCATAATGTATGAGAGAAGTTTTAAAAATTACACAAATAATTTAAATATATCCATAATATCTGATGAGATTTTTTTTAAAATAGTTATTAAAAACCTACCAACTACAAAAGGCCAGGGTGAGATGCATTTATCACAAAAATCCATCAGACTTTCAAAACATCCTAATGCCAATACTTCTTAATATTCTGCAAAACACAAAATGAAAATAATTTGTAAAGTCTTTCTACGAAGCCATAATTATCCCGATACCAAAACCGAAGACTCGGTTCAAAAATGAAAGACAATTATAGAGCAATATATTTTATAAACATAGATGCAATGCATTCCAAATTTAAGAACACATCAAAAAGATTATCCATGTGGTCAGGCTCATCCCAGAGATGCAGGGATGTTTCAGTAAATGTAAATCAATAAACATAACCCACTATGTAAACAGAGTAAAGGAGAAACTACATGATCATCTCATCAGATGCAGAAAAGGCCTTTGACAAAATCCAACATCCTTCATAATGAAAGTTCTGGAGAGGCTAGAGATGTGAGGGATATACTTCAATATAATAAAAGCAGTTTACAAGTCCGCAGCCAGCATTATTTTAAATGAAAAGAAAAATCAAAGAATTTCTACTAAAACCATGTACAAGAAAAGGATGTCTAATTTCTTCATAACCATCCAGTATAGTGCTTGAAGTGTTGTCTAGAGCTATAAAATGAGAGTGAGAGAGCAAAAGAATCCAAACAGGAAGGGGGAAAGTCAAAATATTCTACTTTGCAGACAGTATGCTATTATATATATATAAGACCCTAAAGATTCCACCAGTAAACTTCTATATCTGATAAACAAGTTCATCAAAGTAGCAGGATACAAAATCAACACACAAAAATCAATAAATTTCATATATATAGAAATGACCAACATAATGAGAAATAAATAAGAAAAAATATTCAAAAATCAATGCTAAGCAAGTGAAAATCATATATAGTAATAGATTTATGACACTGAGAAAAGACAGTAAATAAGATACCAGAAATCCCTGCATGATGTTGCACTTGTCATCCCAGCACTCATGGAGGGAGAGGCAGGCAGATCTCTGTGAGTTAAAGGCCAGCCTTGTCTACAAAGTGAGTCCAGGATAGCCAACACTACATAGAGAAACCCTGTCTTCAAAACAAACAACAAAAAGATGCCAGAAGATGGAAAGACTTCCTATCTTCATGGATTGGTAGGACCAGTATTGTGACAATGGCCATCTTAGTATAATCTATAAGTAAAGTAATTACCATCAAAATCCCAACACTATTCTTCACAGAAACTTTTTTAAAGTTTCAAATTTCCAATGCAAACAAAAGCCATATGATAATTCATAAGTTTCAGAACAAGAGAGGTCATGTCTCAGAAGATGGTGTTCCTGACAATGACATCTGAGGTAATCTGGTGGGCTCCTTGTTCATGTGAGACATGTACACACATATAACATTAAAAAAAGAGACTGTGGCTGGGTGCGGTGGCACATGCCTCCAATCCCAGAACTCATGAGGCAGAGGCAGGTGGATCTCTGTGAATTCAAGGCCAGCCTGGTCTACCAATTGAGTTCCAGGACAACCAGGGCTACATAGAGAAACCCTGTCTTGAAAAAAACCAAGAGAGAGACAGAGAGAGATAATGTGTGCTGCTGGTAAGATTGTTCAGGGGGTAAAAGCATTGGAAGGCTGAGGCAAGATGACCATGAATTTGATACCAATCTGGCCTGCATAGTGAGATATGACTCCCATGCCTGAAAAAAAAAACTAATTAATAGAAGAGCAACAAAAGTGCACTGTGCAGTGCACTAGCTTTCTCAGTTACTCCAGTACTGGAAGACCCACTTGCTTCTTTTTTTTTTTTTTTTTTTTAGAGACTGGCCTCAAGTCGGAAATCCTTTTGCTTTGCTGTGCCTGAATTGCAAAACCCCAAAAGACCATCACCAGGAGTTGAGTCTGTTGCAAAACACATGAGGATCTTTTTATTACAAGCTACAGCTTGGGTTCATATATCCTCACTGCCAAAGCAATGAGGGCTCAGGTCAGTTGGGCGATTTAAAGATTTCGGTCCCTCTCAGCATGCCCAAAGCAGCGGGATTCCTGCCTAGCAAGCATCTATTGGTCGAAACACAAAAGAGGATGTTGCATTCTTAATTGATTGGCTATAGGAAGGCCCATGGTCTGGTGTCCCTTCCTAGGGGAATGGGCCAGTTTCCTAGCAACTGTATCTCTAGTGGACAGGAAAGAATGCAGTAAGACTAGTTCTTCCCTTTAGGGCATTAAGGCTTGTTCTTCCCTGAAGGTAGCTGGACATGTCTCCACCTAGCTAGTCTTCATTCAGGCTTCGGCTTTAAACTTTGAAATAATAGCCACTGATCTTTAATCCTTTGATCTGTCAGCTTCAACTCCCCAAATTCTGGGACTATAATAATGTTTGCTTTTGCGTCTTTGTTTTGCAGTGCTGAGTATTGAATATGCTTGACGAAACACTCTGCCACTGAGCTACAGCCAGAGCCCTTCAATTTTTATTTATTTTTATTTTATTTTATAGTTTTAAATAATTTATTTAATTTTGTTTTATGTCTGAAGGTGTCAGATGCCTCGGAATTGGGGGTACAGACAGTTGTGAGCTGTCATGTGGGTGTTGGAAATTGAACCCAGGTCCTTTTGAAGAGGAGACAGTGCACTTAACCACTGAGCCATCTCTCCAGCCCCTTATTTTATTTTTTATTTAATGTCTGAGAGGTCTGTATGTATGTACACATGCATGTCAGAATAGGGCATCAGATCACATTATAAATGCATGTTAACCACCATGTCAGTGTTGGGAATTGAACTCAGGATCTCTGAAAGAGCCTCTCTCCAGCCCTGTCCTTCAATTTTTAAATCATCTTTGAGAAAATACATTTCCAGCTAGTGTTATGCCCAAGTCTTGTGAGCCCCAAAGACCACCAAGGAACTATTCCGGTGCAAATGCAGTAGGGTCGTTTTATTACAAGGTCAATCTCAGGCCCACACTCACTGAAGCAGCATTGTCGGGGGAGGAAGGTTTTTATTTAGGGTTTCAGCAAGGTTTGGGAAATTCCAGCTAGGCAGTTTCATGATTGTTTGGTATTTAGCAAATATTGGGTGTCTGGAGGAAATTGCTTGCTGGGAGGGCCAAACTGTAATTGTTTTACTCATCCTATTGTACAGAACACCTGGATAAATTTCAGGCCTTTGCTAGGGGTGATGGTTAAATATTACTGGGTTTTCTCCAGGTTACTCCTTGGGTAGGGGACTCCATTGTTTTCTCTCTGAAATTGGTGACCTATGGCCTAGTTCCCTGGGACTGGTGGTTTTTGGGGTGTGGAGAGATCAGGCCTGGTTCTTTTACTGGGAATATATAGTTCAATGGTATAGCATTGTTTTATATATGTAAGACTGTGGATACAATGCCTAGTATATAACAAAAATTTGCAATCCTCTTTTAGTTCATTGGTGTGATTTTGGGTGTGCTTCTACTGTGTTGGTGTGAAAAATAAATTATCATTGTACAAATCACTTGAGAACTAATTTTGGAGTCTAGAGATGCATTTAAAAGTCCCAACGTACATAACCCCATTTTTTACTAGTTGTACAATAGCCAGTAGATTATATATGGGTGCTGTTTCTCACTTCTTTGGCCTTCATTGTCCTCACAGTGCTCATAACATTGTTCAAGGGGTTTGGCTGAGAACTTCATAAGATTCTGTTTCTGTTACACAGTGTGGATACAGTAAATGAAAGGTAGTATTGTTTCAACTAAAGGTTGGCTGTAATCTGAATCATTTTAAAACCTTTTTTTAAAAAACTATTTATTTATTTATTTATTTAATCTATATAAGTGATCAATCTTCACACACTCCAGAAAAAGGAATCAGATCCCATTACAGATGGCTGTGAGCTAGCACGTGGTTGCTGGGAAATGAACTCAGGACCTCCAGAAGAGCAGCCAGTATTCTTAATTGATGAGCCATTTCTCCAGCCACCTTAATCTGAATCTTATTGGTGGCAGAAGCCTTATTTAAAATGTAGTGGTTGGTGGTAACCACCTGAAATCCCAGCATTCAAGAAGCTGAAACAAGGAAGTAGGCAGCTGTGTATTTGATCCTTGTCTACAATAGCAAATTCCGGCCTGGACAGGACTGCATAGAGACCCTAACTGCGGGAAAAAAAACCCAAACCTCTAAAATAATTTAAATAAATAAACACAAAACTTAAAACGCTAAGATTCCTACCTGAAACATCAGGATGAGAATTTTGGGGTGGAGGTGGTGTCTGTCATTCTAAACAAAGTCTTTTCTGTCCCTCCCTGGGGCGTTGAGAGTTAAGCAGCTGAGAGTGGCTTGTTAAACAGCTGAGAGTGGCCTTGGGATTTTCCCTGGAGTTCCAGGGGGAGGGGAAGCTATTTGGATGCTGGCATTTTCCAGTCAGAGGGCTGGGAAGGAGGACACTTCCTTCTCTGAAGAGATTTGGAAGGCAAAAGGAATGGCTTCTTGCTGAATGTGATTCCCCAGGGAAAACAGCTGTGCATATGGAATGCCTGAAGCACAATGTGGGTGGACATGGTAAAGTCCTAACTTCTGACCTCTGTGGAAAGGAAAGTTGGGGCGGATAGGCTCAAGGTTATTTATTATTTTTTATTATTATTTTTATTGCTGACTAAGGAGACTGAAGAAGCAAAGTCCTGGCTTGGTATCTTGTCTCCAGAGAGACACTTGGTTTGTTTCATGTCAGAGATGATAGTCCACAATTAACCTGATCCAGTTTTAAACATTTATTTTTCACAGTAAAAAGAATTTAAATGAAAGAGAATTTTATTTTATTACAATGAGTTACTAATCAGAGGCAATATTATGTATCTTTTGTAAATCCCCACCTGTCTTTTCTCTATGACCCTGCTCTCAATTTGTTACAGAAAAGTTACATTCCAGTTGTTTAGCATGAGTTGCAAAAGTGTGAGTTTTTCTGAACCATTCTGTTTGGGATAGCCAAAGGCCCATCCTACTGCTTTACTAAAGCAGGTTGCCTTTAAACTCCCAGACAGCACCATGTAAAGAAAACCCGTGTTGCTGCAAGAACAGGCATGACTATAAAGCTACTCTAAATTCCTTTAATATTAGTGCAATTAGCCAGAACTCATTTTATTTCTAGTATGCCAAGCATTTGCAATAATACTTCCTATTCTAGAATTTACTTTCCTGAGTTAACAAATTCAGCTAATTAAGTTACAGGCGGAGAAACACTGTGTACCACAATGAACTTTGCAGAGATAATAGGCCTCAAGGATCTAACAGTTTTCAATAACAATGCCAGTACAAACAGGACATTTGACAGGCACATGACCATAGTCCCAGTGAAAATGGGCCACTGTACTGTTAAAAGCAAACAGAATTGTAATCTTTGCCACAGATGAGGCAAACACACAAGATACTCCTTTTAAAGCTTTGCGGGGCTTGAGATGCTCTCTACAGGATTAATGTGCTCTGTGAGTTTCACTTTTTAATCTTTCCTTTGTTCTATTTTATTAGAGTGTGTTAATTGTACAAAATAATGGGCTCCATTTTTGACCTTTCCTTGTTTTTTTTATCACTGACATTTTCATACATACCTGTAAGTTACTGTGATCATATTAATGCCTTCTGTGCACAAACCACACATGTGAGTCACTTGTAAATTGTGCTCTTAGCGGTGCTGAAAACCTGGCCAAATGAAGGAGTCAAAAAGGCAGTAGAGAGGAGTGCTGGTAGAGACAGAGGCTAAGGGAAGTCCGTGGGGTGTTCTGTATGTGGAATGGCAAGGTGCTATATACTGTGCCCACTGGTGCCATTACAGAGGTCCATGATTCTTAGCCAAAAGATTCTTAAAAGACATTAGAGGCAGTACCTGAACAAAGTAAATATTCTGAAGCTGTCTTTTCCACACAACCTTTGGAGTGTCTTAAAAATAGCACTTACTTATTATGTCTTAAAACAGTGGGGTTGTTTCTAGAGAGAGAGAAAAAAATATGAAGTTTCAAACACACAGCAGCTGTAAATGTTTTTCTTTCACTTAAATATTTTTTTAAAAAGCAAAACCAAATGAAACACATAGCATCCATAAAGAGCTTTTACAAAAGCTTGAATCAGATAATACTGCTCTTCCTTTTAAAAAACTTAATGGTTTTCATTGCTATTAGGATAGATCCTAATATGAACTACATACTAACTTGTTGATTCATTTAAAAAACTATTGATTGGTACCTGTTAGTATATTAGGCTAGGGAGAGTCTGCTGCTAAGGGGTGGAGCCAAGCTTCTGATCCCACGGTGTTTACTCTCAGGGCTAGGAGCCAGCTAGCAGGAAGACTGACAAATTATAAGCATACCAATAAAATAAATAAACAAGCAAACGGACCAGATACATTCTGATGTGTGGGCGCTGGGTAAAAAAGAAAATAGAATATTTCTGGGAGAAAAATCATGCATGGAGGTTTTCAGTACCTCAGGCTCCATTTTCTCACCCCAGGGAATGCAAATAAGGCTGTTCGGACCCTAGGTGTTCCTTCCTCATTTTCTTGATCTGCCTTTTCAGGTCTCAGGCATAAGTGGCAGCTTCTCTTGGTACTTGCTTTGGTACACTCCTCCCCTGTGTAATGTTCTTTACATTACTATTGTTTCAATGCTAGTCTTACTACAGAACAGAGTCTTGTGATTACAGTTACTGATAGATCTAAATAGTGATCAGATCACTGAAATGAACACATGTATTTTTTCCTAAAGTCCACTTAATCAAGAAGTTTTTTTAAAAAATCATTTCATTATCTCGTGGGAAAACCATAAGTAGGCTGACCAGAAACTAAATATTTAGTGTCTGGTTAGGATGGTTCTAGAGTGTACTCAGTGACATCATGGACTGCATTTCGAGTTTGGCAATGTAGTGAATAATTTCCTAAATACCAGAAATAGCTTCATGCTTTTGAAAGAGATGGGACAACACGTAGAAGGAATCAAAAGCAACATGTGTTTGAATCATGGAAGGAATAAGGGATAGGAATGCTGGCTCTCGTCTCACATTTAGACTGATTTTTTTCTTTCTCAATGAAGAACATCCTCTCCTTTCTAAAACCTATTAAACACATGGACACTGTAAAATGGCTAAGACAATACAGAAAAAGAGAAAGGTTAAATGGCTAATAGTGATTACATTTTACTTGGATGTATGTCCATTTAGATTTCTTTCTAGAGACTGGGTATTTAGCTTAGTGGTAAGAGTATCAGGCCTATTTTTAGTACTAGGGGAAAAGCACAAAAACCACAGAAACACACGCACGCACGCACGCGCGTGCGCGCGCGCGCGCACACACACACACACACACACACACACACACCTAATGTGAAGATTAAAAAATCCCTCACTATGAGTAACATTTTTTTAAAGACAGAGTCTCACTCTAGCCCAGGCTGCCCTAGAACACACTATGTAGCCCAGACCAGCCTTGAATTTGTGGCTATCCTGCTTTATCCTTTTACTTACTGCAATAACAGGCAAGCACTGTCATACCCAGTTACACTGAGGCTTTTGGCACACATTACCAAGTTGTCTTTAAAAGTTACATGAATCTTGAGCAGGGAGTAGTGATACAGGTTTGAATTATCATTACTTGGGTAGTAGAAGCTTGACTAGATTCAGGGCCAGCCTGAGTCTCATAGAATCTCCATTTTAAAAAGTACTCTCACACTTTTAGCTCAGCCTCGCCTGGAATTCACTATGTAGACCAGGATGGCCTCCAACTCTGAGCGATCCTCTTGTCTCAGCCTCCGCATATTTCGGGGTTTTAATGTGTTCTTAAGTGATGCGATAAACAAATAACTTATTAAGTTCTTTACAGAAAATTAAGCAAATAAGGGCACTGGAGAAAGTTAAATAGGCAGGTCATAGGAAACTTCCAGTTTCTCTGGGAGGTGAGGTGAGGCCTAGACGGACGATTAATGCAAAAATACCAAAGAAAAACATTCCAGTCTAGTTATGTTTGTTTTTTGTTGCTGTTGTGGTTTTTGTTTGTTTGTTTCTTTTGTTTATTGAGACAGGGTTTCTCTGTGCAGCCTTGGCTGTCCTGGAACTGGCTCTGTAAACCAAAGCTGGCCTCAAACTCAGAGATTAGCCTGCTTCTTCCTCTGCCTCCTAAGTGTTGGGATTAGTGTGAGCCACCAATGGCCAGATTCTAGCCTAATTTAAGCAACTGAGATAGAAATTAAATTCTGGAAAAACAGTAAAAACAAAAACAAACAAAAAAAGCTACTCTACTTTTATCAGAAAACATAGAAAAGTGGAGGTGGGAACATACAGACTTCCTTAAAAAACCGAGTTAAGGCTCTTTTCCTCTTTAACTGAACAATGAGAACTGAAAGCTGTAAGGCACATTCCCTTCATTCCTTCCTTTAAGCATTAGCATCTGAGAGGGGCTTAACTGACCTTTTAGAATTACCGGGCTATCAGATTTTCCCATCCGTTTACAATCACCGCCCCTTTTATGGTTCTCTAGTTAGAGCCTCCTGGAGTCCTTCCTCACCACTTTCTAACATTGCAAATTCACTTTGTCTCCCCTAGCCCCTCCCCAGTATTTAGCAACAAATAATTTAAAATTTTGTTCTCCCTAGATTACCAAATCCCGTAAGAACGGAGAATAGACTATTTCAACGTATTTTTGGCCCAACTTCCTCAACAGCTACAGCTGTGCTTTATATACAGTTGGCAGGCAATAAATACATGTTGAATAAAATGTTGCTGCAGTCTAAGCTAGTTTGGATTGTGTGGATCAATGCCAGTTATACTGATACTACATTCTTGTTCTCTGAAAAAGGCTGCACACGGCCTGACTGAGACGTCCTTCAGCTTTCAAAATGGGAAAAGCAAAGGTTCCCACAATTCTCAGAACTCGAATTTCTCGCCACAATTCAAAATGGCGGAGGGTGGGGCCTGTCACGTGGTGGGCGTCACAGCCGCATTTTTTTCCCTACCCGCCTCCCGCCTCGGCCGCTAGTCTACCGGTCCCCTCTTCTGCCCACTAAGCCTTTTCGAGGAATCGACTGGGATTGGCTGACTAGAAGTCTGGGACTGTGCCTGTGAAGCCGGGAGGCGGCACCATCACTTCCTGTTGTGGGCAGTCGTTTCCTGTCACTGCTAGGTAACAATGGGGAAGATAATGGCTGCTTGAGCTACGTCTCAGAGCGGGCCCTAGGCTAGAAGGGGGGTTCTCCGCAGAGGTTCGGAAGCAGCCTAGAGAGCAGCGTAGGTGGCGGCGGCGGCAGCACGGCGGAGCCCGGTGGCGGTGCCTGAGTCCAGTGAGTCCGCTCCTGGCCGGAACACCGAGTAAGTGGAGGCACGGGCACCATGAGAGATGGGATGTCGGGCTGGGGCAAGGCAGATGCGCCGGGCTCTCAAAATGGCCTGAACAGCCGGGCGCAGCCCAGACACCCGGCAAGGCCTCCAAACCCAGGCTCGTGGCTGCTGAGGCCTCTGTGGCGTAGTAGCCGCTGCCATTTTAGCGTAGTGGTGTTTGGGCCCGGCTCCTGGAAGAAGGGGAAAGAGGTGGGGAGGACTTACTCGCCCTGGCCGTAGAGTCGCGGCCCTGCCCTTCCAAGCTAAGAATACCTGGGAGGCGATCCCGGACTTTGGGCCTCAGGCGTGAGAATCTAAGTCTCCAGTGCTTCTCCTTACTCGGGAGTTTCCCCCTCGTCCCCCTGCGTCGCAAATCGGGCTACGGTTTGGGGAAGTGGGGTGGAGGTGCTCGTAAGTCAGATGTTGGGAACTCTTGGGCCTTCAAGTTTCCCCAGCTTTCGCCAAGGCCTATTTTGAACGCTTCTGTAGGACATTACCAATGTGTTGCCCTCTGGGCCTGCGATGACAGCCATCCCTGAGGATCGGGTACAAATGTGGTTTGGTTTGCTTCCTTGCTCCTTTAGCCCTGGTGTATCCTTGGCCAGATATTACTAGAAGGATTTCCCCCCCTTGTTTAAAAAAAAAAAACTGAGTGAAAAGACGTTGCGGATTGTTTTCCCTAGTAAGTGTGGGAATTGAGCCAGATTATTTTCAAGTTAATTTCCGTGTCATCGGCCGACAGTCCTACCCATCCCCCACTCAAAAACCCCTAAGGGTCCCGGCTTCTGCAGGCGGTACCTGCCACGTACGCCATAGTTTAGTAACTAGTATTAACCGGTTGGGCTTCTGCTTCCTGAATACTCAGTCCCTTTTCCCCTTATGCTGATTAATTTCAAGATGGAGGAGAGAGCCACGTTCTTTCCCTGGACAGTTTCACCATACTTATTCCACAGGTTAGTCTGGCGGTCTGAGGCCTAGCAGACTTGTTATTTAGGTCCTTTTTTTTTTTTTTCTTTCGGAGAGCGAAAGGATTTATATAAGAATCTCACAAACCCCTGGCAGGCCCCACAATATTTTTTTTTTTTTTTGCTAAAAATAAGTTGCCTACATTTCTTGAATCATAACTAACCACAGTGCCTTCAGATGATTGAAGAGAGAATAAATAATAAATGTGGTATTAATAATTTCTTTGACACTTCATAATTACAAAGTTACTCAACTTCCATCTCATCACAGTCCTCTGGAGAAGAGGCAGGCACAGTTGCAGGTCGGCCTTTTCCTCAAATCAGTTTTTGAACTATAGGTTAAGTATCTAGAAAGACCTACCCAAGCACCCTTTGAAATAATTATTTTAGAGTAGTTCCTCTTGCTGAAAAAGGTCACATTCTTTAGCTTAACATGTTTTTATTGCTTTAGTTTCTGCTGTGTAGTGTACTGAGTAAGTCCTTGAAAGTGACTCTTAGAACCTGAAAATAATTAATAGTCTGATAAAGGCCTATTTTAAACAAGCTAATATTAAAAGGTAGATTGCCTCTTGTCTTTTAAAGGAGCTCTTTAATCTGACTCCTGGTTCCCTCTAACCTTGGTTGCCCAAATATCCTAATACTAACATTGAATTAGGTAAGGTTATGATGACTGTAACCAAAATACATGATATGTGTTTTTAATAATTTGTTTTATTTCAAAGAAAATGTGGATAAATAAATAACAGGAAGAATAATGAATGCGTTTTTTTCCTAGAGCAGAGTGAAGAAAACTAAAATCCAGTTTCTTGGATTTCAGTACTATGTCATAAAAGACAGGTAATTATTTTTTGTTTCATCTCTTGGTGATTTATAACGAAGAATGCATTTTACAAATATATGTTCTGTTCTACAGTTCTGTGTTTGAATGAATTCATTGATGTGGGCCATTCATGATGAGGGTGGGTACATTTTACTGTGAATTTAAAGGGTACCTGAAAGTCATCTGTGCTTTATATGTGACTTTTATCTTTTCATTTTATATTTATTTATTTTTGGTTTCTTGAGACAGAGTTTCTCTGTGTAACCCTGGTTGTCCTTGAACTAGCTCTGTAGACCAGGATACAGACCCTTGAACTCAGAGCCTGTCTCCACCTGAGTGCTGGGACTAAAGGTATATGCCACCACCACCTGCCTTTGTGACTTTCATTTTTAAAGTAAGCTAAAATTAGAAATTGTTTTAAAATATTCAGTGAATAACTAAATGGAATCTCAATAGAATATGAGTATTTTTGTGTGTGCCATTTTCTTTTTCTCTCCTTCGCCACTCAAGAAGCCATATTGGTATGTGCCACTCTAATTAGAATTACTATTTGCATTATTATCAACATTGTAAGATTACCACATAAATTGTTTGCACTAAATAAGACACTTAAATCTTAAAAAAAAAAAAGTGGAACAATACTACTAAGGATTGGCTTAAGCAAACCAGAGCTGGATAGTGTACTAGGCTGTGTTTGGCAGGAATTATTTCATAATCTTCACACTCATACCTTCATGGGGTTGTTAACTGTTTTAAAGAGGAAACTTGAGACTATTTTTGAGAAAAGGTTGAGTGTTTTGTTCAAAACTAGTGCGTGATGGAGCTTTTAGGTCTGTCCTGCATTGAAGTCCCCAAACTTGAATACTTCTATGCCTGTTTGCTATGTGGTTACCAGAAAGCTAGTGGAAATTAAAAGTAGTAATCTGTAAGTTATCCTGCGTCAGAAACCATCTTTTACTCAAAAATATTTGCCTCACTGGAACATGTAATAGTTATCTAGCAACTATGCATTATTTGATGCTTTGTTACATAGTTCCTGTTTCAACTATTACTGTCCTTGTGTAAGTTGATAGATTTAATTTTAAAATTAGAATTTGTCATGATTACCCACATCTGGAATCCTGGCACTTGGGGTCTCAAACATAGGATCATCACAACTTGAGACTGGCGTGGTCTAGACAGTGAATTAGTTGCAGGCTAGCCAGTGACACCCTATCTCAAGAACAAAACACAGCAACAAACAAACAAAAACATCAAGACTTTTTGAAACAACAGGTAAGGCTGGTGTCTTAGTTGGTGAACATTGTAGTAAGGCTTTCAGTGAGAGCAGGTCAAGTGGAGCATTTGTATTTATAGAATTGTTATGTGTACTTTTCCCATAATCCTAGATAGCTGGGAACTAGAATACCCTGATGACTAGCATCCCGATCCTTTGGTTATTACCATAGAGTGGAGAACAAATAACAAGGTCAAAACCAGACCAGTGAGGTGCTAAGTTTTTGGGTCACTGCCTAGGGTGAGGACTTTTTATTTTGTAGGTGTGGTTCTTTAACATTTTTGAGTAACACGTTTCTAAATCCTTGTGGCCCAATTTCTATAATACTTTGAAGTTTTGATAGCCAATGCTCATATAGTAACAGTTCCATGTCTGTCTTTTCCTTCATTATTTTTTTCTCAGCTTTAAATAGGGACATTTCCTAGATGGTATACAGCAGTTTATCTTTCCCTTCAACTGAGTTTTTTTTCCAAAGGTGATATCTCATTTATGGGTGTGTATGTTTTTCAGCACAGGGCTTTCCACCTGAAAATTGTCATTTACTCTAGATTTTCTCGTACTACAATGTTTTAACTTGAGGTTTTGCTTTCAGTAATCATTAGCAGCACCAGTATATGTGTGTGACAACTTATCTGTGGTGGATAGCAACACGTTGTGTGTGTGTGCGCGCGCACTTTGTGGTAATAATTGCACTTCCATCAAGATTATACTGTATGTTGCAACTTGTGACAATCTGAGTTTGATGAGATTGATTCTTTCTGGGTAGGGAGAGCTGCTTGTGTTTAATGATAACTTAAGTATGGGCATAAAGGGTACTTAGTATGTAGGTCAGGGTTAAAGGCCCACACATGTTTCCTGTGTAGCAACAATATTATTTCTAGTTCAGGAAGAATGAAATTATCAACATGTTTGATCTGAAAAACAAAATCGTTTTCCTCAATTCTTTTCCTCATTAAGTAATTGGTATAGGTAATATTACAGTCCATGCCTCCCCTTTTCGATGTGTTTTATTGCTGCTTTTTTGATGCAAGGTCTCTGCTGTAGTCCAAGTTGTCCTGGAGCTAATTATACAACAACCTCATGGAAATCCTCCTGTCTCATCCTCTTGAGTATTTTGGGGGATTTTTTAAAATTTTGTTTTGCTTTGTTTTTTGATAAAAGGATTTTGTTGTGTAGCCCAGGTCAGCCTTGAACTCATGATCTTCCTAACTCAGCCTTCCAGCTGCTTGAAGGGCTCAGCTTGATGGGAAAGTTTACATCTTGAGATAGTACTGTAGTTACTGATTACTAGCAATACTACTAGTCATCAGTGATTTTTATATTAATTTACTTTAAAAATAAACAGAGACCTATAGGATATTTTTTAACTTACTTGGAATAATAAAAGAAGCAATACAAAGTTGAGTTTATAGAGAACAAGTTCTGATTTCATGAGATAAAACAAACATGGAATGGGTGGCTGAAGATTAAATTCACTGTCTGAATTACTTCAGTGAGATGAAATGTCATCATAGTGGCTTTCCACTAATTTGTTCCTATAAATTAATAGCATGGCACTCTTTTCTGTCCTGTAATTTACTATATAGTTCTTAATTTTTAAGTTCAGTTGTTTTAGAGACTTGCATTTGGAATTGTGGACTACAAGTCAGTACTCTTCTTGGATATGGTTTGTTTATGAGACAGGGTCTACTGTGTAGCCTTGTCTAGGCTAGAACTCAAGACTTTTTCTGCCTGCTTCTGCCTCCTGAGTGCTGGAATTAAAGGTAAGTTTCACCAGGCCCATTTTTGTTGTTTTAAAAATGCTTCATGTTTTTAAAAGTGAGATGACAGAAAAGCACAGCTGAATTTCTATCTACCTATATATTATAAATTTAATGAAATTTAAATATTCTGCAAAGAAAAATTCTTTGTGGGTTGTTGAGACAGGGTTTCTCTGTGTAGCCCTGTCTGTACTGGAACTCCTCTCTAGACCAGGCTGTCTTCAGACTCGGGGACTAAAGCAGTGCACCAGTACTGCCTGACTAAGAAATTTTCTTAAAGTTTTTGGTATCTATGTACATGATGGTACTTTTTTATCTTGAGTTCAAATCTGGTAGCTAATTTGGTTTAATTCTGAATATGTTTTATGGAACTGGGGATTGACTCTAGAGGCTTATGTATACCAGGCAAGTGAGTTGTGGCCCTAAATAACCCCTTTCACTTTTTACTTTGTAATGTGAGATCGTGTTTCATGAAGTTCCCTAGATTACCCTGGAACTAACTGTAGCACAGACAGGCCTTGAATTTGTGATCTTTCCGCCTTAGTTTTCCTATTAGGTAGTGTTATAGCCACAGGCCTGGCTCATGTTTTAATCTTTTGGGGGAGGGGAGACAAGACAAAGTTTCACTATGTATCCCTGGCTGTCCTCAAACTCAGAGATTTGCTTGCCCTGAGTGCAGAGATTAAGGGGTCCATGGCCGTACTTGGCTGTGGTTGTGTGTGTGTGTTAGTATTATTGAACTAAAATGATTTGTTGACAATAATAATAAATCATAATAATAAATAGGATGCAAGCTGAGATTTATGATTAAGTGGTAGAGTATTTGCCTGATACGTACAAGCCATTTCCAGCACTGTCAAAGACACAGGGCTAGTGAGACCATGTCCCTCAAAAAGCAGATCAGAAAAGAGAAAACTTTGCTGTTTACACCAGTACAAATGTTTGGTTGGCTAGGTGTATAAACTCATTGGAAGAATGTGTCCCAATTAAAAACTGTTTTGTTAATGACCTTCATGACATGGGCCTGTAATCCCAGCTACTTGGGAGGCTGAGGTAGGAGGTCAGTAGTGAAAATGTCTCAAAGAATGTTAAAGATGTAGCTTAGTGCGCTAGGCTGCTTTTCTTGCATGTATAAGGCCCTAGATTCAATCCTCAGCACTACCAATTTTCTTGTTTTGAAGCTTTTATACAAGAAGTGGTATATAACACTCATGGATGGGTGGGTGGTGGTGATGACCCATGCCTGTAATTCTAGCACCTGGGAAGCAGAAGCAGGTGGATCTCTGAGTTTGAAGCCAGCCTTGTCAACAAAGTGAATTCCAGGACTGCCAAGGCTGTTACACAGAGAACCTGTCTCAAAAAAAAAAAAAAAAAAAAGACAACAGCAAAACCCCAAACAAAAAAAATGCCCGTGGTAACAGTCAGTCTATTGGGATTTAAGGAATGTATTTTAAGGCACACAATCTGAGATGTACTGGGAGGCGGTAATTTTTTAGTGATAAGTTGATTGACTTTGAAATCAGTAGACCTGCATTTAATTGCTTGCCATCCACGGGACTTTGACAAATCACTCCCTCCTATTCTTGGGATTCTCACTTGTGAAACTGAGGCAGGTTTCCTACTTTATGGGATTGTTGTCAGGATTAAGTGAAGAACTGTTTTAAAAGATCTGTTCTATAACCAGGGGAGAGAGCTAAGTGCTTTAAGAAGAATTGGATTTTTTTTTTGTTGACTTTTATTGGTAAACTTTTGATGAATTATTTTTTAAATGACTGAAGTTAATCATATGTACAAATGTATGATCTGTGTCATGAATATTAAACTTGAGAATGAGATGATACAGACTGGTGATGTGGAAGGAGTCCAGGGGTGGGTAGGCCTTGTCCCAATCTTTACTAACCTTAGAAAATTAGGATTTCACACAGTGGCACTCTGCCACTGAGCAATAAGCCCAACCCTCTTTTTATCTGTTGCTATTCAACTGGAAATGTATCGCAATTCCTTTCATAACATGTCTGAAGCCATTCTTTAAAACATTCTTTTTATTTCATACTAAAGCAGAGAAAAATCTGGATTTTTGGTTATTATATCTGCTGGGTAGAGTTTGTGAGTTAAGTTTATTACCTTTCTTCATGTTATGTCACAGTCAATGCAAGACACCTTTAAAAGACCAGAATTATTGAGAATTCAAGAGTAAAATTAGTTTGCCAGGCACTGAGATCACTGCTTGCATTCAGAATTTCCTTTTCTTTTGGAGTAAAAGTATGCTGAAGAAATATGTGGAGAGATTTCTCAGATATATACATTGAGGAATGTCAGGGAAATCTAGCTATGGGAGTAAAAGGACTTTGGAGCTGGTCTTTTTGTACTGTTTTGAGGCCGTGCCAAGAAAGTGGTAGAATTTTGTGTCCTTGGAACATATAGCTCAGTAGTGCCCTATTCTCAGATCAGGGGGAGACATAACTTGTACTTGATGACATTTTAGTTGAGACAGTCTTTTAAATTCAGTCTGTCCTAACTTTAACCTCTACATGGTGTGACTGTACAGCTTCAGGTGGTTTGTTTGCTTTTTAAGGTCCTGATTACATGTGATTTTGGGCATTTTTGTTATACTGTTGTATTAAAAAAAAAGAAATATTGGCGTCCCTATTTTGTCAACTCTTGGCTTAGTTTCATACTGGTTGTATTCTCTATTTGAAGGTGGCTTTCTGTTCCCTTCTTTCTCATTCCTCTTCCCACTTTCTGTTCCTCCTCCTTTTTTTTAAAATAGGGTCTCCCTCGGTAGATTGGGGCTTTGTAGAGCAGACTGGCCTTATTCACACAGATCCAACTGCCTCTGGGCTGGGATTAAAGATCTGTACCGCCATGCCTTGCCTTCTCTCTACATAGTACTTTATTTAGACTATTACTTTTGATATAGTATGTAAAGTAATATTTTTCATTTTTATTTTAGTGCTACTTACTGAGAACATATAGGTGCTATACTAGCTGGTCTATGTAAACCAGGATGGCCTCAAACTCACAGAGACCCACATGTCTCTGCTTCTTGGGTGCTTGGATTATATATGTGTGCCAGCCCACTGAGTTCGGATAATATTTTTTAAATCTTCTCCATTCTGTCCTAACCTTTCTGCTTCTTCCAGGTTTAAGCTCCTAGATGCTGTTCTTAAGACTGCCGCTGTTCTGTCATTGGCATGAGAGTTTTCTCTAATCTTAGGTTCACAGCCTTCAAATATCAGAATTTATCAGATGTTATTGCCATCTTTGGAAGATTTAAATTTTTAAAATCTATTCAACTGCAGTCATTTTCAGATTTGTTTACTGATTTTTCAACAAGTAGATTTTGTCCTAACTTTAGTGCCCAGAACTAAAGTTTAGTGGTGGTTTCCTTTAGGAAATTATGGCTTTAGGGCCTTGTTTTCTTTCCCTTTGTGCTTCTCTCTTTTTTAAAAACATAGCTGTTGGTTCCAATACCAATACCAGTTTGTGTTACTTTTAGGGAAAATGGCAGCTTGTGTTGTTTTTTTATGTTTGTGTATACTTCCTGACTCATGTGACTTCCATGACTGTTCACTTGGATTTCTAGCCCTCCCACAGTGGCAAGTTATTAAAACACTTTTCAGAAATTTCTATAAAAATTAAAGATTCTTATTGATGAGATTAAGATACTGAAAATATGGCCTCACCTGTTACATCCTTGCCATCCTCATCTTAGTGACTTAAACAATAATATAGGATAGTTTTTTTATAAATTTATTTTTATATCAATCACAGGTTAGGTTTTTTGCATCCCATGCGTAGCCCCCTCCCTCATTCCCTCCCACCCTCCTCAACCCTCCCTCATCTCCTCCCCGCCCCCTCCA
>CM053742.1:77403422-77418140 GCA_028658305.1 Pachyuromys duprasi
GCATATGCCAGTCTCTTTAACTTGATTTTAATGGTGCCATTCATCTCATAGAGATTCAATTCCCATGTATACCTTTTAGTATATCATTAGCATGAGTTTTCATTTCCCTTTGAAGGCTAAATAGAAGCTCCTCAACTATATGCTATATGAATTTTATTTTGAGATTTATTTTTTTCATGTGTGTAGGCATCATCCATTTATCTATCTATCTATCTGTCTGTCTATCTATCTATCTATCTATCTATCTATCTATCTATCTATTTATTGCCTGCCTTTATGTGAGTGTACAAAGTAATTGCTTGGTGCCTGTGGAAGCCAAGAAGAAAATGTCAGATCCCCTAGAGATGGAGTTACAGGTGGTTGTGAGCTGTCATGTTGATGCTTAGAATTTGGGTCATCTGCTAGAGTAGCCAGTGCTCTTTTAGGGGGAAGGAGTTTGAGACAGAGTTTCTCTGTGTAGCCCTGGCTATCCTGGAACTCTCTTTGTAGACAAGGCTGTAGCCAGTGCACTTAACCACTGAGCCATTGATTCAACCATAGTGTATGAATTTAAAATAAGGAAGTTCACTTTGCACTTTTGGAACTGTAGTTGGAGCTCAGACATGCTAAGTATCAAGGAAATAGAGCTCTCATGTCCTTGATAAGCCAGTGAGCCAATGTTCATTACTGTCAGAGTGACTACTTTTTTTCCCTACATGTAAGCATTGTTTGTCCTGTTATTCATTATGAGACACTATCAAGTTACCATAAAGGATTCTTATATTTTCCTCAGAGTACTTGTTGAAGAAAATAAATAGGTAACCAGAGGCTTTAAATATCTTGCATTTTCATAAAACTTTATAAATAGCCCAACCAGGTTTTTTTTCCTACTCAGCACAGGTCTGCTTTAGGTTTTACTCAACTTCTTTTAAAACACCTCTAATTCTATCATTCAGAAAGCTAGGCCAGGAAGATTGACATTTCAAGGAGAGGCTGGCCTATATACTAAGTTATATTATCACCTGTTGTTTCATTTAGACTGTTCATAGGACTGTTTGTACAGTTAATCAGCACTTCTCTTGGGTTAAGAAACACCTGAATTCTCTCAGTTGTATTTGTCACTAGTCAGAAGGAGTACCACTCCAGTACTTGCATGCTCAATGGCATTTTGTCTAGTATTCTCAACGTCTTATGTAACTATTAAACAATATTAAACAGAAGGCTAATAAGCTAATTTCTTTTGTACAGATTTGTGCCCATAAACAAAAAACTTTATTTACCATGATAAAATATGGCTTTCTTTGCTCAGGAAAAAATGGGCCATTAGGAAAGTTTTGGTTAAACCCTTATTTTTGTTTTTTAGTTTTAATTAAAGAAAAATTTTTGGCTGGTTAATTCCAGCACTTAGGTAGAGGCAAAAAATCTCTCCCCAGTCTCTTACTTGACACCTAACCTCTCATTATATGAATTGTAACATGCCTATTGAGGGTTCAAAAGATAACATCCACACATTTTTTTTCTTGGAGTCTGGGTTGTGTCACTCAGGTTGAATTTTTCCAGCTCTGTGTATTGATTTGTATATTTCGTAACTTCATTTTTTAATAGCTGAAAAATATTCCAATGTGTGATTTTTTTTTTTTCTGAAGAAATGTTTTAGATAAGATCCTTCACGTTGGCTTTTCTAATTTGGAGAACATAGATTTCCTGTATTGGAAGTATTTTGACAAGTAGATTAGTCTAGTTTTATACTACTTTAGCACATTGATAGTGTCTAAGTGCAGCCTTCATCATCTAATCTAGTGAAAACTAGGAAGCCTCTGCTCTGCCTTTATGTGTGATGATCAGTGTGTACTTTTCAGTCACCATGAATGTGTACTTGTAGGTTTTTAAAAGTCACAGATGATACACATTCCGTACTTGAAATGTTATTAAGTTGAAGTTGCATTGAGGTAGCTGGAAGTACAGAGAGCAGCGGTGCAGCGGTGCAAAGCACTGAGGGAATGACTTACAGTCTGTCACAGTTACTCGGTTTGGTCATCATGACACAAGGGTGCTTGGCTGTGCTCCAGTGAGACTATGAAGACTGAAGTGTGTATTTCATATTTTTCGTACAGCACAAACATTTTTTTTAATGTGGAAGTAGCCATAGTTCATGGCACACTTCTGTAAGCCCAGCATTTAGGAGGCTCAGGCAGGCAAAAGGTGGACCACGCAGAGATTTCCCTGACTCAAATAATTATAAAAACCTGGGAGCTGGATGTGTATCCTCATAGTGGAATGCATGCAGTCAAGGCCCTGGGTTCAGTGTCTAGCACCTCAATGTAAAAACCTTTTTAGATTACAAAGAAGATTAAAAAAATAGGCCATATTTTGAATATGGCCCAAACACTATAATTTACTTACTCCCTAATGTTAGTAATGTTAACAGTCTTCTAATGTTAACAGTATTGTTTTATCTTTCTTAAAATTCACCTCTATTCTGGATTTCCATGTAAATAAAGCTATGGAGTGCATAATGGTGTCTGTTTTTCAAATTGGACCTTCTCTTTCTAGATCATTTTCCACTTGTACATTAAGATGGAAAGCTCAGATTCTAACGACAAAGGAAATGACCAATCTGCAGCACAACGCAGAAGTCAGATGGATCGATTGGATCGGGAAGAAGCGTTCTATCAATTTGTAAATAATCTGAGTGAAGAAGATTATAGACTTATGAGAGACAACAATTTGCTAGGCACCCCAGGTGAGCTACATGTAATTTAAGTTATATGTGGAAGTTGCTGAGGTTTTAAAAAACAGCTTGTTTTATAATGTTTTTGAGTTGATGAAAATTTACTAATATAAAATGCCAAATGGTGTTTGCTTATATATTACCTGATTTTGTTTTTTTATAATAACTGGAATAATCCTGTCAGAGATGTTTATAACTTTTTGGACTATAATGTAAATGTTTAGTGAAATGGACTGGATAGAATTGCACTGGACAATTTAGCCGTGAATCCGGGTACAAAATAACGAATGGGACTTGATTTCTCGGACATAACTATTAGTTTCTCTGATTATCTTAATATATCCCAACTGTAACCCTACAAAATTAGCAGCTAGAGTTTTGCCCTTAATCTTTCATTCAGGTAAGGTCTCATTTGATCTTAGAGCTTCAGTCTATTTTTGCTAACCTGTGGATGATTTTGTTTTGTTTTTCAAGGCAGGGTTTCTCTGTTGTAGCCCTGGATCCTGGAACTCACTATGTGAACCAGGTTGACCTCAAAACTGAAGAGATTCACCTGCCTTTGCCTCCCAGGTGCTGGGATTAAAGGCATGTACTACCACCACCTAGCTGATTTTGTTAATTTTCAAAGGGAAGGTTTTTAGCAAGACTTAGGTGGAGCATTTTGAGCAAACAGTGCTAAACTTTAATTAGAATGTCCTAACTGCATTTCTGGCCCTGCTGTTATTCAGTTTCTGGCAAGACACTCAGTTGAAAGTGCAGCTAACAAAGACAAACTTTACATGCTAATCCTAGCTGCATAGGAGGTGAAAACAGGGGCTTCTTAAGTTTGAGATCAGCTAGGATGGACCCTTCTTTAAACGAACCATTTGGATAGAAAAAAAAAAAAAGAAACTGACTGACTGATTTTCATTTGTAACTTGGGGAAAAAATGTTCAATTTTCAGGTGAAAGTACTGAAGAAGAGTTGCTCAGAAGACTACAACAAATCAAAGAGGGCCCACCACCGCAGAGCTCAGATGAAAATCGAGGTATGTTTTGTTTGGGGTGGTGGATAGAGGATAGAATGATAGGAACTGTTACTGTCCTAATAGTAAATGTCATCCAAAGATTATCCAGAAATGCCACAAATCAATTTGGTGCTCATAGAAAGAGAGGTGGCATATTCTTGATATTTGGTGAGCACATCAGCATTTTTGTTTTCCGTCTCACCTTTAAATTGTTTGTGTTAATTGGGCAACAGTGAAAATTAGCCAGTTTAAATGAGATATTTCTCCCCTTGGCTTTCCACATCCATTGAAATGTTCTCCAATTTAATTCCTTATTTATAAAAGTGGCTTTATCAGTAAAAAGAAATGCTGCTTTGTCAGTCCTAGCGCCTCTCAACTGGATGTTTGTTCCTCCTGTGGCGCATTAGGAATGACTGGAGATATGTTTGGTTGACACAGCTGATGAGGGTTTGATATTAGTATCAAGCAGGCAGAAGGCAGGTGTGCTGGGGCTTGGTGCTTCCCCCTCTGCAAGAAATAGGGGATTTGACTGTAACCTAGGAGCTATGGTAGTTTAGTTTGAACATACTATTAGGTATGTTGTTACATTAGTTCAGACTGTTCAGTTGATATGGTCTTTAGTTTCATGATAGTTGAAAATCTTGATGTTGACAAGCAATTATAAACCATTAACCTTGTTTATATTTTTGCTATGGATACAATATTATATTTTAGACCAACTTCATGGTATCAAAGACGCTTAGGCTAGGCCCCTAGTTGAAGTAATAGAGACTGACAAAAAATTGGTAGAAATATAATTGGAACCAAAATACCAACATGAGTCCTTCTAGGTATTTTATGTAGATTATGTGGTTTGATTTTTCTTTAGACAGTGGCCTGGAAAATCCACGTCTTCCCACAGTCTCACAGCATCTTCAAGAGCAGTGGTTCTCAGCCTTCCTAATGCTGTGGCCCTTAAATGCAGTTCATGTTGTGGTGACTCCAACCATAAAATTATTTTTGTTACTACTTCATAACTGTAATTTTGTTAGTTAGGAATCATAATGTACATATTGGGTCTGCAGATGTGAAAAGGTTGTTTGACACCTCCCCACCCCAGCTGAGGGGGTTATAACCTACAGGTTGAGAAGTACTATTCTAGATTCATGAAATAGTGAAAGCAACTTCCTTTAGATCTGCTTTGAAAATAAAAACATCCTAAGTTTCTCTTGGCTTTCTCTCTTCAAACACCTGAACTTTTCCTGCTTTTTACTAAATCACTGGGGCATACAGCGTAAGATCTGTAAATGTAAAATTTGTTCAGAATTGCAAAATTCTTTAATGGTGTTTCTGAGTTTCCTAATTTTTGTAGTTCCTTTCTCTCACTCATTTTAAACAGGTGGAGACACTTCAGATGATGTGTCCAACGGTGATTCTATAATAGATTGGCTTAACTCTGTCAGACAGACTGGAAATACAACAAGAAGTGGTCAGAGAGGAAACCAGTCCTGGAGGGCAGTGAGCCGGACAAATCCAAACAGTGGTGATTTCAGATTCAGTTTAGAGATAAATGTTAACCGCAATAATGGAAGCCAAACTCCAGAGAATGAAAATGAACCATCTACCAGACGTCTTAGTGTAGAAAACATGGAAAACAGCAGCCAAAGGCAAATGGAAAATCCCACATCTGAATCAATATCTACCAGACCATCTAGGTCAGAACGCAATTCATCTGAAACATTAACAGAAGTGCCATTCACCAGAGGTCAGAGGAGGGCAAGAAGCCGCAGCCCGGAACACCGAAGAACTAGAGCAAGAGCCGAGAGAAGTAGATCACCTCTACATCCAACAAGTGAACTTCCACGAAGATCCCATCATAGTATCTCCTCCCAGAGTTTTGAGCACCCTTTGGTAAATGAGACTGAAGGAAGTTCTAGAACCCGGCACCACGTGACATTGAGACAGCAGATAACTGGACCTGAGTTGCTAGGTAGAGGTCTTTTTGCGGCTTCTGGGTCGAGAAATGCCTCTCAAGGGACAAGTTCTTCAGACCCAGGTAGCAATGGTGAATCCGCAGGATCTGGACAAAGACCTCCAACCATAGTCCTTGATCTTCAAGTAAGAAGAGTTCGTCCTGGAGAATACCGGCAGAGAGATAGCATAGCTAGCAGAACTCGGTCCAGGTCTCAGACTCCAAACAACACAGTCACTTATGAAAGTGAACGTGGAGGTTTTAGACGCACTTTCTCACGTTCTGAACGTGCAGGTGTGAGAACCTATGTCAGTACTATCAGGATTCCCATTCGTAGAATATTAAATACTGGATTAAGTGAAACTACATCTGTTGCCATTCAAACCATGTTAAGGCAGATAATGACAGGTTTTGGTGAGCTAAGCTACTTTATGTACAGTGACAGTGATTCAGAGCCTAGTGCCTCAGTCCCTGGTCGAAATACGGAGAGAATAGAGTCACGGAATGGAAGAGGGAGCTCTGGTGGTGGTAACAGCTCTGGTTCGGGTTTCAGCTCTAGCCCTAGCCCCAGTTCCAGTGGTGAAAGTTCAGAAAGTAGCTCAGAGATGTTCGAAGGCAGTAATGAAGGAAGCTCATCTGGCCCATCAGGTTCCAGAAGAGATGGTCGACATAGGGCCCCAGTGGCATTTGATGAAAGTGGCTCCTTGCCATTCCTTAGTCTGGCACAGTTTTTTCTCTTAAATGAGGACGATGATGACCAACCTAGAGGACTCACCAAAGAACAGATCGATAACTTGGCAATGAGAAATTTCGGTGAAAATGATGCATTGAAGACGTGTAGTGTTTGCATTACAGAATATACAGAAGGCAACAAACTTCGTAAACTACCTTGCTCCCATGAGTACCACGTCCACTGCATCGACCGCTGGTTATCAGAGAATTCCACCTGTCCCATTTGTCGCAGGGCAGTCTTATCTTCTGGGAACAGAGAAAGTGTTGTGTAATGAGAACAGAACTCTCAGCTATGTAGCTGTAATAGTGACAGGCAAACAGAAATCACTTGCTTTATCTCCACTTTTTGAGTGGTGCTTAAATATAATGTCACAACCTGAATTGAGTCATTGCTTTCTTTTAGAATCATGTCTTTTCTCTAGTTTCTCTTTCAGGATGGAAAGAATATTTTAAAAGCAATGTTTTAGGACTTAAACGTTTGATTTTGGTACCAGATGAATTGCTAACCTGTTACTGATAATTTTACTCATGTACACTTGTCAGCTTTTTCTTTGTTATTTTAAGGTCTGCCTTAGCAGTGGCTCCTTTCTATATCATGTTGATCTCTAAGTTTCCCAGGCCATAAGAGAGGCATGAAGAAAATTCCCACTCAAGACTAAGTTCCATTATGTGTTTTGGAAGTGATTAATTAAAACTATACCATTCCCAGTTATTAATTGATACAAATTCATTCACATTCTGAATATTGTTTGTTCACCTTCCAGATTAGGTGATGATGGACATATCAGTGTAAATAACACTAAACAGTTAGGATCTTCTAAGTGTATTAACTGTCCTAAGCCCATCACTGTGGCACACAATAGAGTGAACTTATAGTTTAATTGAAATATTTATCTTGTGGAAATATTAAAAAGCTTATGCTTGTGTAAGTGAAAAAAATCACATTCATTTGTTTAAAAATGTAAAGCTATTTTGTAGAGGCTCAGTACTTTTCCAATGCACTGTTGTATTAATGCATTCAAAATTGTAAAGTACCATGCTTAGAAATGAGAACCGCTTTTTGTGAGCCAGCATAGTAAAACAAACACACCGAACAAAGTACAAAGCTGCTTTAGTAAGTGTGTAGATGTCAAGAGCAGAACATATCTATATTTAATGTATTTGTGAACAGTTACTTTTGACATGAAAAGGAAAGGATCGTGCAGAATCAAACTGCATTAAAGACCAGTGAAGACCATATATTTTAACTTGGATTTAGGCAGGAAGTAATAGGTGAGAGTAAAGAAGAACACTAAAGAATGGGACCTTTTCATGAAGACAGTAATATAGACATGAACTGGTTTAATATGGTGAAAGCCACAGCACTTGACCCAGTATTCTACTTGAATAGGTGACTCGGAAGATTAGTACATTTGGCAGAGCTTTCTTTGGTGTATGAAAAAACAAACCACTACCACCTCGCACAAGTTAAATTGATGTTTTACAATCTGCTCCCTAAAAAACAAGTGGAGGAAAGAGATTTTTAAACCAATTTTAAAGTAAGGATTTCAGTTGGTACAGATGGGTGTGCTTTTGGAAAAGTCTCGGATTTGCTTGTTTTCGAGATTTATCATGTAAGGTACTAGTGCACACTTGATCTTTTATTGTTATGTCTAGCAGATCTAACAGGCCATATTTAGAGACCTAATGATGAATTGAGAGATTTTTATCTTGAAAGTGAGTCATGTTTGAAATTCAAATCTTAGCTGTGTTGCCTCATTTAAAGATGAAATGGCTGGTTCCCATCTATGGACAAGCACTTTATTGTTATTGTAATAATAATAGATTTTGATAACCCCAGTACTCTTGCCTCATATTTCTTTTGAAGCTGATTGGGGTTAAGATTAGTCTGGTTGTGGAGCAGATTTTAAAATGTTTCTCTGGGGAAAGCTAAGAGGCCAGAAGAAAAGCTGGACAGCACACATCCTTGACCTTTAACAAATGAGCTAACTACCCACATTAGTCCAGTACTCTAGAAAATATTTTATACAGATCTGCTTTAGGAATTACCTGCTTACCCTCACTGATACGGCCTTAGCAGTAAAGATTATTTCAAAGTTCATTCTTTCATCTTGTCTTCTGGCTTTCAATCCTACTTAAGTATCAAAGAAATTAAATTGTAAATATGGTAGTTGTTTACAAAGGATATGTACTGCTCTTGCAAGGAAAAAGTCCAAACAAAAGTCAGGATTCCTTTATATTTGTGAGCCTCCCTGTTACCTTTCTATGGTTTTCAGATCTGCAGGATAATCCTGATTAGCTAAAAACACAAGTCCATTTTCCTCCTAGTAAAATGTTCCATTTTAGGATTGTTCATTTTTTTTATAGCTCAAAAACAGCTGCAGCACATTCTAAACACAGTTACTGGCAATAGGCACCTCCCTAACCTCCCTAAACATATTACTCATTTGTGAAGTGTTAAAGTCAGAGGTAACTCAAGCAGGATGCTGGTTATTAATATAGATGTTGAAGCTATTCAAAAAACACTGGAAATCAGTCTTTACATTTTTAGCCTTCAATAGAATGCACATGTTTGACATGCATGTGTACCCTTTCAAATAGCACTCATATCCATTGGGTTGTTGTAGGATGAATACAAGTATTTTTTAGTGGGAGTACTTTTTATTTTACAAAGTCCATGGCTACTATATATTACTAGTGTTGCAGATGTTAAAAATAAGGTTGTTCGTATAGGTGTCAGGTGTACTATGAACAGAAATCGTTTTCCTCACCAGTGTCCAAACACTTATTCTTGAGGGAATATTTTCTTGCGAAAGGCTTTTACATTTCACTTTGTATCTTTGCACTTTTTCTTTATTAATAGAAAGGTTCTGTCTTTAAGGCCTACTTTGAACTTCATGCAGTAATAGTGTTGGGAGATTACATTTTTCAAAGCATAGGGGAAAGTACTAAAGCCTGATTTTCCTTGAATATTTCAAATGTTTTTTAATCCACTTATTAGAGTAAAGGTTTACAGTGTTTTGTTTTATTTCACACAGCTTACAATGTTGAGATGTGTTAGTGCTGAAAACAAAATTAAACAAGTTAAAAAATGGCAGACTAAATAGAACAGAGCTATGGTGGGAATTTGGAACATTTTCTCTGAAAAGAACATGTTTTACCTCCATGTTAATGGGGATGTCATTGGTGGGGAGAGGGAGGAGCTCACTCACTAGTGTTGGAACAGATTGATAAGGAAGCTAGTGTCAGGAGATACAGTCTTTAGGGACAATTGTTAGAATCCATCCAAGCTAGAAAACAGCTTAGCTCTGTTATCTTAAGCAATGTTTTTTGTGGGTTTTTTTTTTGTTGTTGTTACTGTTATTCTTTTTTTTTCCCTCTTGGGGAAACTTCATTTCTGTGCCAAGTATTCTCTGCTTTTGTTGATGTCTTAATGTTTATGAAGGGTTAGCATTTAGCATGCTTTGTATTTAACCACCAGCTTCTATAGTCAATTCTCCAAATACCCACATGATTTAAAGCGGTCAATGTTGCAAAATGACAGTTTTGCTAGAATACAGTGGCACCTTGTGGTTGGCATTTTTTTAAACAGATGTAGTTATACTCTTAATTCTTTTGTGAAAAAAATTGTAATCTGCCTTAGTTGATTTGTTTAATGTTTTTTTTTTTTTTTTTTCTGACTGGCTTTCTTGTCACACGTTTTACCAAAAATACACAGTACATGGAAGCCACCTTTGCAGGGCACTTGAGTTTTTCGTTAATCTTTTAAGACTGTCTGATTGTCACTGTCTGGAGTATTCTTTCTGTACCTTTGTAACAGGAGGTGGAGAAGACACATGTTAAGATGTCTTTTTTCCTCCTTTAATACAGGTCAGTATGTTTGATGCCCAGTAACAGTGTTGTAATTGACTTAACTAGGAAATGGTTATTTTAAAAATTATTTTTAAATGTATATTGATGTATCATGCTTCACTTGGGAAGTTAAAAGTGCAAAGTCTGAGGTAAGAGTTATTTCTAAGTCACATTTTAAACAAATAAAAACAGCTGTGAGCTCAATATCTGCCCTTTACATATTTTTTTTTAGCATTCTGAGTTACTTTTTTGAGGAGGGGTCTTGCTGTGTACTCTTAGCTGGCCTGGAACTGTGTGTACCTGGCTGGCCTCAAACTTGTGGCAGGCCTTATACCTTTGCCTCCTGAATGTTGGGAATGCAAGTACTTGTCACCAAACCCAGCTCAGCTCTCTTGAAGTTAAGATTCCTTTACCTTCACTGGGGTATTTCTAAAATAGACTATCCAACACTTCAGGAAGTGGGTGGCCTCATCTAAGTCACCATAGTTTGTATCTAAATGCCTACAGCTTAGAATAAAACTAATACCAGGGATTTTAAGTATCAGTTGTATGATTTTTTTTTCATTTATTTGTACATGTCTGGATTCAAATCTTAAAAGGTTATCAACCACTCAGAATTACAGTGGGATATATGGGACTTTTTTGTCTTGGGTCATTTTGAGAGGGTTTCATTTTTGTACCCCAGGCTGGCCTGGAATTAGTGATCTTCCTGGTTGCTTGGATTATGGGTGTGTGTCACCATCACCCAGCAAGACTTTGTTTACTGAGGTCCCACAGCTGCTTTATAGTCATTTGGGTAAAGCAGCTACCTAGAGATGGGCAGTGAAGGTGAACCCTGTCGTACCACTGTGCCTTGTTTCAAGATTTTTTTTCTCAGTTCTTATCTTGAAGATTGTTTCCAGTTCCAAGTTATAGTCAAGTCGGCTGTGCAGCCTTAACTCTGTTCAGTGCCCTGTTACTAACAATTTTTAGCAGGTTGGTTTCTACATATGTAAACTGTCCAGCATTTGGATTTTTACCTCTTGATAGCTGCTTTTTTTTTTTTTAAGGTATAGGGCCCTGTGAGGTATCCAGTAGAGTAGGATCACAATTGGCTGTATTATGGACCTATGTCTGCTCCCATGAAAAGCTGCTTTGGCATAGATACTTACTTGGGTTCCTATAAAGAACTAGGCAGCAATCCTGAAGAGCTCTGTAAAGCCTGTAAGAATCTGTGCATACTGTGTAAAGACTAAAGTGATTGTCATACCAGGGCTTCCTGACCTCTGGGAAACATTTTCAAAAGCAACAGGAACACAAAGGGGGAATGAATTTGGCTTGCTTTGTCTGGTTCTTATTTCCTTACCATTTAAACCTGAACGAAACACCCTTCTCGGGAATCTGATCCAGCAAACTCCTGGTTGGGAAGCCCTGTGTTATATTTTTGAGAATGTACCCAACATTTTGTACAGTGCTTTACACCTGCTAAGATTTAACTTGTTTAATGCAGAACAAGACCTTAAAAGGTCAGTCATTAAATCTGGTTTGATTATTAATAGCTATCTTTTAGGAAGAAGCTTTTTCCCTATGTTCAATGTCATACCGCAGACTTAAAATATAGACTATCAATAAAATGCATGAAGTAATCATTTGTGCTTTTTCATCCTTGGGGTTTTAAAAGGTGGGCATTAATCAAGGTTCTGGTGCTTTAAATGAGTCACACAGACAATTTTTAGAATCAATGTTTAAAACTGCAACCTTGATTCTGATGACCTCAGTTGCTCTGGGTGTGGGCAGACAGGTACTGGTTTTGTTATTTGGCCTCTGTTTTTGTCTGGTTGAATAGCTTAATCCTTGATATATAAAGATGAAAATATATTCCAAGAATCTGGGAAATGAGTAACATTTGAAATAGATGTGTCATTGCTGCTCCTGCCCTGACGGCTGCCTTGCTTGACCTGCCTGGACAGAATGGTTGTGTATGTGTGCTTATTCGGTATCTGATTCCATTCCATCTCTGAAATGTTTAAGTCCTTCATTCAGGTGGCTCTTTCCAAGCACACCTTCACACTCTGATAGGTCGGTAGAATTTTCTGTTTACACACCCTAAGCTGGCAGTGTTTTACTTCCTCAGAACAGTTTTGGTAAAGTTGACCCTTTGCCTCATTACTTTTGAGGGGTTTTAGTGTATGGTGATTATTTGTTAGAAATCAGCTGTTGAGTTCATGCTAGTGCTGAGCCTGACTACCCAGACCTTTTTGTTTTTGTTTTTAATGTTGACACCGTTGCCCAGGGTGGCCTTGAATTTGTGAATCTTTTGACTTAGCCTCTGAGTAGCTCTGATTATAGACAAGGTATTCTTCCAAACTCATCGACCTACCCATACACGATCCTTTTTTTTTTAAGTGAGGCATGCTTATTTCTGATGTTATATGGATAGCAGAAAAGGTGTGTCTGCATAGTCAGATGTCATATAAAACAATGTCATTTGCATCATGCCCACTTAATTCCCAGTCTAACACTGTACTAGGCAATATAGTAGTTACCACCTTCTGTAGATGTACCATAGTTATGAGTCAGCCAGTGAGACATTCAGCAATTTCAGGGACTTGAAGTCCCACTCTTCCAAAAACAGTGCTTAGAATGTAGATAAAAGCGATGTGGCCAGCGACTATTAGCTGAGGAAACTGGAAATTCAGAGGAGCCTTTGTTTACCCCCATATCCTTCAATGCTCCACTTAAATCTCTGGGCTCTTATGTATTTCAGTAGAGATAATTATGACACATACATATGTTCCTGGTTTGCTAGTATCTATTTACACAGCTCCTACTGAAAAGCCTGCTTCTTTATAATGGGGACTGTTTATCTTGGTGCTTCGAATGAATGAGACATGATGATCCTCAAGTCCTCTTCTCAACAGCCATTTGCTTAGTCCAAACACTGCTATACCTGTTACTTGGAAATGGTTTGTTTGCACTTCCCTTTAGAATGGTTTTCACATGCTTAAGTGATAAATCTCTGTCCACTGAGATAAAAGCAATTGTTGGAAACAGTCAAGATGGACCCAAAAAGTAGCAAGTGAACTGAATAGGGTCACTCTATTGGAGCTCATGAAAGTGTTCCTAAAGCAATTTAAACAAGTATCTTCCGAACAAATGACAGCATTATTCAAAGGCCTATGGTAGCTAAAGGCAACTGACTTTAAAGGGCATTTACTTGGATGCCAGGAAACTGGCTGGCATACTAAAAAGGTAGCTGAAATCCTTTCTAGTTATTTCATATTTCAAGTCAAGCCGTAACTGAGGCCGATAGTACATGTAATATAAATGATTGAGATGGTGCTTAAAGGTTGCTCAATTTAGGCTGGCGATCAATGGTGTATAGTGCTTGCCTAGCCTACACAAGGCCTGGATTCAATTCCAAAAACCACCAAAATTTGCCCAAATTTTATAGAATAAAATACAGACAAAAGCATTATGCAGACTTTTGGAAAATATCTGCCCAGTATCTGATTGCAAAACACATTTAACCTACTAAAATGAATGTTCATTTAAATACTATATCCTAAAGTGTATTTGGTAATGTCCAAAATGATTTAACCAAATTATATTTCTATTCTTTAATTCATATGTATAGATTTGTCCTTTTAAATTTTTCATTGACCAGCTAGTCACAAGCCAATGCTCTTTTTTTTTTTTTTTTGTCTCTGAGAAATGACATCTCACAATTAAACTAGCCTAGGACTTGGAGAAATACTAAAAAGCAAACAAGGTCGTAAAGAAGCAGGATTAAGAGTACAGGAACTTCAGAATCAGTGGGATGTCAGTGGAAATACCCTACAATATCTTGTGGTCCTGAGAAAGTGAGTCAATGTCTGTAGTTTACCTGTGTCACCTAGAAGGCAGGGTGGTAATATGCCTGCCTACCTCACTGGAGATAAATTTATAGAGTACTTAATATAAACCCTGACAGCACTTGAAAAGGCGTAGCCAATTTTAATAGTCTGTTAGCAATCTATCTGCAAGGGTTTTTGTTTTGTTTTTTGAGACAGGGTTTCTCTGTGTAGCATTGGCTGTCATGTATCACTTTGTAACCAGGCTGCCTTGAACTCATAGGTATCGGGCCTCCTCTACCTCTTGAGTGATGGGATTACAGATGTGTGCCACCACCAAAGGGCCTATATGCAAGTTCTAAGATTAATTGTAGTCAATGACTTGAATGAAACCCAAATCTGGCCTTCATAGTTTGAACACTCTAAATACCAGTAACTAGCATGTACAAGGGCCCTAATTCCATTCCAAGAACACACACTCAAAATAGACCATTGGCAGTGAAGTTTTTGTATAGTCTTGTGATTTATTATTCTTTAGAAGCCTGTTGTTTCTAATGAGGCACAGAAAAGGTATGGACCCAAATGGTAGGGGAGGTGGGAAGGAACTGGAAGAGTAGAGTGTGAGGAAACACTAATCAGAATGTGTGTGTGTGTG
>CM053742.1:77418240-77430392 GCA_028658305.1 Pachyuromys duprasi
AGAGAAAGTCAGTAAGGTACCAAGGCTGGGCTGGGGTAAGGGCTTCTTAAAGCGGGGTAGGGGAGGGGAGGCCGATGATGGGGCAAGTTGTGATGTGATAGTGAGGTACTGGGGTTATAGCCTTGTTTGGTGAGTTCAGGGCCCTGTAAGTGGGTCTTAGGTCCAGTGGTCAATTTGGAATCCAGAACTAGGAGCTGGCTTTGTCCAGTGTTTTGCGCAGGCTTTTGAAAATGAGGGCTCCTGGTCAGAAGAGAAGGGCAGGGACTTACTGGTCCAGGCCATCTTGCCTTTGTCCTCAAACCTCTGACCTAACCCTGAAAGCTTTTTAAAAATATTTATTTTTCATGTATGTGTGTGCCAGAATTTACATGCACTATGTGTGTACAGGAACGCTCAAAGGTCAGGAAAGGATGTCAGATCACCAGGAACTGAAGTTATAGATTATTGTGGGCTGCCATATGGGAGTTTGTAACAGAGCCCAGGTCCTCTACAATAGTAGCCAGTGCTCTTAAGCACTGAGACATCTCTCCAGCCCCAATAAGCCTCATTTTTAACTTGTACACCAAAGCTGTTGGCTTAAAGTGTCTAGCCAGACTTCTAAAACAACCACTCTCTCTCACACATATACCCTTGATCATTTATTTTAGTTTTTATTGTATATCATCAATTGTCTAAAACCTTCAGACACATTGTCTAATTTAGAATCCACTTTATCTAGTCCTCAGACCAAATTTTCAATCTGTGTCTCTATGTCTTTCTCTAATGGTGAGTGTAAAGCATTTCCCCACATTTCAAAGTGAGCCAGCAAGAACTGAAGAGGTTTACTTGTAGAACCTGTTCACAAAGAGGCAGGCTCATTAAGATTTTGGAGACTGCCTTGAAGGCAAATTTGACCAGCTGGAAGGTCAGATGGAACTAACAGCTTGATACCAGAATGCTAAAACAATTCCCTCCCTTTTGTTTTGTTTTCTGTGTAGACAGATACAGTGGCACATTTACCCTTTCTTCTCTTTGCCTAAATATGTCTTGGTAAGGCTTAACTACTTCTGTATTCGTATCAACTTCATCCACAAAATTTCTCATCCTTTCCTTCTCATGTTCCCCCAAATTTATTCCAGCAAGGTCTTTCTCGAAATGTATTCATTCAGGAAAGCAAATAAGAAACATAGGCTTATTCATTAATGCCTATGAACCAAGCAAATCTGATTCTTCAACAGAATTTGCCAGAGGCCATGCCAGCACGAAAAGAGGCACCAGCCAAACGTCAGAAAAACAATAGCTTAAGGGTATCCAATCCATCAGTTTTGCTTGGGTCCTGGAACCCTGACTAGAGATGAGGAAAGGACAGACACAGAGTGAAGCTGGGATCAGGTGGGATTCTCTAACTGCTACAACTACAACGTGGAGCCTCAGCATGTTTATTATACTCTGCACAAGAGGAGTGATTAGCTAGTCTCTGTAGCAGAGCAGTCTCAGGCTGTAAACCTTCGGGAGGAGGAAATTGCAGTCATTAGTCTGCATACGCAGATCAGCTATTCATAAACACTCAGACTTGGACTCTCTAGGAAAACTTTACCATCCCTCTTGAGCCTGACCCATATGGATTATGACTTTGCAAATTCATCATGGACCAGTTGGTCCCAGAGTCCTTGACAAGTCACTGTCAAAACACACATTTCACTCAGTGCTCCTCTCAAGCTTGATGATCTGAGTTTGATCTGGGAACCCAAATTGTGGAGGGAAATCTGACCTTCACATGTGTTCACCTGTACCCATACATTAATAATAATGCATCGGTTTTAACAAGAATTAGAAAAATAACTTAGCCAGTCAGGGAAACCCAGCACATTGGCAGCACTATGTGGCAGCCAATCATCAAAGCTATTACACTTTCCTCAGGAACAGGTCCTTGAAATTTCCACAGAACCTCTTGAGTCACCTCCCTAATTGATGGTAAAACTATACAAATAATTCCCAAGGAAAATATGTAATAGCTACATTTGGACATTCCTGCCATTCTTAGAAACAGCAAGCATAGATTCACAATGTCTTTTGACTCTATAGTTAGCTAGTAAGTGATAATATATCCATCTAAGTAAGTGTTCTGGGGTGCAACAGGGAAAGCAGAAGACAAGAGAACAAAAGCTACCTACTTACCAGATCAGACTTCAGCCCTGATGAGAGCAAGTGTTTCCTAACACCAAATCTCTCTGATGCCATTGCCAAAAGTTTGTTTTGTTTGGCAACATGGTGTGAAATGTTAACAGGCCTGTGAAGAAAGAGCATTTGGAAATTGAGGTTTTGGAAAAAGCTGATTCATTGGCCTTTACTCATATTTTGTATGTGACACTTGTAACCTTTTTTTTTTAAGTGTCTGGAAACTGATTCTGTGGTGGGGGACTGATGATTTCTGGTATGGGTGATTCATCCTCTCTCTATGTGAATCTGACTGCTTAGCAAAAAGCCAGACGAACACACCATTCTGCAGGGTTTTTTTGTTTATTTGTTTTTTAAGGAAAAGGTTTATCCTAGCTCACCCAGACTTTCTCCCTGCCTCTTCCTTCCTTCCTTTCTTCTTTCCTTCCTTCCTTTCTTCTAAATCTCAGGTGTCTATCTAAATAAAGGCCCAAATTGAGGAAAATTATTTTGTTCTGCTTTGCCTTGTCCCTATCCTCTGTTTTGTGTTGTGTGGGGAGGTATGTTCAGCTAAAAAAATTATTTAACTTTATAATTCATTTTTCTAGAATTTTATACATGAGCAATGTATTTACATGAGTTCCTCCTTTGTCTCTTTTCCTCCAACTCCTTCTGTGGCTGCTCTACTCACTTTCATGACTTTATCTTAACTATTTTACACACACACACACACACATACAATCTACTGAGTTCATTTAGTGTTGTCCTAAAGTATGTGTATTTAGGGATGATAATTTGGGATGGGATAATTTATTGGGGGGGTGGTGGCAGAGCTTGTCCTCAGAGAAGGCCAATACTTCTTCTCTCAGAAGTCATTAAGTGCCTATAGCTCTTTATCTATACAGATGGGTGATAGGTTATCTCTGCCAGCAATATAAGCTAATTCAAGCCAAATTAAAAGGAAAAATTATGGTTTATTGGTGGCAGCCCATGGATGGGTTCACCAACCTCACAGTAGGGGAAGTTAGTGAAGTCCACATGCAGAGTAAGACAAACAAAGGGCTGCCTGTGCAGCCAGAGCGGAGAGAGACACAGATGGGCGGGGGGGGGGGGAGCAAAATTTCTGGATGTCTAGATTATATAGGGAAGAGCTTCTGGGGGAGGGGAAGCCCAGTCCCATGGATGGAAAGTTCATGGCCTAGGGTAAGGTATGCCAGCCATGCCCTGTAACAACTAGGGACTAAGGGATGTTGGGAGAAACTGGAAGCAAGGTCTTCTTTGGTTAAATGGGGACCTCATCTGCTTGTCCCAGGTCTGAATACCAACAGTGGGACCTTGTGAGATTTCCTTGTCTATGTTGCTTTGTCAGTAGCTATTATCATTGTGCAGGTCTTTTATAGGTAATCATATTGTTGCAATTTCAAGGGTGCAGCTTTCCTATAATATATAGAAAGTACTATCTCATAACAGATGTGCTGGTCCTCAGGCTCTTACAATCTTTCTGGACCTTCCTTCCTTGTTATTCCCTGAGAATTAAGTGTAGTGATTGTACTGTAGATATGTCAGCTGGGGTTGGCACCACACACTCAGTTGTTCCCTGCACTTTTATTAGTTGTGGCTGACTTTAATTGTCTCTGAAGAAAAAAGCTTATTTGATGATGAGTGAAAGCTATGCTTATCTATAGGTATAATAAAACTAGAAATTATACTACTTTAAGAAAGCGAGGTAAGTTAATTCTGTTGCTAGTAAAGGTCTGACCAATGATCCTGTATCTTCACAGAGAAATTGGCAGCATATGGGCAATACCTTATAAGGATGTTCTGTAAGTCCTAAAACCATGTGCTACTCAATTGAATTCTTTCATGAAGGTCATTATTTTAAAGAATGTCTTGGCTCAGAGTGCAGGAAATCTTATGAAAGAAGGGGAGATAGACAGACCTGGAGAGGACAAAAGGAGAGCAACAGAACAACAACAACAACAACAAACCTGGGCCCAGGGGTCTTTTCTAAGTGTGATTGGTTAGAGACCAATACTCTAACCAAGGACCATGCATGGAGAGGACCTAGACCCTCTGCACAGACGTAGCCCATGGCAGCTCAGTATCCAAATGGTTTCCCTAATAAGGGGAACAGGGGCTGTTCTGATATGAACTCAGTGGCTGGCTATTTGATCGCCTAACCCTGAGCAGGGAGCAGCCTTACCAGGCCACAGAGGAAGACAACGAGACAGTCCTGATGAGACCTGATAGGCTAGAGTCAGATGGAAGGGGAGGAGGGCCTTCCCTATCAGTGGTCTGGTGGGGGAGGGGTATGGGAGGAGAAGAGGGAAGGAGGGTGGAATTGGGAGGGGAGGAGAGAAGGGGCTACAGCTGGGATACAAAGTGAATAAATTGTAATTTGTAACTAAGTAAGTAAATAAGTAAGTAAGTAAATAAATAAATAAATGTCTTAGCACTTGAACTACCATAATATCTTTATTGTAATGTTTCTAAGTGGAGATAGGCAAGAAGTATATTAATTCTTTATTCCCTATTCATTATGTAGATGGCTCTGTGTCATGGCATCACTTTTCTGTTTTTTGTAAATGCTATCTACTTTATATTTTTATAGTTGAAACTTGTTTTTTTTAAAAAAGAAGAAAGTGAGGTAAGTTATTCTCTGGTGACCATAACCTTATCATCCATCAGAAATTGACTAGTTTTACAGTTGTAGGCATGAATTCCTTCCTACTGAGCGAGCCATATGTTAAATTAGATGGCTGTTGGCTGTCCTCCAGATATAAGTGCCACTATTGCATCTCTATTAGTCAGTGTTCTGAAGGAACATATGCAATGGGATGAAAATATATGTATATACTACTTGAGTCAGCTTAAGTTAAAATAACAACAGCTGCATCGAACCTGAGAGGCTGAGGACCTGATAATTGCTTGGGCTATTAGACTGGGTGCCTTAGCTGTCTCTCCCTGGAAAATCCAACAACTTAGTAGCTGCACAGCCCAAAATGCGGGGTGGCTCAGCAGTCCCAATCTGGTGCTGGAAACCTAGAAGGTTCTCAGAGAGCCACTGGTCCTTAGTTCGTGATTGAAGCCTGGAAACACTGGTTCTCATATCAGTGAAATCATCATCATCATCACCATCACCACCACCATCATCATCATTAGCAGTAGCAGCAGCAAAACAATAAATCAAGTCATTGCCAAGTGGTAAGGTCAGGAGAGCAAGAGGGGAATCATCTTTTTGCTGTGTACTTTTTATCTGGACTGCTGCTAGAAGGTGTCACTCACAATTAGTGTGGGTCATCCTGCATCTCCAAGATGTCCTACTGAGGTGATTATAATCTGTGTGCAAGTTGACATTAAAACTAACCATAATAACACCATTGGGGAAAACTTGCCATGCTGGTCATTGCTGAGGTTCTCAGGCCTTTCAGCTGGGTAGGGGTAATGATTGCTTTTATTCTTTGGCAGCTTGCACAGTACCTTCAGATATTATGAGAGTTAGACCATGGGGAGGGGGTTTCTGAGTTAGTTCTGTTGTAGCCAGGCTGTTTTCACCCAAGAGAAGGAGACCAGGACAAGCTCATAATGAATTAGAAGTTTTTATTGAGCCACACAGATCCAGTTTCAGGCACTCTTGGGACCACAACTCTAAAAAGACTGCCCCAAGCTAAGAGAGCAGGGGGGTTATAGGATAAAAATCACAAGTCTGATACATCTCATTGACATAGTTGTGATGGCTCAGTAAGAAAGACAGGATATAAACTTTTAATAAGGATAGGACACAGTTGTATCACTATGTTTCTGTTTGATTGGGGAGCAGAAAGCCTTACAGTCACAGAAGTAGAACAATGCAAGTTAGCAAAAGTTCCCGTAAATGCCATACATGCCTGAGGATCAGGTTGACCTCAGTTATAGCTTGGGGATTTATTGAATAGGCTTGTCTCACTTCAGTTCCAGCTCAATTTCTCTGAGTCTTGTATTTGAATTGTTTGGCATCTTCAGTAATAGAGTCTTACATTCAAGTCTTTACACTCAAGATTATTTAGGGCAATGGAAATAGCCAATGTTGTCCTGAAAGTCTTTTGGACTCCTCTGACCAACAATTCAAAGAGAAGTTTCTCATGCTTGGAACTGGGTATTTTGTTAGGCAGTCTATGGATCAGGGGCAGGGCATTTTCACCCCAAATAGTGTAACTTCATTTGTATGTGTGTGAGTGTATGTATGTATACATATACACTGATGTATGTATTATATGTGTTTGTAAGTAAACAAAACAATGTTTTCCTGTATATTCTTCTTTGTTTTGTCTTGAAACAGGATTTCTCTGTGTGTAGCCCTGGCTGTCCTGGAACTCACGTTGTATAATCAGTCTGGCCTTGAACTCACAGAGATCCAACTGCCTTTGCCTCCCAAGTCATGGATTAAAAGGGATGTGCCACCACACCCAGGTTTCCTGTATATTCTTATTTTAAAAAAAAGATTCAGAGCTAGAAATCACAAAGGATGATATGAAACATTCGCATTTGTTTTTCTGGCTTGTATTAGTTACTTTTATATTGCCTTGGAAACACCACAGCTAAGGCTACTTATAGAAGAAAGTTTATTTTGGGCTCATAGTTAGTTCCAAAGTGTTAGTATGCATAACTGTAGGTAGCAGGTGGCAAATGTGGTGGCTGGAGTTTCAAGCTTCACGCTGAGCATTCACATCTGGATCTACAAGTAGGAAGCAGAGAGAGCACCTTTTAAATCGTGTACAGCTTTTGAAACATGAAAGGCCTAGTGACGTTCTTTTTCCAGCAGAGCCAAGCCCCCTAAGCCTCCCCAAATAACTGCTACCTAAAGATCAAGTAATCAAACACAAGAATGTTGTGGACATTTCAAGTATTTAATTGGGGCCTTGCTTATGGTTTAAGAGAGTTAGCCCATGATCATCATGGCAGGCAGGCAGGCATGATGCTGGAGCAGTAGCTGTGAGTTCACATCTTGATCTGCAAGTACAAGACACAGAGAGAGACTGGGTCTGGCATGGGTTTTGACACCACAGAGGCAATCCTCAGTGGCACACCTCCTCCAACAAGTCACAGCTCCTAGTCATTCTTAACAGTCCACCAACTGGGAACCAAACATCCAAATATATAAGCTTATGGCGACTTTTTTAAATTTAAAGTACCACATTTCATTCCCTGGCCCCCATAGGCTTATAGCCACATCAAAATGCAAAATGCATTTAATCCAACTTAAAAAGTCTACATAGTCTTTCAGTCCCAACACTCTTTAAAAGTCCAAAGTCTCTTCTGAGACTCAAGGCAATCTCTTGTAAAATCAAAAAGCAAATTACATAACTTCCAACATACAATGTTACAGAATATCCATAACCAGTCCAAAAGGAAGAAAGAGAGCAGAGGGAGGAAATACTGGATCAAATCAAGAATGAAAACCAGCAAGGCAAACTCCAGCTGTTGTAGCTTTATGTCTAATGTCAAAGGGTTTATATGGCTCTTCAGATCTCCCACTCCTTCCAGCTTTATTGTCTGCAACACACTTCTCTTTCTTGAACTGATTCCACTCTCTGTTGCAGCTCTCCTCAGGAGACATCCCGTAGCTATGGCATCCCCAACATGTTGGGGTCTCCAGTGTTGAAGGCTTCACTTTCACAGCTTTTCTTGATAGCCTTTGTAGCCTCCATGCAGGAACTCCCCTGACACACACTTGGCCTCAACCACAAAAGAAGATTCCAGAACCCCTTCAACCTTTGTATCCTTCGTGACTGTAAAGCCAGAACCACGTGGCTGGTGCTGCCAAGTTCTACTGTGTGGGACCGGGGAGCCGTGGGGCCTCCTGGAGCAAGAGTGAGGTCGAGGCATGCCCAAACCCCAATAATTTCATCTCCAGCAGGAATAGGGCTTCCCCCAACCCCACCCCGCCTCCTAAATGCCCCCCCCCCGCCCTCTACCACAAAACAATTTTGTAATCTCCATGATTCTGTTATGGAGGTGGAGAAAATGGCACTTAAACTTCTGGCTAACTCCACCTCTCCCTCTGCTGGCAATACACCCCATGATTCAGCCATGAATTTCCGGAGTTCCAGGTCAATGATCACCTCATGTGGGCTAAATTGCTTAAATAGTACCTCTATCAAGCTACAGATTTTAAAGAGCTCAGGCAGGCAGTCGAGGAGGACTGTGTACACGTCCCTTGGATTAAATTCCTTCTCCAAAGTCAAATCCCAACTTTAAACACACCTCGGGATTGGCAGGACAATGGGAGGTGCTATACAGAGATGAACCTCTTCTCTCCCTCCAGAGGTTTTTGAATAATCTTAATTTGCTTTGACCCTACCCACAAGTGTTCTTCAGCCTCTCTTTGACCTCTGGCCCCACACAATCCACCTGGGAAACCAATCATGGTGCGCCGCCATGATGGAACTGTATCTAGTTGCACCAGGGATGTCCAGTGGGTGGAAGGGTCCAGGGAACAGCAAACAGAAAAAGACCCTCCCCTTGAGGGACCCCAGTGCCCCCTAAGATAGTCTGCCCTTGATGTCACAAAGGTTTCCACTGGAAAAAAAGAAATTAATAGCGGCTGGAACTCAGAACTCTCTGGCTGGGAGTTGCCAGCTGGAACTCAGAGCTCTCTAGCCTCAGAATGTTTGCTAGCTTTTTCAACTATAGACCAGCCAACACAGAGCTGCAACATTTCAATCCCAAGAATAACAGACATGGTTTTGCAGCTGCAGTTGCAGCTTGAGATAATGCAGCTTGAGAAAACACAGCTGTCTCAGAACTTAGAATTTTCTTGATTTTTTGCTTGACTTTTGCTTAAATGTTTTCTGTTCTATAATAAGGGGAATAACTCAATATTAAAGGACTCTATATGTGAAATGTTTTCCCCCTAATATGGAGAAAGTTGAAGCACTCACACAATTAGTTGAAAAACAAAAATCTCCAACTTTATTCACTCCTCCCACAGTCCATGGAACACACCTGTGTTCACTATAAAAAAGAACTTGAGGTGTGGGCGGTGGTGGCTCACGCCTTTAATCTCAGCGCAGCCCAGCCAGAGCTCCATATAGACACCCTGTCTCAAAAAACAAAACAAAAGAAAAGAAAAAGGAAATCACAAAAACTTTGCTAAAAGAACTCAGGGGAATGGAGAACCTCATTATAAGCCACTCATAAAGACTGGCAAAGAGCAAAGAGCTTACAATAAATTTGGGGGAGAAATTAACAACAAAAGTAAGTGACTTTAGTTTATAAAGAGAACTAATTGTATTCTTCCTCATATAATGACAAAAACATCAGTTTCTAAAGTTCCTACATTTATACAGATGCCAATAAATCAGGAATGACAGGTTATACATCAGGATATATAAGTAAAATGACTAAAAGTGCATATGTTTCAAAAATCAGAGCTATGTTATTCTCATGGTTCTATTAGATTTTCCACAATCTCATAGTATACTTACTGACTCTCAATATGCAAAAAACGTGTTTTTTAATTTTTATTTTTATTATTAGGTACATTTTATTAACTCTGTATCCCAGGTGTATCCCACTCCCTCATTCCCTACCAATTCCACCCTCCCTCCCTTGTCTACTCCCTGCCCCTTTCCAAGTCCACTGATAGGGGAGGACCTCCTCCCCTTTCATCTGTCACTGGTTTATCTGGTCTCTTCAAGACTGGCTGTAAAGTCCTTCTCTGTGGCCTAGGAGGGCTGCTCCTCCCTTGAGGGTGGGGAGGTCGAAGAGTTGAGTTCATGTCAGAAACAGTCCCTATTCCCCTTACTAGGGTACCCACTTGGATACTGAGCTACCGTGGGCTACATACGAGCAGAAGTTCTAGGTTATATCCATACATGGTCCTTGGTAGGAGAAACATTCTCATATAAGACCCCTGTGCCCAGATTTATTTGGTCCTTGTGGAGCTCCTGTCCTCTCCAGGTCATATTAACTCCCCCTTCTTTCATATGATTCCCTGCACTCTGCCTAAGGGTTGGTTATGAGTCTCAGCATCTGCTTTGATACACCGCTAGGTAGAGTCTTTCAGAGGCCCTCTGTGGTAGGACCCTGTTCTGTTACTTGTTTTCTCCAACATCCCATGTCCATCCCATTGGTCTTTCTAAGGGAGGAATAATCATCTCACCTTGGGTCCTATTTTTTGTTTATCATCTTTAGGTGTATAGATTTCAGTGTGTTTATCATATGTTATAGGTCTAAATAAACGAGTACATAACATGTGTGTCTTTCTCCTTCTGGGATACCTCACTCAGAATCATATTTTCCAGATCTCACTATTTGCATGCAAATTTCATGATTTCCTCGTTTTTAATTGCTGAGTAGCATTCTATTGTGTAAACGTACCATAATTTCTGTATCCATTACTCAACAGAGGGACTTCTGGGTTGTTTCCAGGTTCTGGCTATTACAAATAAAGCTGCGACAAACATGGTTGAGCAAATGTCCTTATTGTGTACTTGAGCAACTTTTGGACATATGCCTAGGAGTAGTATAGCTGGGTCTTGAGGAAGCGCTATTCCTAATTGTTTGAGAAAGTGCCAGATTGATTTCCAAAGAGGTTGTACCAGTTTACATTCCCACCAGCCATGGAGTAGGGTTCCCCTTTCTCCACAACCTCTCCAGAATGTGTTGTCATTTGAGTTTTTGATCTTAGCAATTTTGATGTGTCTAAGGTGAAATCTCGGGGTTGTTTGGATTTGCATCTCTCTGATGGCTAAGGATGCTGAGCATCTCCTTAAGTGTTTCTCTGCCATTCTATATTCCTCTACAGAGAATTCTCTGTTTAGCTCCGTACCCCATTTTTAATTGGATTGCTTGATTCATTGCTTTTTAACTTTTTTAGTTCTTTATATATTCTGGATATCAGCCCTCTGTCAGATAAAGGGTTGGTGAAGATCCTTTCCCAGTCTTTAGGCTGTCGTTTTGTTCTGACAACAGTGTTTTTGCCTTACAGAAGCTTTTCAGTTTCATGAGGTCCCATTTATTGATTGTTGCTCTTAGAGCCTTATGCTGTTGGTGTTCTGTTCAGGAAGTAGTCTCCTGTGCCGATGAGTTCTAGGCAATTCCCCAATTTTCCTTCTAACCAATTTAGAGTATCTGGTTTTAATGCTTTTGGCAGGATGGCCATTTTCACTATGTTAATCCTACCAATCCATGAGCACAGGAGATCTTTCCATCTTCTGATATCTTCTTCAATTTCTTTCTTCAGAGATTTGAAGGTTTTTTTTTTTTCAAATAGGTCTTTCACTTGCTTGGTTAGAGTCACCCCAAGGTACTTTATGTTATTAGTGGCTATTGTGAAGGGTGTTGTTTCCCTGATTTCTTTCTCCGCCCTTTTGTCTTTGGTATACAGAAGGACTTCTGATTTTTTTTTTGGTTAATTTTGTATCCAGCCACTTTGCTGAAGGTGTTTATGAGTTGAAGGGGTTCTCTGGTTGAATTTTTGGGGTCTCTCATGTATGCCATCATATCATTTACAAATAGTGACGCTTTGACCTTTTCCTTTCCGATTTGTATCCCCTTCATCTTCATTAGTTGTCTTATTGCTTTAGCTAGGACTTCAAGTACTATGTTGAAGAGATATGGAGACAATGGTCAGCCTTGCCTTGTCCCTGATTTCAGTGGGATTGATTTAAGTTTCTCTCCATTGGGTTTGATGTTGGCTATAGACTTGCTGTATACTGCCTTTACTATGTTTAGGTATGTGCCTTGTATCCCTGATCTCTCCAAGACTTTAAACATGAATGGGTGTTGGATTTTGTCAAATGCTTTTTCAGCATCTAAGGAGATGATCATGTGGTTTTTCACTTTCAGTTTGTTATATGGTGGATCACATTGATGGATTTCCGTATATTGAACCACCCCTGCATGCCTGGAATGAAGCCTACTTGGTCATGGTGGATGATATCTTTTATGTGTTCTTGGATTCGGTTTGCAAGAATTTTATTGAGTATTTTTACATCAATGTTCATAAGAGAGATAGGTCTGAAGTTCCCTTT
>CM053742.1:77430492-77444570 GCA_028658305.1 Pachyuromys duprasi
TCTACCTAATCTCGACTTAATTTCGGTAGATGGAATCTATCAAAAAATTGTCCATTTCATTTAGATTTTCAAATTTTGTGGCATATAGTCCTTTGTAGTAAGACCTAATGATTGTTTTGATTTCCTCAGTGTCTGTAGTCATGTCCCCCTTTTCATTTCAGATTTTGCTGATTTGGATAGTTTCTCTCTGCCTTTTTGTTAGTTTGCCTAAGGCTTTGTCTATCTTGTTGATTTTCTCAAAGAACCGGCTTTTGGTTTCATTGATTATTTGAATAGTTTCATTTGTTTCTAATTGATTGATTTCAGCCCTGAGTTTGATTATTTCCACCCATCTTATCCTCTTGTGTGTTTGCTTCTTTTTTTCTAGGGCTTTCACTTGGACCATTAAGTTATTTATATGAGATATTTCCAATTTCTTCTTCAAGACAATTAGTGGTATGAAGTTTCTTATGAGCACTACATTCATTGTGTCCCATAAATTAGGGCATGTTGTACCTTCATTTTCATTGAATTCTAGGAAGTCTTTAATTTGTTTCTGTATTTCTTCCTTAACCTAGCTGTCCTTTAGCAGCAAGTTGTTCACTTTCCATGTGCATGTAGGCTTTTGCTAATTCCATTGTTGTCTCCAGCATTAGTCCATGGTGGTCAGATAAAATACAGGGGATTATTTCAATCTTCTTGTATCTGTTTGTTGTGATCAACTGTATGGTCTATTTTGGAGAATGTTCCATGAGGTGCTGAAAAGAAGGTATACTCTTTTGAGTTTGGGTGAAAAGTCCTATAGACATCTATTAGGTCCATTTGATTTAGGACCTCTGTAAGTGCCTTTATTTCCCTATTTGGCTTCTGTTCCTTGGTGAAAGTGGGGTGTTGAAGTCTCCCACTGTTAAGGTGTTGGGATCGATGTGTAATTTAAGCTTTAATAATGGTTCATTTATGAATGCAGGTGATCTTGTATTTGGGGCATAGATATTCAGAATTGTGATGTCCTCTTGGTCGATTTTTCCTTTGATGAGAGTGTAGTGTCCCTCCTCATCTTTTTTGATTACTTTTGGTTGAACGTCTATTTTATTACATATTAGGTTAGCTACCCCAGCTTGTTTTCTGGGTCCATTTGCTTGAAAAACATTTTTCCAGCCCTTTACTCTGAGGTAGTGTTTATCTTTGTTGCATATGTGTGTTTCTTGGATGCAACAGAATGTTGGATCCTATTTCTGCACCCATTCTGTTAGTCTGTGTCTTTTTATTGGAGAATTGAGTCCGTTGATGTTGATAGATAAAAGTGACCTTCATAGTTTCTGATGAGAAGTCTGGTGTGATTCTGATAGGTCTCCCTTTATATGTTACTTTGCCTTTTTCCCTTGCTTCATTTAATATCTTTTCTTTGTTCTGTAGATTTAGTGTTTTGACTATGGTGTGACGTGATGCGTTTCTTTCTGGTCTAGTCTATTTGGCGTTCTGTAGGCTTCTTGTATATTTATGGACATCTCTTTCTTTAAGTTGGGAAAATTTTCTGCTATGATTTTCTTGAAAATATTTTCTGGACCTTGGAGCCTGGGGTCTTCTTTTTCATCAATACCTATTATTCTTAGATATTTTCTGTTCATGGCATCCATGATTTCTTGGATATTTTGTGTTTGGGACTTTTCTGACTTAACTTTTTCTTTGAGATAAGTATCAATTTTTGCAAGTGTGTCTTCAGCCCCTGAGATTCTCTCTTCCACCTCTCATATTCTGTTGGTGATGCTTACCTTTGTGTTTTTTTATCTTTTCTCTAAGTTCTCCAGCTCCAGGGTTTTCTCTGTTTGTGTTTTCTTTATTGATTCTCATTCTGTTTTCATGCCTTGCACCATTTACTTCATCTGTTTGAATGTGGATTCCTGTCTCTCTATGATGGTCTCTATTTTTTGTTCATTTCTTCTCTATATGACACTAATTGAATCTCTACTTGTGCCTCTATTTGTTTGGCTAAATGCCTATGTTTCCTTGAGGATTTTGTTCATTTCCTCTTTCTTTGTCTCCACTTGATTGGCCAAATCTTTGATAGATTTATTAATTTCTTCTTTAACTGTCTATATTTGTATAGTTATTGATCTGAGAGATTTGGTTGTTTTCTCTTTATGTGCCTCAAGTAATTGGGTAAGCATTGCTTTAAAGTCATTTTCCTGTGCTTCTGATGAATTGGAGCATCCATCAATTTTGGGGGTTGCTGGTGAAGCCATGATGTCCTTATTTATGTTGGATGTGTTCTTTCGCAGACCCCTGGCCATTGGCTTATCAGTAACCTTCCCTGTTTGTTCCTGGATTCTGCAGTTCAGACAGGTACTGTCTGTCTCTCTCTGGCATCTGGAGAGTTCTTCAGGAAGCTGAGAGAGGTCCCGTGGTCTCAGCTTGTGCATTGGTGCTTCAGCTGTACCTGTTCGAGGAAAGTCCGAATGTGCAAAAGGGCAGATGCGGGCAAGCACGTGTGTGAAAATGTGCGTAGAAGTGTGCCTCGAGGGACAGAGTGAGAGAATGCTGAACCCTTGAGTGTGTGAGCGGGGCTCTGCCTTGCAGGCTTCTAGGGAGTTACTTTTGCATGTGCTGTAGATGTAGCTGGTGGTAGTCGAGGTGCAATTTCCAGTGTTATCAGCCTTAACTCCACTGTTGGAAAATCAGAGCAGGGGTTTTGATGTCCCAAGAGACCCTCTGTTTCCCACAGTGGGTATGTGGGTGGGAGGGGTCCTATGCCTGCCTGCTAGTTTAGAAGGACCCTGGATCTGGGACTCTGCAAACAGTCAAGGGTGCACTCACTCTCAAACAGGTCAACGATTCGGCAACGATTGGGGTATCAGGGCTCTCTGCTCTCTGGTTTGGTCCTGCTTAGTCATATGCAGGAGTACTGACGTGCTCTTCCAGCTCAGTGCTGCTCCAGCCGCCAGATTAAGAAGTCCAGCTGCAGCTGGAGACTGGTATGCTGGTCCAGATGCCTTCTGGGAAGTCGTGATGGCCCTCCACTGTGCTCTCCAGACCTGGGAGGCCCTGTGCCTGATGTGCCTAGCTTGTTTGGCAGGTTTGCTGGACTTTGGTTGCTATTATCTGTCACCAAGTGTTTGGGCGGGCCATACAGTCACTGGCTGGGAGACCCTGTTGAGTCAGTATGGCCGCTATCAGGCCTGGGACACTGGGAGGATGGCGCTGCGGTTCCGGGACTCCAAAGCAGGTACAGCTGGTGGGTTAGGCTGAGGGGCCAAGAGCCACGCCTCTGCCAGCACTGCAGTCTCCAGGCAGTGCGCTCTTAGCTGAGAATCCCAGTGAGCCAGCTGTGCCTAGGAGGAGGGAGGCCCGAAAAAGGGAAGTGCCCGGGAGATCAAAGGATCGTTTCTCTCATTTCCCAAACAAGTCCACGGGTGACAAGTCCACGGGAGACCAAAGTTTAGAAAGTTTAGAAAGCCTCACTGTCATTTCCCTGGCTTCGATCATCCTTCCACTCACCAATTCCGGTGCAACAGCTCCTCTGCAACTCAGTGACTGTGTGCGCTCATTGCCATCTTGAAAGACATTTTGCAAAAAATGTTTTGCATATAGAAACTGCTAAATTTATTCCAGATGATTAAAATTAACTTTGTTGTTTATACAATTATAATTAGAAGCATCAAATTTTTATAAAAGCCATTATGTTTATACTAGAGGTTTAAATAAATTTTTTTTATATCCTGGTGATAAGCCAAGGAAATTATAAAAATTATTCTACTTGTTTTTAATATAATCAAATTCTGTTACATGTTGAAAGTGTCCCTAAAGATACCAAAGTAAATAAAATTTGACAGACATGCTTCATTTTACAGAGTTTGAAAAATTAAAATATGTACATCATATAATTGATACCTATTCAGGATTTCAATGGGCTTCTGCCTTGAGTTCTAAAAAGACCGATTCTGTTATTACACCTTCATTACAAGTAATGGCTGTCATAGGAGTATCTTTACAAGTTAAAACTGATAATACTCCAGCATATGTGTCCAATAATAACATAAGAGATGTTACTGGTATACCTTACAATCCTGCAGGTCAAGTAATTATAAAAAGAAATAACTACACCTTAAAGTAAATGCTTAGAAAACCAAAGAGGAATACAAGGTCTTTCAGAGATAGATTAAATAATGTATGATTGACTTCAAAAAATTTTAAATGTTAATGAGACATGAATTTAAATGTTAATATTAACACAGGTGCTAAAACAAACAAACAAACAAACAAACAAAAACCCAAAACACTGGGTTTTAGAAAAGACTGCTGAATTAAGTCAGCTCATATAACTTAAGAATGTGTTAAACTCAGAAGAAAAGTCAGGACGTGTTCTGTGTTGAGGAAGAGGTTTTGTTCTTGTTTCAACAGAAAACAAAAAGCTGTGGATTCCTTCAAAGGTAGTAAAAATTAGATTTGGCCAGGAAAGACCCCATTGCTGGAGCCCACCAGCAGCGACGAACAGTTCCTGAGTGGGGAGTGAGGATCGAAATAATTAAAGCAAGTTATACTACACATGGGATCAGCTTGAGAGGGCTGTCAGTAAGACAGCAGCTATGACTTTATTCCCAATTCCTTTTTTTAGGCAATGCAAAAAGAAGTCACATCAATACAAGGAAGAAGTTCATGGAACTGCCTAACTTTTTTTCTAAAACTACTTCCCTGTAGGAGATATGGTCCAAGTTCACACAAACAATTTTTACAGAACTTGATGAAATATCCTCTCATCTCTGTGTCAAGGTGAAGGCCAGAGTGAAAACATGTTTTTTTTTTTCTGAATAACAAAGCAGTTTGACAAACAAGCAGCTCTCCACACCCCCTGAAAATCTTTAAACATTTTTTATTAATTACACTTTATTCACTTTGTATCCCCCTTGTAGCTCCCTCCCTTCTCCCCTCCCAATCCCTCCTTTCCTCCTTCTTCTCCACACATGCACCTCCCCGAGTACATTGATAAGGGAGGTCTTCTTTTCCTTAATTCTCATCCTAGTGTATTAGGTCTCATCAGGAGAGGCTGATTTGTCTTCCTCTGTGGTCTGGTAAGGCTGCTCCCCCTTCACGGGGATGTGATCAAAGAGCAGGCCAATCAGTTCATGTCAGAGACAGTCCCTGTTCCCATTACTATGGAACCCACTTGGAGGCTGAACTGCCATGGGCTACATCTGTGCAGGGGTCCTAGGTTATCTCCATGCATGGTATTTGGTTGGAGTATTAGTCTCAGGAAAGACCCCATGCTCAGATTTTTTGGTTCTGTTGCTCTCCTTGTGGAGCTCCTGTCTTCTCCAGATCTTACTATTTCCCACATCTTTCATAAGATTCCCTGCACTCTGCACAAAGGTTGGCCATAAGTCTCAGCATCTGCTTTGATAGTCTGCAGGGCAGAGCCTTACAGAGGCCCTCCGTGGTAGGGTCCTGACTTGTTCTCTCTTTTCTCCTTATGATGTCCAACCTCTTTGCCTTTCTGGATGGGGATTGAACATTTTAGCCAGAGTCCTCCCTCTTGATTAGTTTCTTTAGGTGTACAGATTTTAGTAGGTTTATCCTGTATTATATATCTATATGAGTGAGTATATACCATGTGTGTCTTTCTGTTTCTGTAAAGCAAAGGACACTGTCATCAGAACAAAACAACTACCTATAGGTTGGGAAAGGATCTTCTCCAACCCTATATCTGACAGAGCACTAATATCCAGTATATATAAAGAACTAAAGAAGTTAAAAAGCAACAAATCAAGTAATCCAATTAAAAAATGGGGAACAGAGCTAAACAGAGAATTCTCGATAAAGGAATATTGAATGGCAGAGGAACACTTAAAAAAAGGCTCGACATCCTTACTCATCAGGGAAATGCTAATCAAAAAGACCCTGAGATTTCACCTTACCTCCATCAGAATGACTAAGATCAAAAACCCAAGTGATAACACATGCTGTAGAAGTTGTGGAGAAAGGGGTACCCTCCTCTATTGCTGGTGGTAATGTAAACTTGTACAACCACTCTGGAAATCAATCTGGTGCTTTCTCAGACAACTAGAAATAGCGCTTCTTCAAGATCCAGCTTTACCACTTTTAGGCATATATCCAAAAAAGACTCAAGTACACAAGGACATTTGCATAACCATGTTTGTAGCAGCTTTATTTGTAATAGCTAGAAGCTGGAAACAATCCAGATATCCCCCAGTTGAGGAATGGATACAGAAATTGTGGTACATCTACACAATGGAATATTACTCAGCAATAAAAAACAAGGAAATCAGGAAATTTGCAGGTAAATGGTGGGAACTGGAAAAGTTCATCCTGAGTGAGCTATCCCCTGAAAATCTTAACTGCAGACATGAAAAAAGAGACGGAGAAGAACAACAAAACAGGTAATATAAATGCTGATTCTCTTGCATGGAAACAGCTCAAGAGAATAACTGAGACATGAATGTCTCTGCACAGTCAATGAATCTTTTTGGCTATTGTGTCCTCATGACTTATTATTATATGTCATCATTTCATAAGGCATGAATGAAGTTGATATTATGGTTTGGTCATGCAGTTTAAATGGACTTTTAAAATTGACAAATGCCTTTTATCTGCTCAGACATAGAACAGAAAATCATTAGCTGATTTGCACACACTTCACATTCCATACATGTGTTAATGCAGAAATGTACCTGCAGTGTTACCTGGGACGAGATAAGGGAGGGGCTATGTAGAGCTGGGATACAAAGTAAATAAATTGTAAGAAATAATAAGAATATATTTTTTAAATTTGCTTGTTTTCAGAGCAAAAGGTATAGACACAATACTTGGCTGACAACTTCCAGAATAAGCTTGACTTGGCTATGGCTTCCACCATGGTCAGTCTCATGTCCCTCCACTGACAGATCACCTTTCTTGCAGGCGTTGCCCAAGAAAACTGGAGGCCTCTGGACTTACTGACAGCTGCACAGGAAGGTACTTTTGCTGAACTGGGGAGGAATGTTGTTTTTACGTCAGTGAATCTGGACTGGTGGAAAGAAGTATTCAAATGCTCAAAGATCTCCAGTGAGATCTCCGGGCACACTGTGCACCCAACACCCCTGTCCCATGGTATTCAAACCCTCTGGTAGCTTATTCCTCTCCTTGGCCCCATACTGGCCATTGGGACTTTCTTCCTCCCAGCTCCATTTCATTCAATTTCTAAGACAGCAAGTAAGCAATATTGCCAGAGTCACTACCAACCAGATTCTGATTCAATACCAAACCGTTCCCAACCTAGAGGCTGATGACTATGATGATACCTCCCCTTTATAAAACAGAGAGGACAAGGTGTGAGGCCTGGGAGCTCTGCCACCAGGAGAGCTGGCCCAGAACAAGAGTGACGTTGAAACCCCCCAAATCTCTTCCTGAGACTAGCAGGAGAAGGACTGCTCCCATCCTACCCTGGGCCTGCATGTCCCAGCACATGTAGCCTTAGACCCCCACCCTCACTTCTTCCACCCTTGAGGTAGTCACATAGCCTGTCATCCAGGTTACAGGCTAAATTTCCTTTCCCCTTATAAGGTAATAACCAGCAGCACCTGTATTTCCTCTTCATGCAAATAAGGCATTCCCAACACCCTGGCTGTGGACAATGATGTATGCTCACCTCAATAGTCCCTACTCAACCCCCAAAGGTTTAAATAGCCTTTGTTTCCCCGCCCCCCCCACACCAAATAAAGGAGCTGCCCCACCGAAACTGTCTCCAGAGAAGGCTGTTTCTCATGTACTCATGGTCTACTGAGAGCCTGCATTGCACCCACCCGTCATCCCCCAGCTAAGCTTCCCTCCCTCCAGTTCACAATGCACAATTAACCTGGATACCCCGACAGGGAAATAGACATGGGCAGCAAGCACCACTGCTTGTTTAACATGGAGTCTGGACCCCCTCCTTGAATTACATTTGCATGTGCTTTTGTTTATTGCTTTATAGAAACATAATTCCTTAGGCCTTTATTTTTACAGGTTGCAGGACTAATTGTGTAAGGTCTTTCCCTGAGGGCACAATTCCCTTTATTCTATTTCACTTACAGCCTCTCCTTATCTCTTTCAGCACAAGTCTTGCTCAAACATTATATCCCTGTTTTTTTTTTCTTCTCAAATTGTGCATTTTGCATATATTTTTTGCCCCTTGATCTTTTTCACTGTAGATTTGCATGAGAGCGATCATTAATAACCACATGAAACAGTCAATATTAACGTATTTTAAAATATCCTCTGCTAATGAATTTAATCCAAAATTCTTTAATTTAGTGTCAGGCAGAGTCTTAGGACAAAGGTAAAAAGCAGCCACTTTCTTTGCTAAAATATCACAAGAATGTTTTCTAGTACAGTTACCAATCCTCCCCCCCCACCCCGCCCAGTTACCAATTTTATTCCCCTCTGAAAGCTCTTGAACTGGGCTTCCGTAGTCCATATTGCTCTTCGTGCTTTTATATTCCAACCTCCTACTAGGATGATCTGTTAAGTCCTGTTTACAGTGTTCAACCTTTTTCCTAATCTAAAGACCCAAACTCTTCCACATTCCTATAAAAATAAACATGGTCTGGACTATTACAGTAGTTTGTTCTGGTCTATTACAGTAGTTTGTTCTTGTTTATCCAACTTTTTTTGAGTCATAAAGTCATTTATTTGTGCTCATTCAGATTTGTTATTAGTGTTGGCAATTAGAGCTATAAATTTCCCTCTTAAGAGTGTTATTTATGCGTTCCAGAATTTGTGCTGTGCTGTGTTTTCATTTTGATTTAATTCTAGGAATAGTTTTATTGTTTTCTTGATTTCTTCTTTGACCCATTCATCATTTAGTAATATGTTGTTTAATCTTTATGAGCTTGTCTAATTTCTAGAGATTCATTTGCTGTTTTTTAAAAACTTTATTGCATTGTAGTTAGATAGGATGCATGGAGTAATTCCAGATTTTTTTTGTGCTGAGTATTGCGATACACATCTTTAATTCCAGCACTTGGGACCCAGAGGTAGATGGATTTCTGTGTTTGAGGCCAGCCTGGTCTACAGAGCAAGTTCCAGGACAGCCAGGGCTACACAGAGAAACAATGTTGTTTGGATTTCAGACCCAGAACAAGCAGCTGAGATGCATATTTAACATACCCAAGTGGACCAGGCTTCAAGTTCTTTGAGCATCCCTCAGTCCCTACCTGCTACAGGGCATGACTGGCATACCTTGCCCTCTATTCTGAACTTCCTAGCCCAGGGCTGGGCTTCCCTATATAATCCAGATATTTTGCTCTCCCCTTCTATATTTTCTCTCTCCCTGCTTGTGCATGCTCTTTCACTCTTTCTCTTCATTTTCTTCAGTGTCTCTCTCCACATGGTGCCTTCCCTGGCCTTGTTCTTTGGGACCAATGAGGCTGCCCAACAACTGCACCCAATAAACCTGTCTTTATGCTGACTTGAATTGTCTCATTTCATCAACGGAGAAACCTAATACATGTCTCAAACAGAAGCCTAATAAACTCCTTCATAAAATGTATATCCTTTGGTGTTTGGGCTAAATATTCTGCAGATACCTGATATATTTATTTTTTGTCTAGATGAGCTGTCTCTTGGAGTACTGAAATAACCCAGTAATTGATTTGGGGTTAATCTGTGTCTTTAAATCCAGTAGCACATGATTTGTTTGGTTTTTGTTTGTTGTTGTTTGATTAGGCTGGCCTCTAATTCACAGATATCTGCCTGCTTTGGAATTGAAGACATGAACCACCAAGTCTGGTGCCTGTACTTTTTTTCACTTTTAATTGAGTATTTTAGTATTTGATGCATACGTGTTTAGGATTATAATATCTTCTTGGTTCGTTATTTTCTTGACCAGAATGAACTGTTGATCTTTATCTCCTTTGATTAATTTTAGTTTGATATCTATTTGTCAAATTTTAAGAGAGTGACACCTGTTCTTTTCCTGTTTCCATTTGCTTAGAATATTTTTTTTAAGTTCTTTCACTTTAAGGTGGTATCTGTCTTTAAAGGTATGATTCCTTTCTTGTAAAACAGAAAAATAAAGTTTTCTTTATGTTTTTCAATTTGTTTCTTAATCCATTCAACTAACATGTGCCTTTTTATCAGGGAGCTGAAGCCATTAATATTTAAGGTTATTTTTAAATGTTCATGTTTGTTATTGTAATTTTTTGCCCATTGTATTTTCAGTTCTTTTTGTTTGTCAGTAGTTATATCTTCATTTGTTTCTTTTTGAAGTCTCTTGATTGTGTTCATTTCTTTCTTCAGTCCAAGATATTGCTTCCAGTTTCATCTGTAAGGCTGATTCAGTGAATATGAGTTCTTTTAGCCTGTTTGAACATGCAAAGCTTTTCTTTTTCCTTCAACTAGGGCAGATAGTTTGGATGGGTACAGTTGCTTCAGGTTGGCAACTGTTGTCTTCTAGAACTTGAAGTACATTGCTCCAGGCTCTTCTGACTTTTAAAGTTTTTATTGAGAAGTTAGCTGTTACTCTGATGGGTATGTGACTTGTGATTTTTATATTGCTGATTTCAATACCATCTGTTTGTTTGGTATATTTGATGATTAGCTATCATTGTCAGGAGGAGTTTTCTAGTTCTGTCTATTCAGGGTCTTGTGGGCTTCTTGTATTTATATGGGTATGTCTGTCTTTAATTTGGGGAAAGTTTTTGTCTATGATCTTGTTGAAGATCTTACCTACACCACTGACATGGATTCTTCTCCTATATTTATAATTTGAAGATTTGGTCTTTTTATGATGTCTCACAGTTTTTGCATGTTCCTTTTGCATTTAAAAAAAACTGTTCATCTTCTTTTATTGAATAGTCCAATTCCTCTACTTTATCATCAAGTTCTGATATTGTATCTTCAACATCATTCATTTCACATTTCCTGAGTTTTCTAGTTGGACTATTGAGTTTTCCTTCTCCTTTTCAGATTAATTTCGCTCAATATTGCTATCTCTTTTCTGGATCTACTTTTCAATAGAAACATTAAAGAGGACTAAAGCTGAAAAGAAGATGGAATTAAAAAATCTAATAAACCATGATGACATGGGAGCAGGAGAGCTAGCCCCACCCATTGCTAGCTTTAGCACTCAGAAGAGCAGGTTCCGCACTGTGCCTGGGCAGCTTAGTAAAACTGGCCCTGGGGAAACAGGGACTGTTTCAGTCTTGAACTTGATGGCTGTCTCTTTGACCCTCCCCCATACATGCCAGGGAGTAACAGCTGGGCTAGATCCCAGGGGAGGACATTGCAGGCAGCCCTGAGGAGACAAGATGATCAGATGGAAGGGGAAGAGATCCTCCCCAGTTGGTGGACTTGGAAGGGGTGGGGAGGAGATGAGGGAGGGTTGGGGAGGGTGGGAGGGAGTGAGGGAGGGGGCTACGCATGGGATGCAAAAAACCTAACCTGTGATTGATATAAAAATAAATAAATTTATTAAAAAAACTGGCCCTGGGGATGTGGGTGTAGGAGAGTGAGCACCAAGGGCTTGAGAACAGGGAGCTGGCCCCAAGGGCATGAAAGCAGGAGGGCTGGCCCTATCCTTTGTCTGGGCAAAACAGGAGGGCTGGCCCTGGTGGCATGCTGGGGTATGGGCATGGGCATTGGCAGGAGAGCTGTTGGTCTGACCAACTCAACTACCACCCAGGCCCAGATCCAGGGCTTTGAGTTGGCTCACCCCAACATTCACCCCTTTTATGAACTGCCAGAAAGCATGAAGGGGCTGATCCGCAGATTCAAAGCTGCAGGATTTCCATGACACACAGCAACAACAAGGATATTTAAAAAAGGATTCCAAATGAGGTTCCACTATTGATAGTGTAGAAGAAGCCAGAGGCCTCAAACTAGATCAATGAATCATTGACTTGAACATTTGCAAGTAAAGCTGTTTGGGCAAAAGAATATACTGAGTGACACCTTGATACACTGCAGCTTCCATGGTGAGATTTTTTTTTCTTGGTTGTTGTTGTTTTGGGTTTGTTTTCTTTGGGGCAAAGGTTGCAAGGTCAGAGGGTGAATATAAAGTGACTTGGGTATGAGTGGGATTAGCACAAATGATATGAAACTTACAAAGAGTCAATAAAAAGTAAAAAAAAGAAAGATACACAGAAAAAGAAATCCAATAATGAAGCTTAGTGGTGGTGACACACACCTTTAATCCCAGCACTAGGGAGGCAGAGGCAGGAGGATATATGAGTTCCAAGCCATCCTGGTCTACATACTGAACTCCAGGACAGTCAAGACTAGACAGAGAAAGTCTGTCTCCGAAACAAAAATGCAATAACTCAGTTGGAAAGCCTTAGGATTAGAATTAATCAAGCAGAAGAGAGAATGTCAGCTTGAGAAAGAATGTCAGATAGAGTATATCTAGATGAAATAAGTGAAGAATATGAAAAATTTTAAACACAGGTGGGGTATACACAGGAAATATGAGAAATCATAAAAAGACAAAAGCTTTAGTTTATAGGAATAGATGAAAGAGATTCCCAGGTCAAAGGCATAGACCAGCTCTTTCAAAAGATCAAAGATGAAAACTAACTTCCCCAAACTAAGAAAAGACATAAGTTCACAAATACAAGAAGCCAACCAAACATCAAGTTGACAAGACTAGAAAAGAAACATCCCACAGGATATCAAAATTAAAACAATAAATATACAGAACAATGAAAGGATATTGAGGGGTTGGAGAGATAGCTCAGAGGTTAAGAGCATTGGATGGTCTTCTAAAGGTCCTGAGTTTAAGTCCCATCAACCACATGGTGGTTCATAACCTGGTGCCTTCTTCTGGCCTGCAGGCACAAGCGCAGGTAGAACACTGTAAATAATGAATAAATAACTCTTAAATATTGAAAGCTGTAGGGAAAAATAATGTGGAAGGGTAAAGACCACAAGGCCTCAACCTTAGACAAAGAACTACAGGAAACAAAGGGATGTTGAGAGTGGGAGAAATAGTCTTCCCCAGGAAAGAGCATACCAACTAGTTATCCAATACCAAATGGTGAGCTCTGAAAACATACATACAAGTAGCATTATATGAAATTAACAGGATATACACAGACACACAGATACACAGACATACAGACACACACTCCCATATGTACATGTGTAGTCACCCGTGACTAACAATAGTAACCGCCTGCACAAGGGGCTGGGAATTAAAAGAGACAGAGAACACGAAGAAGTGATGCCAAGACAGTATTCTGATCAAGGCGCCATTTTTATTACAGAGTAAACCACTTATATAGGTTTCCAAGTAAACACATCCAAGCAAAACAGGAAAATTAACCAAGCAAAACAGGAGGTTTAACTGAGCAAAACAGGAGGTATCTGCTGAGCAAAACAGGAGGTTAGCTGAGCAAAACAGGAGGTGTCTGCTGAAAACAACAAGAATAGTGAGCCAGCATGACTTGCATGCACCTGACCATCTCAGGTCCAATGGAATGGCTACCTCAGTTCCCCCTTTTTTGTTTATGACCAAAGACTCACAAAGCTTATTTTAATACAATAATAAGTATGAAAACTTAGGTAAAATCTACATATGCAATGTCTACTCTATGTATATTTAGCAACTTAGGAGAAAGTATCTGATTATTCTATCTATGTTGATAAGTTTAAAGTTCTATACCTAAATTAACTTTTATCCTTATTGGTATTGCCTATATGAAAGGATTTCCTAACTTCTAAACAACTTAAGTTTAATTGTGGCATTATTTTTTTTAATTTATTTATTTTTATATCAATCACAGGTTAGGTACTTTGAAACCCAGGCCTAACCCCCTCCCTCATTCCCTCCTACCCTCCCACTCCCTCCCTCATCTCCTTCTTCCCCGCCCACTCCAAGTCCACCAACAGGGGAGGACCTCCTCCCCTTCTATCCAAACCCAGCTTATCATGTCTCCTCAGGGCTGGCTGCAATGTCCTCCCCTGGGATCTAGCCAGTCTGTCACTCCGCAGCTTGTATGGGGGAGGGTCAAAGAGTCAGCCATCAAGATCTTGACTGAAACAGTCCCTGTTTCCCTCACTAGGGTTTTCAGTCCTACACCGAGCTATCATGGGCCCTATCTGTGCGGGCGTTCCAGGCCACATCCACACAT
>CM053742.1:77445070-77461636 GCA_028658305.1 Pachyuromys duprasi
TTGCACTCTCGCTGATGGGTGATCACCAATGTGCTTTCCTTTTGGCCTAATGGATGTCCTAAGTCACAGCGTTCCTCAGCAGGTCCCTCGATATCAGGTTCAATCCCAGGTTTCGGCACCACCTGTAGTCGTCTGCGACTACCAATAGTAACCGCCTGCACAAGGGGCTGGGAATTAAAAGAGACAGAGAACACGAAGAAGTGACGCCAAGACAGTATTCTGATCAAGGCGCCATTTTTATTACAGAGTAAACCACTATATAGGTTTTCAAGTAAACATATCCAAGCAAAACAGGAAAATTAACCAAGCAAAACAGGAGGTTTAACTGAGCAAAACAGGAGGTATCTGCTGAGCAAAACAGGAGGTTAGCTGAGCAAAACAGGAGGTGTCTGCTGAAAACAACAAGAATAGTGAGCCACATGACTTGCATGCACCTGACCATCTCAGGTCCAATGGAATGGCTACCTCATACACGCATATGTGTGTGTATGTATGTATGTATGTATGTATGTATGTGTGTGACAATTACAGAAAAAGACACCACGAATTAATGAGAGCAAGAGCATCCATAGGAGGGGTTGGAGGGAGAAAAAAGTGGGGGGGAGAAATTATTTAATTTATTAATCTCAACAAATTATAAAAATAGTGTGTCCTATTAAACCTCCTGACTTTTCTCAAAGTCAGCATAACATATCAAGATTCTGTATGCGTATTTTATGTATTATATATATATATATTAATAAAGGCTTTGATTATCTCTTTAAAATATAAAGACATCTCCCAAAATTTAAAGTTATTACTGAGAAGTATGTTTTGATTGTAGCCATTGTGATATTGATGTTGTTATTCTGTTTGTAATTTTTAAGTTACTTTATAAACATTGGTATGAAGGTGTCAGATTCCCTTGAACTGGATTTGCAGATAATTTTGAGCTGTCATGTGGTTGCTGGGAATTGAACTGGGACCCTCTGGAAGGGCAGTCATTGCTCTTAACCTCTGAGTCATCTCTACAGCCCCTCTGTTTGTATTATTAGTTACAGTTTGTGCCTCAGTAGTTATAGCTTTTATAGTAAATTTATAAATAATTTATAGCAAATTTTTTATTTGTCTTCTTTCTGTTATGGTGAGCCAACCAATGATAGCTACTCTGACACAGTTTATAGGCAACTGAGTCTTTATCCCGGCCCCCTGGGACTATTCCCAAGTATTCAGGGAATATATATATGGCCTTTGATATAGCTCCCTGCTAGCTCTCCTCTCACTGTGCCTATATGATAATTAGGTACTGTGTTCCTGTTCATATGATAGGAGTGTGCTATTTAATGCAAATCAAGCATCCTTGAAGTGCCTACTTTTAACCAATTATGTACACTTATTCTTGGAGCTCCTTACCCACTCCCCAAGGGGTATACAGCCTTTGTTCTCTGAAATTAAAGTTGAACTAGCTCCCTGAAGTGCTTCCTGGAGTGTCTGATCTCTGTTGTGCTTGTTGGCTTTCTAAACTCTGCATCTACTAACCATCCTGCCTTTGTGGGCTCATGGGAAACAGCCCCCCCCCAGGAAGGAAGAGAACTACATTTCCTTATGTGGGGGAAGTTTTCTTCTATAACCTTGTTGAGGATCTGGTCTATGCCATTGACTTTGGATTATTTTCCTTCATCCATACTTATAATTCCTTTACCAGGACCTGGGAAAATGGAGCCAGTAAACGAGGCAGACTAAAGTCTCATGCAATAGGTTACTTTATTAAGAACCTTAGACACCCCTGATGGAGGAGCAGCCTTACCAGGCCACAGAGGAAGACAATGCAGCCAGTCCTGATGAGACCTGATAGGCTAGGGTCAGATGGAAGGGGAGGAGGACCTCCCTTATCAGTGGACTGGGAGAGGGGCATAGGAAAAGAAGAGGGAGGGAAGTTGGGATTGGGAGAGAATGGGGGAGGGGGCTGTAGCTGGGATACAGTCAATAAACTGAAATTTATAAAAAATATATAAATTTGAAAAAGAACCTTAGACAATATATACTCTGAAATTTAAGAGGAGTGACTTGAAAAAAGTATACAATCACAAGGACTAGCCACATATGGAAGACAAGCCACACATGGCAAACAAGGAACACATAGCAAAACTATGTTTTTTCATAGAGGCGTATAAACGAATAACAATATCCAGTTTAATGAATAATCTGAAGTAAACTCACTCTTATCCTCTACACTTTGGAGAAGCACAAAAGCACATTCTAAGAATACTTTTGGTTTTGAGGAAACTGAGGACACAAGACTCTTTTTTTTGGTTTCTTGGCCTTTTCTCACAAACACTTAGAAATCTCCTCACAGAACTCCATTCTTGGACCACGTTCCAACAATAATTCAAAAATCTAGTCTTTTTATGGTATCCTACATTTACTCTATGCTCTCTTCTTGTGCTTTAATTTTTTTCACATTCTTTATATGGTGTAATTCCTCTGCTGTATCTTTGAGTCCTGATATTTTATCTTCTATTTTAACCACCTGACTTGTAAGGCTTTTCCTTAGGTTTTCTAGTTAGGTTATTGAGTTTTTGAATTAAATCTTGACTTCAGCTTGAGTTCTCTTCCATATTTCTATCTCTTTAATGAATTCTTCACTTCATTCAGCCTTATATTTGTATTTTTCTGGACATCACTCAGGCATTTATTGTTATCCTCTTTAGTTTCAACAAGGTAATTGTCTTCTTTAAATTCTTTCAATCCTTTGATAAAATTTATGATTTAAAAAAAATTCTGTGTCCTGGGGTTAATCTATGTAATTCTCATTAGAAAGCATCTCTATAGGACTAGAGGAATCGATTGAAGACATTCTGTCTTGCACATTCACGATGTTTTGTGTTTGCAATATGACCTAGTCATGTGAACTTCTTTCTTTGCTTGTGTGTCTGATGTGAGACTCTAGTTTGCTACCTTAGATTGGAACAGTGAAGGAGTTACATGACTGGTGTTAGGCTATTGTAAATACAAAATCACATAGTGAGGTAAAGAAAAATAAAATGAGATGTTATTGTGATGTTATTATTTCTTTTTGTGTTGACATAAATTGATATCTGACCCAATGGAAGGAGGCAGGGCATCTATGCCTCTGGGAATGAGCTTGGTTCATTAATTGGAAGGAAGAAAAGAGAAAGAGGCTGAAGAGGAAAATTAATAAAATCTAAAGCAGTGGAGCAGTTTGTGAGGTTTCACAGGGTTGGGAAAGGAGGTAAGAGTTTATTCTGAAATGAGAGGTGTTTGGAGTGCCTTAAACATGAGATCAGAGCACTCCAACTCTAGTAAGTACTGAATGGTAAAATTAGGACTAGAAGACATATGTGACACAAGATCTGCTGAATGACACTAGGGAAAACACTCCTCCATACTTAGCTGTCCTTTTCTATGCCTAAGTGGATGCATGGAGAGGATGGATTCCGGACTTCTGGAATGGAGACGCAGTGTCCTAGGCTTTTGATTTCTTCCTAGGTTTCTTTCGCTTCCTAAGGAATTTGATTTATGCGATTAATGTGCACAATCATAGTTATTTGTTGCTTTATTCTAATATGATTCGAATGATATTTTTCCGTCAGCACCGAGGACATTATCACAATAAAAATTAAACAAGCATCTCACCAGGAGTTGAAAATCCATGTTCTGTTTTTTCTTTACTGTACCTCTAGGGGGCAGGCTTGCCCAGCTGATGAACCAAAGGGTTGGCTCTGCTCTTTTTTTCCTATCCCCCATTGTATTTATTGAGAATAATTAGAGAGAAATAAAATATTATTTTCTGTGACTATGTATACATTTTATAGAATTGTCTTTCTAAGCTTGTAACTGCAATTTTTGAAATTATTTTCAAATAATTTAGAATTTTTATAGTATAGGGTAGAATCTATATAGTATTGCAAATACATTTCAAACAGTGTCACTAGTTGCATAAAAACCTTAAGAGGGTTTTATTTTAAAATTCAGCATATAATTTAAATTCCTCCTATCAAACAGGGCAAAGTCTTGGAAACCATCTATGTATCACAATCCAGTTGAAGAAAAAGTCTGCATCAATAAAATAGACTCTACAGTCATTTTATTACTAAGAAATTGAAACAAATCATAAAGAACTATAATTTTAGTATATTAAGTACATTTTTGTTGTTACTTTTCTGACAGAGTTTCTCTGTGTAGCTCTTGCTGTCCTGAAAGTTACTGTATAGTCCAGCATGGTTTCAAACTCAGAGATCTGCCTGCCTCTGTCTCTCTAGTCCTGGGATTAAAGGCATATATCATTATTCCCAGCATGAAGTACAATTTAAGTAAGTAGGTAATATACTCCCCCAAAAAGTTCTGTCTTGGTTGGACATTTGTTTTACTGTTTTCTTAAGATAATATTTTATTAATTATTGAGAATTTCATATGGTCTATTTTAATTATAGTCACTGTTCCTCCCCCAGCTCCTCCTTGATCCACTACTACCTCTCTTTATGTTCCCTACCTACTCAACTCCATGTCCCCCCCACCTCTATTTCTTTTTGGTTTTTTGAGACAGGGTTTCTCTGTGTAGCCTTGGCTGTCCTGGACTTGCTTTGTAGACCTGGTTGGTGTCTAACTCACTGCAATCTTCCTGCCTTTGTCTCCTCTTCTCTCTTGGGATCTAGAAAAGATCATCCTGAGTAAGGTATCCCAGAAGCAGAAAGACACACACGGTATATACTCATTTATAAGTGGATACTAGACCTATAAGATAGGTAAACATACTAAAATCTGTACACCTAAAGAAGCTAAACAAGGTAGAGGATACAGGGTAAGTTGATTAATCCTCACTGAGAAAGACAAATGAAATGGACATTGGAAGTAGGAGAAAACAAGAAACAGGACAGGAGCCTACTATAGAGGGACACTGAAAGACTCTGCATAGCAATGTATCAAAGCAGATGCTGAGACTCAAAACCAAACCTTGGGCAGAGTGCAGGGAATCATATGAAAGAAGGGGGAGATAGTATGAGTTGGAGAGGACAGGAGCTCCACAAGGACCAAATGGGCAAAGGGGTCTTTTCTGAGACTGATTATCAGTCATGGATATAATCTAGAACTCCTGCTCAGATGTGGCCAATGGCAGCTCAGCATCCAAGTGGGTTCCCTAGTAAGGGGAACAGGGACTGTCTCTAGTAAGGGGAACAGGGACTGTCTCTGACATGAACTCAATAGCTGGCTCTTTGACTTCCTCCCACCCTCAAGGGAGGAACAGCCTTTCTAGGCCACAGAGGAGGACATTGAAGCCAGTCCTGATGAGACCTGAAAAACTAGGGTCAAATGGAAGAGGAAGAGGACCTCCAATATCAGTGGACTTAGAGAGTGGCAGGGAGGAGATGAGGGAGGGAGGATGGGATTGGGAGGGAATGAAGGAGAGGGCTACAGCTGGGATACAAAGTAAATAAACTGTGATTAATATAAAAAATAAAAATAAAAAAACTTAGAGTCCTCTTTGTCTTGGCCAATTACTGTTGGGTATGGAGGCTGCCCTGAGGTATAGTTGAACTATCAGAGGTCACAGCATTAAAGAAAGCCAACTCACCAGCAGTTATCAAATGTCAATAGTTCCTCAACTAGGATTGAGACTCCAGATCACCTCCCACCATCTCTATGCTGGGATTTTTTTCTGGCTTAAGCTTGTGTAGGTCTTGTGTGTGCTATAACAATCTCTGTGAATTAATATGTGAATCTGCCTTGTTCTGTCCAGACAAAACTATTTTTAAGTCATCTATCACATCTGGTTCTTACCATCTTAGCATCCTTCTTCTGCAATGATCCCTGAGCCTTGAGAGGATAGGTGTGATGTAGAAATCCCATTTAAGGATAAGAATTTGTAAGTCTCTTATTCTCTGCTTATTGACCAGGTGTGGGTTTGTGTTAATTGCTATCTACTACAAGAAGAAGCTTCTTTGATGGGAGCCCAGTGATGCTCTGATCCATTAGGAGTCATTCTAATGCTATTTTCACTTAGCATAATAATAGTAGCACGTTTTCCCTTAGGGCTCAGGACCTATATAGCCACATGTTCTTGGCCTCATTGGCAGTGCTAGGTACGGGTTTCCTCTCATTTTGCAGGTACTAAATCTAATCAGAAGGTGGTTGGATACTCCCATAGCATTCTTGTTAGTATTTTATCAGTGGGCATATCTTGCCAAGAAGGTCATTATTTGACCGAGCCTGCTCAGTCAGGTAAGATGAACTTAGGAGAGGGAGTAAGTATTGAGAAAAGAAAAAGATAAGAGACAGAGATCTGGAGGTTCTCTGCAAATGCTGAGACAAGTTTATTTTCTCCAGTCATCTCTTTTTACCCAACAGCCCTTACATAAGCTTTTTGTAGGAGTACAATTTATACAATAAGTGAAGTCGAAGCCAAGATGAAAAAAATGAAGAAGCATGTATAGAAAATTAACCAACTTTCTTATTGCACTTCCTTATGATGCATCTTAAAGTCTATGGAGTGTTTCACTCTGAACTTAATCATACAACAAAAATAGGCCAAGAATCAATTTTCTCATGTGTAAAGAAAGGCAAGCCATTAATCATTTATCATTAAGGCAAGCCTTAAATAACTCACAAATTGTTTGAACAGCTTCCAACAGTTATTGTAGTGCACAGGTGTATAAATTGATGACAGGAGCACTCCAAGGTATGGTTCAGGGGAAGGGTTGTTTGTAGATATGAGGGAGAGTATAGCCAGGGGCATCTGGAAGAGTCCAGAGCAGAGAGATAAAGTGGACTGAATGAGGCCAGCAAACTGGACATGGACATGGCTATCCATGAGAGAGGAGAGAATATAGCAGGGGATAGATAATAGAGAAAACATAGTGAGAGAAGCAGGAACAGAGAAGAGAGATAAAAATAGCAAAAAAGCAGAGTTATAAGGAGAATGAGTAGCTAGCAAGAGGGAAGCCTGTGAGCTAGAGGGAGTTTAGGATAGAAGAGGAGGTTAGACAAGGTAGGACACTAGCATGGATTTTGAAATGTATAACAGATATTTGTGATACAAAAGAAGCCTGGAGGGTAGTATGAGCCTTGATATGCTGATATGTGCCACAGGAAGCCATATGTCCCTTCTGCCAGAGGTAAATGAAATGACTCATTTTGGCAAATGGAAAGCAGTTTCATGAGTTGTAAGAAATGCTGGCTTTTATCTAAGCACTAGAATTCCTCCTGTAGTCCAGGCTGAACCCATTTTTAGATATTTGGGCCACCTTTTGGAGTTTTGGGAACTGGAGTTTCCTTTGGACCTGACAGTTTCAGGAGTTCTGTTGTAGACGTGTTCATTGGAGTGTGGCACTCCATTATCAATTGTTTTTTGTACTTTGACCAGTTGTAGTTTTCTGCAGTGGTCTTTGTCTGCTCCAAAGAGAAGCTTCATTAATGAGGAGTTTGAACTACACTTATCTGAGGGTTTAAAGATAAGTATTTATAGCTGGCCATGGTGGCACATGCCTGTAATCCCAATGTAATAGTAGTTTTGTTTTCTTTATATGTTATGAAAAAAGGTTTTTGCTTTAATCCCAAGTGTGGGATTTTAGTTGAGCTATAGTTTGTTCACACCTGTTAGTTGCCATGTGGGGAGTGTGATCTTTTACAGCTGGTAATGGCCTTCCACATGCCACACAGACAGGGCCGTGGTCTAGAACTCTGAGAGTATAAATATGAGGCCGAGAAAAAGGTAGAGGTGTTTGGTGTAGTTCACTGTGGAATTCAGTGTAGAGTTCAGTGTTGGTCTATGATTTGTGGTAGTTTGGAGAGATATGAGACCAGAGACCAGAGATAGTATGGTGGTTTGGAGCAGACAGATGAAAAGAAATGCTTTGGGGAAACAGCAGCATGGAGGAGACTGCTAGCTACGTCCGCAGTTGACAGATATTGGTATAGAGCCCTAAAAGAATCCCTTGACCCTAACTAGCTAAGAGAAGTGGAGGGGTCTTGGCACCATCTCCCCACTAACCTTTTCTTTCTCCTACTTAAGGTTGGGAGGTTGCTGGAAAGGAGGTAGAGGCCTAAGCACCCCCAATAAAGTAGAGTTAAACAGGAGTACCACCGAAGGCTTTCTGCAACACCCAGCACTCTGGGAGGCAAAGGCAGGTGGATCTCCGTGAGTTTGAGTCCAGCTTTGTCTACAATGTGAGTCTAGGAGAGCCAAGGCTACACAGAGAAACTCTGTCTTGATAAACTAAACAAACAAACAAAAAAGATAAGTATTTATAATGTGGCTAGGAAGAATTGTATTGGTCTAATAAAGTGGCAGTGGCAGGTTCTCTTCTAAGATCCATGACCACACTAGCCCTGGGATGTTGGTTAGGTTTCCAGTACTAGGTATGATTTTCCTCCTGTTGAGTGGGCCTTCTGTACAATTACACAACTGTTGGTGGATGCCAACATATAAGATAAAGATAATACAGAGGGAAAGGGAACACTAAAGGAATTCTATCACATATCAAGTGTAAAACTTAGGACAAGGGGATAAAAACAATAATGAGACAAGGGGATAAAAATGATAATTAGGCATATGTTAATATTTTCAAAGAGATTTTTGAGTCAAATGAAATCTAGAGACAGACAGTTATATGTTGATGTTCTGCCGGATAGTTTGAGAAATTCCAGAAGTCAAGTTAAAGGGTGTAGAAGGGCACAAGGCCCTCATACTCACAGATAGCACTAGAAAAACAAGGAATATTAAACTTGCAGGCTTTTTTCTTCAACTGAAGGTATTTACACATGTTTTCCACAGAGAAGGTTGGGAGTAGATGTTGTTAGTATCCTGGTGATCTTTTACTGTCTGTGTAGGGCCAGGTTTCCTTGGATCCCACAGACTATTATATTTATTCTAGACTCCTGAGCATTGTTTTTCAGTTAGTAGAATCTTTTGTTAGGAAAGAGGTCATAGGCACTTTGCCAAGGAGTTTCAATGTAGTCATGCCTTAAGCTTTGTTGTGATAATTATGAGGAAACTTTTCCCCAAAGTTTTACTCTGCTTAAATATGTCAAAAAAATAATAAACAGCCTGGGGCCAGATTCTAGAAGCTTGTACCAGCACCAGGTAACTAAGTCATGTTGAACCAAATTTCCTTTTTATTTCCTCCACTCCCATGGGTTCTTACTCTGCTGACTGTACCATTCATTTATAGAGATCCCTACTATTGGAGCATAATGTGAGGGGCACCACCATCAGTGAAGGTAGGAAAAGTTTTCTTTTTTTTTTTCTTAAGATTTATTTACTATGTATACAATACAGTATACATAGCATACATATGTATACAGTGTTCTGGCTACATGCCAGAAGAGGGCTCCAGATCTCATTATAGATGGTTGTGAGCTACCATGTGGTTGCTGAGAATTGAACTCAGGACCTTTGGAAGAGCAGCCAGTGCTCTTAACCTCTGAGCCATCTCTCTAGCCCGGAAAAGTTTTCTTTATATAGAAATAATCGAGGTAGGAATTCTAGGATTTCTAAGCCTTTTAATCAAAGCACTGAAGGGGTTGTGACCATAAATGAGAGAGCAGGAGAGTAGGAAATTAGAGAGAGAGAGAGAGAGAGAGAGAGAGAGAGAGAGAGAGAGAGAGAGAGAGAGAGAGAGAGAGAGAGAGAGAGAGAGGGAGACAGACGGACAAACATTGCTTTTCTTCCAGATACATCTTGGCAGATCTTGGTAGGACAGGCTTAAAGAACTCAGCCACTGCTTTCCCTCCCAAGTGATCTGACTGTAACTTAGAGCCCTCCCACAACAAGTGGCCCTGGGCCCTTTCCACCACTTGGGGTTGTCTAAATGCCAAGATCAGTCTCTGATGCAACACTGGAGTTTCAAGGAATGGCAGCTGGGCCTCCACTGTTGGAAACATGAGCTAGACCACAGCTGCCCAAGAGCTTACGTTTTTTATTTTTTTTAACCCGTTTTTTTTTTGTTTGTTTGTTCCTTTTCACTCACAGCAGGAATAAGTCAATATAGATCAATCAATGGTTCCTTCAAGGGGGAAAATTAAGAGAGGCTCAACTTCTAGGACAAAAATTTGCAGCTAGGACATAAAGCACCTAACCTTATGCTGATTAAACTTATTGAGGAATTTGTCATTCAGTCTGTGGAGTACAGTTTCTCTCCTGCTCATCTAATCAATATTTATATATTTGCTTAACTTTCAGGGTAAATAAACTAAAAGAAAAAATAAAAATTTGCATCATTTTAATTGGAAGCATCCTTGTCTATATCACCACTAAGATTTGAGTCTTTAAGTTGCTTTCTGGAGATTCTTAGTTAAATTCTACAAGAGATGTAACACCTGAAGCAGAAAGGGTTATTATCTGATTAAATAATGCTGTCGCTAAAGCAATAGCTCAAAGAATTAATTCCTTATTTCCTTATCAATTACTTCCTTTCTTCCTCTTCATCTCTTACTGGAATTATATATCAACTATGTAATGGTATTATAGAAATTTATTCATGTCATAACTCTCCACAACAATCTATAACTCCTTATTTACAAGAACTTATAGACTTTATAATGATGGGAAGGAAATATCTTAAACAACTTACTGGTAAAAAGCCCATGTAAATAATTATGCAAAATCATCTCTATTATTGATAAAAGGCTGCTGCAAAGATGCACTGATGCAATGATAGATGCTTTGCTTGCTGATGACTGGTCAAATTACATATCCATACAATGATGCACTGTTAACAAAATAAAAAAGAATCCTTTACATCAAAAATGGAGATTTTATCATTTCAGGCACTGCGAATACAAATACCACCCAGATTCCTTTGTATTTATGATTACTGCTCATTTTTAAAATTTTTTAAATTTTTGTACAACATAACAAAAATTTAAAACTAATAATGTAGTCAGCTGGTGATGGTAAACGCTTATAATCCCAGCTCTCATGAGACAGAAACAGGCAGATTTCTGTGAGTTTGAGGATAGCCTGGTCTACAGAATGAGTTCTAGAATAGCCAAAGCTATACACAGAGAAACTCTGTCTCAAAAAAAATGTAAATGGGCATGTGATGGATTTATTTTTAAATAATAGGGGTCAATTGGAATTAAGACAGTTTTAAATAATATTTTTTCTGGAGAATATGATAACCTAGGAATACAAACATAAATATGTTTCTCAAATTCCCTTGTAAGTCAAGGGGGATAAACCCAAAATGCAGTCTAAAGAAATTAGATAATTGAAGTTTTCACCTAAAATTATTTTTGACACAGCCTGAAGATCTGCTGTATCAAACTATCTATGAAATGTGATAAGAACCAGAGCATTCCAACAAATCCTTCCTTCAAGGAACTCTCACTTTTTTGTTTCACTTACAGTACTAGCCGAATATATACATTGATAATTGCATGGAAAAAACCCAACTGTTTTCTCTTTCAAGATTTTCTGTGATTATTTCTCAGTTACTTCTGAATATCTTGTTACAGGGTAGGTAAGTCTCAAGCTCAAAATTAAAATTGCCCTAAAATTTGAAGATCCCAAGTTTTATAGCCTGAAATTTAAATCTTTCAAAATTAATGATCACTGTTAATTAAATAGATATTATTTTGGGCTGGAGAGAGTGCTCAGAGGTTAAGAACACTCACCATTCTTCCAAAGGTCCTGAATTCAATTCCCAGCAACCACATGGTGGCTCATAACCATCTACAGTAAGATCTGGTGTGCAGGCAGAATGTTGTATAAATAATAAATAAAATCTTTTAAAAAATAGATATTGTTTGTTTTTTTAGTTTTGTACTTACCCTTGGTCTGATAAATGATCAGACTCTGGCAAGGGAGAAAGTTAAAAGAGACTCACAAAAGCCTATTCTCTATTAAAGGCACTATTGTATGCAGTATTCTAGTGCATTAATTAGTAATAAAGAGGACATGAATTTGACATCTGAGACTATGGCTGTTTATGTCTGGCGCCTTCTCTGCTGTCATATTTACAGAGATCTGTGCTGAAAATTCACTATAGGCCCACACAACGCCTCTCCCTCATTAGTCAGAACACAACCCCAGGTATGGCAAGAGGCTCTAGAAGTCCCAGGAAAATACCATTGTGTCATATCTGGAACTTGGCTTTGTCGTATAAGTCAATAATACATGTCTTTTCTAGGAGCTACTGCAAAAAAAATTTATAATAGTCTTGTTTGTACTAACAATGATTTAAAATTTTAATTATTATTCAGATTACTAAAATCCCCTACTATCCATAAGATCAAGCTATTGTTTGGCAAATTTTAATAAGAGGTAGGTATATATACCCACCTGTTTTTCTATATACTATGCTACATTTAGTTATGCTAACTTTAATTTTTTAAAACATATTTTAGGAGTTTTTTAAAGAGTTTTTCCCAGTTTATTTTTATTGTATGTGCATTGACATTTTGCCTGTGTATATGTCTTTGTGGGATACTGGATCCCCTGGAACTGAACTTACAGGCAGGCATGAGCTGCCATGTGGATGCTGGGAACTGAATCAGGATCCTCTTGAAGAGCAGCCAGTGTTTTTAACCACTGGACCATCTTTTCAGCCCGAAATATTTTTTCACTTTAAAGAATAATGATTTTTCTGTACCTTAAAGAGACACAGCCCACAAGTATATGTTAATCAGTGGAAAGGCTCAATGTCCTAAAATTGAGGTGATGTTATGCTTATATCTTTTCAGAAAATGAATAAAGTCCCAGAGGGCTCCTGATCTGATACATCTGTCCAGGACAGCTTTCCAGAAACCACAATACCCATGAAACATCTAAAGGAAGATGGTAAATTCATCAAAAGAAGATGTCCTAAGAGGAAGAGCAAGATGATAACTTTGGAAGACATCAAGATTCTAAGTCATCAAACCAAGACTTTGGGGAAACAACTAGGACAGTGTACTACTGAACCAAAAAATGATGCTGCTATATTTACTGACTGTATTACATATTAACTTTCAGCTTATCAATGCAGAATCCAAATGCCTTTTGTCAGGGGAGATAAAAGGCACACTTGTAATAGGATACAGTGTGATGTTGTTTGCCATGCTAAGGTTAATGGGAGACTTCAGCACTCCACTCTCACCACTGGACAGGACATCAAGATAGAAACTAAACAGAGAAATAATGACATTATGAATGAAATGGACTTAATGGATATTTGGAGAACATTTCACCTGAAAACAAAAGAATATACATTCTTCTCAGCACCTCACAGAACCTTCTCCAAAACTGACCATATAGTAGGCCCACAAAACAAAACTCAACAGATACAAGAAAATTGAAATAACTGCCTTATATCCTATCAGACCACCATGAATTAAAGCTGGCCTTCAACATCAACAGAAACAACACAAAGTCTATAAACTCATGGACACTTAACAACTCTCTACTCAAAAACCACTGGGTCAGGGAAGAAATAAAGAAACCAAAACTTTCTAAAATAGAATTCAATGAAAATGAGGCCACAATATACCCAAATGTATGGGACACAATGAAAGCAGTACTAAGAGAAAAATTCATAGCACTAAGTGCCTTCAAAGAAATTGGAGACATCTCATACTAGGGACACCTGAAAGCTCTAGAAGAAAAGAAGCAAACATACCCAAGAGAAGTATACAATAGGAGATAATCAAACTCAGGGCTGAAATCAATAAAATAGAAACAAAGCGAAGGAAGAGGGACAAGAGAGATCAAGAGAGCCAAGAGTAAGTCAAGTGAGGAGAGGGCAAAGAGAATGCATGGCTGGAATGGCAGGGTTATATAGGAGAATGGGAAGCTGGGAGAAGGGAGCAGAGCCCATGGGCAGAAGAAGCTTAATGTAGGGGCCATGGCCAGAAGAGCTAAGAAGAGCCACAGATACTTGGTGAGCTTACAGGCCAGCATCTGCTTTGGGATGGTAATAGTTACCATAGTTAGCCATTTGTCTTGAGTTTCTTTCAAACCTGATCTTAATATCATGTATCATCTTTAATTTTCATTTTTGTATGTTTTAATCATTTTCAGAACGCTATAACTTGTATTTATATATCTAAAGTCAAGTCCTTAGAGCCTCACAACTTATTAAGTTTTTATATCTTCAGCGTTTTATAACTTGTACATATATATATCTTAAATTATTTTCTTAGACCCTTATAACATATAAACTTCAACTTCAACATATAAACTTTTTCTTTTCCATCCTATGATTTACCATGAGACAGAAGTGGTTGATTACTGAAGGCAGTCATTGTGAAGCAAATGCCTTTAAATAAATGAATAATAAAAATTAAAATTGTGGGGCTCAGTGGCACTCACCTTTAATCTCAGCACTCTGGAGGCAGAGGCAGACAGCTCTCTGATTTCAAGGCCAGCCTGGTCTATAAAGCAAGTCCAGGACAGCCAAGGCTACATAGAGAAACTCTGTCTCAAAAAAAAAAACCTAAATAAATAAATAAATAAATAAATAAATAATTTTAGTTAGTTATAGCAGCATGATAGCTTGAGTTTGTTTTTACATTGAAACCTGTTTATCTTTTTAATGTAAAACCTGTCAGCAAGGTAAACCTATCTGTGAGTTTGCCTTTCTAAATAGGAGACCCAGTAGATCTGGAAAAAGAAAGGGCTTATTTTCACATATGAAATGAGCTAACTAAGCAGCTGCTGCTAAAGTGATAAAGCTAGTGCCATCAACACTATCAGAGATCTGAGAAGATGAATGAATTTGAACAAGAAGTGTAAACCAAATGACTTTTGTATCAATTACAATGATAGATACTCACCTGCTACCTGGATGGTTTCCCTAGGCTCCTCCTTGGTAATCTTGGCTTTTCATTTTTCTTTTCTTTTCTTTTTTTCTTTCTTTTTTTTTTTTTTTTGGTGGTGGGATGGGGGAAGGTGGAGTGGAGTCAGTTTTCAGACACAAGACAGCATTAACTCTTTGACTGCCACGCAGGGCAGCATGGGCTTTCTTATGCCAGACCCAGAAGTTTCAAGGAAGAGATTTTCCTATGGGTGAGGAACTTGAGGGATTGGCATACCTTGGCTATGCAAAGAGGGGTAGTCAATATTCCAGTGTCCTGCATGTCCACAGTTCAGACAGGGTCCTGGCAGTGAATGAGGTATGGAACATTTTTGCCCAATGATTAGCATTACCACAATCCATGTAGAGTTGTCCTCTTTAAGAGACCTTTGGGGTGTTTCTAGAAGCTAGCATTTTTGTCTATTATTTTTCATTAAACACTTTAAATATCATAGCTAGCAGATGGAAGAGATCTTTTGGCCATCTTTTTTGTTTTGTTTACTTTTTCTAGGCAGGATTTTTCTGTGTAGCCTTGGCTGTCCTGGGTTTGCTTTGTAGAGGCTAGGCTGGCCTCGAACTTACAGAGCTTCTCCTGCTTCTGCCTCCTGAGTGCTAGGGTTTCAGGCATACACCACCATACCACACTTTGAGGGCCATTTATTAAGTACACCTGACTTTAAATAAACTTTATTTGTTTTTAATTAGTTGTTTCAGGCTTATTCTTGAAAACATATGCAGAAGGCTAAATAAGCTTGTTGCTGTAAATGAATTCCATTAGTACTTTGCATGACTATAAGGGACATGATCAGTTATAATCTTTAGCAGTTTACAAGTTAGTAGAATTAAGATTTTATAGTATTATCTGTTATGCTTTAGCCTTAAAAATTACAATTTTTGAGCTGAAGCTCATACAGCATCAAAAGAAATATTTAAATAATAGATTCAGCCTATAGAGAGACTGGAAATTTTATGAAACCAAAAATATAGTCCACAAAGAGATTGGGAACCTTATTTTCTTGATCATTTTATAGTGCATCATTATATAATATTACAGTTTCTTGTATGACTCATTTTATCAACATAGCTAAAGCTTAAGAAAGTTAGCAATATTACAGAGTGTAATCACATATATATTTTAAAGTAATTTATTTATGTTTATATTAATCACAGGTTATATATTTTGTATCCCAGCCATAGCCCCCTCATTTATTCCCTCCCACTCTCCCCATCCCTCCCTCATCTCCTCCCTGCCCCCCTCCAAGTCCACTGATAGGGGAGGACCTCAACCCCTTCCATCTGACCCTAGCTTATCGTGTCTCTTCAGGGCTGGCTGCAATGTCCTCTTCTGGATTCTAGTTAGGCTGCTCCTCCCTCGGTGGGGAGGGGTCGACAAGCCAACCATTGAGTTCATGACCAAAATAGTCCCTGTTCTCCTTTCTAGGGTATCCACTTGGTACTGAGCTACCATGGGCCACATTTGAGCAGGGGTTATAGTTTGTATCCATACATGGTCCTTGTTTGGAGAAACAGTCTCATAGAAGATCCCTGTGCCCTGATCTATTTGGTCTTTGTGGAGCTCTTGTCCTTGCCAAATCGTACTAACTCCCCCTTTTTTCATATGATTCCCTGCACTCTGGCCATGGCTTGGTTGTGAGTCTTAATATCAGCTTTGATTCATTGTTAGTTAGAGTCTTTCAGAGTCCCTTTGTGGTAGGCTCCTGTCCTGTTGCTTATTTTCTCCTACATTCAATGTCCATCCCATTTGTCCATCTAACTGATGATTGATCACCCCATC
>CM053742.1:77462136-77477270 GCA_028658305.1 Pachyuromys duprasi
TTTCCATTTTTCTGCATACAGATATCCAGTTGGACCAGCACCATTTGTTGAAGATGCTGTCTTTTTTCCATTGAATGGTTTTGGCTTCTTTGTCAAAAATCAAGTTTCCATAGATCCATAGATCCATGATGCTTACCTTTGTGGTTCCTGATCTTTTCTCTAAATTCTCCAGTTCCAGGTTTTTCTCTGTTTGTGTTTTCTTTATAGCTTCTTATTCTGTTTTCATGCTTTGTACCATTTCCATCATCTGACTGAATGTGGCTCCTATTTTTTTGTTTGTTTCAACTCTATATGTCTTTAATTGTTCCTCTATGTGGGCAGTTAAATTCTTCTGTATTTCTTTGAGGGCCTTGTTCATTTCCTGCTTTTGTTCCTCTCCTAACTGCATAAGCATAGCTCTAATATTATTTTCCTGTGTCTCCGCTGAATTAAAATCTCCATTGCTTTTTCGTGTTTCTGGTGGTGTCATGGTGTCCTGATTTTTGTTGGGTGAGTTCTTACGTTGACTTCTGGGCATTTGTTTATATATGCTCAAGGAGCTCTTTGTTCCTTGAAGCTGAACTTCAGATTGGAACTGTCAGTCTCTGGTGTCTGTAGTATTCTTCAAGAATATTAGGGAGTTACAGTGGTTTGATAGTGTGTGTTATTGCCTCAGTTGTTTCTGGGGGAGGAAAGGCTGCTGGCGCCTTCGTTTCGTTGTTGGGGAGGGGGAGCAAATGTGTGCGAGTGCATGTGCGCTGGGAAGGTGTCTTACAGTGGAGCACTAGGGGAGTATGAGCTATGGGGTTTGGGAACAAGTTCAGGAGGGGATGAGGGTGTTAGCGCGTTTATCAAGCACAGACTGTGGGCAAGCGCCTGCGCAGGTTTCCTGGAATCCCAGTGTTCTTCTCGCTGTGGCAGGTTCGGAAGGCTGGTCTTTGAGGTCAGTGGGTAGTGCTGCGGGCGCTTCCTTCTGAGCTAGGGGCTTTGCACCCCAGTCTAGGATGGTATCAGGGGACACCTTAGTGTGGACCAGTTACTATGTGTACTTGTTCGGGGTGGCAGCTGGTTGCACCGGCACCGGCACCGTGGGAGGCACGTGTTCTGCTCATGGCTAGCAGTTGTGCACCCTCCGTTTTTCCCAGGTCTGGCCTGGTATCTGAGGTACCTCAGTCTGGACCGGAAACTATGTGTCCCCGGCAGACGTGGTGACTGGCAGGCCGCAAGAAGCTGCACATTCCGAACAGAGCTAGCAGATGTGTGCTGGCTGTTTCTCCCAGGTCTGGACTGGTATCAGTCTGGACTGGGAACTCTGAGTCCCTGTCAAAGATGGCAGCTGGTGGGGTCGCAGGAGGCTCCTGGATATTGGGCGGCTGCCAGGGTGGTAGGAAGCTGCACGGTCAGATCAGGGTTAGCCGATGTGGGCAGCTGATGCACCTGGACTGGAATGGTCTCTAGGGTGTCTCAGTCTGGCCGAGAGACTGTATGTGTCCTGGTCCCAGCAGCTGGCGGCACCGAGGGAAGCTATGCGTTCAGATCAGGGCTGTGCGAAGCCGGTCACCCGGAATTTTTCCAGGGATTAACTGGGTGTGTCTAGGACTTTCCCACTTGATTTCCTCACCGTAGGAATTCTGCTCACCTGGCAATCACGAACGCTGGTGTTTTAGGTCCCAGAGTTCAGTCTGCTGGTCGCTGTACTGACACTGCTGTCCTACTCCTCAGTCACAGTGTCCTCCCAGGCCGCCATCTTGGAGAGGTCATAATCATATATTTTTAGTAATTTTCTGTTACACTGAATAGACTTTAGGAATTTTTAAACCTCAATTATCAAACATACCTTTAAAAAATCAAACACACATTGGTTTTTTGTTTAATGTTTTCTAGATTACTGGTGTTGAACACAGTTAGCAAACATATAGGTAGTTAGATATAACCACCATTTGTTAAAGTAAGGAGACCTTGGGAATGTATAAATTTTAATTAAGTATACTTTATTTATTAAACATACATTGTTTTTAATCTAAAATTTTTTATTTTATGGATAAAGTCATCATACAAAAATACATCCTAATCCAGAATATCTTGGAGACTTGTTGTTGCCTCTTTAGTTGGTTTATACAGTGTAGTCACCAGAATCAAAAAACCATGTTCCCTCTTTAATCTTAATAACGATGGCCGTCAGCCAGGTGGTTGCCTCTGTCCTCATAGGGTCATAAACCAGATGGCTGTAAGCTAGTTGATTCTTAATTGTTTCCCTCTTTTAAAACATTTATTTTTATTATTTTTTGAAAATAAGACTTGATTTCAAATTACATATAACCAGGCAGTAGCAAATTAAGATTACCCATTTTTAAATTTCCAGCCACTATTTTTTACAACTTTTAAGCTACCTTTTTGTTACAGATTTGAACTATGCTCAATCAACTTACAAATTTTGTAGCACAGGAAGTTCACACAATAGTCTTATAAATCTTGAGATAAATTTTATATTTTAGCCAAAGTTCCAGAGAGTTAAAATGTTAGGGTCTTAGAATTGCTGAAAAAAGAGCCCAGACTCAGATGGTATGCAAAAACAAAGAGCATTTATTCTGCAACAAATTCCAGCATGCTAAGGTCACCCCTTGACAAAATGGTGGCTTCAGGGTCCCTTTTGAAGCCAGAAAGGGGAATTTCTACTGTGGCTATGTGACCTCGATTGGGATTGGCTGGTGCCCATGGAAGCTTAGATGACTCAGATTGGGGCTGGCTGGTGCCCATGGATGCTATGTGATTCCAACTGGCACTGGCTGGTGCCAATTGGAGGCTATGTGACTCCGATTGGGACTTGCTGGCTCCTTGTAATTAAGTCCTCTCAAAATAAAGCCAAAAAGTGTATGAGATGAGTAGCACTCATCCCTATTTGAAATAGCCTACTTTTTAAAGATGTTTAAAGGTAAATAGTGTATTTTTCTAGGCTGTTTTGTTTTGATCTTCATCACTCTGTTATAGATCCAGATAGCCTTCTAACTTAGAACAGAGTCTTGGTGAATTTTTAAACAAGGATGCTCATGGAGGAAGGGAGCCAAACCCAATTTCAGAGCCAGCTTTTTAATAAAGTAGAAGTGCATGAAACAATACTTTAATATCCATACCCAAAGACACACTTGAGTCCCTGAAAACCTGAATCCAGTGACCAGGAGGAGGGAACAGAGCAATCAGAGAACAAAGGAGGCTTAGAGACAAGAAATTTGGAGCCAAGGCCAGCAGGAAAGCACCTCATAGGTGGAAGAATAGGGGGCTTATGGTTCCCACATTGTGGCTGCTGATCACCTGGAGCACATACATAGCCCCATCTGCACCCATGGTCATTGAGCTCCATGGTCACTGAAAGGAGCCAGCTGGGAGATTGAGCAAGCAGAAAAGAAGACATCTTTCAGAAGCAGAGCATGGGTAGATAAATGTCTGATGTACCTGCAGGACTAAAGCAGCAGGCTCCAGTGAGCAAGGTACTCCTGGGGTGCAGGGGAAGAAGAGGAGAGACAAGTTACCATGGGATGTTGCTATAATGTTCTTGTTGAATGTATACAACTCTAGTTCATTCAAATGCTGATTTCTCTACCCACTATCTGGTTTCAAGCTGGACTCTGCATTGTGCTGCTTATGCAAAGGATCACCTGTCTCAAGTTTGTGTAAACATGCTAACATTTGTTCTCTGTATTGTCAATAAAAACAACCACCCAAAGCTGAGCAATGGGGAGAATAGGGTGGAGCATCCTGGTCCTGAGAGGAGGAGAAAGAAGTGGGAGGAGAGATCCAAGAGGAGAGGACTTGGAATCATGAGGAGAGATGAACCGGACCTAAGATATGACTAAAAGCAAGTATAATGTGGAAAATCTGGATGGGAGGAAGCTATGTGAGCTTAAAGGTTTAGGATGGAGTAATTATTGCCCAGCACTGTGCTCTAGGTCAATTAAAGAAATCCTAGTCTCTGTGTGGTGATTTGGGTATACAGCTGGTTTAGGAATAATTGTGTAACTAAAAGATAAATCAGTATTAAATATTAATAATCAACAATGAGTAGAGAGAGAGAGAATGCTGGAGGAGGGAGCTGAGAGATGGAATTAGCTGTAGAGGAGCACAGAGTAGCTGAGCTCTCTTGCTTGGTCCAGTACCCATGTTTGCAACAAAACTTATGAACACAGGAGAAAACACAAGTCCTCCTCCAGACACAAGAAAACAAAATACAAAGACAGAACATTCACATAGTCACAGGAGACCAGACAAACACAGACTTCAGTGGCTACCTTCACTGATTTGTCAAAAGCAGAGGGACATAAGGATGTCTCTTTTGCCCTGAGATAGGATTTATGATTGTGTCCAATATCCTATATGTTTCTCTACATATGCAATGCAAAAACAGAGCAGAACAACTTATCTTTCTATTGGTATAATGTTCTTTTGAAATGTATACAACTTACCCTTGTTCATTCAAATGCTGATTTCTTTCCCCCACTCTCTGGTTTCAATCTGGACATTGCATTGTGATATTTATTCTAAGCATCACCTGTCTCAACTTTGTGTAAAGCAACAAGCCACAACGTTGAGCAATGGAAAGGAAGCAGGAAGAGAAGGAGGAGCCAGAGGACAGGAAGGTGGGAGGCAAAGGAGGAGAGAGGGCACATGCTGGGAGAGCAGAGGCAGGAGCAGAGGTCTTGGAATGACTTGGAGAATGAACTGCACCTAAGATTTCACAAAAAGCAAGTATAATGGGTGAATTTAAATGTTAGGAAACTATTAGGGCTTGGAGGTTTAGGATGGAGTAACTATTGCCCAGCATTGTGTTCTAGGTTAACTAAATAAACCCAGTCTCTGTGTGGTGATTTGGGTATACAGCTGTTTAGGATTAACAGCAAGCAGTACTAAAAGATATATCAATAGTAAATATTAATCACAATCTACAACACCTATCCTTCCAAGTTTCATATAGGTGTTGGCTAGCAGTTCTTACTTTGTTTTGTTTTCAACTTGCAAATTTGTGGTGGTCAAAGTCTGTGCTTCCATCTAGGACCTATCAACTCTGCCTTGGACTTGGTTCCACTGGGGAGGTCTTTCCTTGACTAGTGCCATTAATTTGTGGCAGCTATGACCTTGGGCTCCCTGAACTTCTGAGTCCTCCAGGGCCCATCTCAGTCTCTAGCTCCTGGAGCTTCCAAGTATTGGGGTTTATCTCAGACCCCCACCCTTGAATCTGGGGTCTCCCAGGGTGTTAATCCCACTGAGCAAGAGTAAAGGCCATTGGCCAAATTAAAGCAAATTAAGCAAGCTTTATTGTTACTGTGTATAGGACTGCATCTCTAAAGTGAGATTTGGGAGAACAGTGCAGATTTAATTTTTAAGGCCTCTTTTATAGAAAAAAGGTGTGGACTTGGGCTTTACAGAGGAATTTGGTAACATAAGGATTTGGCAAGTCATTTATAGTGAATAAGAAGCAGACAGTATATAAGATTGACAGACCACCTAGGCAGAATATCTCAAGATTCCTTGTCAGAACATCTTATTAGGGCATAGTTCAGAGTATGGTCAGGTTATGAGTCAAATTCCATAGGGTAGGGAACATGTCAAATTCCAGGAATAGATTAAGGCTTGGTCAAACTTAAGTTTTAGACTCAATAGAAACAGATTTATTTTGACCTTATAACAAGATGGCTTCTAATCTTAAAATGCAGTCAGGCTGGTCCATCAAGAGATTTTGGTGGGGCCTCCAAAAATTGTACAGAGGTTTAATCCACTGGGGAAAGACCACAGACTCAACTCAAATTATAATTAAATAAATTAACTACTGCTAGCAGGCAGACAGCCTTAAAGCCAAATTGAAAGCATGCTGTACAGAAGGGCAGAGGTTCTAAACCTTCCTAATGCTGTGACACTTTAATAAAGTTCCTCTTGTGGTGACCCCAGTCATAAAATTATTTTTATTGCTACTTCATAAGTATAATTTGTCACAGTTATGAATCATATCTGTGTTTTCCATTGGTCTAAGGTGACCCCTGTGAAAGGGTCATTTGACCCCCCCCCCCCAAGGGTGTTGTGACTCACAAGTTGAAAACTGCAGGGCCAGAGGAAGGCCTTTTAAAGGTGGACACGTCAATGATATCATTTGTTTGGAATGTGTAGCTGAGTGACAATCTGCTTTAATACTTCAGCTGTGAGGAGCTGTCTCTCTCTCTGCATACAATAAAGGAGTTTTCTCCCTCTCTGGTATGCAATGATAAGTGATTTATAAAAGCCTGATCAAGCGCTTAATTATCTCAAAGCAGTTTTGCTATTTTAGGGAGCAGGACAAGGAGTCAGAGTTGCCAGGTACTTATCTTTGAGGAATAATGGGTGCTGTGGTGGTTTGAATAGATATGGCCCCTACAGATTCATTATTTGAATGCTTGGCCATAGGGAGTGGCACTAATATGAAGCGTGGCCTTGTTCGAGCAGGTGTGATGTTGTTGAAGGAAGTGTGTCAGTGTAGAGGAGGGCTTTGAGGTCATGTATACTCAAGCTATGCCTAGTGTGAAACAAATCCTGTTTTCTCCTGGCTGCCTTCAGATCAAGAAGTAGAACTCTTAGCAATTCCAGCGCCATGTCTGGCTATAAACTGCCATGCATCCTGCCATGACAATAATGAATTGAACCTCTGAAACTGTAAGCTAACCCCAATTAAATGTTAGCCTTTATAAGAATTGCCTTGAACAGGGTGCGGTAGCACAAGTTTATAATCCCAGCACTCAGGGAGGCAGATACAGGCAGATCTCTATGAGTTTGAGACCAGTTTGATCTACAAAGTGAGTCCAGGGCAGCCATTGCTACACAGGGAAGTCCTGTCTCAAAAAACTAAAAACCAAAACCAAAAACAAGAGCTGCGGGGGAGGGGGCAGGGAGGAGATGAGGGAGGGATGGGGAGAGTGGGAGGGAATAAATGAGGGGGCTACGGCTGGGATACAAAATATATAACCTGTGATTAATATAACCATAAAGAAATGACTTAGAAAAGAGTTGCCTTAGTCATTGTGACTGTTCACGGCAATAAATCCTTAACTACAACAGGTGCCTAGCATAAAACAGTTTTCCTTAGCCACCACAAATCTATTGTAGAAAGATGTCTCAAGAATAATTAGAAAAATAGGAGAATTCTCTACCCCTACTAATTCTCTAAAAGAAGGCTCTATTTACTTAAAAATTTTAAATTTTACAAAAGATGATCTTACTGTCAGAAGACAACACTGGTAACCAAAGGACAGGGGAATAAAAGCCATGATGCTATAGAAAGACACGCAACTGCCACTTTGGGTTCAGTGAAGAGCATGGCTTCAGGTGTGAAGAGGCCTGAGACTGGAAAATAATCCAGTTGAGTATATTTCTGAAATGTCTGACCATCATATTTGATCATGAGAAAAACTTACTGAATTTAATGTCCCCAGAATACCATTCTTCAGTTTTTGTTTGTTTGTTTTTGTTTTTTCAAGGCAGGGTTTCTCTTTGCAGCCTTAGCCATCCTGGACCTCACTCTGTAGACCAGGCTGGACTCAAACTCAGAGATCCACCTGCCTCTGCCTCCTGAGTGCTGGAAGTAAAGGCATGTGTGTGCCACCATGCTCAGCCAGATTACCACTTTTTAGTACAGTGGCTTGGTCACATTATTCTACACATATTTATATCAATGATTCCCTCCATTTGGGGAGTTAATCTTCTAACCACTGGAGTCTCATTAAGCTTCATTCAACTATTCTGAGAAGGCTACAGCCCTGTCATTTAGATAGGATTTAACACAGTTGTTTTAGTTAGGGTTTCTATTGCTGTCAAGAAACACCATGACCATGGCAACTCTTATAAAGGAAAACACTTAATTGGGGCTGGCTTACACTTTTAGAGGTGTAGTCCATTATCATCATGGTAAGAAGCATGGCCGCATGTAGGCAGACATGGTGCTGGTGTAGGAGCTCAGAGTTCCACATCTGAGTCTGCAGACAGTGGGAAGAGGACATGAGTCACACTAGACCTGGCTGCATCTTATGAAACCTAAAAGCCCACCCCCAGTGATAAACTTCCAACAAAGCCACACCTACTCCAGTAAGGCCACACCTCCTAATGGTGTTAGTTCGGTGTCGACAGGGCCATTTCTAGTCAAACTACCACATATGTTACATGGATTATCAACAGATATGTGTGATAACAGGTCCTTAATATGAAAGCGGGTAAAATTGGGAGTTGACTGGGATACACCTCCTGGGTGCTTGTGTTATAGAAACAATTTTTCACTTCCTAGTAAAAAAAAATAACATTAAACATGTAGAGATGAAAGGAAGAAATTTTTATAGCACTTGGCTAATGCCCAAGGAAAAGCAGAAGATTTCATTATCTTACATACCCCTTAAGGTTATGCATTTTACATACAGAGTAATCCTTAGATTGCTTTTGGGTTCTGACCCCAGGTAACACTCCAAACAATTTAAACAGAGATAGGAAATTTTAAGCCTGGCTGCGTAGGCAGATAGAATTATGGAACAATGATATTACATATTGCCAGAATTATTTTTAATTTATTTATTTACTTCATATCCTAATTGCAGCCCTTCTCTCCTCCAAGTGCCCTCTACACACCTCTCCCCCTCATTCTCCCCTCTCCTCCTTAGAGAAGGAAGAGGTTGTCCACCATGGGTACCAGACTGCCCTGGCACCTTACGTTGTTGCAAGACTAGCTGCATCCTCTCTTGCCAGAATTATTTTAAGTACACAAGTGTTGTCCTTTTTGGAATAGTTGTTATCCCGTGTCATCTTGCCCACTTGGCAGCATTATGGTTTTTCTAAAAACGGCGTGATGAGTCAGTTGTTATTTGGATCCTTAACAGGCTGTGCCTATGTCAAAATATACATTCATTCAGGGCTTACTCTTTCCCTTTTTTAATTTCTTGGATCTTGAGGATGGATCTCTATACTTATTCCAGGAGCACTTTGGTGCAATGTGTGACACAAGAGTGTAAGAACAAAACTTTCCTCCAGAGTCTCAGTGTGTGCAAAGAGTAGTGACTGCAGCTTCCTCCTCAATGTTTACATCCTGAGACTATTGCCTATAGAGATCTCCTCTCCACCTGTGCTATACCCAATTGAAGTTCTAGATTCCAGTGGTAGCTACTAGAGAAGTCCACCTCATCCAAGTTTCACTGTATATATGTCTGTGTCTGTCCTTTCTTCATTCCCTTGGCACTCCTAGACAGAATTTCAGGACCCAAGCTCTTCAGGTCATGACAGAATGTTGAGTTCTTTGGGGACATGCTAAAAAGTTGTATAGCTGTGTCATACAGACGATTTATTTTTAGCTTTTTAAAAATTCTCTAATTTCCAGATTTGCAATCCCACAGATGGAGAGGGAGAGAGAGACAGAGACAAAAAGAGAGACAGAGAGAAAGACAGAAAGACAGACAGACAGACAGAGAGGCTGTACACATTTTTAAAATAAATTTATTTATTTTTATATCAATCACAGGTTAGGTTTTTTGCATCCCATGCATAGCCCCCTCCCTCACTCCCTCCCACCCTCCCCAACCCTCCCTCATCTCCTCCCCGCCCCCTCCAAGTCCACCAATGGGGGAGGATCTCCTCCCCTTCCATCTGACCCCAGATCATCTTGTCTCCTCAGGGCTGGCTGCAATGTCCTCCCCCGGGATCTAGTCAGGCTGTTACTCCCTGGCATGTATGGGGGAGGGTCGAAGAGTCAGCCATCAAGCTCAAGACTGAAACAGCCCCTGTTTCCCTTACTAGGGTCTTCAGTTCACCAATGAGTTATCATGGGCAACATCTGAGCAGGGGTTCTAGGCCATATCCATACATGGTCCCTGGTTGGAGAAACTGTCCCATATAAGACCCTTGTGAGGCTGTACACATAATGGCTCATTAAACTCTTCCTCTTCTGAAGTTATTTTGATGAATATTTACATGGAACATAATTATCTTCATATCTTTTGCTGGTTTGGAAAGATCTATCCACATACTCCTTCCACAAATTTCTTTCTCACTGATTTTTTTCAATCATGCTCTTTCCAAATCCCTGGCCAGTCTGCCAATCCATTGGTTACAGCTCATGGTACAATAAATATGACATATCTGACCATTTCTTTTTTCCAAGAAAAATACACAACCATGTGCACTGTCCAACGTTCTGCCTACTGTGAAGATATTCTTTCACTAGTGACCTTCATAGTTGCCCCAGAAAAGGTACGTAATGATGCAGCTCTCCACCTTTGATGGGCATAGTATGTAGAACGATCAGCAAATCAGGCCCTAGTCTTCTCTTCCACAGACAACCAATTACAGGATACATTCCATAATTCAATCAATGGATGGGACAGAAGGTATTTCAACAACAATAGGAACCATGGGCATTTGTGCAACTTCTTCACGTAACTTGCTTGTGCTCTGAGGACCTGCTCAGGCCTGATCATGTACATACCAATTCTATTTGATAATGTGTTGGTGCTCTGTACATCCAACTCTATGGTTTTGTAAATCAGATCGAACCCAGCTCATACTAAGCAGTTCAAGTCACATGGTAAGCTGGTAGCCCATTGTCAAACATTAACTCTCCATGAAGGACAAATAAGAGGCCAAGAGCTGACCCTGGAATGGAGAATAATTGTCTACACTGATCTCAGCATTCATATATTCTGAAATCCCACAGGAACCCATTAATCTCTGAGCACTCAATGGATTTTCCCAGTAAAATTACAGCTCCTTCCACAACCCTCCTCAAAACATGGTCAGGTCTGTTATAGTAATACCCCACAACCTGCTACCAATTTCTATCTTAATTGGGGTTTCTCCTACTGCAATAAAACATCATGACCAAAAGCAGCTTGGGAAAGAAAGGGTTTATTTCACTTATACTTCCACATCACAGTCCATCATCAAAGGAAGCTAGAGCAAAAACTCAAATCAGGAGCCAGGATACAAGAACTGGTGCAGAGGCCATAGAGAAATTGTATTTACTGGCTTGCTCCGTCTGCCTTCTTATAGCACGTAATACTCTACACAGGGATAGCACTGCACAGAGCTATCTGGGGCCTTCCACATCAATCATTAATTTAAAACAAATGTGTCACAGGCTTTTCCACAGGCTAAACTTGTAAAGTTCATTTTTCAGTTTAGGCCCCCTCTTCCAAAATGACTCCAGCTTGTGTCAAGTTGACATAAACACAAGCTGACATAAACCTAGGCAGTACAGAGAACTTTCTGTTCAGTTCCTGTGGTGGTTGGAATGAAAAAGGCCACCATAGATTCACATGTTAGTAGAAATGTTTGGGAAGGATTAGAAGGTATGGCCTTGTGGGAGGAGGTGATTTCAAAATCCCATGCCATTTCCAGTTAGCCTTCTCTCAGTATTATGTTTGTAGATCCCAGCTACTGCTCCACTGTTAAGCCTGCGTGATCCCTGCCATGATGATCATGGATGTTATAACCCTCAGGAATTGTTGGGCCTACTTAAGTGCTTTCTTCTTTAAGTTTCCTTTGGTCATGGTGTTTTGTCATAGCAATTAAAAAGTAAGTCAATCCTGTAGCTCATTTCTTGAATGGGTCATTTGTTTTTTTCATTCTAAAGCAGTGGTTTTCAGCCTTCCTAATGCTGTGACCCTTTAATACAATTTCTCATTTTGTGGTGACCCCCAACCACAAAGTTATTTAGTTGTTAATTCATATTTGTAATTTGACACTGTTATGAATCATAAATATTTTGGAGATAGAGATGTGCTAAAGGGGTGGTGACCTACAGGTTGAGACCCACTGCTAAAGTGTTGCCTGCCTTTAAATACCTGTTTACTTGTAGGCAGCAGATAGATTTCATTTATTGATCCAGTCAGGAAGGCTATGTATTTGATTGGAGAATTTCGGCCATTGATATTTAAAATTACTATTGAAAGTTGTGTGTTGATTGTAGGCATTTTGTTGCTGTATTTGTGTTGCTGTTTGTTCTCAGTGGTACTTTGTGTTTTGGTTAATTTTACCTTACTTTGTTGTTTTTCTATAGTTTCTTGGCTATACTTATTCTGAAGTATCGCAACTCATATTCTGCCTGCTTGGATCATGGAACATTTATCTTTCTCCTTCAGTTGTGGCAGATAGTTTAGCTGGATGCAGTTGTCTGGGTGGACTTTTAGGAATTGGAGTACACTGCCATAGGCCCTCTGGTTTTCAAATTTTCTGTGAAGAAATTAGCTATTATTCTGACTGGGTTTTCCTTTATATGTGACTTGTGTTTTTAATCTCCTGCAGTGTTAAATACCCTTTCTTTGTTCTATATATTTAGTGTTTAATTCCATGGAAAAATTTTTCAGTCTTGTGTGCTTGGTATTCTGCGTGCTTTCTGTATCTATTTGGACATGTCTTTCCTTATTTGGGGGATGTTTCTTCTATGATCTTGATGAAGAGCTATGCCGCTGACCTCGGATGATTCCTCCTCCTCTTCTTTTTCATGTATGTCTATAATTCCTGCATATTCTCTTCCTATGTTTTTAATTTTTTTCATATCCTTTGCTTGTGTGGTTTAACTCCTCTGTTTTATTGTTGAGTCTGGATGTTCAATCTTCTATTTGATCCACTCTACTTGTAAGGCTTTCCCTTGATTTTTCTGGTTGGATTATTATGTTTGTCAATTCCATCTTTATTTCAGATAAATTTCTCTTGAATATTTCTCTTTATTGAATTCCAATTTCAAATCTTGAACTGTCTTCATAATTTCATTAACCCATATATTTGTATTTTCTTAGACATCAGTGAGACATTTATTATTATCCTGTTGGAGTTCACTGAGAAGTTTGTGTCTTCTTTATACTCCTTGAAGTCTTTGATAGTTTATGATTGCTCTTAAAAATCTGTGTTCTAGGAATCATATAAGTAATTCTCATTACAGATCACTTCTATAGGGCTATTGTGTTTGATGGTAGACATGTTCTCTCTTGATAATTCATTTTGGTTTTTTTGAGACTGTGACTTCAGCATGTGGATATCTTTCTTTAGTTGTGTGTCTTATGTAAAATTGGACAAGTGTAGGAGGTGTGTAACCACAGCTAGGCTAGGCAAAGCTAGTACAGGAAGTACTTGATTGGAACTAGGCCAGGCAAAGCCTGTATATGAGTCTGTTTCTGGAACTAGGACTGTTGGTGTGGAGATGGAGGCATGCAAGGGGTAGTACAGGAGAGGAGGGAGGGAGTTATCATGTAGAGATGGCTCTTAAACAATAACAATGCAGGTTTGTTCATGGCTCATGGGTCCAGAGGTAGGCCTGTGGATCTGATTTTGCTTACCTCTTTTCTCAGTATGTTTGCTATTTATGTACAAGAAGACTCTTACATTGCTGAACATATTCAATTGTCAAAAATTTTTGGTGGTGTCTACAGAATCTATTATATATAAAATCATATCATCTGCAAATAAATATACTTTGACATTTTCATTTCCTATTTGTAACCCCTTTATCTCCTTCAGTTGTCTTATTGCTCTAAGACTTCAAGCATTGAATTGAATGGGAATGGAAAGAGTGATCATTCTTGTCTTGTTCTGAATGCTTTGAGTTTCTCTCTATTCAGCATAGTGTTAGCTGTGGACTTGTAAATTGTCTTTATCATATTGAAGTATGTCTCCCATATCCTTAAATACACCAGGACTTTTTTCATGAAGAAATACTGGATTTTTTTAAAGGACTTTTCACTCATTAATGAGATGATCACTTGGTTTCTGACCTTGAGTCTATATATGTGGTGGATTACATGTGTTGATTTACACATGCGGAAACATTTCTGCATCTCAAGGATAAAGTAAACTTAATCCCAGAGGATAATCTTTTTGGTGTGTTCTTGAATTTGATTTGCTGGTATTTTGCTGAGAAATTTTGCATTTATATTCATCAGAGCAATTAGCCTATAATTTTCTTTTTTATTGGATCTTTATCTGATTTGATATCAAGGTAATACTGGCTTCATAAAAAGAATTCGAAAGTGATCCTTTCTTTTCTATTTTACAGAATAATTTGAGAAGTATTTATTTTGGTAGTTCATATATATCTATAAATTCACCCATTTCTCTTTACTTTCTATTTTACTGGAATATAGATTTTTATAGTATGATGTCTTATGGTTCCCCTTATTACCTACAGGAACTGCAATATCACTTTTTCATTCCAGATATTATCGAGTTAAGTCCTCTTTGATTTTATTCAGTGTCGCTAGGAAGCTCTCATTTTTTTCTAAATAACTTAACAGTCTCTATCTAACTTTCATCCCTGGGGCGCTCTACCCATCTCCCCCTCTTCTGAGCTCTCCCACTGCTTTCTGTTTCTTTCCAGTTCCACTCTTAAATAAACCTCTCTGTATCAGAAAAAGAAAAAAAAAAGAAAAAAAACTAAAAGCTGGATGTAGTTGGAAACACCTATAATCCCAGCACTTGAGAAGTATAAACAGGTGGATCTCTGAGGCAGCCAGGGCTACAGAGATAAACCCTGTCTCAAAAACAATAAACTAAAATAAATGAACTATCTTTAAATTTTATTATTTGTATTGCATTTCATTGATTTCTGTTTTTTGTTATTTCTTTCTTTGTGTTTGACTTCTTTTTCTTAGTTTCTAGAGCCAGAAGCTGAGATTATTATTTTTTGTTTTTTTTAAAGTAATTTATTTATTTTTATATTAACCACAGGTTATATACTTTGGGTCCCAGCCATAGCCCCCTCCTTTTTTCCCTCCCACTCCCCCCATCCTTCCCTCATCTTCTCCCTGACCCCCTCCAAGTCCCTTTCCATCTGACCTTAGCTTATCATGTCAGTTCAGGGCTGGCTGCAATGTCCTCTTCTGGGATCTAGTTAGGCTGAAATCACGGACTAGGCAAGGCTGCCCATTGTCTCCATATCTCTGCAACATAGTACTTGAAGTCCTAGCTAGAGCAATAAGACAACTAAAGGAGATCAAGGGGATACAAATTGGAAAGGAAGAAATCAAAGTATCACTATTTGCAGACGATATGATAATGTACATGAGCGACCCCCAAAATTCAACCAGAGAACTCCTTCAACTGATAAACACCTTCAGTAAAGTGGCTGGATACAAAATGAATTCAAAAAAACCAGAAGCCCCCCTGTACACCAA
>CM053742.1:77477770-77498189 GCA_028658305.1 Pachyuromys duprasi
AGGAGTTCCCTCACCTGGCACTCACAATGCTGGTGTTTTAGGTCCCAGAGTTCAGTCTCCTGGTCGCTGCATTGTTTCTGCTCTCCTACTCCTCAGACACAGTGTTCTCTCGTGGCAGCCATCTTGGATCCCCCTTCAGGTTTTGTCTTTTCATAGCGTTCTTGATTTCTTGTATGTTTTTTGTTTGGGAGTTTTCCGATTTTATATTTTCTTTGAGTGAGGAATCCATTTCAGCAAGTGTATCTTCAGCTCCTGAGATTCTCTCTTCCATCTCTTGTATTCTATTGGTGATGCTTACCTTTGTGGTTCCTGATCTTTTCTCTAAGTTCTCCAGTTCCAGGTTTTTCTTTGTTTGTGTCTTCTTTATAGTTTCTAATTCTGTTTTCATGCTTTGTATAATTTCCATCATCTGATTGAATGTGGCTCCTATTTTTTTTTTGTTTCCTCTCTGTCTATCTTTAATTGTTCCTCTATGTGAGCAGTTAAATTCTTCTGTATTTCTTTGAGGGCCTTGTTCATTTCCCGTTTTTGTTACTCTCCTAACTGCATAAGCATAGCTCTAATATTATTTTCCTGTGTCTCCGCTGAATTAAAATCTCCATTGCTTTTGACTGTTTCCAGTGGTGCCATGGTGTCCTGATCTTTGTTAGGTGAGTTCTTAAGTCGACTTCTGGGCATCTGTTTATAGATACTCAAGGAGCTGTTTGTTCCTTGAAGCTGAACTTCAGACTGAAACTGTCAATCTCTGGTCTGGAATATTCTTCAAGAAGAGCAGGGTGTTCCAGTGGTTTGATAGTGTGTGTTGTTGCCTCAGTTGTTCCTGTGGGAGAAAAGGCTGCTGGCACAGTGTCATTGTTGGGAAGGGGGAGTAACTGTGTGTGTGTGTGTGTGTGTGTGTACATGTGCTGGGAAGGTGTCTTGTAGGGGAGTGCTATGGGAGTGTATGTTTGAGCTATGGGGTTTGGGAGCAAGCTCTGGAGGGGATGAGGGTGTTAGCATGTTTAGCAAGTGGCAGACTGGGGGCAAGTGCCTGTGCAGGTTTCCTGAATTCCCAGTGTTCTTTGATCTGTGTAGGTTTCTGCAGGCTGGACTCTGAGGTCAGTGGGTGGCACTGTGGGCAGGACAAGTATTCTGTTGTGAGCTCTGTATGCCCAGCTCTGTGCTGTGTGCTAGAAGCTGTGAGTACTGCAGGCTGGTCGCCACTCTGGTCCGGAGGCTTGGCACCTCACTCTGTGTCAGAGGCTGAGTGTTCAGGTTTTAGATAGCAGCTGGGGATGCTGCTCTGGTCTGGAGTCTCCCTGTTTCGACTTGGGCTTGCTGCTAAGGGCTCCCCTCTGGTCTGGGGACTTGGTACCTCCTTCTGAGCTGGGGGCTGTGCACCCCAGTCTGGGATGGTATTTGGGGGCACCTTAGTGTGGACCAGATACTATATGTCCTGGTCCGGGGTGGCAGCTGGTGGCACTGTGGGAGGCACGTGTTCAGATCAAGGCTAGCAGATGTGCACCCGCCATTTCTCCCAGGTCTAGACTGGTATCTGAGGTACCTCAGTTTGGACCGGAAACTATGTGTCCTGGTCCGGGATGGTAGCTGGCAGGGCCGAGAGAGGCTGCATGTTCAGATCAGGGCTAGCAGATGTGCGCCGCAGTTGCACCTGGACTGGAATGTTCTCTAGGGTGTCTCAGCCTGCCTGGGAGAATATGTGTGTTCCGGTCCAGGCAGCTGGCAGCACGGAGGGCTGCTGAGCATTTAGATCAGGGCTGTGCACAGTTGGTCACCTGGAGTTTTTCCAGGTATTAACAGGGTGTCCCTCAGACTTTTCCACTTGATGTCCTCACCGTAGGAATTCTGCTCACCTGGCAATCACAAACGCTGGTGTTTTAGGTCCCAGATTTCAGTTTCCTGATCACTGCACCGACACTGCTGTCTTCCTCCTCAGACACAGTGTCCTCCCAGGGCCACCATCTTGGATCCTCCTCAGCTTAGATTATTGATCTGAAATTGTTCCTGTTTTTTCTTTCTTTTTTGGTTTGTTTGTTTTGAGACAGGGTTTCTCTGTGTAGCCTTGGCTGTCCTGGACTCACTTTGTAGACATGGCTGGCTTCAAACTCATAGCAATCAAATTGCCTCTGCCTTCCCTAGTGCTAGGATTATAGGTGTGTGCCAACATACCCGGCTTCATTCCTAATTTCTAATGTAATCATTTGGACCTATAAAATTTCTTATCAGTATTCCTTTCTCTCTGTCCAACTTATTTTGATATATAAAAATTTAAAATTCACTTTACAGCCTTATTGCAGGCTCCTCCCTCCTTCCCTCCCAGTTCCACTCTCACATCACCTCCCCAGTTCCCAATCTCCTTATCCTCATAGAAGTGGAGGCCCTGCGTGTATACTAGCCCACCCTGGTATATATAGCTGAAGCAGTATTAGGTGTATTCTCTCCCATTGAGGGCAGAGAAGTCAGCCCAGCTGGGGAAAAGGGACTCACAGGCAGGCAACAGAGTCAGAGACAGCACTCCTCTAATTGGTTTTGGGGATCCACATGAAGAACAAGCTACATACCTGCTACGTTAGATTACAGGACCTAGGTCCAGCCCATGCATACTCTTTGTTTGATGGTTCAGTCTCTGAACCCCCATGAGACCAAGTTACTTGACTCTCTGTAGGTCTTCTTGTGGAGTTCTTGTCTCTACCAGGTCCTTCTATCCTTCCTCCCAATCTTCCATTCTTCTCCCACTCCTGAGCTCAGCCTGTTGTTTGGCTGTGGGTCTCTGCATCTGTTTCCATCAGCTGCTGGGTGAAGACTCTCGGAAGACAGTTATGCTAGGGTCCTGTCTGCAATCATATCAGAGTATGATTAATAGTGTCAGGGATTGGCTGTCTCCCATGGGGTAGGTCTTAAGTTGGGACAGTCATTGGTTGGTCCTTCCCTCACTCTCTGCTCCATTTTTATCCCTGCACTACTTGTGGGCAGGACTTATTTTGGGTTGACGGTTTTGTGGGTGGGTTGGTGTCCCCCTCCCTCCACTGGAAATTCCACCTGGCTACAGGAGGTGTCCTCTTCAGGCTACATATCCCTTGATGGTAGAAGTCTCAGATATGGTCACCCTATAAACTCCTAGAAATCTCCTCCCATCCCAGGAATGCCCCCACTGATTTCTGTTCTCCCTCCCAGCCTTTCTGCACTACCTTGTCCTGATCTCCACCCCCTTTCCATCCCTATCCTTCTCCCACCCACTTCCCTCTCTCCATCTACTTCAGAAGTCTGTTTTATTTCCCCTTCTGAGTGAGATTTAAGTATCTTCCTTTGGGCCCTCCTTGTTACTTGGCATCTTTGGGTCTGTGATTGTAGCCTTTACAGTAGTACTTTATGGTTAATATCCACATATAAGTGAGTTCATACCATGCATGTCTTTCTGGGTCTGGTTTACCTCCCTCATGATGCTCTTGTTTTTAATAGCTGAGTAGTATTCCACTGTGTAAATGTACCACTATTTCTTTATCCATTCTTCGGTTGAGGAATATCTAGGTTGTTTCCAGGTTCTGATTATTACGAATAAAGCTGCTATGAACATAGTTGAACAAATGTCCTTGTTGTGTACAAAATTGTTTGCTCACAAACATTGTTGTTTGCTCACAAAATTTGTGAGCAAATTTTGGATATATGTCCAGGAGTGGTATAGCTGGATCTTGAGGAAGCACTATTCCTAATTGTCTGAGAAAGCACCAGATTGATTTCCAAAGCAGTTGTACAAGTTTACATTCCCACCAGCAATGGAGGAGGGTTCTACTTGCTCCACATCCTTACCAGCATATGCTATCATTTAAGCTCTTTATCATAGCCATTCTGATGGGTATAGGATGGAATCTCAAAGTTATTTTGATTTGCATTTCCCAGATGACTAATGATGCTGAACATTTAAAAAGTACTTCTTGGCAGTTAGAAATTCCTCTGTTGAGAATTCTCTGTTTAGCTCTGTACCCCATTTTTAAATGGGTTATTTGGTTTGTTGGTGTTTAACTTCTTGGGTTCTTTGTATACTTTATATATTAGTGCTCTAAATTGGATGTAGAGTTGGGGAAAATCTTTCCCGATTCCATAGGCTGCCATTTTGTCCTATTGACAGTGTCCTTTGCCTTACAGAAGCTTGTCAGTTTCATGAGGTCTCATTTATTAATTGTTCATTTTAGTGCCTGAGTTGTTGGTGATCTGTTCAGGAAGTTGTCTCTCCTGTACCAATGCATTCAAGGCTCTTCCCCACATTCTCTTCTATCAGGCTCAGTATACCTAGTTTTATGTTGAGGTCTTTCATCCACTTGGACTTGAATTTGTGCAGGGTGATAAATATGGATATATTTGGATTCTTCTACATGCAGACATCCAGTTAGACCAGCAACATTTGTTGAAGAAGCTTCCCCCACTCCACTGTATGGTTTTGGCTTCTTGGTCAAAAATCAAGCGTCCTTAGGTGTGTGGGTTTATTTCTGGGTCGTTGATTCCATTTCATTGATCAACCTGTCTTTTTTATGCCAATACCATGCCATTTTCATCATTCTTGCTCTGCAGTACAGCTTAAAATCAGGGATGGTAATACCTTCAGAAGTTCTTCTATTGTACAGGGTTGTTTTAGATATTCTGGGTTTAAATTTTTTTCATATGAAGTTGAGAATTGCTCTTTCCAGGACTGTAAAGAATTGTGCTCTAATTTTGATGGGAATTGCATTGGATCTGTAGATTGCTTTTGGTAGAATGGCCATTTTTATTATGTTAATCCTACTGATCCATGAGCATGGGACATCTTTCCATCTTCTATTATCTTCTTCAATTTTTTTTCTTCAGAGCCTTGAAGTTCTTGTCATACAGGTCTTTGACTTGCTTGATTAGAGTTATACTAAGATGCTTTATATTACCTGTGGCCATTGTGAAGTGTGTGATTTCCCTAATTTCTTTCACAGGCTATTTGTAATTTGTATACAGGAGGGCCACTGAATTTTTAAAAATTAGTCTTGTATCCAGCCACTTTTCTGAAGGTGTTTATCAGCTGAAGGGGTTTTCTGGTGGATTTGGGGGGGGTCACTTATGTATACTATCATATCATGTGTGAATAGGGATACTTTGACTTCTTACTTTTCAATTTGTATCCCCTTGTTCTCCTTTAGTTGTCTATTGCTCTGGCTAGGACTTCAAGTACTATATTGAAGAGATATGGTAAGAGTTCATAACATTGTCTCATCCACTGTTTCAGTGGGATTGCTTTGAGTTTCTCTCCATTTAATTTGACATTGGCTGTATATGGCCTTTATTGTGTTTAGATTTGTGGCTTTTATCCCTGATCTTTCCAAGACATGACAGTGTGTTGGACTTCGGCAAATGCTTTCTTGGAATCTAATGAGATGAATATGTGTTTTTTTTTCCTTCAGTTTGTTTAAGTTGTGGATTACATTGATGGATTTTCATATATTGAACCACTCATACATGCCTGAGATGAAGCCTACTTGATCATGGTGGATGATATTTTTTTATGTGTTCTTGGATTTGGTTTGCAAGTATTTTATTGAGTACTTTCCATCAATGTCCATGCGGGAAATTGGTCTGGATTTTCTCTCTTTGTGAAGTCTATGTGTAGTTTAAATATCAGGGTGACTGTGACCTCATAAAATGAGTTTGGCAATGTTTCTTCTGTTTTTATTTTGTCGAATAGTTTGAGAAGTATTGGTATTAGCTTTTCTTTAAAAGTCTGGTAGAATTCTGTGCTGGAACTATCTGGGCCTTGGGTTTTTGTTTTGTTTTGTTTTTTGTTTTGGTTGGGAGACTTTTAATAACTACTTCTACTTTCTTGGGGTTAAAGGTCTGTTTAAATTATTTACATTGTTTTGATTTAACATTTGTAAGTGGTATCTATCAAGAAAATCATCCATTTCATTAAAAATTTCAGTTTGGTGGCATACAGGTTTTTGAAATTAGATCTAATGATCCTTTGGATTTCCTTAGTATCTGTTGTTATCTCACCCTTTCATTTCTGATTTTATTAATTTGGATAGTGTCTTTCTGCCTTTTAGTTAGTTTGGGTAAGGTTTTGTCTATCTTGTTGATTTTCTCAAAGAACCAGCTCTTGGTTTCATTGATTCTTTATATTGTTCTTTTTGTTTTTATTTTGTTGATTTCAGCCCTGAGATTTATTATTTCCTGCCATCTACTCCTCTTTGGTATGTTTGTTTTTTGTTGTTCTAGAGCTTTCAGGTGTGTTGTTACATTGCTTGTATGAGGTGTCTCAAATTTTTTTATGAAGGCACTTAGTGCTATGAACTTTCCTCTTAGCACTGCATTCATTGTGTCCCATACGTTAGGGTAAGTTGTACCTTCATTTTCATTGAATCCTAGGAAGTCTTCAATTTTTTTCTATATTTCCTCCTTGACCCAGTTATCATTGAGTAGAGAGATGTCAAGTTTTTATGAGTATGTAGGCTTTCTGCTGTTTCTGTCGTTGTTAACATCCAGCTTTAATCCATGGTGGTCTGATAAGACATAAGGAGTAATTTCAATTTTCTTTTAACTGTTGAGGTTTGCTTTGTGTTTGAGTGTGTGGACAAGTCCAGAAAAGGTTCTGTGAGGTGCTGAAGAGGTATATTCTTTTGAGTTTGGGTAAAATGTTCTGTAGATATTTGTTAGGTCCATTTAATTCACAATGTTGGTTAGTTTCATTATTTCTTTGTTTAGTTTCTGTCTTGATGACACATCCATTGGTGAGAGAGGGGTGTTAAATCTCCCACTATTAATGTGTGGGGTTTGATGTGTAATTAAAGCTTCAGCAATGTTTCTTTTATGAATGTGGGTAGCCTTGCATTTGGTTCGTAGATGTCCAGAACTGAGATTTCATCTTGGTGGATTTTTCCTTTGATGAGTATGAAGTGTCCTTCCCCATCTCTTTTTATTAATTTTGGTTTAAAGCCTATTTTATTAGATCTTAGAATAGCTGTTCCAACTTTCTTTTTTGGTCCATTTTCTAGGTAAACTTTTTTCCAACCCTTTACTTTGAGGTAATGTCTATCTTTGTTACTAAGGTGCGTTTCTCCTATGGAGCAGAATGATGAATCATGTTTTCACATCCATTGTGTTTCACATCTCAATGGGGAATTGAGTCCATTGATGTTGAGATATTAATGACCAATGATTGTTAATTCCTGTGTATTCTTGTGTGTAGTGTAGTTAACTTCTTTGGTTGGAGTTTTCTTTCGAGTATTTTATGTAGGGTTGTATTTGTGAATAAATATTGTTTAAATTTGGTTTTGCCTTGGAATATCTTGTTTTCTCCATCTACAGTGATTGATAGTTTTGCTGGGTATAGTAGTATATGTTGGCATTTGTGGTCTCTTAGTCTGCAGGACATCTGTCTAGGCCCTTCTATCTTTTAGAGTCTCTGTTGAGAAGAGACTCTCAAATGTAATTCTGATAGGTCTGCCTGCCTTTGTATGTTAGTTTCTTTTTTCCCTTTCAGCTTTTAATATTCTTTTGTTGTTGTTCTGTACATATAGTGTTTTGATTAGTACATAGTGGTAGGGTTTTCTTTTCTGCTCCAATCTAATTGGTTTTCTGTATACTTCTTATATGTTTACAGGTATCTCTTTCTTTTGGTTGGGTAAGTTTTCTTCTATGATTTTGTTGAAATTATTTTCTGGTACTTGGAGCTAGGACTCTTTACCTTCTTCTAGTCTTATTATTCTTAGGTTATGTATTTTCATAATATCCCAGTTTTTCTGGACGTTTCTGTTGAAGTCACTACCTGCTTCAGGGCATGGCTGTCATACCCTGCCTTTCACCTAGGGGTAGGGCTATTCTCTCAGAGGCCCTTCACTATAAAATCCAGACACCTTTGATTCTGCTGTCCTTTTTTTTCTGCCCTTTCTACACCTTTCCCCCATTCCTGCACTCTTTCTTTCTCCCTCTGTGTACTCCCCTTCCTCTTCCCTTGCTGCTCCTAATAAACCTGCATTTATATAATATAGCATCATCTCACCATTAGTTCATTCTGGAGCTGAGTGGGTGATCCAGTTTTAAATTTCCCACTGCAGGTGGCTTAAAATGTGGCTGATCACTATGTTGGTTTTGGGATAAAGAGGGTGGAGCCCTGGCTTTTTCAACACCTTTTAAACTTTAGCTCTTCAGTCTGTAATGATGCAGTGGAGTAGGATCAGCAGAATTATCAGTTTATGAACTGTATCTATGATTGAAATCTTTCTCTTTTTTGGAGAGAGATAACCTTTATTTAATTAAAATGATAATAGACTATGACTTCAAGTGCTCACACCAGTGTTAAAAGAACAAATTTGGATATAATGGCAAAATTCAATAGGTAATATGATCTTTCTTATTTCCTAAGGGAACTGATAATTGATTAAAAGCTATAAAAGTACACAGGCTCCCTCCAAAGGCTGAGATTTTTTTAATCACTATTAGAATAGTTTTTTTCAATTCAACGTTATTTTTTATTTTTATACTTTATACTTTATTCACTTTATATCCCTCCTGTAGCTCTCTCCCTCCTTCCCTCCCAACCCCACCCGCCTTCCCCCTTTTCCACACATGCCTCTCCCAGAAAGTTGACTGTCCTATCTTGCCTAGACAAAAATAAGGTCAGTCATTCTCCCAAATTCCTCCTCCACAAGAAAGGCCTTTCAGATTTGCTGGGGCCAGCACCCAAAGACTGATGCTGCCCTAGGACTTACTCCCACAAGAGCCACTGACACCACAGCAGCCTAATGAGAAGGCCGTCTGTCATATTAATCAATACATAAACTGCTTGGATTATGCTTCCTGCATTAAATTATCTTTCTTAGGTCTCTGATGGGTTTGAAGATCAGTTTAACAGCAGAAACCAAGGCTTAAATGCCCTCTCAAAAATGTTCAGTTTATATAAGGTCTGAGCTTATGATAAAGTGTTTGAGGGTCTGAGAAGATGTTTTAAGTTTGGTGATAAGAATGTAATTTCAGATATATAAAAACTCTTTCCCCCACTATGCTACTATTTTTGAATTAAGACTGTCCAAAGCTTTAATGTTAATCCGATTTTAAGTAATCTCCCAAGGCATTTTGTCTCTTTTTATGAACTTAAAAAGATTCTAGTAAGCTTCAGGAGATCCACTGGAATCCTCAGGTCAAGCTACAGATAAGTACTGCCAATCAACAACCTGTTTCCCAGCCTACCTTTTCCTGAGGGTGGAATTACTCCCCTGGTTTTGGGACTCCCCTCCCCTAACTACCAAGATCATGGGCCTAAAAGTACATTGGCCTAAAAGTTAGACTCCTTGACTTTATCTTCTTCCCCTAGCATATATGTTCTAGCATACTGTTTCCTCAAGAGCTTCACTCAGAACTAGGTGCTCCAGCCACAACTTCACAGACTGCATCATCTGGACCTGCAGTTTCCTAGCCCCAGATGGTCTCATGGATCCCAGATAGCAAATAGAATAGCCTGCTTTGGGGACTTGGCCAATACCCCAGCTTTTTGCCTCATTCCCCCAAATCAACACCCCCAATGTTAGCTGGAAGTAGCCAGAAATGAATCTTCGACAGTTATCCATTCATTATCAACAAAACCTGGGATATTAAAGTCCCTACCTGCTGCAGGGGGTGACGTGACTACCATATACTGCCCTCTGCCTAGGGGAGGGGCTACTTTCCCAGAGGGCCTTCAGTATAAAATGTAGACATCTTGGTTCCGTTGCCCTTTTTTTCTTCCCTTTCTCCCCTTCCTGCCCTTCCCCCTCCCCCCTCCCCCGCTCTCCAGTGGTACTCCCTTTCCCACTCCACCTCCCTCCTTGCTAGTAATACACGTGCATTTATATAATATAGCTTTGTCTCTCCATTAGATCATTCTGCTTTATTTATTCAATCAGTTTTGTGTCAGGAATTTTTTAGATCTAACAATTTCTTTGACTGATGGATCAATTTCTTCTATTGTATCTTCTACACCTGAGAGTCTCTCTTCTATCTCTTATATTCTGTTCTAGGCTCTTGAGGAAACTTGTGATTGAAGGGTGTCAAATGGGCAGGTCCCTGGCCTTAAGACAGAAACTCTTTGAAGTTTTTTCTCTGTAGGAGAGAGTGTCAATGGGTGCAGAGTCAGTGGGGATGGATGAGGAAGTGGCTGAGGCTGAAGGAAATAGATTGGTGGACATTAAGAGTATGTGGTGAGGCTCATTCAGTCAGCTGCTTGCTCATTCAAAGTTCATATTTATTCCAATATTATTCTGGAGCCTCTCCTTACCCTAGAGTAAAGAGCAGAGGGAACAGGGTCTGTTTTGGGGGAAAACACAGCTTTTCTCACCATTCCCAATGTTTGGTTCAGGTTTGGTGTTATAATATAAATTAAAATGCCACACACAACAGATCTGGAATGAAGAGATTTAATGTGCCGGGGTAGGGAGTGAGGAGAGATAAACAGGGATATATATAGAGAGACAGTGGCAGAGTGTGGATGAAGATAGAAAGTATGGGAGGGGCAGGAGAAAAATTGAAGCAGAGAGGGCAAGAGAGGAGAGTGAGAGTAAAATAAGAGATGGAGTCTTTTATCCCAGGATGCTGTGGGGAACATCTGATGATGTCACAGGTTGCTAAGCAACCTAGAGGCAGGCTGCCTACATGGTAACATTCCTCCCTTTTCTTATAATTAAAAAAATGAGTAACTAGGGAGAATGGCAAGGTAGGAATGGAGACACTAGATTGCTATTCATGCAAGCCAAGTAAAATATATAAATGTAGGTTCATTGGAAGCAGCTCTTGGCTGCCATGTAAGGAGGTAAGAGAAAGACAAAAATAAGAGCACCAAAATATCTGGGTTATATGGTGACCAGGAGGGGAAGCCACTGCCTTGGAAAGTTGAGGGGAGAAGATGGGGTTGCCAGCCATGTCCATTAGTAGATAGGGAGTGAGGAATGCTGGGAGCTTTTGGTTCCTGGCCTGAAGCACACCATCCCAGCCTTTTGTTGATAATAAATGGATAATGGGTGAAGAACCTTTTCTGGATACTTCTGGCTGACATTGGGGTGGTGATAGGGGAGACAAAAGGCTGACATCTTGGTCAAGTCCAGGAAGGGTAGGCTGTTTTGATGCTGTCCAGGATCTGTGAGAATATCTATGGATGGGAGTGAAAATGCAGGACTGGCTTGATGCAGTCTGTGAGGTTAGCCTGGAACACCTGTGGGTAGCTGCTTTGGTGATGTCATGAATGTAGAAAACACCTGTGTCTGGCAGGATACTGGCAATTATAAGGGCAGAGACAAAGTTAAGTAGGTTAAGGAGAAGATTTCTTTTAGGTGTACATTTGAAACTTTTTGGGAGTGAGAACATAGAGGGAAGGTTTTGGAGTGAAGAAGAGAAGCTTGAGCATAGGGAACCTGATGATGGCAGTAATTAAAAAGGTTCCTTTTTAGATCTGGCATCTAAAGGATGTTGAGGTCAAGTTTAGTTGCAGAGGTGTGTAAGCTTAGAAGACTTAAAGCAGGTGCTAAGTGTAGGGATATGAAATTATCTAGGAGACACCCCAGAGGAGAGCCTTGGGGTATAGTGGAGAATGCGATTCCCATGGATGAAGAGAGAAAAGTAAATTATTTCTGTCAGACTTTGGGGAATCCCCCAACATATAGGAGAACCAGAGATGCAAGGGTACGAGCTGGCAGAGCAAGTTGTCAAGAGCTGTGCCAGGGGCAACGTGGAAGATGCCCAAGAGACACGGCCTCACCTAGTGCTAGGATTTTTGATGCTCACGAAATAGAAGCTGGAAACCATGCTGGTGGAAAAAAAGATTATTTACCCAGGGAAAGGTGTCTGTATGAAGGTCAAGGAGAAGAACTAATCAGAGCCTTGAAAGCCATGACTGGGGATGCCTTTTCTCCCCAGTGAACCAGAGACGTGCTGGATGTTCAATAGTCAGTCTCTCCAACAAAGGGGAATCTTTATGCCAACCATGGAGGGGAACTCACCAATCAGGTGGTGTTGGGTGCAGAATGTAATGATTGGGTAGCCAGAAAATCAGAGTTCCAAAACTAAGGAAAGGGGGAGGAATCCCACCCACTATGATAAGCAATAGATGGGAAACTTAGGTTATTGATTGGCAGTACTTATCTGGACTCCATTTGACCTGAGAGGTGGATTCAGGTGGACTTCCTATAGTTTATAAGAATTTCTTTTTAAGTTTATAAAGAAAATAACTTTAGACATGTTAACAACACCATTGTACTCTGCAGTGAAATACACATTGTAGAAAAAGGCAGTAGACATACACTTTTGTGTTATAGCATAACAGGGTCTTGGAAAACAATCCTGGGTTAAAAGCATGAACATTTTCTGAGGAGACTTTAAGAAAGACAGAAGCATTCTATGAAGAAGAAGGAGGCAAAAGCTCATTTGATTTTGATTTTTAATATGATTACACACCATGAAAGAGAGGCCTCTTCTTTTTATCCAGAAGACTGGATGTATATAAATCTAGTACAATGAAAAACAACTTTTAAGTCTATACTTAGAATACAAACCAAGGAAACTTAAAATCTTGAGCTTGGAACCACGATAGTGGATCAGATAGTGGAATTATTGATCAGAGTTAGACTAACCAGAGTTTTAGTGATTAATGTCAAATTTCTGGACAGTTAATACAAAAGTAGCATAGCCACATGAGGAAATATGAAGCATCCTGTCTATTTAGGATACCTTCAATCATCTTAGACCTTCCAATCTTCATAACTTGCATTAACCAACCTTTAAACACTTTCTTAGACCCCCAAACTTTTAGACGCTTTCCTTCATAACTATTATTTATCAACCTTGAAACACCTTCTGAGACCCTCAAACATTCTTAACCTGTATTTATCAACCTTAAAACATATTCTTAGACCTTCAAATTTTTTTAAGATTCTCATAACTTAAACTTTTGTATACTTGGGCCTTTTTTTCTATTTATCATGAGACATAGGTGAGAATGCTGTGAGCATTCATTGTTCTTTAGCCAAAGGAATGGTGAAAGGTTACATCTGAGATCCATTTTGAGTATGGTAACAAGGTAGACTGTATTTAGATCTGACAGTATCAATTCAAGGAGTGAGGCTTAAGGCCTGGTCTTAGCTATCAACATAATCAGAGACCTGAGAAGGATAAATTGTATTCTAAATGAATCTATGTATTTATCAAATTGACACAGATGACTAGTCAGTCAATAGTCCACTACCTAGACAGTTGTCCCAGGTCTCCATGGCAACATGGGCAGACAGTCTGGTCATTAGGTGCAGAAGATAAGAAGTCACCTTCCCACCTCCCCTTCCACCCACACCCTGGTGGAAGGAGAACAGTGAGAGATTGACCTCACCTCATTTTTTGCAACATGAGAGAATAATTCTCAGGATGTCCAGTTTTGTCCACAATTCAGGCTGGGCCTTAGCAGCAGTCTTGCCCAGTGGTTTGCATACCACAATCCAGAGCTGAAGTCATCTGTTATTGTTCCCAAATCTTCTCAGAGACCTTGGGGAACTACTGCTAGGATTTGAGATTCTCTACCATAATAAGCTTAAACATGTTAAATGCCACATTTAGCAGATTTCTGAGATGTTTGAAGGCTAGCATATTTGAGTTAAGCAATCTATGTCTATATTTAGTTACCTGCTCTAAACTACACCTTGTAAATATAAAACAAAATACTATGATCTATGTTTATGTCATATTTGGCCAATAAGTGTTTGAGGACCACATCTATCTCAAGTAGATATGCATTAAAGACTAGGGTTTTAGGTTTTATTAAGTTGGAGCCTTAAAATCATAATCATAGTCCATAAAGACATTGTAACAATTTTTATATGACTTAGTTTATAAAAAGTCCATAGTTTATAAAAGTCTAAGGCTGTAATTTAGAAACAAGACTAAACATATTTCTAAGGCAATGATCTTTAACCTTTTTGAGAGTGAAGATAGAGTATAATGACCAAGTTTTAACACTGTAAACAAATGAGTGTTTCTAAAATTAATATATCCCAATTTAGAGTATCATTGGAATCATATCACATAGTTTAATGGTATATAGGCAAAAAATTTTATGTAGAAAACATGAGTTACGAGTTTTAGAATCAGCAATACAGTAGAACAGCATAAAACAATTTAAAAATTATATTTGAATTCATTGTACCAATTTCATTGGCCAGAAAAGCCTAGCGGTGAACCCAGATCAAAGGCAGCTGGTGGTCGGAAAAATAGCATTCATTCATCCATTCATTCAGGAACTGGTAAAGACATAGGCGGTTAGACATATGTATTAAATTAGCTAGTTAATTTGAATAGACCTTTATAACATTGAATTTTCAGCATTGTAAAAATTATTGAACCAGGGTTGAATCATATATACAGCATGTTGTAAAAACATAAGTTTGAATTCATATAAAATCCAAACCAATTTTAAATGAGATTTGTTGGTTTCTTAGTCTAAAAGGAGATAAAATAAAGAGAGTTAATTATGGCTAAGAAGTTTTATAAATGTTGCTTCATACCACATGGTCATCTTAAGATGGTGTTGTCACATGGTAGGTTGCAAGCCGTGTGACCTACTTATGGTGGTAGTATTTTAAAATATCTGTGTTTTTATAGATGATACAAATACATACATACATATGGTCTAAAGGAGAGTTTGATCTTAGGTTTTAAACATTATACCCAATAATCAATTACAAATATTTAGATAAGTTTACAGAGTAATCTTAAGATTTTTTTTGAGAGCAGAAAAAAAATGAGAGAAGATTTTTATTTTTAAGAGTTAGAAAATTTCCAGGTCCCACCATTTGCCTGCAAATTTCATGATTTCCTTGTTTTTAATTGCTGAGTAGTATTCCATTGTGTAAAAGCACCATACTTTCTGTATCCATTTCGCGACTGAGGGACATCTGAGTTGTTTCCAGGTTCTGGCTATTACAAATAAAGCTGCTACGAATATGGTTGAGCAAACATCCTTGCTGTGTACTTGATCATCTTTTGGATATATGCCTAGGAGTGATATAGCTGGGTCTTGAGGAATCACTATTCCTAATGTCTAAGAAAGTGCCAAATTGATTTCCACAGTGGTTGTACAAGTTTGCAAGAAATGATCATCCTGAGTGAGGTATTCCAAAAAGCAGAAAGAAACACATGGTATATACACACTTATATTGACCTATAAGATAGGATAAACATACTGAAATCTATGCATTTAAAGAAGATAAACAAGAAGGAGGACCCGGGTTAAGATGATCAGTCCTCACTTAGATAGACAAATGGGATGTACATTGAATGTAGGAGAAAACAAGCAACAGGACAGGAGTCTACTACAGAGGGCCTCTGAAGACTCTACCTAGCAATGTATCAAAGCAGACATTAAGAAACATAACCAACCCTTTGGCAGAGTGCAGGGAATCATATGAAAGAAGGGGGAGTTAGTGAGACCTGGAGAGAACAAGAGCTCCACAAAGATTAAATATATCAGGGCACAGGGGTCTTTTATGAGACTGTTTCTCCAACCAAAGACCATGTATGGATATAACCTAGAACCCCTGCTCGGATATAGCCCATAGTAGCTCAGTGTACAAGTGGGTACCCTAGTAAGGGGAACAGGGACTATTTCAGACATGAACTCAAGGGCTGGCTCTTCAACCCCCTCCACCCCACCCCGAGGGAGGAGCAGCCTTGCTAGACCCCAGAAGAGGACATTGCAGCCAGCCCTGAAGAGACCTAATAAGCTAGGGTCAGATGGAAGGGGAGGAGGTCCTCCCCTATCAGTGGACTTGAAAAGGGGCAGGGAGGAGATGAGGGAGGGAGGGGGAGAGTGGGAAGGAATGAGAGAGGAGGCTACGGCTGTGATACAAAGTACATAACCTGTGATTAATATAGAAATAAATAAAGAGTTGGAAAATGTAGTTTTAGAAATAAGAGTAAGGCTTAGGTATTAGGGGAATGATTTGTATGTGGTTAGATTTTGCTCATATCAGGCTGCTCCTCAGTACCTTGGAGTCTCCAGTTCTGCCTCTCTTCATGTGTATACACCATTTTGCTTCTTTTTCTCTTCCATCTCTCTCTGCTTATTCACTCATCTTAGTGACACCTGGAGCTTCTGGGTGTCTGGGGTTGTGCTGAGGTTTGTGGTTTTAATGTACCCCCATTTATCAATCTTTCCTTCTATCAAATCAGCCTTATATGAGAGTTGCAGGTTATCTCATCTGTATTCAAAATTCTCAAACCTTTTATTTTTGTCATTTAGACACTAATATTTTGTGTTGACTTAGTTTGCATTCATTTATTTAGAAGTTCGATTGAATGCTTTTAAAAATATTTTTTTCATTAATCATTAGAAGAGAGCACAGAGGGATAGATCAGAGGGCTTGAAGGGAAGAGAAGGATCAAGTGATGAAATTATAGTATAATCTCAAAAATTAAAAAAAAATTAAAAAGCTACTTGGATTCATCAAAGAAATGGTGGTGTCCACCTCTGGTCAAGCAATGTACTGAGTTAACATGAACTACCTTATAGTGAAATGCCCAAAGTAACTTCATCTGTTCCCAGCTTCAACTCACTCCCTGTTGTGCTTTGCCTCACTGCTCTTCAACACGTCTCCACTCCTACCCAAGCTAAAAGCATCTTTCTGAGCAGAGCATTCTCACTCAGGCACCTGCAGTTTGGAGAGGTTTATTGTTTTAGTAAACTGATCTGAAACCTTTGAAACTTTTGGCCTCCTGTTTGCTCTAGCATGATGTAATTGTGAGGCTTTGTTGTTGTTTTTGTTTTTGTTTGTTTGCTTTATAAACACTTCTCTGCCTTGCTTCAGCAGATAGTTCTTTGTGGCAGGAGGCTGGTTTGCAGCTTAAGTAAAGGAGTCCTATTTGCCTTATATGTGTGGAGGTCTGTAACTTTCTTATGTGTACTAAAATAAGTGTCATAATAACAAATAAATAAATTAAGCTTGAAATCTTACATAATAAATTAAGCTTGGTTTCTATATATTCTGCAACCAAAGTAAGTGGTGTCTTATCATTATATATGGTGGTTAACTACCGACAACAGTGATAGCTTCTGTTGTTCTGGAGACCTCTGGGAACTTACTGACAAATATTCATAGGAAGGTATCCCATTACTTGTACTGAAATTTTCATTTATTAAATGATATGTTCTGGAAGCAGTATTGCCCATGCTTGCAGGATAATTCTTTTGAAGTTAAAAAAATCTGTGTTGAAATTAGCTTACTGACTAGTGAGTTTACGCAAGGCTTTTTCAGGCATCCTCAGTTTAGGTTAGCTAAACTCACTACCTCTTTGTCCCCTCCCTCTCCTAAAACTCGGCATTAGGCTTTACTTAATCCTTTAACTCCAGTATTGTCCCCTCATCTTTTATATCCCATGTATTCAGCTGTCCTTCCAATTTTATTTTAACTGGGTTGTGAGATAATAGGCTTCCATATAGAGTTTCACATCCTGTTCTTTTGGGTTACCCCTACCTCTCAACTCCTGATATCCCATATCTTACACAACACCTGCTTGACCTTTCCACAAGCCAGTATTCAGCCTCCCCACTATTGTTTTAATGATAATCTGTTGTTCCCTCTTCCTTAAAGTATGTGTCCCCTCCCAAATCTCCCTTCAAGTTTTCTGGCTTCCACTTATGATCCAAGACAAACACAAAGAACATAAGGTTTGAAGGCTGGATCTGCATATGAGAGAGAACATGTGGTGTTTGTTTTTCTGGATGTGAGTTACTTCGCTCAGTACATTTTCCAAGTTCCATTCCTTTAACTGAAAATGTCCCAATTTCATTTTCCTTCTTCACTGTGCAGTGAAATGTAGTGTTTTGGCACCACAGATTCTCTTTCTTTCTTTCTTTCTTTCTTTCTTTCTTTCTTTCTTTCTTTCTTTCTTTCTTTCTTTCTTTCTTTCTTTCTTTCTTTCTTTCTTTCTTTGTTACAATTTATTCACTTTGTGTCCTGACTGTAGCCCATATCATTCCCTCCCAATCCTACCCACCCTCCCTCTTTTTTCCTATTCCCCTTCCCTAGTCCACTGATAGAGGAGGACCTCCTCCCCTTCTATCTGACCTTAGCCTATCAGGTCTCATCAGAGCTGGCTGCATTATCTTCCTCTGTGACCATGATTTTCTTTATCCTTTTTTTTTTTTTCTTTTTGGTTGATGAACATCTAGGTTGATTCTGCTTCCTATCTCTAGTGAAGAGAGCAGCAAGGAAAATGGATATGAAATACCTCTGTAGTAGGATGTTGTGTTTATGCCCAGGAGTCTTATAGCTGAGTCATATGGCAGTTTTAAAAAAAAAAGTTCTTTGAGAAACCTCCAGAATGATTTCCAAAATGATATCATTAGTTTATACTCCCATCAATAGTGTATAAGAGTTCCTCTTTTCCCGCATATACACCACATTTGCTGTGGGGATCAGGAGAAGTCCTGAGTGAATGAACATTATTGAGGTGAACATGGCCCCATAAGGCCCCAGATCCATGGAAATGGCATGTCTTCCCTGGGTCAGCTCAGAGCAACAGGAAAGCCTTTCCTTGGTTGTAGTATGGATGGCAACAAATAGTTGACTGTTAAATAAAACCAGTACGTACAGAAAATAGTAATTGCAGGTTTCTCCTCCAGTCTGAATACAACCTAAGACTGCTCCTATGTATGGACCTCTTACTGCTAGTAATTAACCCTTCTCCCCCACCTTTGGGCTGTATAAAATAAATGCACTGAGTTTCTAGCCTGGTGGTGGTATGTCACCATCAGAGAACACTGTCCTCCTGATACTAATGTGTTTATATATGTGTTTGATGAATCGTTACTCCCTTTACTGAAGTTAGAGCAATCCCTGAAGCTGTGCAGTTTGTAATAATTTCTTTTCATTTGTACTCTTGATGATAGCCATTCTGACTAGCATGAGATTGCATTTCTCTGATGGCTTAGAAGGTTAAGAACTTTTATAGTGTTTACCAGCCATTTATATTTCTTCAAAGAATTTTCTGTTCACTTCTGTAGAATATATTTAAATTATTTTATTTCATTTTTATATTAATCACAGGTTATGTACTTTGAATCCCAGCCGTAGCCCCCTCCCTCATTCCCTCTCAGTTCTCCCATCCCTCCTTCATCTCCTCCCTGCTCCTTTCCAAGTCCACTGATAGTGGAGAACCTCCTCCCCTTCCATCTGACCCTAGCTTATCAGATATCATCAGGACTGGCTGCAATGTCCTCCTCTGTGTCCTAGCAAGGCTGCTCCTCTTTTGGAGGGGTGAGGATCGAAGAGCCAGCCATTGAGTTCATGTCAGAAATAGTCCCTGTTCCCCTTACTAGGGTACCCACTTGGATACTAACCTACCATGGGCTATACCCGAGGAGGGGTTCTAGGTTATATCCATACATGGTCCTTGATTGGAGAAATAGTCTCATAAAAGACCCCTGTGCCCTGATATATTTAATCTTTGTGGAGCTCCTATCCTCTCCAGGTCTTACTAACTCCCCCTTCTTTCATATGATTCCCTGCACTCTGCCAAAGGGTTGGATATATTTCTTAATATCTGCTTTGATACACTGCTAGGTAGAGTCTTTCAGAGGCCCTCTGTAGTAGACTCCTGTCCTGTTGCTTGTTTTCCCCTACATTCAATGTTCCTTATTCTATCTAAGTGAGGACTGATCATCTTACCCCGGGTCTTCTCTCTTGTTTATCTTCTTTAAGTGTATAGATTTCAGTATGTTTATCTTATCTTATATGTCTATATATGTGAGTATATACCATGAGTTTCTTTCTGCTTTTATTGATACCTCACTCAGAATGATCATTTCTAGGTCCCACCATTTGCCTGCAAATTTCATAATTTCCTTGTTTTTAATCACTGAGTACTATTCCATTGTGTAAAAGTACGATAATTTCTGTATCCATTACTCAACAGAGGGACATCTGGGTTGTTTCCAGGTTCTGGCTATTACAAATAAAGCTGCTACGAACATGGTTGAGCAAATGTCCTTGTTGTGTACTTGAGCATCTTTTGGATATATGCCTAAGAGTGGTATAGCTGGGTCTTGAGGAATCACTATTCCTAATTGTCTAAGAAAGCGCCAAATTGATTTCCAGAGTGGTTGCACAAGTTTGCATTCCCACCAGCAATGGAGGAGGGTACCCCTTTCTCCACAACCTCTCCAGCATGCGTTGTCACTTGAATTTTTGATCTTAGCCATTCTGACAGGTGTAAGGTGAAATCTCAGGGTCGTTTTGTTTTGTATCTCCCTGATGGCTAAGGATGTTGAGCATTTCTTTAAGTGTTTTTCTGCGATTCTGTAATCCTCTACAGTCAGTTCTCTTTTTAGCTCCATACCCCATTTTTTAATTGGATTATTTGGTTTCTTGCTTTTTAACTTCTTGAGTTCTTTATAAAT
>CM053742.1:77498689-77512908 GCA_028658305.1 Pachyuromys duprasi
AAAAAAAATCCTACAATAAAAGATCTTCTGGAGGTATCTCCATCCCTGATTCAAGCTGTACTATAGAGCAACAATAATAAAAAACTGCATGGTACTGGCATAGATTCAGAATGGTGGATCGATGGAACTGAATAGAAGACCCAGAAATAAACCCACACACTTACAGACACCTGATTTTTGACAAAGATGCCAAAACCATGCAATGGAAAGAAGACAGCATCTTCAACAAATAGTGCTGGTCTAACTGGATATCTACATGTAGAAAAATGCAAATAGATACATACTTATCAACCTGCACAAAACTAAAGTCTAAGTGGATCAAAGACCTCAACATAAAACCAGACACACTAAACCGGTTAGAAGAAAAGGTGGGGAAGAGCCTTGAACTCATTGGCACAGGAGACAACTCCCTAAACAGAACACCAACAGCCCAGACTCTAAAGTCAACAATCAATGAATGGGACCTCATGAAAAGCTTCTGTAAAGCAAAGGAAACTGTCATCAAAACAAAATGACTGCCTACAGATTGGGAAAGAATCTTCACCAATCCTTTATCTGACAGAGGGCTAATATCCAGTATATATAAAGAACTCAAGAAGTTAAAAAGCAAGAAATCAAGCAATCCAATTAAAAAATGGGGAACAGAGCTAAACAGAGAATTCCGTAGAGGAATATAGAATAGCAGAGAAACACTTGTAATGCTCAATGTCATTAGCCATCAGGGAAAGGTAAACCAAAACAACCCTGATATTTCACCTTACACTCATCAGAATGACCAAGATCAAAAACTCAAGTGACAACACATGCTGGAGGGGTTGTGGAGAAAGGGGTACCCTTCTGCACTGCTCGTGGGAATGTAAACTTGTACAACCACTCTGGAAATCAATCTGGTACTCTCTCAGACAATTACAAATAGCGCTTCCTCAAGATCCAGCTATACTACTCCTAGGCATATACACAAAAGGGGCTCAAGTACACTCAAGGACATCTGTTCAACTATGCTTGTAGCAGCTTTATTTGTAATAGCCAGAAGCTGGAAACAACCCAGATGCCCCTCAACTGAGGAATGGATTCAGAAATTGTGGTACATCTACACAATGGAATATTACTCACCAATAAAAAACAAGGAAATCATGAAATTTGCAGGTAAATGGTGGGAACTGGAAAAGATCACCCTGAGTGAGGTATCCTAGAATCAGAAAGACACACACGGCATATACTCACTCATATATAATACAGAATAAACCGACTAAAATCTGTACACCTAAAAAAACTAATCAAGAGTGAGGACTCTTGCTAAAATGCTCAATCCCCAGCCCAAAACACAAAGAGGATGAACATCAGAAGAAGGAGATAACAGGGAAAAAGTTAGGAGCCTGCCTAAGAGGGCCTTGGAAAGACTCTGCCCTGCAGACTGTCAAAGCAGATGCTGAGACTTGCGGCCAACCGTTGGGCAGAGTACAGGGAATCTTATGAAAGAAGTGGTAAATACTAAGATCTGGAGAGCACAGGAACTCCACAAAGAGAATAACAGAACCAAAAAAATCTGAGCACAGGGGTCTTTCCTGAGACTGACACTCCAACCAAGTACCATGCATGGAGATAACCTAGAACCCCTGCACAGATATAGCTCATGGCAGTTCAATGTCCAAGTGGGTTCCATAGTAATGGAACAGGGACTGTCTGTGACATGAACTGATTGGCCTGCTCTTTGATCACCTCCCCCTGAGGGGGGAAGCAGCCTTACCAGGCCACAGAGGAAGACATTGCAGCCGCTCCTGATGAGACCTAATAGACTAGAATCAGAAGGAATGAAAAGAAGACCTCCCCTATCAGTGGACTTGGGGAGGGACATGCGTGCAGAAGGGGGAGGAAGGGAGCGATTGGGACTGGAGGGAGCTACAGGGGGGATACAAAGTGAATAAAGTGTAATTAATAAAAAATATAAATTTTAAAAAAGCAGATCACATACTTCCAACATATAATATCACAGAATATATATTACCATTCCAGTAGAAAGGGAGCACACTGAAGAAATACTGGACCAAAATAAGACCAATAATCAGCAGGGGGAACTCCAAACTCTGCATCTCCATGCTTGATGTCAAAGTGCTTGCCAGATCTTCAATTCCTTTCTGCTTTGTTGAATGCAACACACTTCATCTTCTTGAGCTTGTTCCACTTCCCATCAGCAACTTTCCTCAGCAGATATTCCACAGCTCTGGCATCTCCAACATCCTGGCATCTCCAGTAAAACCCAGTCTTTATTTTCACAGCTTCACACAATGGCCTCCCTAGGCCTCCATGCAGAGACATGGCTGGCACCCACATGGCCTTGACAGCTTTCTTTAGTTGCAGAGGAAGATTTCATAATCCCTTTATTATATCTAAAGACTCTATCTAAATGACTCTGAAGCCAGAACCTCCTGGTTGAAGCTGCTATGTTTTGCTGCTTATTGGACTGGAACATGGCTCCCTCCTTCAATTCCATCTGCATCAGCTTTCTGGTTTTGATGCTTTCCTTCACTGCCTGAGCTTAGCTGTCCTGAAACTCACTTTGTAGACAAGGCTGGCTTTGAACTCAGAATCTGTCTGCCTCTGCCTCCCAAGTACTGGAATTAAACTCATGCACCGCTTTGCCCGGCCTTAAGTTTTTCTTTAATTCCTTCATAAATTATAAGTTTAGATGAGTGAGGTCTTGCCTTGAGGTCACAACTCTTTTTTTTCCAGTTTGGATCAGGTTTTTCTTTAAACTTTTTATCTCCTTGAGCACTGGACTTAGCTCAGTTTACACTTTCTGGTGTTCTTTTTGCCTCAAACTGTACATTTTGAATTTTTTTTTACTCAGCTTGCTCCTATTCATTATAGATCTGCATAAGACTGGCCACTAATACCCACACAACACTGAAAATACAAGGCTATTTTTGAAATCTCTTCTGCCAATGGTGTTAATCCAAAACTCTTCAGTTTAACCTTAGCCACACTTTTTGAACAAGGGAAAAAGAAGCCACATTCTTTGCCAAAATATCACATGAATGGTCTCTAGGGCACATACTAATAATCTTGCCTTCTGAGCTTTTTTTAGTTGGAACACCACCACAGTCAAATGACCCTCAGCACCACTGTCTTCCATACCCCTCTAGTATGACCCATTAAGCCCTGCTTAAAGAATTCAACTTCTTTCCTAATCCAAAGCCCCACAGTTCACATTCTTCCAAACAAAAGCATGGCCAGGTCTAACACAGCATTACTGCAGTCCTTGGTGCCAACTTCTATTTTAGTTAGAGTTTCTATTGCTATGAAGACACATCATGACTATGGCAACTCTTATTTTTTTTAAGAGTTTAATTGGGGCTGGCTTACACCTCATAGGTTTAGTCCTTTATCATTACCATAGGAAGAATGGTGGCATACAGGCAGACATGGCGCTAGAGAGATAGCTGAGTATTCTACATCTGGAACCACAGGCAGGAAGAAGAGAGAGACACTGGGCCTAGCTTGAGCTTCTGAAACGTCAAAGACCACTCCCAGTGATACACTTCCTCCAACAAGGCAATATCTACTACAACAAGCTCATAAGTACTCCAACAAAGCCACACCCACTCCAACAAGGCCACACTTCCTCTCTGCTGATGAAGTATTCAAATCTACAGACCTGTGGAAACATTTCTATTCAAAACACCACACCTAACAAATGTCCTTGGAATTTTTTTTTTTATTTTCTTGCCTGTCTTCTTCCTCTAGTGAGAGTGAAACTACCCCAACTATTTTCATTATATTATAATAGTATCAACAGTCTCACCTTTTGTATGTTATAGATGTTATTTCACTCAAGCAGCACACTCCAAGGATGTATGCTGTCATTACAGGGCTGTCTTATGTTCTCAATCCTTGACATCTGTTATGTTTTATTATGGACTCCCAGACTGACCCTTCTTTGAGGTGTTCTGTTGTTTCTTCTACAATGCCCCTTTTGCAAGCACAGAAGCAGTGATAGTGGTCTGTACCCTAAAACCCCCAAGAACAGATAGGGTGACCTTTGAGAGGGGAGAATGAGAAACTAGGAGTTAGATTCCCTGATAGGCAGGCTGGAAGAGGGAGCAGCTATAACTAGATAATAAATATTGTGAACTTCCAAGATAGCTGGCTTCCTCCTCACCTCCTGACCTAAGAGAAAGACCTGGCAATTTAAAACAAAGGCATTGTGGGCTTTTTCTACCAACAGTAGAAACACCTGCTGATGGAATGGTTTCACAAATTCATGGTCAGATTGGGATGTATTTACAGAACAGCTATGGACGAATCAACCATCTTGTCTTTCTTCAATATGATCAACTATAAGTAGGGGAAGTAAGACCTTTCTAAGACTTAAAGAAAACCCAGACCTCAAGGAGAAGCTGGGCTTTGGCTTTCCCAGTCTCTTCTCCGCTTTGTGCAGGGTCTTGCTTTCTGTTTGGCTGTAGTATGTGTGTATTTCCTCAATCCTAGTGTTTGTTTACCAGCAACAAACACCCTTGTTTACAGCTTTAAAGATGGTGCAACCTGGGAGAATGGAAATGGACTAAAGTTCCATGCAATAGCAAACTTTATTCAGAGCCTCAGACAATTTATACTCTGATGGTTAAGAGGAGTAAAGTGTACACTCATAAAGGCAAACTGCACCGTGCAGAAACATGCTTTTCCATAGAGGTATATAAAACAAATAACAATATCCACTTGTAATGAATAATCCAATGTAAATTCACTCCTAACCACTACACCTGGGAGGAGCACAAAAGCATAATCCAAGAACAATTCCATAGTTTTGAAAAAACTGAGGTCACAAGACTCTGTTTCTTAGAGTTTTCTCACAAGCACTCAGAAATCTCTTCACACAACCCCATTCTTGGACCATGTTCTGACACACCCTCACTTTTACAGTTTGAAAAGGAACTTTTTTGATGATAAGGTGGCATTTACCCCAGGTTATTTGAATCATGTTGTTCAAAAACCAGATAGCACTTAAAGCTAGCAAGTTTTTTATGTAAATGTTACAGTAGCCCAAATCCAAGATGCAATTTTGACATGGATTGGATGGCTGTGACCTTGAAGTCACTTTCCTAAGTATCAGTATCTAAAGTATCAGGCAAGTCAGGGCAAGCATCTAATTTTCTTTGCCTCTGCCATTCCTGGATGAGTGTTACTGGTGCTTCTGTTAGGGTCTGAGAATCACTGAAGAAAGACCCTAGACTCAGGTAGTATGCAAAATCAAAGAGTGTTTATTCTGCGGAAATTACCAGCAGGCTAGGATCACCATTAAGGCAAAATGGTGTCCAGAACTGAATACATAGGCTCTTTTTAGAGACAGTTAGGGGCTTTTTGTGGTAACTTTTAAACAAATTGATCAAGAATGACAGGGGCATAAAGGGATTCAGGATTGGCTTATTGTTTAGGGATTTTCCCTGGTTACTGGGGACTTTGTTGACTTGCTGATGTTTGGCTTTTACTCATGCATTGACCTTTAATTTGATTGGTTAGAGATGGCTGTGTTTTACTTTGGGAACAGCAAGGCCATGTATTCATAAACATAGCTTTCGGTCAACTTGACCTATGAGCTGATTAGTTTTCCTCAGGTTGTAGCTTTTTCAGGAATTCTTTGTCTGAATTCTGAGGGACACTCAGGCCTAGTCAAACAAGTAAAGAAAAGAAGCCTATCATGGCATCAGATTAGCCAAACACATAGACATTAAATCTGCCCCAGTTTATTCAAATATAAACCAGGCCCAATCAGAATAGATCAAGGTAGTCTGGGATGGTATGCCAGTAGACTCCAGACCCTGAAGCTATATGACCTCAATTGGGATTGGCTAGTGTCCACAGAGGCTACATGACTCCAATTAGAATTGGCTGGCTCTTTGTAATAAAGTCCTCTCACTTCAGCTGTGCCCCCAGCTCTGTCACTATCTGTGGCTATCCCTTGGGGACAAGGGGGATAATCCGTTATAAACTTAGGGGAAAAAACCTATGAGGCCAAACTCCACATTGACAGAGCCGAACCTTTTCTGAGGAAATGGCTATGGATCTATGAAATCATGAAGAAAAAGTGAAAATAGGAATACATTCAGGTACTTTGGCAATGTGTCTATCCCCTAATTTTCTATTTTTTTCCTCAAATATAGTGTTCCTTCTTCTGGAAACTACGGGTATATCTCCTGAACATAGTCTAAAAATTAAAGCTGTTGTGTTTTTACCTTATTTCCATGGTTCCTTAAAATCTCCTTCAAAATATGTATAACTGTCCATCTCTAGTTTCTGCTTGTCTCATGTTTTATGCTATAATACATAGACATGTCCTTCCTCTTACCTTTATTTTCACACTTTTCATGGGAGCATTCCTTTGTCTGACTGGTGGGAGTTCCTGGTAGTCAGGGTCTCTGTTCAGGTGACACTTGCTGAGATATGCATGGCTTTGGAACGGTGGCAACAAGTAATGAAGAAATTACATATTCACATACAGAAAAGTTAGGATCAGGTGGGCCATGTACTCTAGTGGAAACCACCAGCATCCCAGAAACTCAGTGTGTTTATTATATACAGCTTAATGAAGAAGTAAATATATAGACATATATACCCCACTTAAAGCTATATATATATATATATATATGTATGTATATATGCACACATATATGCATATATGTATATGTGGGTGTGGGTGTATGTGTATATATCTGAATGAGGAGGCATGTTTATTATATACAGCTGAACAGGGAGGTAAGTGGATTAGCTAATCTTGATGGGGGAGAAATTTCAAATTGCAGTTGTACATGAAGAGAAGCTGTGGTTGATACCTTCTGAACATGGTATTAGCATCTGTACAAGGACCGAGGAAAGGCCTTGCCATTTCCCTGAGCCTGATATGAACACTTTTTCAGTTCCATGAGTTTGAGGCATTGGCGTCCTTGACATGGCCATCCTTGTGTCAACAATACACATTTACTCAGAACTTTATCTGCTCCCACAATTGAAGGAATGCCCCAGTAACAGGGTAGATGAATTTAACACTACCAACCTTTTCTCTAAGTAATTACGTATGTAACACAGTGGGAAAGATTATATTGAGAGACATTAAGAAGATAAGCAAAAGGTTTATGTTAAAGTGCTTTGTGACTTTTTGAGGACTTGAGTTTCCATTTGCTATTGTTTCTCTCCACCTGAAAAACTTTGCTTGGCATTTTCTGTAATGCAGGTTTGCTCTTGGCAATATTTCACAGTGTAACAATGGCATTTTTGAACAACACTGCCTAATTTGTTTCCAGGCTATCTAACTTGGATTTACCTTACTACATCCTCATAATTAAATTCAGGTTTAACATTTTTGGAAACATTTTACATAAATGGTGCTTCATCTTTCTCAGTGAATGCAGTGAATATGCATCAAGAAGTTTGTGATAACAATTTGATGCGATATTACACTTTCATCTCTGGGCCACTTTTAAAGAACATGTACTCACCAATTTTCCATGTTCTCATCATGCTCATTGTGCCATAGCTAGTTAAGTTTTGGGTTTTTTGTTTTGTTTTGTTTTATTCAGAGGACCTGCCTGTCTCTTTCAGGTACTAGAGTTTATGAGTTCTGGTTTAAATCATGCATGTGCTTCACACTGAACCTCAAATTTTATTTCTTTCTGAATTCCTTTTCTAACAACTCAGGAGTAAGGCCATTTTCCCCTTCTTGTTGACTGTTTCCCATCTGTTACATTTATTAAGATAGTCTTGTGGTGTTCTATGTACCACCTGGCACTTTTTGGCTGGCGGGCTGCTTCCATTACAACAGATAATACATCTCTTCCCTTTAGTCAATATTCATATGTCCAAGAACTTCTGTTTCTTCATTAGATAAGGGAAAAGGAGGATTAATTAGGGACAGGGCTAAAAAGAGGAAGAAGATCTCTGAAAATAATAAGAAGGCAATAAGATGGCATTGTCTACCTTCCTCCATCTTACCCACTGGCTCTGGATTTACTAGAGTGATAGGTATGGAAGGGGATTCTATAGGGATTAATCTACAAGGATTCTGTGAAGCTATGAGAGCAAGAGTTCTTGCAAGGTTTCAGACTGGTAGGTGACACATTACCTGGAGACAGAATATACTGTCTCTTCCATTGCTTGAATTTTAACACCTAGCCCTCAGCCTTACCTCAAACACACACACACACACACACACACACACACACACACACACACACACACCACCACCACCACCACCACCACCACCACCACCAGCAGCAGCAGCAGCAGCAGCAGCAGCAGCTGGGTTGGTAGCATAAAAGGCACCACTTTGGCATAGCTAATGACAGTCTCATGGAAGGCCATTGTAGCAAGTGAGACAGCTCCAAATGGCTTAACATTGTATGGTTTTAGACACATGGATTTCAATATAGGAGGAGCAAGTAAGAGCTGACATAATATCTATAATGGAAATTCATGTGTAAGCGTGGGATTCCTTTTCATTCTTCCGGAGGACATTTGTGCTGAGAAACTGGAGTCCTTCTAAGATGTGGCAAAAAGCGATTGAGCCACAATGTTTGAAATGCATTATATGCAGATGAGTGTGCATGCTGCAGGTTAGGGTGGGCTCCCTGGGGAATGAACTTTCCTTAAGCACAGCAGTATCTCTTTATCTGTGTAGCTTATCAAGATTTTGACACACAGCAGGCACAAATAGCTCTGCCCCTTCAGGGTTTCATAGTGATATTCTTGTCAGGGTGAATGAAGTTTTCTTCTGCTTGGTTGTCACAACATTATGTTTCTAATACAGATTAATTGGATGGAACCAGAGAACAATTTGTTATCTTCTGGGTCTATAGGTTATAGTTAGACAAGCAAAGACAATTTTATTTCAAGAATTAGAAATCAAATAAACGTCTGTCCCTTCTGTAGACAATCTAAGCATGATTTAATTAATTTCTTGAAGGACTGCATGGACAAAAATAATTCCAGGTAAGCTGAAAATGCTGTCTTTTCTGTAAAAGATGTGATGGCACTCCCAGTTGCTTTGGAAGCTGGGCACATGAGTCATGCTTGGAGAACAAAGCAAGTGAGCTTAAGGCTAGAATGGGAAACTTAGCAAGAGTCTGTAACAGAATAGAAATGGGGCATATAGCTCAGTGGGAGAATGGTTGCCCACAATGTATGAATCCTGAGTTCTATCTCTACAAGGAAAAATCCACAAGAAAAAAGGAAGAAAGGTAAGCTTCCAGTAGTCTAGTGTTACCTGAGCTCAGCCCCATAACTTACTGTCATCCATCCATCTGTCTTTGGGAAAAATGAATTCCAGGATTTTTCTTCCATTTTCCATCTATTAATGCACCACTATAGAGGAAAGTGTTAAGACTCTCAAAGCATGTTAACAATTAGGCTACACCATAAAAAGTTGGTTGTTCACTGAAGTCTGACATGGTGGTATATAGCACCAGGGAAGTTAAGAGCAGATGATCACTAGCAGTTTGAGGATATCCTGGGCTAGAGTAAAACCCTGCCTCAAAAGGAAAGGAAAGAAAATAACTGGGTGGTGGGGAAGAAAACATAAATTAAAGAAGGCAGCTTTTAAGGATACTAATTGTAATAATAAACAATTATATATAATGTTAGCTAGAATGAAAACAATAATAAGCTATCATTCATTAAACACTTATTCTGTTCTGGGTACTTTGCTAAATTCTCATTTGGTCTTTGCCACAAAGCCTTATGAATAATGAGTAAAGAAGATTTTGCAGCTTTGCAAAAGAATAAACTGTGACACAGAAAAGCTAACAAACAGAATTACATGGTACAAAGTCTGATTTCAGCCAGCAAGCATTGCTCCAATGCCCAAAATCTTAATTACTTCTGCAAAATAAAAGGTAATACAAATTTAACAGTACTGTTTCTGCTCAAACCACCTGTTCACAGTTTGGAAGGAAAAATACCAAGAAACAGTGTATAAAAAGAATTGTGAGCCAAGAGATCCAAGTGATCATCTAGTCTGATTGCCAGAATGCCATGGTTACCACGTTGCTATGATAAAAATGCCCTTTATTTTTGCACTCCATCCATCAGCACAGTAATTTCCTATGGTGCTGTATCTAGCAGGCTTCTCGGTGTTAATTAGGACTCAGGACTACTTGACATACTCAGAAAAAAAATTGGTGAATAATTTATTGTTAATTTTGCTTGCTATGATGATTATCTTATGGCTTTCTAGATTTTTAAGTCTATATCATGAGAAAAATAAAAGATCTGTTGGCAAAAGGGCATGATTTTTCTCTTTACAATTCAGCCAAACAAGATATACAGGAAGTAGAATAAGAATAGCAACATAATGGACACTGGATAATGAGTGGCCACTACACTGGCCATTGTGTGTAAAATGTGGGGTATTATTTTTGTGATACAAGGTTTCAAACAACCCAAGCTCTGTGGTATTGAACTTGCTATGTAGCCAAGGTTGGCTTCAAACTGCTGATCGTATTGCCTCCACCTCCTAAGTCCTGAGATTACAGTTATACACTATCACACCAGGCTAAAAATGTTTAAAGTATGTCCAAGAAAATGAAGTAAAGCACAAACACCCACATTCTCCTAAGCATAGTTAAAAATCTTGGAGTTTGAGGCCAGTCTGCTCTACAATGGGAGTCCTGGACAGACACAGGGCTACAGGCTCTATCTTGAACCACCCCCTAAGAAAGAAAGAAAGAAAGAAAGAAAGAAAGAAAGAAAGAAAGAAAGAAAGAAAGAAAGAAAGAAAGGAGGGAGGGAGGGAGGGAGGGAAGAAAGAAAGAAGTAAAAAAGAAAAAGAGAAAGAATGGATTTAATAGCTTAAAGACCTGTGAGATCTGGTGTGGTCTAGGTCATCATAGAGGTCACCAAGCTATAAAGTACATGTGACATCTCCACGAGGGGTATTTTCTATAGACTGAGAAATAATCCTAGAAGTCTACAGAATAAGAGTCTGGGATAAACTTAATAGTCTTTGGGGATTTGGTTTTGGCCTGGCTCAACAGATATCACAGATTACTAAGCTGTTAACTAATACATTCCCAATTACCTGTTCAAAAAACAATTATACATCTACTCTATTGAAGAGATAATCCTGTGAGTTTAACAGTCCTGGTTTTTCTAGTGCTTATATGTGAGCAGAAGGACTTTGTGCCCTCTGCACTGTAATCCTAGAACTCAAGAGACTGAGGAAAAAAAAGACCATAAACTTAATGTCAGCCTTAATTATATAGTGAGCTCCAGGCCAGCCTGAGCTGCATGGTGAATCTCTAACTCATAAAAACAAAAACAAAGAAGACTTGGGATTGGCAAGATGGCCCAGTGGCGCTTGCCATGCAAACTGGACGCCCTGATATCTAATTCTAGAACCCATGGTGATAAAAAAGAAGTAACTCCCAAAAGTTGGTTTTTGTCTTCCACATGGGTGTCGGGAGAGGTCTCATGTACACATTACACATACACAATAATAACAATAGTAATGATAATAACAATAGTAATAATAATTTTAATATCTTAGGGATAAAGGAAATGCAAGGAACCTCTGAAAGATAAAGCAAAGATGACAGAGACTATACTTGAAACATAAGGATTAATCAATTCTAAGTTCTTCAGCTTTCCCTTCTGCCCTGTACATCCTAGATTTGGAGCTGAAAAATCCAAGAGTAAAAACGGGGTAGACAAAAAGACGAAAAAGAAGAAAAGAGGAAGAAGTAACAAAGGATATGGATATTAACCCATTGGTAAGCACCCTAACCCGGCATGCTTGAAGACTTGGGTTCCAACCCCAGCGCTATAAGAAATAACAAAGGTACAGCAAAAACCTACTCACTCTGCCAAAGACAATAATGGAAAACCTGGGAATGAGGGAAAACTTTTATAAAATAACTGCATTATTTCAGCCTAACTGCCACACAAAAAAATCTATTATCTTCCATCACTTCTGCCAGTGAGAGATGGATAAGAAGCCTAGAAGTTGACTTCCTTCAAGTTGTAAGGAGATATCCACAACACCCCCACTCGGATGATGTCAAAAAAGAAAAAGTAGGGGTCAGGACATCATGGAGTTCAAGACCACCAAGGGAAGACCACAGATTGAATTTAATTATAATTAAAAGACTTAGCAGCAGAGCAATATCTTAGCCAAACTTAAAATCACCAGATGAAGCAGGGTGAGGGAAGGGTTTTGTTTATTTGTTTGTTTTAAGATGAAAACCACAAGAAGATCTTGAGTACCTATACAAGAAAACCAAGAGCTTCTTTGATCTGCCCAGATTAGGTAGTCAAGGCAACCTCAAATAGTACTTGACCCTTTGCAAGTCAAGTATTATAAGCAGGTTACAGAAGCCAAAAATCAGAGAAGTTAGGTGTGTCATAACAAGTAAAATGTACATCACAGATGTACATTTCTGGGTAGGGATCACTGAGTCAGAGTTACTGGGAAATTGTCTTCCAAGAACTAGAATCAGAAACAAATGGGTAGTGGCAAGATGGATGCGAAGCATAAAACAGTTTCTGTAGCTATCAGAAGGACTTTGATTCAAATGGGCTTATAAGAAAAAACAATACCATGGGTCAGTAGAGAAGACATGAAAAGCTATGACTCCCACTCACTCTGAAGAGTAAAGTGAAGTTAACTCTTGGATGTCACCAGAGACTGAGTAGGGAACATGGATTTCTACTTACTTCCTCCTCCTTCCCTTCCTCTTTTTTCTCTTCCTCCTCCTCCTGGCAAGACTCTCTGAAATTTATTCAGCAGTTCTGGTCTAGAAAAAGGGTTTGGGACTCTTGGTGGTGATGCTCAGCTTGTACTGGTATTATAACAGCATGTGATGTGGCAGTAGGAACTTGATCTTGGATTCCTGGAACTGCATGATGGCCAGCCCATGGCACTTGCCCTCTGCAACCCTTTCATCCTTTATGATCTGGATGGAGTATGCATGGGCATAGTGCTAGGAGTCTATGTTGTGGTGGCACTGGATCCAGCCATGATCAGGATCCAATACTCATGGTGTATAAATTTCTGTGTTATTGTGGGAGTCTTAGTGCAGCCAGAGGCTGAAGCTCTTCATGTTCAGTGGCAACTTTTCAAAACCTGTCCACAACACTATCTGCCTGGACAACATCTTCATCTTCTTCAGCTGTGACATGAGGTACCAGAAGCTGAACTTGGCCACCACATGGTTGGGTCTGAAGCATATGAGGTACACTGTTGGCATGTGGCACTTCTTAGTAGGCAGGCAGTACCCTGACACCCTGTATTCCTGAAGTGTGCCTGAAGTTTTCATTGCATGCCACTAGCATTTACTTCCTTTCAGTGGACTTCTATTTTCTTGTCTGTTTCTTTTTCGAGACAGGGTTTCTCTATGTTCTAAACTCTCTATGTAGACCAGGCTGACCTCAAGCTCACAGAGATCTGCCTGCCTCTGCCTCTTGAGTGCTGATATTAAAGACATGCACCACCACTGCATGGTGGGACTTCTACTTTCAACTGGCAAAAATGAGACAATGTTCTTTCCTTCCCCTTAGTGAAATGCAGTTCAAGCTAAAGGTTTAAGTAAACTGCAGCATCTCCATGATATATCAATTTTCACTTAAAAATTAGTCAATATAAAAACTCTTTGAAATATTGAAGGCAGAACAGGATATCTACATGGAAAGGGATAACAATGAGCTTTTACCTTACAACATATATAAAATGTAGTTTAAGGGCCCAGTGAAATCACTCAGTGAGAAAATATTTGCCTGAGTTCAACTCCCAGAACCCAAAGAAAAGTAGAAAAAGAGAACTGACTTCATAAATTTGTCTTTTGACCTCCACAAGTGAGCTGTATTATGTGTGTCTACACTCAGCCCCCCAAACGCACAAGTGCAAACACACACATATGCACACACAATAATAAATAAATATCATTTAAAAGATCCTGCCATCAAATGTTTTAGATTGTTGTGGTAGAGCTGTTTTCTCTGGGTATGACTTGGTTATTGGCTATGATGAAGCACAATACTCTCATCTGTAGTTCTGGCAAGGAAATAAAACAGTACACCAACAGTTAAATACGTAGTGATAACAATGGGACAATTAACAATATCCCTAGAAGAAAAGAGGATTGACAGACCTTTAATTAAGATTCTAGTCACTAACAACCCAGATGTCCCTCAGTTGAGGAATGGATACAGAAATTGTGGTACTTTTACACAATGGA
>CM053742.1:77513958-77537903 GCA_028658305.1 Pachyuromys duprasi
TTCTCACCGCTCCTTCAACTATAGACTCGAGCTCGAAAACAAACCAGTGGTGTCCATAACTTTATCCTTGTATCTCAGGCCCCATGTTGGGCGCCAATTCTGCCGGAGCCCGCCAGCAGAGCAGAACGGGGTTCTGAGTCGGGAGTGAGGATTGAAATTAATAATGTACACTACACATATTATGTTCTGAGAGGCTTCTGGCCGCTTGCTCATGGCTCCAATGAGCCCTATAGTGTCAATATGCTCTGTATCCGAAAAGCGGCGAGAGCAACCAGCCTTCTTTGTTTATACAAACAGTTTACACAAGGGGTTAATTTTTACAAGGAAGTGAGGCAGAGTTGAGACTTCAAATAAGCTCTCCCACCTGCTGTCAGTAAACAAAAGGCAAATGGACTTGCAAATCTTTCCCTGTCTCCAAGGGAAGGCCTGGAAAAAAACCTGTCTTCATGTGCTGAGACTAGCATTTCAAACAGCCGCCAAAGCAGCTATGACGCAGCTCACCACAATCAACTCTTTCCACCAAGTGAAAGGGTTGTTTTTTAATTATCCATAGACTTCCCAACAAACATTATGAGAAAAAGATCATGAAAACAGACCCATTCTCAGTAGCCTCAAAAATTATCTAGAAGTAAACCTAATCAAGGAGGTGAAAGACCTTTCCATTGAAACCTTAAATCTCTGAAGAAAGAGATTGAGAAAATACCAGAAGATGAAAATTCCTTACATGCTCATGTAGTGGTGAAATTAATATTGTGAAAGTGACCATCCTACCAAAGTCAACTTACAAATTTAACACAATCACAGTAAAAATCCCCACAACACTCTTAACAGAAATAGAAAAAAAATCCTAAAACTCAAATAAAAATACAAAAACCTCATACAGCCAAAGCAATCCCAAGCAGAAAGAATAGTGCTGCAGGGATAATCATGCTAGAGTTCAAGCTATATTGCAGAGTTATAGTAATAAAAAAACAGTGTGGTCCAGGTGCAAAACCAAACATATAGATCAATAAAACTTAACAAAATACCCAAGCATGAGTGTATATAATTACAAATATCTCATATTTGACAAACATGTTAAAATACTCATCTTCAACAAATGGTGCTGGAAAACTCAATGTCCACATGCAGAAGAACAAAATCAGACCCATATTTATCACCCTGCACAAAATTCAGCTCCAAATGTATCAAATATCTCAATGTGAAAGCCAAAACAAGGAATCTTTAAGAATAAAAATAGGATATGCCCTGCAAAATACAGGTGTAGAAAAGGACTTTCATTTACTCAGAAATTAAAGCCAATGGCTGACAAATGGGACCACATAAAGTTAAAGGCTCCTGGACAGCAAAGAAAACAGTAAAACCAGTAAAGTAGAAGCCCACAGAGTAGGGAGAATCTTTGTCATCTATATCTCTGACAAAGGATTAATAACCAAAATAGACAAAAAACTAAAAAAAAGAAAGAATCAAGAAAACAAATGATAATCTGGACAGAGAATATTCAGAGGAAGAAAAAAGTAGCTAAGAAATAGGTGTAAAAATGTTTAATATCCTTAGTAATCAGGAAAATACAAATTAAAACTAGTTTGAGATCTAGACACCATGGCACACACCTGTAATCCCAGCACTCAGGAGGCTGAGGCAGGTGGATCTCTGAGTTTGAGGCTAGCCTGGTCTATAGAATGAGTTCTAGGACAGTCAAGACTACACAGAGAAACCCTGTCTCGAAAATCCAAAATAATAATAATAATAAATAATAATCTAATATGATACTTCATGTTCCCCAGCTAGAGTGGCTAGTATAAAAACAAAACAAAAAAACATAAACAAAAACAAAAACAAAAAAACAAAACAAAAGAAAACCTGACACAGAATGATGGCAGGATTCAAGGAAAAAGGAACAGTCATCCAGTGAGAGTGAAAACTGGTAAAGCCTGCTGGAAATCAGCATGGATAATTCTCAAAAAGATAGAAGCAGATCTACCACATGACTCAGCTACATGACCCCACTCCTTGGCCTATACCATAGGACTTGCTGTCTTACAGTGCTACTTTGCTTGCTCAGTCATATTCATTGCTGTTCTATTCACACTAGTTAAAAAATGGAAACAACTCAATATCCTTCAACTGATGAATGGATAATAATAAAAAAATGGTGTCACACTTCCACAATGGGATTATACTCATCTTCAAGAAAAAATGAAATTTTCTGCTAAATTGATGGAATTAGAAAATATATTGAGTAAAGAAACCCAGGCCGGAAAGACAAATGCTCTATGTTCTCTTGTATTTGTGGTTCCTGGCTCTGAAATCTTAAATTTGAGACTATAACATACACTAATCACAGAAGCCAGGAAAGTAAAATGTGACTTAATTTGATTTAGACCAAGAAAAGCACCAGTGAAAGGCATGGGAAGTGTTCCTTTGAACTCTTGGTTGGGGAGTCCAAGAGACTCCCAAAACATTATAGGTTATTGTTGGCACCCGTAGTCATCTTAAAAGTAAGACTGCTGCTGAAGATACCACATATTCCAGACACAAGATTTGGAGGAATTTGGAGCTGGAACTGACCTGGAAGACTTCTCCCTGAATACTAAACCTTATGGCATCAAAAGGTGCTGTACAAAGCTGCCAGGAATAAAAAGCAATCAACAGTTCTTCTCAAATGTAAAACCTATGAACACAACAATGACTGGCCTGTCAAGATATCACCAATGGTAAAATTGTGGCACTTTTATCTACCTAATTGTCCTTTATGGTTCACTAAGTCAGGGGAAATTCAGGTCTGTTACCATAAACCTAGCCAACTCCCCATGGCTGAAGAGATTTAAAAAAACTCTAGAGGAGAACCTACTACTTCCATTTTCCTAATCCAATGAAATTTCTCTTTTCTAAATTATCTATATACTTATCTAAATACTTAACCATTCTTAACCTGCATGTAAGTATAGTATTCACAACTCCTCACGAAACTTCTCTTTGCAGCAGATGGAGATTATTGCAGAGATCCATAGCTGATCAAAATGCAGAGTACAAGTAACTGTGGGTTCCTCGGTCACAACTGGTAGATCTGCAATGAAGTTCCTGCAGCTAAAGCCCAAAGGAAATCATAAAAGAGGGAATAGAAAGACTGTAAAAACCCAAGGCCTGGGATGTGTCCAGATAGTGTCTTCTAGACATGGCCAGGAAGCCATTTAATTTACTCATTAAATCTCAACAATACAGCTGTCTAAACAAGACTAGCAGAATGATAATACCAGGTGACATGCCATCATGGATGGGGGAAATTTCACAAGGCTCCACTCCCAGGTGAAGCGTTACAGGCAATCAATGGCCGTTAAAAATCGAAAAATCAGTTTTCTCCATGGATGAGCCCACTGATAATTTATCCAATTCCAAGTGTTCAGCCTTAAATGGACACATACATACATGAGCAACGGTAAATAGACTCACTATAAATACATTGTTATAAATATGTATGTATGCATAAGTAATAATAATTACAGAGAAAGAGGTCATAATTTATTTCAGAAGAAGTTGGTGAGGACATGGGAAGGGTTGGAAGGTGTGGAAGGAGGAGTGGTAATAATGTTAATACAGTACACAGGAATGACATTCTCAAAAACAGAAAAATATTTAACTTATAAAAATAAAATAAAACTACAACTATTGGTTAAAGGGTGAATGTGGTAATGGCAATGTGAAGCCCTGGGCTCAGCTCTGTTTTGAAGGGTGACATCAAGTTCTGGGGCAGTGTTCAAACTTGGGTATAACTTATAAATACCATGTAATTTTTTTTTCCATATCAAGAAACCAGTGTACTAATAATATTTAATACACATTTTTAAATTGTCTTACTTTCTTCTTAAATTCATTTGCAGCCTTTATAACATCACAGATTTAATGACCTAGGTCTATTTTTCTAATTAATATTAGCATGTATCTGCAGCTATTACAATTGAAAATTTGCTTCTGGCAATGCCCGTTTGTCTCATGTCCTTGTACTAAAGAAATGATACTCTATAGAACCAAATAACTGGGAAAGTATTCACCCTTACTCATTCTGTTGTCAGATGGAAATACTAAGAGAACCAAAAGAGTTAAAGGACTTGCCCAAGTCCACTCAGTGACACTGGCAGCACTGTGACGTGAACCCATGTTAACTGATTCCTAGCCCTTTAGTTCTTTCCAGAATTCTCTACAGGAAGGAAAGAAAAAAGGAGTGGGAGGTGGGAGAAAAGGAACTGTTTCCTTAGTGAGCTAGGACTGGAACTGAACTTGTAGGTCAGGAGGGCCAAGGTCTATTGGATAGAATGATTTCCCATGTTTCTATTTTGTCCCAAAATACTTGAGATGCCCAGTCTACCTAAACCAAAGCCCATTTACTCATACACTCAACATAAATTTAGAAAGTGCTTGTCATGTGCTCAGAGGCACACAGAAAAGATCTCATGTCCACTGAGACAAATAGGTCAATATATAGTTTATTAGAGTGCTTCTAGAACACACAGGAAGGCTTATTATGGTTGGTGAAGGGAAGAGAATGTGTACAAGCCTTACCATGTGTATGTACATCAAAATTAATCAAAAGTTCATTGTTTCCTTCTTCCAGTCATGGGGTTTGATGTTAAATACTCTTCAAAATCTAGGGTTGGCAAATCACTGCCAGCTAGAGGTCATGATGATGACGAAGGACTCTAGTTAAGAAATAATCACTGGGAATTGTAATTATAACTAATATATGATCCTTTCTCTCAGTCCTTTCTCAATATGCAAACACTGAACCTACCATACAAAGGAGAAAGGCTGAGGATTTGGCTGTTGGTAGAGGGCTTTCTTAGTGAATGTGAAGTCCTGGTATCAATCAGCAGCACAATATAAATCAGGAATTTTGGTATATGACAATAGACTGTATTTACAGCTCTTGGGATGTAAGATCAGGCTGGGTTACAGGAAACCCTGTCTCAAAAGAGAAAAAAGGGAGAAGAAGGAAGGAAGGAAGAAAGGAAGAAAGGAAGGAAGGACAGAATTGATCAGGAGAGACTTAATCCCAACAGGGAAGGAGGGGAGAGAGGGAGGGAGGAAGGACAAAATTGATCAGGAGAGACTTAATCCCAACAGTACTGGGCTGTGGGCTACAGTTCCTTCCACCCTCTTCCCACCTGGAACTTATTCTTGAAACACATTAAAAAGGAAGTACTGGGGATGAGTTTTGTAACCACTTATTGTCATTCCATTTGACTTTTTCTAGTTGGGAGAGAAGTTGGAGATCTGCTCACACTTCTTTCTCATTTGTGTTGTTTCCTCAGAAATTTGGACACAGGGATTGTGATGCTGTCTGTTGCTGTTAGTAAGGCTCTTGAAGTTTTTTTTTTTATTATTATTAACATTCCTGCCTATAACCACCAAACAAACAAAAACTACAAATCTTTAAAACTAAAACTTTAATAGGAAGCTGGCCTAAAATACTGTTTCTTTCCCAAGTATTCCTTGCATTGTTTACGCTAAGGCAATTTTACGGATGTAGATACAAGGTTTGCCTGCCACCTGCACAAAATGAAACTCCCAAATCAATGACCATGAGGAGATCCACCTTTAACGCTCCACATAGTTTTCCTTGTTTTTAATCTTCTCCCTTGTTCATTCCCACTCTATCTGCATTCTCAGGGTTCGCAAGCACACCTTGCCCTCATCAATGCAACACATTCACTTGTAGTGGAAAAGATCCTGGAAGGAAGCAAAAAAAAAAAATCAGGGTTTAATACTTGGCTTTTCTGCTTACTAATCAAGCAACTTGGAGAAAATAATTTTACTTTTTTGAGACTTAATAACCTCTCTAAAAATGATGATGATAATCCCTGGCTTGCTCTCCTGAAAAAAAGAAAACTGATGTATAAGTAAAATGAGGTGCCTACTATGATAATATTTTGTGAAGAGCCACTAATAATGCACATGTGAAAGGCTAAGTGAGTTTTACCTCTCCTTGGATACTGGTATTATGGAAGCACATCACTTAAAAGAAAGCCACACAATATTTGGGCAACACAAACTAGCCGTGGTGAGAAAAGGATGGGGAAGGGTATACATCTGGACAAGAAGGGAAGGGTGTGAATTCTGGAAGACCTGGGGAAAGGAGGATGAATATGATCAAAACATGATATACAAAATTCTCAAAGAAATAATACAAAGAAGGAAGAGGAAGGGGAGAAGGAACCATACTAACATCATGTTTTAAACACTGGGAAAGGATAAATCAAGGAGTAATTAGTAATCTTCTAATTAATTTGACTAACAATTATTATCTAATATGTAGTAGGCACTCTTCCAAATACTATAAATATAAATCCTTGTCCAAATAAAGCTCACGTTCTAGAATCATGGAGAGGACCTATGAGAAGTAATTCCTGTCTTTCCAGCCTACAAAACTGTATCTAAATCTATGAGCCTCGAATCTATGTACCTTAGTAACTAATTTCATTTTTCCCACTTAAAATATGTTTTAGTATTAATTATACAAGATCATTTGTAGACCCTCTGTAGAGCCTCTCGATACACTTAACAATAGGTATCTCATTTAAAAAAACTTTATTGAGTGTCTACTACATGCTTTCACTCTGTAAGTGTGAGGATAGTGAAATTAAAGAGATATACAAAATTAAACAGCATAATTTCAGTGCTCAAAAGGTTCTAGCCTAGTAAAGGAGATATAATATCAAGATACGGATCCTGTGACACAAAACTGGAGTTGCTGGAACAAAAGATCCCTTTGTACTCCCAAAGTCTCTTGCTAGTTTTCTAATTTCTATGGATCTTCCAAATTAAATGCACACATCTGAATGTGATATGTTTAGTTGTGTATGTATGAATATGTGTATCTGAATATGATATCTGAACAAAGCTAATATCCACATAGAAGAGGAAATATGCAGTATTTGTTTTTCTGGGGAAATCATTACTTATGATAATTGTATACAGTTTTATCCATTTACCTGTGAATTTCATAATTTTATTTTTCTTAATTGCTGAATAGAATTTTGTTGTGCAAACATACAGCATGTTCATTGTCCATTCATTATTTGATGGCCATATAGGCTGTTTCTATTTTCTTACTATTATGAGAAAAGCGGCAATAAACATGGTAGAAAAAGTGTAATTCATACTTTGCAGTGTTAATAGTTCCAATAACCTGTGGCTAGACATGTCATAGGTCCTAGGGGAGAGCCTAATATTATTATTCTGCTAAATGTGCATAGTATTAAAATAACTCCTGATGACTTATTCCTACACCCATAAATTAAGACACAAGCTGGCTTAAAGTGTCAAGAAACAAAATTTATCTGTCATTTCTATTTAAAAAAAAACCTTAGCTTTAAAGATAGTCATTACTTTAGAGTGAAAGCATGGACATTTGATCACTGCCTTCGGGTGAAGGGATAGACAAAATATTCAGATCAAATGGGACCAGTAAACAAACAGGTACTGCTGTCCTAACATCTGACAAAATAGACTTCAAATTAAAACTAATCAGATGAGATAAAGAAGGACACCTCACTATAATTAGGGGAACAGTTAAGCAAGAAGAAATTACAATTCTAAACATATATGCACCAAATTCTGGTGGACCCAATTTCGCAAAAAGTGAACTTACTGGAATTAAAGATCCAGAGTAACGTCAACCTATGAATATTAGGTGATTTCAATATCTCCCTTTCTCTAATAAAGAAGTCATCTGGACAACAAAACAAAACAAAACAAAACAAAAACCAAACACCAGAGAGACATCAGAATTAAATGATACCATATATCAAATGGACTTAACAGATACATAAAGAATATTCCACCCAAACACCAAAGAATTCACATTCTACTCATGCAACCAATGGAAGCTTCTCTGAAATAGAACACATCTTGGAACCCCAAACAAATTTTTACAAATTCAGAAAGACGGAACTAACTCCATGAATCCTAACTGACCATACTGCAATAAAACTTAAAATTGGCAGCAAGTAAATATCTAGTAAATACACAAACACATTAAGATTTCAACAACTCATTACTGAATGAGTTATCATGAAATAAATTAAAAATTCCTGAAACTAAATGAAAATGAAACAAAATACACATACAACAACAAACAAACAAAAAGCCCCAAGAAACCCCCAAACCAAAAAACCCTGGAAAACATTAGAAATAGTCCTTTATGGGAAATGCAAAGCTTTTAGTGCCTATATTTAAAAATCAGAAAGAGCTCAAATAAATGACATAATGATGAAAGAAAACTTGGGAACAATAAAAACAAGCCAAACCCAAATATAGTAGATGGCAAGAAATAATAAAAACCAGAACAGAAATTAATGAAGAAGAAACAATACAAAGAAATAATGAATCTTAAGAGCTGGTCCTTTGAGTAGATAAACAAAATTGATATATCCTTGGTTCAACTAATTAAGAGAAAGAGAGGATCCAAATTATCAGATTAAAAAATGAACATGGAAACATTACAACCAATGAATCTTTAAATTCATCTAAACTACAAAAAAATAAACCAAGAAGAGATCAGCAACATAAACAGACCGATAAGAAATGAAGAGACTGAAACAATAATAAAAAGCCTTCCAATTGAAAAGAATTCAAGTCCAGAGGACTTCACAGTAGAATTCTATCAGACTATACTCACTATAATAATAAAAGCAGGTAAAGACACAACAACAACAACAACAAAACTACTGTCCAGTATACCTGATGAATATAGATTCAAAATAATAGGAGGCAGGATGATATAGAGGTATGTCCTTGGCTAGGAACTAAGAGACAAATAAAACAAACAAAAAAAAAACCCAAACCTAAACTGGGTCCCATTCACAGTATAGTATGACCTTGGGCAAGTGGATTAACATCTCAAGAAGTTTCAACAAAATGTTCCCTTTGACTCCTCCTCCATTGAGAAAGAGGCCCCAGGAAAAGCGCATTTAATCTGGCACAGAGGGAACTCTGTAAATATGTACTGAAGGAGAAAAATAAACCACCTCCTCTCTGACCTTCCACTCTGCCCAACTCCCTCACCTCTGCCCCTTGTACCCTTCCCCCTGCTCCATTTGAATGATTTTTTTTGTGGTCCTTTAAACTAGCTCTCCTTATCTGCAGGGTCAGCAAGTTACACTTGAAACTTGGCCCCTGGGCCTGAGCATACAGGTCACTCTCCTCCAACTTGGCTGGGGATAGCTGATTCTGGTCCAAAGCCCAACACTCTTTCACTCCTCTGTCTTGTGATATATAGGGTCTTTGGGGAGGGGCAGTTTGGTGCTTTGATGTTCTTATGGTCCTGGCACTGGGGCTATCTTGGAATCTGGGAACTCAGTCTCAAGGTGATACAGGCACTATTTTAGAATGTAGGAAACATAAAGTACCCCAGCTTTCTCTCTGCTACTCAGACCTCACTCAGAAATAACTACTCTGAGGTCTCCCTCATGTTTCCCACCTGAGCCTTTTTAGTTAGTGCTAGAAGAATTATCTTTTTAGTTGTGTGCAAGTTACCTTTTTTTGTCTAGACTGGGACTGCTTAATCCTTAAAGGGCCAAATTTAAAAGAAACAGACAAAGGGTATTATAAGGGCAAACATTTCCTAAATTGACCAAAACAAAATAAACCCCAGCAGGTGGTGAGGAACATCTTTTTTTTTCCTGTCTCTGGCCCTTCACTTGCTGCACAAGGTTTCTCATTGTTCATTAGTATTGTACAGTTGGACCATTATAAAACAACAGGCCTACCTCAGATGTTTTCACATTATATAATGTTACTTTCTATACCAATTTGCAGTGGTTAGAAGGGAAATTGTATAATTTAGAGATCACTTAAGTAAGTCTTTTATTTTTTTCTGGCTTTAGTGTTCTTATTTGTAAAATAAGGAATTTGGAGCCTGGTGTGGTGTTAAGTGGCTATAATCCCACCACTTGGGAGACTATTGCAGAAGCATAATGGGTTCAAAGACCAGCCTGGGCTAGTAGATGGTTCCACATCTCTGAAGAAAACTGATACTTTCTCTACAAGCAACCATCAATTTCCAATAACTCTTCAGATGGGGGTTCAACTTCATGAGTCCCTCCCTCATTCATGCTGAGTTTTGGCTGGCTTGGTCTTGTGCCAGTCTTGTGAATGCAGTCCCCGCAGCTGTGAGTTCTTGTGTGCAACTGCATTGTCAGGTCTGGCAAATATTGGTTTGCTACTGACATCTGCTTCCTTCAAGTCTTACAATCTGTCCACTCCCTCTTTCGTTATGATCTCTGAGCCTTAGGATGGGTGGTGTGTGATATAAATATCTCATTCAGAGCTAAGCATTTATAGCCTCTTACTGTCTACATATTGTGCAGTTGTGTATCACTGCATGAATCACTATCTACTGAAAAAAAGAAGCTTCTCTGATAAAGGTTGAGGGATTCACTAATCCATGAGTATAAAAATAAGAATGTAGGGGGGCATTTTGCTGCTATGTCCATGCTGCAAAGTGGACATAGTAATAGACACTTACTAGGCTCTCTCTTTCAACCTAAGACGTAGACAGTCATGAGTTTTGGGGCTCAGTTAAGAGTACCAGACATTTGTTACATTTTGTGAATCAGAACTTAAATTCAATCATAATATGGGTAGTTGTTCCCATAATGTTTTTGCCACTGTTGAATCAGTGGGTATACCAGGCCAGTCATTATTGCAGTTCACATTATTTACAGCTGAATAAGACTTGATGACCTTTCCCCACCCCCTCCTCCAGCCGCCTGCATAGCATCATCTGGTTCTATGAAAACTAACTAGTCAGGAGACTTTTTGGTCATTATCAGCTTGATTTTTCTGTCCTATGACTCAGGTACATGTTGTCTTTAGTAATAGGGTCTTGCCATCAAGTCATGGAGGGTCTGTGGTATTTGGAGGCATCTATGGAACCCCAGTGATAAACAACTCAAAAACAGGTAAACCATACCTGATACTGGACTTTTCATTTGCTATCTTATGGTACCTGGAAGAAGCATTCATTGTTGATGGGAGTGCCAACTGGTGCAGCCCACTATAAAATCCAGTGTAGCAGTTTCTCAAAAAACTATAAATAAAACTATCAGAAAACCCCACTACCATATGACCCACCTATATCACTCTTTGGTGTAGAGCCAAAGGACTCTATATTCTGCTACAGAGATTCTTACACATTCGTGTCCCTTTATTCACTTGTTCATCTATTGCTGCTCTGTTTACAATAGCCAGGAAATGTAAACCATCTAGATCTCCATCAGTGGATAAATGGCCAATAAAAATATGCTTTATACACAAAATTTATCTGTAAATAAAAATGGAATTATGGAATTCACAAGTGAATGGATGGACCTTGAAATAATTTTAAATGAGATAACCCAGACCCAGAAAGATAAACACCATGTGTTCCCTCTCATATGTGGATACTAGTTTTGAATCTTTAGATATGTATTTAAATTGAAGTGCCCATAAGAGGGCAGGAAACCAGAAAGGAGTCACAGGAGTGTTCAATGAAAGGTGATAGAATGAAGGTACTATGAAAGGGGAAAGGGAAATAATAGAACAGGAAGGGTTAAATGGGTGTGTGTGTGTGGAAGATCAGGATAGAGGAGGGGATACGGTAAAGAATAACTAGCACTAAAGACTTGAAAACACCATATAGAAACCTACTACTGCAGAAGCTTTCAGAAATATACACATATATGGGGTCTAAATTGAGTTAATACATATTTCTTAAATGTATGAAGAATGTAAATTAAAAAAAGACTGTAAAATCATAATTACATTTCTACCTTGAGCATGATCAAGAAACTAATCCATTTCAATCTTTTTACTTTAGGCTTTGCTCATGTTAGGGTGGGGGTTAAGTATACCTCTTCCTTTTTCATAATGTTCCTAATGCTTCTATCATCTTTTCCCATCTATGGCTGCTCTAATAATAGACTCACTATTGAACAGACTGCTTCTCCTTGGCATTCAGGAAGCAGTCTCTGTGAATATGGTCAATTGATTCATTTTTAATGCACCTATTATTATGAATTGCTTTTTGGCTCAAACTGAAACCAAAATATGCCCAGTATCTTTTCTCTTCAATGCTATCAGAAGGTGTCAACATTCAAATTCATTTCCCAGTAATATGGGTTCCCATCAATACCCTTCTTGATTATGGACAATGAAACCAAAGTCTTCTCTGCCTTTAGATGTCTTATTGTTGTTGTTACTGATGCTACTAGACCACCCAGGCTCCTTTTTACAATCGATTTTACTTGGCTATTAGAGCCAAGGTAATGCTGCATCATCAGAAGTCTTAAGTTACCCTCATAAAGATGAATAAGGAAAAGTGAAGGAGGGAAAGGCCATGCACTTGCCTTCTTGAGAATATTCTCAATGTACCATCCATTCTCAAGTATTTCCTAAAATGACTTGGACACAGAACACAGGGATAATGTGAACGGTCCACTGAGTTCTATTTTAGACAGAAAACTCAACTGAAGAATAGGCAAGGGAGTGTCTTTAATCTAAAATAGAAACAAAACAAAACAAACCAACCAAACCAACGAACTTACCAAATAAATAAACCATGAGCAACAGAAGGGTCTTTCAGAGGTTGTTTAGTTCCGGGAGTCCTAAGCATCCACTTGCATGCCATGACAGTCTGACATTCTGTGCCATGACATGTGACATTCTGATACATGGGAGAAAAATGTTGCTGCTAACTGGCTTTTTTTTTAAAGAAAGACTTTCTTCATTAAAGACTGTGTTGTTTGTACAATTCTATATTCTGCTGTTAAAATATCATTTCATTAATGTCATGCTAGTGATGATACATATTCCCATATGACATTAAAAGTTGGTTTTACGTTGGGGTTATAGACATTAGAGAGAAATTTTACTAGTCCTGAAGATCCAAATGTTGAGGAACCATTGTTTTCAGCTCAGTGCATCAGTATTACTAGAAGGCTTGATAAAAACTATGTGTTTGTAGGATACACTTCTAAATATTATGTTCAGAAGTTATTTACTGCAGGGGACTCAGGAGTCAATATTTTACAAAACCCTCTAGGTGATTCTAATGTTCCTCTGTGTTTGGAAAACACTGCTCTGATTTTTCCTCTATTACAAGGAATAAAAAGGCATAATTATTTGCAATGATTCCACTTTGGACTTGAGAAAACATGTTGTTTCAGTTGGAATAACACTGAAAACCTTCACTGAGGCTTTTCCATGGTTCAAAGTTAGGCAAGTAGAATAAAGAGTGACCCGTGCTGTAGGCTACTTACTTGTAAGCCTGGACAAAGGTGATGATCGTACAAATAGAAAATATTCTTTAAAGATCTGTTACCCCTGATGTATGTTGACCAAGCCTGATTTAGAGATTTACAGGAAAAAGCACATGTATTTGATGCCTGTTTTCTATACCTCTAATTAGTCCAAGCCACTTTCTATTCTATAACTACAGTTTTCTCTCCAAGATGAAGCTGTAAAGTTACTCTCTGACTCAAGAGATCTTCATTGGTGTTCTTGGGTTAACATGCTGTTATTTATGACAAAATATTCGAGGATAGCCAACTCTTAAGGAAAGAAGTGTTGTTTAAGCCCACTATTTCAGAGATTTTACTTCATATCCATATAATCCCACTGCCTTTGCTCTTTTGTCATGATAGTAGATCATGGAGTAAGCACATGGTAGAGAAGATGTTTACTTCAAAGCAACCAGGAAGCAGAAAGACAGGAAGGGAGGGGACACAGTCCCAATACCCACGTCAAGGGTATGCTCCCAATGACTTAACATTCTACCAAGGGGCACCAGCTCACTAAGGTTCTACTACCTCACAATACTGCCACAAGCTGGCAACCAAGCCTTTAACACACTGGCTTTTAGAAGACACTTATTGAAATCATAGCACTTGCATACACCAAATAAAGTCACCTGCATATATCAAATAAAGTCTATATATCTCATCATGACATTTACTAATTCTGTGAAGTAGACAGAAGTTTATATTGCAGATAAAAAAATGAGTTGCTTTAGACCACACTAGCTGGAATAGTATAACCATGATAAGAACCCAGGTCTCCAAATATCAGTGCTCTAGCCATTTAAAAAGTATCCATGCCGTCTAAAGAGGGGAGGACTGGTATGCACTGCATGTACTGCTAGAATGATGGCTTACATAACCCTGTCTCCTGGGTGGGGCACATACTTTGAAATTCACACGAATGGGCAAAGATACCTGTTCTACCTCTTACTGGCTTTGTAAACTTAATTGACTTAGCCTCTTGGGTCTTGTTTCCTCATTGCTGTGAATACTATATGAAATCATGTATGAAAAGGGCGGGGCATGCTGCTAGGCTTGCAGAAGATTCTCAGTGAGTGTTGTCACCTCTCTACCCACTGCATCCCCTTTCTAGTGATGTAAAAACCCATTAAAATGAAAAGAAAAATAGGATTTAGACAGTGGCAATCAAGATGAGGTACAGATCTCTAGGCATTACTCAATTCCAGGATTGGAAATAACACATTTTAGGATCTCATTCAGGTTCTCTCCAAGTGGATACCAAGTCTAGAGCTCTCCCAGAAGGGACAGTTGGCAATGTGATTGATGAACACCTCTCCCACTTCCTGGCTACAAAGCAAACCTTAAAACTCAGAACTCAAGGTGTCTATGATTGCTCACTCCTCGTGGCTAAAGCATTGTAGAGTTTTATTAAAATGCAAGTGTTCCCTAGGAGAAGCATCATACATATGAATTTTTTGGCCTGATTAACTTTCACTTTCCTCTTTCTGAGTAGAGTCCTTCTGTGCCTCTGTACTTTGAGGTCAGGACATGCTCTAAAGCATACCACCTATTAAAAATCCCATTCGATATTCAAGGTCCATGTTGTATACAACTTTTCCCAGAACCCTGACATACACTGGCTAGATCCTATCTTTCCCTCATCCCAGCAACAAGTTCTATATTCCTGTGTAAAATCATAGGGAGTCTCTGGCTTTCCTGTGTGACAACTTACCTTAAATTTTACCTTTGCTTGCCTTGCTCCATGACCTTAAAAAAAAAAAAATAAATGACTGGTCTTAGTTGTGGGTCAGTTTGGAGGCTACAAAAAGCAGGTGATAATATTTGCTACCCATCAGTAAAGGACCTTCTCTACTCATTTGCACAATGACTATTTTGCAGACTGGCATGACCCTGTGATCTGTGAATTTGGCTCATTCCTTTCCTGGAACCACAAGCCACAGAACATCCCTATCCTGCCACCCAATTGCGCCTGTTATCAGGTGCTTAGAGACTGTGTTCATTGGCATCAGATAAATCCTAGGAGCCCTGAGCTGCATTTCCACCCAGCAGGCAGTTTCACCTAGCAGAAAGGTTAATCAGACCCGAAGTAAAATGGGGTTGACATTGACCCTTTTGCTAGTGCAAGTGCAGACCCTTAGGGGAGGACTCACCACTTAGGTGAGAGTTGAGCTGGGCACTGTTGCTCACCAGCAAGTTAGAGTCCCTTTTCCCCTTATCAGGATCAGGCGCTCCCTTGAGAACAAACCCTCTCTTACAGAGGTAGAGCTAAAAGCCTAAGTCTTGGACATTCAGTGGGATTTTGAGGTTTGTGCCTGAAGAGTGAGTGTAAGAGAGAGGTGGGTGGTGGAAAGGCATCCCTTTGCATGGCCCTCTTCAAAGTAGATGTCCAGGCCCAAAGGACCAGCCTGACCAGGGTGCCAGGGGCTAGGCAGCCCTTGACCAAACTGGCAGCTCGATCTTGCTCTGTTGTCTGCAACCGAATGCCAAGTGTAACCTGAACTGAGGTTTGTGTCCTGCGGGGGCCTGGGCCCGGCTCCGGCCCCCTCTGGTGCCACTGTACCTCCCTTCTTTCCTGGCCAGGCCCCTGGCCCAGAGTGTGCACGGCCCGCTGTAGCTCTTCTGGGCTCCAGGTTGGCGCAAACAAAGCCCTGATTGACTGCCCGGAGGGGGCGGGCCTAGCTGCAGTCCGCCTCCCTTCTGTCCCGCCAGGGATTTGCCGGGAAGCGCAGGGGTAGGGAGAGACTCTTAGGGGTGCTCAAGTCAGTGGAGGCCTGAGTTCCAGGCTCGAGAAGATTGTGCACACCCTCTGTCTGAAGCCCAGGCTGTGCCCTCTAGGCTACCCGCCTTGAGTCCGAGCGGGAACACAAGGACTCCCGAGGATAGGGTGGGGTCTGTCACGAACTAGCTCCTGGGGTTCCCAGAACCAATCTAGCTGCAAGTTGCTTGTGAGCAAGGAGGGAGTAGACTCAAGGAACAGGCAGGGTCTTTCCTGGAGGCTTGGGGTTGATCATTGTGGGTTCTGGAACCTGCAGGGAAGGGAGGGTAGGGTAACAGGGCAGTTTCTGCTTCTTTTGCTAATTTAATTTGTTTTCTAGGGATCTGGACAAGAATAGGATTCAGTAATTTGAAAGGGGAGTTTGGTGAGGCAGCAGCGGCTAGAGTAGGTAGGCGAGTAAGAAGAGGAGGAAGGGCTGGGGAGAACAGCTAGGTTGTAGCCGCTGCCTGTTGAGGAAGAGGTGGGAGGGAGGAGGAGAGGGAGGAGAGAAAGATGACGTGGGGAGAGGAGGAGGAGGGGGTTGGACGGGGGAGGAGAAGGAGAGGGCTCAAGGGACCGTCTGTCGCGGGACAGGCTGGCCAGCTCGGTCGCTGGGAGGAGGAGGCAGTGGCTGAGGCAGCGGCGGCGGCAGTGTCAGAGCTGTAGCAGCAGCATTAGCAGCAGAAACAAGTACCAGCCAGACAACAGCTCCTCCGGCTCCAGCAAGCCACAGTCGGTCCCCTGGCCGCGATGGCGCTGACAAGCCCAGCGAGCGAAGAAGCTGAGGGGCCCTGTCAGGAGGCAAACCAGGACTATCAGGAGCCGCCGTGTAGTCCTGTTCCTGAGCCGGAGCCCGAGCCGGAGCCCGAGCCTGAGCCCGAGCCAGTCCCAGTGCCCCCGCCCGAGCCTCAGCCTGAGCCTGAGCCCCAGCCCCTACCAGACCCTGCACCCATGCCGGAGCTGGGCTTTGAGGCTGAGCCAGTGCAAGAATCAGAGCCCACGCCCACAGTGGAGACCCGAGGCACCGCGCGTGGCTTCCAGCCTCCCGAAGGTGGCTTCGGCTGGATAGTGGTGTTTGCAGCCACCTGGTGCAACGGCTCCATCTTCGGCATCCATAACTCTGTTGGTATCCTCTACTCCATGCTACTAGAGGAAGAAAAGGAGAAAAATCGCCAAGTGGAGTTCCAAGCAGGTGAGTGGCCCCACGTGCCCCATCTGGCATTGTGGGCAAAGGCGTCTTCCTCTACCATTACCCCCAGACCTCTTGGTCTAAGGCGCCCTTCCAAAGTGCCGTTCTCACTCCTTATCGTGTCTTGCCAGGGCATGGGTTGCAGGGCACTGGGCAGCATGGGCACTGGAGACCTAACTCAAGGGGTCCCGAGGTTGAGAACTGGGGCATTTATTGGTTACAGGCATGCAATGAACTTTTTGCCCTGGGAAAAATCCAGACTCACCTTTTAGGTTGTTTAAAGTACTTTGGTGTGTGTGCTGGGGAAAATATTTGCAGGATTTGGGGAAAGGGAGGGAGCGAGTAGACAAGAGAGTAAAAAGACTGAAGGGATCTGATAGAAGCATGGAACAACCGGTCCCCACAGCAGTCTGTTCCATCCGGGGACCAGAGAGCTTTTCTATCAAAAACCACTTCAGGAATCCTGATGAATCTTTGCTCAGAGTCAAACACACGGCAGGCGTGTTTGTCTACAGGAGAGAAAGGGAGGAGTGCCTTGGGGGGGGGGGAGTGTGCCTGCCGTTCTCTCAGGGAGCAAGTGGCTCTCTTGAAGCTTTTGGAACCCCAAAGGAGGCAGAGAGGTGGCAGACAGAATAGGTCCTGTGGTTCACTCAGCACCTCAGCTGCGTGGTCTCTGGCACCCTGCACCTTGTTATCCTATGGGGGCTTCTTTTGGCCCAAAATTAGAATGTTGGTCCTCAGAATGTCACTCAGCTTTGGCTTGGTGCTGATTTGATCATCCCTAAGACTGGGCACCTTAGAGGGACGTGTCTGGATGTAGACTCTCCAGCATGGGAGACCCTCCAGTGACCTTTTGGGAAACTGAGACTCGTTCGTTCTGCAGAAGAAGCCCCTCATCAAATCTGATAAGAGGTTTCTCGACCTAGCTGGGGGCTTGCGATGCCCTTCATGAAAATCTGACTCAGACTCTGGACTGTCAGGACAACTGAAAGTGCACACACCATCCTCAAGTTCCCTACTTGGAAAAAGTGGAAAACATAGTGCTCACTCCCCTGGAGCACTGAGGGTCCTCTCTTCCCAACCTCCAAAGGAGGGAACCTTGGGATTATCAAGTGAAATAGAAACCTTGGCTTCTGGGATGCTCACTTGTGGATTACTTTTAGACATGCCCCTCCCACAGTTTTCAGCGGAGGACTGTTGTTTGCAGGTTTGTTGGACTATCTGGCAGAAGGGGCTTTGAGACTCTTGCACCTCAGACCTTGTGACCCGTTGGCACAGTGTACAGGCTCCACTTGAGAAAAACTTGAGTGTGCTTAGAGGCTGCAAATGGCTCTCTCACACAACCTAGTTCACTCGGTGTTGGAGTGGAGGGATCGCTGGGCTTCATGGGACAAATCCTGGGTCGAAGGCTGCTTCTGCGCTCCCCACCTTTTTCCTGCTTTGATGCAGATCAGGGGCTCTTGGGAAAGCAGCCAGGCTAGGCCCTCAGGCTGTTGCCTAGGTTACTTGGCAGGAGTGGGTGGAGGGGGCACCTGCTGAGAGTTGCCTTCTGGTTGAAGGCAGGCTAGTGGCTGTCAAGATCAGTGGCAAAGTTTAGGCAAAACTTAAAAAGGAAGCAGTGGAGGCTAAGTTGAAGTGAGGCTCCAGGCGTTCATGGGATGTGATCAGGCCTAGATCTGGGGCCTTAGGAGCATGCAATAAAGCTTGGAAAAACCACTATTTTACCAGGAAGAGGTTCTCTGCTGGGGAACAGACTTCAAAGTAGGTGATCATAGGAGACTCAGGGGGAGGGCTGGCAGGGACTTTCCGGTCAATATTTCACAGTGCAGCTGGAGGGGGCGGTGGTGCTGTGGTCTTTGCAGAGGTGTGGCTGGTGTGTATGCCAACCCAGACTAGGTCCACTGAGGAGCTGGAGTTACTGGCTTAAACTATGGAGAGTATAGCTCAAGGAGAGATGGAAAGGAATTTTATATGTCCCAAGGGTCTGAGAATACTTTGGCATGGGACCTTGCTGTGCTATATCATGATTTCACTGAAGTTATTTTTGATACTGAGCCTCTCATGAATACCTCAGTTTTTAATTTTGGAAGTCGGTAACACCCTGCTACATTCTTCATTTTACGGAAACATTTCATCCTCAGAGAGAATTACCTTTCTTGAGACCCTCAGCTTTCTGAAGCTATTGCTTATTGATTTGTCTTTTGGGTCTTGCCATGTAGCTTTGGGTGGCCTAGAACTTGCTGGGTAGCCCATAGTAGCCTTACACTTGTGACAGTTCTCCTGCGTCAAATTCCCAAATGCTAGTATTATAGACACGTGCCACCGTACTTTGACCATGTCACTATTTAGATCTTGAGATTCCAAAAGTCTTTGCCTGCATATGTTTTCTTCAGTCTATTCGAAATTTCCTGGCCACCTATGTCACAGCCCTGGAATATCAAACTTATGGGGAAAGCTTATTATTTTGGGACTGTCTTTGTCAAGTCAGTATTTACCCAACAACCAGTCTGGGATGAGGGGCACGTAAGGAAATTGGTGCATTGTCTATTTCTATTAATGTGATTTTTACTTTTTCTTGATGTCTTACATGACATCCATTTCTAACAATCTATTATTTTAGCATTTGAAGTACTCTGTAATTCAAATGGTTTTTTGTTTGGCCTAACACTGTCATAGCCATGAAGGTGTGCATAACGGCTTAATGGATCCAAGGTTCTGCAGTAGTGAAAGTCCCAAAGAATGGTAATTTTGGTGTCTGAGAGACAATTCCAAACAGGGTTATCTGGCACAGGCCAAGGAGAAGGCAAAAGGAAAATGGAATTCAGGCTTTCCTAGAGCCAGTAATATACAATCTTTGTGAGTTCTTTGGCTATGACGTTCTGATGTGTCTTCAGCTATATATTTTGTATCTTTTTTTTTTTTTTCAGCTCATTTAAGGGAAGGACCTAGGCCTGGGAGGACTGACAGACAAAAGATTTCTGAGAGTAAAACAAATAATCAAGGTCTGGTTTAGGGGTAAAGAGGGAAAAAGGTCAAGAGAAAAAGGAGCATAGACTTTTGTAGAAATCACAGGAAATTAAGGATTTCTCTAGTTCAGAAAAAGCATCAGATAGGACAGGAGGCAATCAGGCAATTTTGTGGGATACAGACTAAGCATGGTTTCTTGGGACAACAACCAACCCTTATGATGGGAAATAGGAGCAAGACAGTATTGATTGCTAGCCCAAATTCACTCTTAAAATACGAAGTAGAGGCAAGGTCGGCCTTTAAGTTCAGCAGAGAAGGCAGTTTTAGGCAGAGTTGCTAGCATTGGCTTCAGAGTAAGGCCATTACTCTTTCAGCCTTGTCTTCCAGTCTGCCACTGAGCCATACGTGATGAGAAGAAGCACTTTTATTGGGGAGTTTATAAGCATAGTTCTTGGAAATTCCTGAGGGAGGCAGAACCAGAGCTCTCATTACTAAAGAAACCAGGCAATAATAAGGAAGGTTCACTATTGGAACAAGATAGTTTGGATTGCTGATCTATCCTGGTGGAGACAGAGCTTTCTAGGCATAAGGAAGACCAGCCTACTATGCTTTTAAGTGATTCAGAATACTTCAAAAGAGTGGGGATAGGGACAGAGCAGGCTGTCTTTTTCCTCACTGTAAGTTTTTCACTACTCATTTCAGTGTCTCACTGGATTTACTGGTAAATTGTTGACTTTGTGATTAAGGTATCTTTTGAGTAAACATCTGTCAATCCCCTGATTTTGGCCCAAGACTTTTTGCCTGTTGTGCAGCAGAGAAAGATCATGTTGATGCTTTAGGCCACAGGGCCATTGGCGAGGCATCTTTCAAATCATTCCACCGCTCCCTCTCCAACCAAAGTGGGCCCCAATCTGTGACCTTGGTTCATGCCACAAAGAATGAGGGTGAGAGGCTGGGGTACTGGAAAGCCAAACAAGAAAGTACTTGTTGGAGCTGATAGCTGGGTGTGTCTGGAGCCTTGGTTCACTGTCCAGTGACCTTAAGTGCTCAATGTAAATAACTCCTCTTCCTCTTGCCCCAACTCCTCCTCATCCTAGTGGTGTTTGGGGAGTGAAACTCATTCTAAATCTAAAAAGAGTGAGACCTGAGGCCAAACCTGACCCCCCTCAAAGCTAGTGATCTCAAGGAGAACAGCTGAGCAGTTGGAGTTACACAATTTGTGATCCCAACTTATTCTGTATTTCAGTTACTTATCAATAATATGAGAAAGGTTAACAGTGTGAACTTTCTAACCCCAACATTATATCCTAGAATTGTGTGATAGCTCATTCTTTACTATTCACCTAACATAAGCCTTGGCAGATTTAGGCAAACAAAAATTTGCTAAGCTTCCAGAAGGGGAAGTTAGGTATGGTTGGGAGTTTATTGGGAAGGCAAAGAAAAACACATAGACACCATTTTCCTATTTTACCTGTTTTTAAAGACTTCACCTTTAAAAAAAGACTAACTTCAGCCGGGCATGGTGGCACACGCCTTTAATCCCAGCACGCAGGAAGGCAGAGGCAGAGGGATCACTATGCATTCCAGGCCAGCCTGGTCTACAAAGTGAGTCCAGGACAGCCAAAGCTACACAGAGAAATCCTGTCTCAGAAAACAAAACAAAAGAATCAAACAAAAAGACCAACTTCATTTTGATCAGTATGCCAGAGCAATTCAGAGTATACACTTATTTTTCCCACAATGTCCTGCTCTTCAGAGAACTGGATTTCCAAAAGAACTCTCAATTTGGCTAGCTGCTAGCAGGGTGGGTCTGTATGGTGCTCTTTCCCGGTATTCAAAACATTAAACTGGAAAGCACTCCTTGAGGCCTCAGCTTGGACCCTTCTCTTTAAAAAAAATAGATTTATTTTTATTATTTATGTGTATAAGTGTTTGCCTGCATGCACATCTGTGCAATGTGTGCCTGGTGCCTTAGGAGGTGATGAGCCTTCATATGGGTGCTGGGAATAGAACTTGGACCCTTTGCAACAACAAAAATTGCTCTTAACCACAGAGCCAACTCTCTAGCCCCGGGCCCCTCTCGTAAAATTTAATTTCCTGCAGCTTGCTCTCATTTCTCAGAAATGCATAGTTAGTGTGACCTTAGTTTTCTGTAACTTCAGGCTGGAAGTGGAAACCAAGACTTCTGAATATGATACAGAGCTTCCCATTAAGGGATTTCAGACACGGCATCTTTGTAGCTGGCTTGGGGATCCTTGGAGAAGGCTGTGATGCATACTTGTCATCCTTGGTCAACGTTAGCTTTGCTCTGCGCTTGGCTGAGAGTGTGCCTAATGAGGCAGCAGGCATGGGGCAATCTTCCTTTTATAGAGGACTTTTATTTTCTGGCCATTTGGCAACATTTCTGTGAAGAGATGTGCAGAAGAATGTAAAGGATGCTGCCTCGACCTTTTGAGAGGACCAGTTTTTCAGGAAGCCGTCCTGTTCCTCCCACCACGATATTTGGGGTTTGCTTTGCTTTGCTGGGTGTTAAAATATATATATGTGGCTCCTTTGTTTTGTTTTGTTAGATTGTGTCCATGGTGGAGTGAGATTTCTTGTCTTGCACTCTCACTTGTAAACCCTAGAGAAAAAGGGCTTGTTTTGTTTACTTGTTTGCTAGATTGATTGATTGTCTTATGAGATAGGCTCTTACTACATAAAGTGAACTGCTCTAAAACTTGTAGTGATCCTCCTGTCTCTACTTCCTGTGTACTCAGATTACAAACATGCATGACCACACATGGCAGCAAGGCCTTGCTCTTAAAACATGGATGTATGTGTCTGCACATGCATATCCTCAGCCATGTGTTGTGAATATTCCATCCGAAAGAAGTCTTTCCTCATCTTTCTACAGAGGCAAATTTAATGTGACAAAGATACGAAGTGTCCAGCCTAGGAAGCATGCTAGGTCAAGAGGATGGGGAATATGGGAAGCCTGGCTGGGCAGTATTTCTTGGTCCAGACCTGTTTGCTATTCCCCAGTTGTGAGACTAGGAAACATTTATTGCAAGTTCTGCTCTATAGTCACTCCCTCGCTGCCACCCCTCCCCATATTCTGCATGCTACCTAGTATTCAAATGTTACTGAGAAGGGAGTTTTGGCTATTGCAGCCATCTCTGGCTTCAGAAGTAATAAAGGACCTAAGGGACATGTAACCACCTGCTCTGAGAGTGGGTGCACTGCCTGCTCATATGAAACCCCTCAGCATACACTTGTGGGTGGAGAATGTGGTTCACTTGGGTTGCCTTAAAAGCATGCAATCTCTTCATTGTAGCAGTCCTCTTCTTCTCTGTTCTCTACTTTTTATGTTTCAGAGATTGATGAGAGAGGAAAGTGGGAAATTGGCTGTCCTAGCCACGGTGGCCCAGCTCCACTAACTTTTCTTTCTTTTTTTTTATAATTTATTTATTTTTATATCAATCACAGGTTAGGTACTTTGCATCCCAGGCGTAGCCTCCTCCCTTATTCCCTCTCACCCTCCCACTCCCTCCCTCATCTCCCTCCTCCCTGCCCCCTCCAAGTCCACCAACAGGGGAGGACCTCCTCCCCTTCCATCCAACCCCAGCTTATCCTGTCTCCTCAGGGCTGGCTGCAATGTCCTCCCCTGGGATCTAGCCAGTCTGTCACTCCCCGGCTTGTATGGGGGAGGGTCAAAGAGTCAGCCATCAAGTTC
>CM053742.1:77538403-77560643 GCA_028658305.1 Pachyuromys duprasi
TCATGACTGAAACAGTCCCTGTTTCCCTGAATAGGGTCTTCAGCCCTACACCAAGTTATCATGGGCCCCATCCGTGCAGGGGTTCTCTAAAGTCAAAAAAGTGTCAGAGAATCTGTCCCTTCTTTGTTCTTTAGTCCAGAGCAAATCACATAACCCTTCTATGATTCAGCAGCCCCACATGCAAATGCCACACAGCTGTCCTCAGCAAGTAGTATTTAATTTGATAGCTCTGCCACGGTGGGATGTGACTGTGTATTTGTAAAAGGTCTTGATAAATTGTGCTCATTGTTGTTATTATGGTGATCCTTGTCTAGGCCATAGAAATGGAGTCACTGTGCTTTTGTCTAAATGTGTCTGCAACTACCTCCCCAGTCCTCTCACTCCCCACTTCATCTCTTCACCATTTCCCCCCTGGATTCTTTTGCAGATATCCTAAACCTAAGGGCTAGAGTGGTTATGTTTTCTTTGTTCCTGAGCTGTAGGAGAGCATAAGCAGAGGAAGGGCCAGATCTCAGGTCATATACATTCAATGAAATAAGGCAAATGGAAATATTTATGGCACCTAGCAGGCGCTCCCAAACCTCACTCTGTTAAGGGCTGAATTTTTCAGTAGGAATTGCTAGGGGTAGGGGTGGGGGCGGTTGGTGGGTGGAGTTAGGGTGTCACTTCCTCCTGAGGGTCTGCCTTGCTCTCTTGCAGGTAGTAAGAAAGAAGGAAAGGGATATTTAGGGTCAAAAGGTCTGGGCCAGGGGTCATTACATTTAGAAGGATACTTGCTCCTTTGTATGCAGCTTTGGAGTAGACTGGTTTCCTTGTGTTTTAAATAGGATAGCCCTAGACAGCAGAGGCCACAGCATCAGAGCCCTTTGCAAAGGAAGACAGCAGTAGGAGTTTTGAGAATACATTTCAGTGGCCACTTAGGAAACCTCCATTAAAGACAGTTTGTTGTGTGAGGAAATGGCTTTATTTTGTTGTTGTTTTGTTTAAGATAGAGTCCTACTCTGTAGCCAAGGCTGTCCTTGAACTCATGGTAATCATCCTACCTCAGACATCAAGTGTGGGGATTACACTATGCCTGATAGTTTTCTTGCATTGCTTATAACAAAATGCAATCCACAAGCTCCCCCCACCCCTTTTTGGTGGTACTGGTGGCATCAAGATAGGGTTTCCCTGTGTAGCCTTGGCTGTCCTAGACTTGCTTTGTAGACCACGCTGTCTTCAAACTCACAGTGATCCTCCTGAATCTGCTTCCCTGAGTGCTGGGATTAAAGGTGTTCACTACTACCACCTGGCTCACAAGCCCTTCTTTAAGACAAGGATTTTAAATACACCAAGAGAAACATCTTGGTTTTCAGTTATTCAAATGTCTGAGCTAAAGGCCTAAACTTATAGGTCAATGGCAGAGCATTTACCTAGCATATACAAAGGTACTGGGGTCTGTCCCCAATCTGCCCCCCAATCAAGAGACTGGAGGAAGTATGGAAAGACAGAAGCAGAAAACGAAACACACACAAAGAGAGTGATTCCCGTCTTACAGGTCTATAATTGAACTATCTGTGGAAAGGTGTGTCCTTAACCTATCCATTTGTAGTTGAGGTTGGTCCATAAGAAGGTTGAGAAATGAGCGAAGATAGTGAGTTGCTGGTGTGCTGTACATTTCTTAATTCAATCACTGACACTATGCTTCCCTATTTATCCTGAACTTTTCCAAGGTTGATCCTCATGTGTTACTGTGTGGAAATACATGGAGATAAAATTCAAAAGCTACAGTGGTGAAAAGTCTCTCTCTCTTCCTCCCGTCCTCCTCTACCCTGTTTCTTTCTTGAGGTCTACCAGTGATTTTTACGGAATCCTTTTAGAAATATTCTGTTTCTAGCTAGCATCTGAAGATATAGCCTACACTTGAAGTGCAAATGATGGATCATAATCCACATTAACTTCTAACTTGCCTTCAGATTTCAAAGTGTGTCATGGATATTAGCAATACATTAAGTCCCCTAAAGGAAGCCCTCATTGTTTGCTGCAAATAACATCATATTCAATTAAATGAGTATATCATAGTTTCTTTTTTAAATTTAGCTATTTATTTATTTATCTATCATTATAACTTATTCACTTGTACCCAGCTGTGGCCCCCTCTTTCCTATTCTCCCAATCCCCCTCCCTCCCTCTTGTCCCCCTATTCCCCCCCACTAGTCTACTGGTAGGGGAGGACCTCCTCTCCTACCATCTTTCCCTAGCCTATAAGGTCTCATCAGGACTGGCTGCATTGTCTTCCTCTGTAGCCTGCCAAGATACCTCCCCTCAGGGGGAGGTGATCAAAGAGCCTGCCAATGAGTTCATGTCAGAGACAGCCCCTGTCCCCCTTACTAGGGAACCCACCTGGAGACTAAGTCTATTGGGCTACATCTGAGCAGGGGTTTTAGGTCCTCTCCAGGCATGCATGATCCTTTATTGGGGTATCAATCTCTGCAGGATCCCCAGGGCTCAGGTTTTTTTTTCTCTGTTGGTCTTCTTTAGGAGCTTATGTCCCCTCCAGGTCTTTCTGTATCATCCTTCTTTCATAAAATTCCATGCCCTCTGCCCAAAGTTTGGCTATGAGTCTCAGCATCTGCTTCAATACCCCGATGGACAGAGTCTTTCAGAGGCTGTCTGTGGTAGGCTCATGTCCTGTTCCTTGTCTTCTCCTGCTTTCAATGTCTATAGCACTTGCCTTTCTGAATGAGGATTAAACATCTTCACTAGGGTCTTCCTTGTTGTTTAGCTTCTTTAGGAGTATAGATTTTAATATGTTTATCCAATATTATATGTCTCATAACCACTTATGAGTAAGTATATACCATGTGTGGTCTATTCTGCTTCTGGGTTACATCACTGAAGATGATTTTTTTCTAGTTCCCAGCATTTGCCTGCAAATTTTATGATTTCCTTGTTTTTAATACCTAATTAGTATTCCATTGTCTAATTGCGGTCAATTTCTGTATCCATTCCAATGCTGAGGGACATCTAGTTTGTTTCCAGACTGTGGCATTTACAAATAGAGCTACTATGAACATGGTTGAACAAATGTCCTTGTTTGTACTTGAGCATATTTTGGATATATGACTAAGAGTGATATAGCTGGATCTCAAGAAAGAACTATTCCTAATTGTCTGATAAAGCTCCAGATTGGTTTCCAAAGTGCCTGTACAAGTTCACATTCCTGCCAGCAATGGAGGAGGGTTTCTTCTTTCTCACTTGAGTTTTTGATCTTGGCCATTCCGATGGGTGTAAGGTGAAATCTCAGGGTCGTTTTGATTTGCATTTCCCTGATGACTAAGGACATAGAATATTTCTTTAAGTGTTTCTCTGCCATTCGATATTCCTCTATTGAGAATTCTCTGTTTAGCTCTGTAACCTAACCAAATTACTTGGTTTGTTGGTGTTTAACATCTTGAATTCTTTATATATTCTGGATATTAGCCCTCTGTCAGATGTAGGGTTGGTGAAGATCCTTTCCCAGTCTGTAGGCTGTCTTGTTGTTTTGATGACAGTGTAACTTTGCTTTACAGAAGCTTCTTAGTTTCATGAGGTCCCATTTATTGATTGTTGATCTTAGAGCTTGTGCTGTGGGTGTTCTGTTCAGGAAGTTGTCTCTTATGCCAATGAGTTCAAGGCTCTTCCCCACTTTTTCTTCTAACAGGTTTAGTGTCTCTGGTTTTATATTGAGGTCTTTGATCCACTTGGACTTCAGTTTTGTGCAGGATGATAAGTACGGATCTATTTGCATTTTCTCCGTGTAAACATCCGGTTAGACCAGCACCATTTGTTGAAAATGCTATCTTTTTTCCATTGTATGGTTTTGGCTTCTTTGTCAAAAATCAAGTAGGTGTGTGAGTTTATTTCTGGGTCTTTTATTTGATTCCATTGATCCACAATTCTGTCTCTATGCCAGTACCATGTAGTTTTTATTACTGTAACTCTATAGTACAGCTTGAGATAAGGGATGGAGATACCTCCAAAAGATCCGTTATTGTACAGGATTATTTTAGCAATTCTGTGTTTTTTATTTTTCTATATGAAATCGAGATTTGTTCTTTCAAGTTCTGTAAAGAATTGTGTTGGTATTTTGATGGGAATTGCATTGAATTTGTAGATTGCTTTTGGTAGGATGGGCATTTTCACTATGTTAATCCTACTGATCCATGAGCATGGGAGATCTTTCCATCTTCTCATATGCTCTTCAGTTTCTTTCTTCAGAGACTTGAATTTTTTTTTTCATACAGGTCTTTCACTTTGCTTGATTAGAGTCACACCAAGGTACTTTACGATATTTGTGGCTATTGTAAAGGGTGTTGTTTCCCCTAATATCTTTCTCAGCCCTTTTGTCTTTTGTATACAGGAGAGCTACTCATTGTTTTGAGTTAGTTTTGTATCCAGCAATTTTGCTGAAGGCATTTATCAGCTGAAGGAATTCTCTGGTAAAAGTTTTGGGGTCACTCAGGTATACTATCATATCATCTGCAAATAGTGATACTTTGACTTCTTCCTTTCCAATTTATATTCCCTTGATCTCCTTTAGTCGTCTTATTGCTCTAGGTAGGACTTGAAGAACTATGTTGAAGAGATATGGAGAGAGTGGGTAGCCTTGCCTTGTCCCTGATTTCAGTGGCATTGATTTGCGTTTCTCTGCATTTAGTTTGATGTTTTTAGAGGCTTGCTGTAGATTGCCTTTACTATATTTAGGTACTGCCTTGTATCCCTGATCTCTCCAAAACTTTAAACATGAATGGGTGTTGGATTTTGTCAAATGCCTTTTTGGCATCTAAGGAGATGGTCATGTGATTTTTCTCCTTCAGTTTGTTTATATGATGAAATACATTGATAGATTTCAGTATGCTGAACCACCCCTGTATGCCTGGGATGAAGCCTACTAGGTCATGGTGGATGTTATCTCTTATGTGTGCTAGGATTTGGTCTGCAAGTATTTTATTGAGTATTTTTGCATCAATGTTCATAAGTGAGATAGGTCTGAAGTTCTCTTTTTTGTTGGGTTTTTGTGTGGTTTAAGTATCAAGGTGACTGTGGCCGCAAAGAATGAGTTTGAAAATGTGCCTTCTGTTTCTATTTTGTGGAACAGTTTGAAGAGTATTGGCATTAGGACTTCCTTGAAAGTCTGGTAGAATTCTGCAGTGAAAACATCAGGCCCTGGGCTTTTTGGGGGTTGTTTTTTTGTTTGTTTGTTTTTGTTTTTTTGTTCAGGGAGACTTTTGATGACTGCTTCTATTTTATTGGGGGATATAGGACTGTTTAATCCATTTACCTAATCTTGATTTAATTTTGGTGAATGGAATCTCAAGAAAATTGTCCATTTCATTTAGGTTTTCAAATTTTGTGGCATATAGACTTTTAAAGTAAGACCTAATGATTCTTTGAATTTCCTCAGTGTCTGTCATTATGTCCCCCTTTTAGTTTCTGATTTTGCTGATTTGAATGGTTTCTCTCTGCCTTTTAATTAGTTTGGCTAAGGGTTTGTCTATCTTGTTGATTTTCTCAAAGAAGCAGCTCTTAGTTTCATTGATTCTTTCAATTGTTTTCTTTGTTTCTAATTTATTGATTTCAGCCCTGAGTTTAATTATTTCCAACCATCTACTCCTCTTGGGTGTATCTGATTCTTTTTTTTCCCCTAGGGCTTTCAGGTGTGCCATTAAGTTTTTTGTATGAGATGTCTCAAACTTCTTTCAGAAGACACTTAGTGCTTTGAACTTTCTTAGCACTACTTTCATTGCGTCCCATAAGTTTGGGTAAGTTGTGCCTTCATTTTCATTGAATTGTAGGAAGTCTCTAATTTCTTTTTCATTTTTTTTCCTGGTCCAGCTGTTGTTGAGTAGAGAGCTGTTTAGTTTTGAAGCATGTGTAGTCTTTTTGATATTCCTGTTGTGCTTGAGGTCTAGTTTTAGGCCATGGTGGTCTGATAGGATACAAGAGATTATTTCAATCTTCCTCTATCTGTTGAGGCTTGCTTTGTGTATGACTTTGTGATCAATTTTGGAGAAGTTCCGGGGGGTGCCGAGAAGAAGGTATACTCTTGTGAATTCAGGTGAAAAGTTTTGTAATCATATATTAGGTCCATTTGATTTAAGACCTCTGTGTCTTTTTTTGCCCTATTTCTGTCTAGATGATCTGTCCCTTGGTGAGAGTGGAGTGTTGAAATCTCCCACTATTAAGGTTTTGGGATCAATGTGTGGTTAGACCTTTAATAATGGTTCATTTACAAATGTAGGTGCTCTTGTATTTGGGGCTTAGATGTTCAGGATTGTGATGTCCTCCTGGTGGATTTTTCCTTTGATGAGAATGAAGTGTCCCTCCTCATCTTTTTTGATTGATTTTGGTTGCAAGTCTATTTTATTAGATATTTTTATGGCTACTCCAACTTGTATCTTGGGAGCACCATCTTGCCTCCAGGAATTGTTTGGCTGGACTCCACTGGGAGACCCACAGAACAGGGGTTTCAATGTTGAGAATGCTGTCCCAGGAATCCCTTTGTTGCCCATAGTGGGGGTGTGTGTGTGTGAGGGATTAGATGTCTGGTGGCTAGCATAGAGGGATCCCGATCTGGGGCCCTGTGTGCATTTTCTCAGATGCACTCACTAGCAGATGCAGGTGCGTATGGAAAGCACACAGAGCCCAAGCAGTCACTTGCAGGCATATGCTGTAAGCTCAGAGGGCCCACTGTTTTCTACTCTCAGATTTGGTTCCCTTGTTTGGATGTTAAGGCAAGGAGGCCCTATACCTGATATTATGCACCCTTCACCACTGCTGCTCCTCTGCTGCACAGGAGCAAGTGAAAGTGCAGCCAAAAGTGCAGGGGGTCAATAGTTCATCACTCTCAGACCCTGGGGACATCCAAGGGAGCCTGGATCCAATCTGTCTCAAAGTCACAGGTTGCCCCTTCTAGCTCAGGAAGCCTCAAAGTTGATGCTCTGGCTTCAACCACCCATCCACTCAACAGTTTTGGACTTTTGGATCCTCTGCCCTTCAGAAGTGCTGGGCATTGGTTGCTGCCATCTTGGATTCTCCCCTATATCAGTTTTTTAATCAATGTCTTACTGATGAACATTCAACTGTCTCCGTTTTTGTTGTTGTTGTTGTTGTTGTTTTTTCTGTGAGCTTTAAAATCAAGCAGCACTAGATATGGATGCCTCATCATTTAGAGTCTGGACAAAGTTTTTAAATCTTGGAAATTTTATTAGTTTTCTAAAACTTAACATCATCACTGATGTGGAGGTTTAATGAGACATCCCATATTCGGCATCTAACATGTAGTTTGAAACTTACTAAGTATATGATAAGAGTGAGGTTTTTTTCCTTGGCTCACAAGCCTTCCCCATCCATTCTCCTCCAATTGCATGAATGTGGATTTAAGCCATGAGAGTAGGTCTTTACTATGTGCTGGGTTGACCTCCAGATGACCCAGAGAATTGTCCATTAAGAACTTAACAATTGCTGGGTGCAGTGGCGCAAGCCTATAGTCCCAGTACTGGGGGAGGCAGAAGCAGGTGAATCTCGGTGAGTTCTAGGGCAACCTGGTCTACAAAGCAAGTCAGGATAGCCAAGGCTACATAGAGAAACCCTGAAACAGTGTATCAATGAAGATGCTAAGATTCATAGCCAAACTTTGGGCAGAGTGCAGGGAATTTTATGAAAGAAGGGGGAGATAGAAAGACCTGGAGAGTACAGGAGCTCCACAAGTGGACTAAGAGAGCCAAAAAATCTGGGCCCAGGGGGGTCTGCAGAGACCAATGCTCCAACCAAGGGCCATGCATGGAGAGGACGTAGACATCCTGCTCAGATGTAGACCGTAGACAGCTCAGTCTCCCTGTGGGTATCCTGGTAAGGGGATCAGGGGCTATCTCTGACATGGACTCAGTGGCTGGCCATTTGATTACCTCCCTCATTGGGGGGGGGCAGCCTTGCCAGGCCACAGAGGGATACGATGCAGCCAGTCCTGATGAGACCTGATAGGCTAGGGTCAGATAGTAGGGGAGGAGGACCTACACTGTCAGTGGGCTAGGGGAGGAGCATAGGGAGAGAAGAGGGAGGAAGGATGGGACTGGGAGGAGATGAGGGAGGGGGCTGCAGCCAGGATACAAAGTGAATAAGTTGTAATAAGTAATAACTCAATAAAAGAAAATACATTTTAAAAATATTTATAATTTTTTTGAAAGATACAACATTCAAAATAATTATGGTTATTGTTAAATAGAGAAAAATGTGCATGTGTTGAACTGAATGTTTTTATGATTTTCTTGTGGTGATGTGGGTGAACAGAGAAGAATATCAAATTAGGGGAAACTTGCCGGTAGGGTTGAAACTTGACATAAAGTTTAGCTAATTGAGAAGTGGGCATAGGTAACAGTATAGGAATTGAGAATTAGACTATTGGTAGCCAGAAATTGTGGTGCAGACCTATAATCCTAGCACTTGGAAACAGAGGCAGGAGAATCAGGAGTTCAAAGCTAGACTGGACTGCATAGTACTACCTTGTCACACATACACAATTTGGTTGTGTGTCAGGTTCTGGTTTTCGTTGTTTTGTGTTTTGGGGGGTGAGTTTTCCCCCTTTGGAAATCCAGTGAGTCACTGTTCCCCTTTACATCCTACCCAGAAGTTGAGGTGGGGTAGAAGGGTAAGAAAAGAAAAAAAATTACTGAGGACGTTTGGAGAGAACGGCACAGGGTGCGGGAGATATCTGGGCAACAGTCCACAAAATGAGATACCTGAAAATGGCTTGAGTCTGGGCCACACCACCTGCTTTTTTATGTCAGCAACTCAGACATTTTTTTCTAAGCGTTCAGAGGTCAAGAAGAGCATAGTAGCAGAAGCTCTCAACCTCTCAGCCAAGGTTCTTAACTGGTGTCCGGATCCCATGATCCCCAGGAGAAAGAAGCCTGTTAGTTGCAGCAGTCATCTCTTACTAGGCACACTGTAGTAAACATCTCAGTGTTTTAAATGCTTGGAACAGTTAAATGAATTTGTTCAAGTTCATCATATGCCAATGTCTTTAGTCACATCAAGTTGTAAATTGGCAGGATCTGGTAAATGAAAAATAATATGATTTTTGTATCTCTTAGGGGAAAGCTCACTGTGTGGAAGGGCTGTATAGAATTCTTCCTCTTTTACGGGGGCAGAAAGTAGACAACAGTCTAGGGGCAAATGAATGACCTACAGTTATGCTTTCAGTATTTAACAGAGCTGAGAGTAAACAGTGATTTTAACCCAGGTCTCCCATGCTTCATGAGGGTGGAAATGCAGGAGTTTTCTGAAAGCTGCAACAGAAATTTTGTTAAACTTGGTAGCAGTCTAAAGTTTAAGTGTACTGGTAAAAAGCTGTGTATTTAGTGTGACAAAACAAGCAACCGCGAGTTGTGCCATGAAGGGACTAGAAACAAGAGTTATAGAAGCAAAGATTCAGGCATAACTAAATCCTTGTGGCTGGAATCCGGAAAACACTGTCACCAGTGAGGAAAGAGTTGGATAGGTGAGGCAAAAGAGGGGGATGTGAAGGGAGGAGAGAAGAGAAGAGCGGAGAACAGGGAAGGGGAGAGGAAAGAGGAGAACAGAGAAGAGGAGAGAAGAGCTCTTTATGGAGTGTATTGTGACCTTGCTAATCCCTTTTCCTTTCTGGACTTCAGATTTCTCTCCTTATAAAATGAGAAATTTGGACCAATGAACAGTTTCACAAGGAAACCTTGGGCATGATGGTGGCAGGAAATGGTGAAAAGGTGAATAAGAGAATTTCTTTGATGAAAATGGAAACATAGGGTCACAGATTTGAGTAAACATAATTTTCAGAGATAGTAGCTATCCCATAGCTTTAATTCTATAACCTTGAGGAATTCCATCAAGTGAGGCAAAGATGGATGGCAAGATGGTGTAGCAGGTAAGCTCGCTTACCATCAAACCCAGAAATCTTAAGTTTCATCCTCATGAGCTACATGGTGGAAAGAGAGAACTGATTTCCTGTGAGTTATCCTTTGACAACCACATATAGCACAGCATGAGGCTATATGAACACACATACATGCAAATAAATAAATCAATGTAATAATTTTTTAAAAGGCGAGAAAAGAGTTATGTGCGTATGCATGCATGTATATTTGTGCAAGTGAGAAAATAGCTCAAAGCACAGTTGATATTTGCAAGGATCAATTATGACATATGGAGTTAACATCATAGGAAATCTTTCCTGAATAATTTCCACTCCAAGACCACTTTCCAGGAGCTAAAGAAATGACTTGGGGTGGGGAATGCTGGGGAAGATGGCTCAAGGGATAAGAACACTGTCGCTTTTACGGAGGACCCAGATTCAATTCCCAGCACACACATGGCAGCTCACAACTATCTATAACTCCAAGATCTAACACTCTCACACAGTCATACATGCAAGAAAAGTACCAATGCACAAAAAAATAAGAATAAATAAATTTTCTTTTACAAAGAAATGACTCAGTAGTTGAGAGTACTTGTTACTCTTGCAGCAGATCCGGGTTCGATACCCAGCATCCACATTGTAGCTCACAACCATCTGTAATTCAAGTCCCACGGCAGTGCCCTTTTCTGTCCCCTGAGGGCACTGGATTCACTCATGTTGCACAGACATATGTATAGGCAGAACACTCATACACATAAAACAAAATTAATAAATCTAAGAAAAAAAAGATTGCTTTCTTGATCCAAGAATGGTTTTATTATTTAAAAGAAGTTCACGTTTTGTGTGTAAGGATCTTTTTGTAGAGCCAGCTTGAATCAGCACGGATGTTCAGCCAACTTGTTTGGATTAACCCTGGCTACACTATTCATTACCTGTTTGTCTTTGCACATGCTATATACCCTCTCTGTACTGCTATTTCTCTGTTAGTAAAACGAGGATAACAAAATCACTTATGGTATATGGTCAAGCCACTTTATAAACTGGCTTAGAACAACATCTGACATATTGGAGGAGCTACATACATGCTTGCTGTTCTTGGCATCTATCTAATAGTCTATGGCTTGTCAATCTACATAGTGCGGCCTGAAAGAGAAAATGTGATCCCAGATTAGCCCTATTATAGTCAAGAACTGGGGACTGGGTGCATTGTTAAGTTACCACCAGGGCTGCTTTCATGTTGCCCATGCTCAGGACTAGATTAGGAGCTCCAGGGTCCCTAAGAACCATTTTTAGACTGTTAGATGTTGGAAGAGAGCAGTGTAAATCTATACTTTTCGTAGTTAGACTGCTAAATACTGAAAGTGCAATTAGTAAATATATATGTTTCTTATTTGGAGCTGATTTATTGATACCTAAAATTATGCTCAGTCCATATGTGGGGTCATCCCACACCTGTTATAGTGGCCCATACACTCCTTTGTAAGCTCTGGAAAGAATCAATAATCATAAGTGGTCTACACATCTACAAACAGCAGTTCTTCACCCAAGCAGTTCAATCCACAACAGGGTGCTCTGTATTCTGTTCCTACTCGCTTGTTTTGCCAAGCCTCATGGACTCTTTGCTGGCTAGGGCCTCCCATTACAGTACTTGGAAAGATTATTGTCTTCTCGGAGCAGGTGAGGACATACACCTGGCACACTCAATGAAAACCCAGAGGAAGCTCTAAATATTATCAAGTTAAAATCCTGATGCAAGCTCCTCCCAGCTCTGACTGTTCCAGTGGCTTCAAGTCGGTGATCTTACATACCTTGGTGTCATTATCAGCCTCCATGTTGCTCTTTGCACCACCAGGTTCTAACTGCCTAAATGGTGAACAATAAGATGTTGCATGCTACAAGAACAAAAATGGTTTGTTTGTTTATTCCCCTTGACCTACATTTTGCCTATGGAAAGAATGGCTCAAGCTCAAATCTGTATAGGCTTGATAACTAAACAGATGGAGAAGCATGGTATCATAGATAAGGAAGGTACAGAGACCTTCATTTGCTGTATTGCCTGGTGATGCTACCGTTCACATTCAAGCCTATGCTATCTGCCTTTTTCAGAAAATGCCTCAAACATGGAAGGCTCAGGTGGAACCGGTCAGACCAGATGTTGTGAGCCTATGCCTTGTATGAAGAGAAAGATAGATACACACACAGCCATGGGAGAGAATAAGGAAGAAGCAAATCTATTGTTTTAGCCTCCAACCTGAAGAAACTAGCTATGGCTTCCAGGGTATTGTCAATGAACACTGCTGATGAATATTGTGGCTCACCTATGTCCCATGAATGGACCTGGAAACCTCAAGGCTACAACGTTCCAGGCCATGTGTGGCTCAACAGAGGCTAGCTCTGGTCTTGAGGCCCTCTTCATTTGCATGGACTTAGTCTGAGCATTGAAATAAAAGATGCCTTGGGATGGGAGCTCACAATGAATATCCCAAAGTTTAACTTTCTTTTCTCTACATTCTACCTGGCATATGCTTTGACATCAGGTAGACAGTTTTAGGGCCCTGGCTTTACTGTTTTCCTGATCTACAGTCTTGGCTAAGTCTGAGCCTCACTTTCCTTCCCTGTAGAAAAAGAGGGCAGTGGAAGTTATATTCCCTGCCTCTCACCCGTGTGATAAAGTTCAAAAGATAGAATTAAAGTAATAACCCTTTGGAAAGTTCTGCTTGAACCTTCCAAGTGAATTATTGTCATGGTCATATTAATAAGTGAATCTGCAGATTTGCATTTGTGCTCGTTCATGTATAGGTAGACTAAGACATTACCCACAATGCATGCATGTATAAGCAACTCTATGTACAAAATTATACATACATATCTGATTTTAAGCTTGAACTCGTGATAAGGACCATTAAAAATGCATACTCCGAAACAAGTGTGCACATATGTACAGCCTCGTATCTATGAAATGAGCAGACCACAGCATTCATTCATCTTCTCTCTAGACTACTCTTCTCGGAATCTGAAAAAGACACTCTAAATTCCACCACTTCATCCTGATAGTGTCTCTTTTGCCCTTGCTAGAGCCTCTTTCTGGCCTCCATCTTGTTTGCACGTTAGCACAGCTGCTGTTAAAATTCATAATGCAATGTGCAATATCCACATGGCTGAAAAGCATGGGTTCTGTCCAGTTACTCTGTGAATAGCACTGCTATTCCTTCCAGCACAGTGTATTTATGGCCATGTTTGCAAATAGCTTACAACATTTTCAGAGCTTTTTCCAAACACAGTTAATCCAGCCACAGAAATAGTCACTGGCCAAAATACCCTGAAGCTTAAAAAAAAGGCAATAATCTTAATGAAAATTAGTCACAGAGCCTAAAGGAAATGGAAACTTCTCCCCTCTCCCCATCTTTTCTCCTTCCTGCCCATCATACGTCCTGTGACCCTTTTTGGTCACTTCTTAATCCACAGATCTCTGAGCATGAGGTATGCGGATATGCACCAATATAGCAGATTTGCTTCTGGGAGAGCCTGGCATCATCAGAACACAGTGCTTTAAGAGGAAGGAAGGAGTGGAAAAGGAAGGGGGAGAGACTGTTGAGGATTAGGAGAAGAAAACACATAACTGGAGAATTAGTAATGATCATACAAAAAAGAGGAAGCCTAGTACCAACTTTGAGGCCAACTAGAATTTTGGTGGTTGGATAATATTCAAGTAAAATGATAGAGTATCCCATCCATCCCACAATTTGTGCGATATGGACCCACAAATTGCTCTGCTTATTACAGATTTGAAACACTAAAGAGAGTCCCTAGTGATTGATTTAAAGAGGTAAATATGATTAAAGAATAAAGTGATCTTTCAAGAAGGGAACAGACCTGAGGCTATTTTAGGTAGGGTTATCATATCACTTATTATCAAAACTGAGATGGTTTTGAGGATGGAAGAGAACATTATTAACATTTTTCTAGAACAATTGACATAAATATGGTTGTCACAGGCAACCAAAAAATGTGTGTTAATTTTAGGATTAGGATGTGTTTGTATAGAGTAACTTTCTGAGAAAAAGAACACCATAAAGACTCCTCACAAGGTGCCTTGGGAAGTGTGTGGTTTGTGTGTGTGTGTGTGTGTGTGTGTGTGTGTGTGTGTGTGGTTTTGTTCATTAAGTGTCTGGGTTAAATTTGTATGAATGTGAGTGATAATGTGAGCATATCTAACATCGTGTACCTGTGTGTGTGTGTGTATGTATGTGTGTGTGTGCATGGATATAAGTAAGAGTGGATGAGTATATGTGTATGTGTGCACATGCAAAATAGCCAGTCCTCAGCCCTGCTTCACTGAATTCCAGACTCATTTTCAAGACAGCAGTCACATAATCCACTGCCTCATCTTACATGTGAGGAAATGAAAGCATGGGTAATAAGATTTATACAATTCCACCACTTGCTTGCCAATGGTAAAGGGTTGACTAGCAACAGTCACAGTAATCCTGATTGGGTGTCAGATGCTTATCCAAATGTGTTGAAGTGAAAGCTCGGCTATTTCTTAAAGGTTTTTGCAAACAATTGGCACTTGGCAAGAGAAGTTTCTTAAGTCATCTCGAAGTGCCTGAAAAGACTAGGCTTGGGTGCCAAGGGAATATTTAACTAATGGCTCTTTCCGTTGGACTTGTTTCTCTGAAGGATGCTATTAAGCAATGGAAGCTTTGGATATCATTTAATGTTAACCTTCTCACCCCTCTGCTTATAGATATTATGTGCCTTAGAGACAAAACTTGACCTCCGATAGAAATCCACTGAAAGTCTTTACAGGATTCAGGCCCGATATATGCTGAACATTTCCCTAGGACAGCCTTTCTCCCCTAGACCCTGATCTTATATCCCTGCCCTCTTACCCTGGACTCCAAGGCCAGATAAATGGCTATAGATGTCCCAACAGGGTTAGCGGTTGGTGCTTAAAATTTGTGTTCCCTAGCTGGGAGTGGTGGTGGACACCTTTAATCCCAGCACTCAGGGAGGCAGAGGCAGGAGGATCTCTGTGATTTCCAGGCCAGCCTGGTCTATAAAATGAGTCCAGGACAGCAAGGGTTACACAGAAAAACCCTGTCTCAAAAAAACAAGCAGAACAAACAAACAAACAGTGTGTGCCCCTGAAGATGAGTAGGTAGCTACATCATTAATCCCAGAATGTTTGCTCTGGAGCTGAGGAATTAGTCATGCAAGTGCAGACAGCTCCATAACAATGAAGCCAAAACACCAAAACATAAGTTCTCATATGAACAGATTGAGACCGCTTGAGTTTTTCATCCTGCTGCACAAAAGATGAGGCAAGGCTTTGGGGTGCTATAGCAAATGTCTAGGGAAACTATTCAGCTTTTATGTCCTAAAGATACTCCAGTTCAGAGTCATTTACTGTGTGCCTAACATATAGGAATTATACCATTGAGGCCTTACAGTAACTGTGAAAAGACATTCCAAGAAATAATTACCAAAGTAAAATGGCCAATTATGGCAGAATGAGACCTCAACTGCAACTTTCTTGACTAAAAGGAATTCTTGATAGCCTACTGCATGCCAACATAATCCTAATTTTTTTCCATGGATTATCTCACTTAATCCTCAGAATAGTTCTGAGTGTGGGGTGATTTTCCTTTCAATATTTTTCCATATAAGGGTATTGAGAAGCAGAAATCTTAGGTAATTTATCCAAGGTCCACTGCCAGCACTTGAAGTAAAGACAGGATTCAAATACAGTCCTGTTGACCCTCAAGCCTGGAGTCACCTCTTCCCTGCATCTCTGCAGATGGAAGATGCTTCTGGATATTGACCCCACCCCCGCTCTCTCCAGTACTGGGGATTAAAACCTGGGGTTTTGACCATGCTAGGCACTACTCTAGCACTCTTCAAATAAGTCAGAAAGCCTTTTGCAGCTCTGACACTATAGAGGTAATCCTTCCCTATTAGCCCTAGCAGCCTTGAGTCACTTGACTATGTTCTCCTGTTATTCTTCTCTGCCCTTGTGGGTCTCCCCATGTGGAATGTCTTTACATCAGTAGACTGGGTGATTGTCTCCTAATCAGCTTGGTCTGAGCTGCCCTAGGGCTCTGACTCAGTCTCCTCACTTCTGCATGTCCCAGGAGATACCTTGGACAACTAGATAGATAAAGTAGCCAGAAGGTTCAGGTCCAGCAAGAGTCCTTGGCTCAGTAAAGAAATGGGAGCAATAGAAAATACCATCTCCACATGTACATGCCAAGAATCTGACTTCTGCCACTGCCTTCGAATTTAACTGCTACTCTTCATGTGTTTTACTATCCTGATCATCGTTTTTTTTTTCCTCACTGGTTAAAAAAAAATCAGTCTTTTTCACATTTTTGTGGGATTAGGCAGATGTGTGGATGGTAGAAGTTTCAGGAGTGGCTGGGTGGGTTGTTGTTGTTTTGATTTGAGTTTGTTTGTTTGCTTGCTTGCTTGTTTTTCTCTTCTTCCGCTATGTGGGTCCTGGGGATCAAAATCAGGTCATCAGGCTTGGCAGCAAGTGCCTTTACTCGCAGAGACCTCTCATGGACCCAAAGCACCAAGCCTGCATTTGAAAGAGTTTGGATGAAAATAAAATTATGTCAAAACATTTCTTTAAATTAGTGTTGTACTTTTTGAGGATCAGATAAGAGAATGGCTTGGAAATATTTGGTGAGCCATGACATGTTTCTCTGTCAGGAGGTGCTGCTGTTGTGAATATGTTCTGCTCCCTGCCTGCCCTTCTACACACACAAGAATGCAAATCTGCCTAGCCTAGCTAATGTCCTGTCTCCCTGCCCTGCTTGCTCTGTGGACTAGGTACCATCTGCTTCTGTAATCTCAATGACAAAGAATCACAAGATCCTTTTTTTTTTCTTTCTCAGAAGCAAATTTGGCCAGGTCTTTATGTACGGAAAAGCTTTCTTGTGTCACTTCTAAGAGCAGTGCTAACCCTGGCTCCATGCAAATCAGCAAGACAGACATATTTGGAAAATGGGCTTGTCTCATGATGTTATTATTAGCCCATTATTGTGTGTAAGGAAACTGACCTCAGAGAAGTGACAGATAATAAATGGTGAGTTCTAAGTTGTGTGTATTTGTGTGCACACTGAAGTGGGTAAGAAGTTCACCTGACAGCAAATGAGAAGTGAACAGTCTGGATTTGCTTTTCAGATAACCATGAGTGTTCGGGAATAAAAGTAAAACTAGGAAGTAAGCACAATAAAAATTAAGCATTAGAACAAAGAGGTAGTGGCTATGTACTGCATTTCTCTCTCTGTGTGTGTGTGTGTGCATGTGTGTATGCACACTTGTGCACTGATTGTATGTAGGTACACGTATGCACACACACACATGTGAAGGACAGAGGACAGCCTAAGTTGTCATTCCTCAGGACCTGTCCACCTTGCTTTTGGGAACAAGGTGTGTCAGTGGGACCCGGGACTCACTGCTTCAGCTAAGCTGGCAGAGCTGCAGAGATCTACATGTCTTCACCTCCTCAGTTCTGGGATTATAATTGTGCTACCACCACACTTGGCTTTTCATGTGATTTCTGGGGACTCAAAGTCATTAGGTTTTCATGCTTCTGTAACTAGCACATTATCTACTGAGCTATTTCTTCAGCCCCATGTGTGTTAACCTTTCTGTCTCCTTCATTTGCTTTGGGATATTTCAAGAGGAATCATTTCATTTCACTAAATACAGCATATTTTGCTGGGTGTTGTGATGAAAGAGGGTCAAGGGGAGATGGAGAATTAAGTTTCACGTCTGTGTGAACACAGAGACGCAAACATCATACTTCAGTCAAGTAAGACCGTCCAAGATGACAAGAAGGAAAAGTTGACAAGAGGTTTCATAAAGGAGAGTTGGAGCGATTCTGGCACCTAATTCAATTCATTATAAATCATACGCACTTGATAAGTGTGTGTGTAAAAATGAAGTGAGGGGCAAAGATGGAACCGTGTGGCATGTTGCTTGAAGAAAGGGTTCCTGTCTTTCATTCTAGGCATGTTAACCAAAGCCAGATCCACAGTTGTCTTCTCAGGTCTTGTTTGAAAAGCCTGAGATATGTTCGGATTTGTTTTTCAAATCACTGTTCTTAGCAACCAAGGTCAGAAATTTTGGCTTTTGCTTTGACTGCTGGCCATAGCCCTAAGAAATCCCACAGGAAGCCCCAAGATTTACTTTGCTCCTGGACATCTGGCAAATGACTGTCCTATTTCCTTGCCCTGTCTATTAATTCTTATTGGAATTGTGGGGGCCAAGTATTCTTTCTTCCTCTCTTTCCCTTAGGGACAATCAGGTTTCTGTGATCCAGGGAAAGGGTGCACTCACTTCTGACCAAGTCTGGAATTATTAAAGCACCATCTGCCTTGTCTGTTTTCCAGGTGCCGCTGGATAAGACAGAGCTCCCACACATCTGTTCTATCCTTCCATTGGCAGCCTGGCCTCCCCACCTCTAGTTTCCAGATCCAACCTAAATCATTATTCCCCTTCAGGAAAAAAGCAAGCAAACTAGACAAGTTCCTCTCTCGCCAACCCAATAACACTCTGAGTTGGGCAGGCAGATAACTTCCTGAGTTCTAGCAGAGTGTGCCACATAATTATCCATGGAATGTCAATGGAAGCTTGCTCACCTCATAAAAAGAGACCCTACAAAGAGACTGAAGTAAACTTACAGCAAAAGAGTATTAGGTTTGAGGAAAGAACTTTGGAACTTGGGATTCTAAGACACTGTGACTGATCCAGTTCTCCCTCAGCCTCTGGGCTCAGCCTCCTGCTTCAAGTCATGCCCAAGAGAAGACCTCAGTCTATGTTCTTGCTGTTGGAAGTGCAAATTTTGGCCCAAGGCCCAGGTGAGGATGAGGATAACAGGATGACAGAGTTACCTAACTGTTTAAAACAAAGAATGCATTCCTCCTCACCCGGTCCTGCCCTAACATGTCATTGAATGCCTCTCCCTGTGCCACCCCTTAATAAGTTTTTGCCCTTCTCTTTCTACATGAGGCTGCTATTGCTTATTACAATAAAAGGTTATCCAGTATGCAAGAAACATTAGTTGTGGCTGTTGAGTCTAACCATGTGTTTCTTTTCAGTCTTTGTGAGTTTGCAGAGAGACCCGACAGCTTCTTATACAAAATATTCAGATCTGAATCATATGGAGGTAGTTGTGTAGGAAAAAAAAAATGGACCCAGCCTTTAATTCCAGCACTCAGGAGATAGAGCTAGGCTGATCTCTGTGAGTTTGAGGCCAGCCTGATCTACATCGTGAGTTTCAGGAAAGTCAGAGTTACCTAGTGAGACTATCAAAAAAGGAGAGAGAGAGTGTGTGTGAGAGGGAGCGAGTGAGAGAGGCAAGAGAGAGGGTGGTGACGTTGATCAACATGGCTATGTACATATCCAAACTTGCCTCAGATTCAGGGAATCTGAGAGGCTAGAAAGTCCCCAGTGAAAATCTCATCTGACCAGTGGAATCATCTAGAAACTGTGTGAAAAAATAGTTTCTCTGTAGTGGAAGACAAAAAAACGAAATCATAATTGCTAAGAGACAGATCTAAACTTAATATTTTAAATAATTTTGACATTCGGCCTGGTGCCACAGATCTGTAACTCCAGCTATCTGGGAGGCTGAGACAGAAAGATTAGAAATTCAAGGCTAGTCTGGAAAACTTAGACCTTGTATCAAAATGTTAGAAATGTCAAACTTATTGAGCACATATTACTCAAGGCATGACACTTGCTTAGTGTGGGAAAAATTTTGGGTATAAGCCCAAATACCACACACACACATCACCACTGGGTAATTGTGATAATAGGAATCCATTTGTCAACTTGAAAAATATGATCATTTCCTAGTTGAGGAAACTGAGGCTCAGGGAGGCAGTGACCTGTAACAAAGTGGCCAGACCAGAAAATAAGAGCAAAGTACATATGCCTGGGTTCTTATTGGTCCCCACTTTGTGTAGATTACTCATATTACATTTCCTCATCTTGCCTGATCAAATGCTTGCCTTCCCATGCTTTCATAACTGAGTCTCCTAATGGTGAAACGATATTAGACGGTATCATAGGACTCTCCATCCTTGAGTTTGATCCCTGGAGATTATCTCTTTCTGGGCAAGTGGACTTTCCCAGACTATTTGCCTTAGTTTCTCCAGAGAAAAAGAGTTTGGGAAGATGAGAAATGAGTTGCCCCTCTTTCACAAAACAAAGCAGGCTGCAAGGTTTCAACTTGTGTATTGATAAAGCTCTCTGACCAGAGCTATGCAACTGTTAGGAGTCAGCTCTTATGGTGAGAAAGCTGGCATGTCTAGTGGCATTTGATTCCCCAGAGCTCAGACTGCTCCTGAGGGTCTGTTTGCTTATCTCTGGAAATTTTGGCCTAGTTCTCACTATATGATCACCGGCAGCTGCCTTAAGTACAAGGATAATATCGTCTTTGAAAAATGCCTCAAATGTCAATTAGCCGGTATTGAGACAATCCCCGGGAGCTGTTTCTTCATGTCCTTTTGTTAGCTGTGCTTATCACTCCTCAAGAACTGTGCTTTACCCTGCTTAAATCTGTACAAGTTCCCAAGTCCTTGCCCTGCTCTTTAGGGGCAAGAGAGGAAGTAGAATGGAAAAGATGGCTGGTGGGAAGCAAAGCACAATTGTCTTGTTGCTAATTTTCATTTGTGTAGATTGAGATGAGCTTGGTGTCAAGCAGAAGAGAAGACTGTGATTGTCATTAGACCTGGGTTCTAGCTTCATCAATGTCATGTTTGCTTACTGTGTGCTTATAGACTGCTCCCTTCATCCTCTATGCTTCAATTTCATCACCTACACAATGAGCAGCTTAGAGGGGGGAGTCTTTTCCCTCCTGACTGAATGATGCTAAGTCAGTTACTCAAGTTGTAGGATCAGGGTGAGTACCTAGTAAGTGATGCTCATTCTCTACACTCATGGTTCTCTATTCATCTCATTGTGAATCTGTTATTAGAGAAAGCACATATTTAAATACAAAGGCTCAAGATATAACCTCCAAAACAATTAGATATGCTCTTGCCCAATTGTGTTGGCTTTAGTGGGTCACTACTCAGCTCAGGCTGGCTCTGTTGCAGTCTGGATACTTCAAATACAACTAACAATGGCTTTTCTCACTGTATGTAGGTTTCCAAGGACATAGATAACTCTACTTTTCATGACCTCCTCTGTGGATCTCTCTTGTTCTGTTCTGCAACATCTCTTGGGTTTGTTTTGTTTTGTTTTCAGAACATTGACTCTGCCACACGGCCCTCTAACTAGGTCACCTGCTGGCACCGGCTCAGTGCCAGAAGTCTGTGGTTTCTCTGACTGGAAAGGTCTTGATTCATCCTGTTGTGGAGAACTCTTTAGCTTAGCACATGTTTTGCTCTGAGGATTTTTCCTTTGCCTAATCCTTCTGACCACAACCATCCTCCTTCTTCCCAACCCACTCCTCCAAGCCTCACCCCTCAGCCTTCAGGAATAAAGAGATGACCTTTTCCTTAAAACAGGGCATTATAGACTACCAGAAAGTTCTAACATTCTTCCATCCATGGTGGCATCAAGATCTAGCTTCAGGAACATTAGCATCTCCCAAAACCACAACTAATGAGTAATGATCTAAATAAAATTCATGCACTTGCTATGCCAGCAAGCATTAAGACAAGACCTCTAATCACATCTATTCAACTAACTTGCTCTCCCTAAGACATTCCTATTGAGAAATTATGTTCTTCCCCATTAAGCCGCAGAGAGAGCTTAGCATTGAGAACATGAGGAATACTCAGTAAATATTTGTTAAGTAAATAATGACAGAATAAATGAAGACTTAACAGACCCAGCAAGCCAATGAAAATACTGCTGACTGATGTAGAGGCTAGAGCCTGCCACTGACACATACAGTAACTCTGAGTGTTCCCCTTTTTGTTTCTGGGTATGAGTTTCTACATACTGAGCCAAATGGTCCTTTATGGAAGGTCTATCTGTACAGTTCATGAGTCTGATCTGTACTCCTGTGTCAAATAACACTTTACCCCTCATGCCAGTGTGGTGACCGTCCATGAGGTTTCATGTCCATGAGGTTAGAGGTAAAAACATCCAGGTTACCATCTTGTCCCCTCTACTTTGATGCCCCATATAGAATACACTGATCTGAGTAGGAACACATCTGTAATGCCAGCACTACAGAGGTTGAGGCAAAAGGATTGTGAGGTTGAATATTAGTATACGTGTTGCTGAAGCAAGCACAGAAGATTGTGACTTCAAAACCAGCCTGGGCTACATAACAAAACCCTCTCTCAAGAAGCATTC
>CM053742.1:77561143-77599039 GCA_028658305.1 Pachyuromys duprasi
AGAGAGAGAGAGAGAGAGAGAGAGAGAGAGAGAGAGAGAGAGAGAGAGAGAGAGAGACTAGGTAGAAAAGCAGAGAGAGTAGATTCTCTTTTACTTGGCCATTCCCTTTTCGTCCTTCTGGATTGAGTTTCTGTGGGTTCTGTGGTTAAAGCACATGAATTTTGAAGGCTTAAAACAAAAATCTTGCTAAGAGAACTTCCAGTCCTGAAAACTTATAATCCTCTCCAAATATGTAAGGAGTAGGAAGATTTGTTCTGAGCATGTTCTTGCAGTCTTCTGAGCCAGGCTGCAGCTGGGCTTTGGGCAATGGCTACATGGATGTGTACTGGGTTCCTTGGGTAGACAGAGGCTGCTTTGTGAGGAAAGGCAGGACATACTTGTCTATCCGACAAAAAAAAGTGTAATCAATCATTTGGAAGTAGATCGTTCACACAGCCAAGCTCCATGTTCAAACTTCAGATTTAGAATAGCCTGTGAGGTTTCTTCAGCTTCTGGTGGTCTTTCTCCGAATGTGAAGATTACTCAGATTCACAGTGTGCTTTCCTAGTGATTTCTCTGTGATTACTTTCAAAGTTTGATTTGAAGCAAGGAACAAATACAAGAGAAGTGACTAGACCTTGCTATGCTTGCATATAAAGTGACATGGGAGGCTGATGGTTAGCTAGTTATAGTTAGGAAGACATATTTAGATCCTCGGGTCCAAGTAGCTTAAGAATGGATCATAAAGGTAGCAGGTGGAAATATATGAAGCAGAATTGCTTCTACAGATGTGCCTATTTGCATTGAAACGTCTTGCTGCTGTCTCCAACATGGACTCTATTACCTGCTTTTTGATTACTTCCCCTTGGCATGGGTGCCTCTCCAGACCACAGGAAATAAGCTCAATCCTGATGCGACTTGATGTGCTAAGGTGGGTTGGTGGGGGTTCCCCCCTTTTCTGAGGAACAGGGGATGGGGGAGGAGAAAGAGAAAGGGAGGATGGGACTGGGATTAGAGGAGGGAGTGGGCTCCTATCGGGATGTAAAGTAATTTAATGCATTGATTAGTTGAAAAAACTGAGAAAGAAGGAAGATGTCATGCTACAAGGGTCCTTCCCACATGTTATGGGACAAATGTTCCATAGAAGGATGTTGACAGCTAATGTGCCACACTGGTCAAATCCCTTCGGCATACTTAACATTTCCTGTTGTTATGAATAGGAGGGAACGAGCCTGCATTCAAATGTGTTATGCTGTCACAAAGTAAAGAACTGTGTTGCTGTTAGTAAAGGGCTTGGAGGATCCCATAGCTGGGGAAAGGTAAAGTTCAGTGTCCTTGTCTACTGTCAGAATACTATTTACACTAAATGACCAGTAGTAGGTTCATACTTGACCATATTAGATCATGGTGAAATGACCAGAATAGAGCTGGCAAGACCCCTGGGCATCCTCCAGACTGGACATGCATTGAGGTGGGGGCCTGCCCATTCCCAACACCCTTACAACTATCAGTGTGCTTTTTACCTAGAGCATCACCTCTCTACTGGCCTGGAGAATGGCAGACTTGCCTTTTTAACCTGTAGAAGTAATCTTGTGAACTCCCAATCTAGCAAAATAAAAAAAGGATTGCTCACAATTCTGAATTATGGAATGAGCAGGTATCAGCTCAGATGGGTGATAACCTATGATGTGTTGGGACTTGAAAGACTATTTACTACAATAGTTTGCCAAAATGATCATTATAAGAGCCAAACATGGAGGAAAGCACCTTGTAATCCTATCTCTTGGGAGGCTAAAGCAGTTGAATCTCAAGTTTGAGGACAGCCTGACCTATGTAATGAGACTCTGTCTAAAAACAAATTTAATACATTATAACTCATTAATGTGGCAGAAAATGAATTTAGGTCACAACTTCCAAGTAACAAAAATAAATAAAATGCGTTATTAGAAAATGACAATTTGTTGTACATTGTAAGGATAGTTACTGTTTTATGAAATTTAAAGTATCTGTATTATGATTTAAAATTTATGTAGCAGTTATAGACATATAAATTTTTCTTTTTTGGATTTTTGAGACAGGGTTTCTCTGTGTAGCCTTGGGTGTCCAAGACTCCCTTTGTAGACTAGGCTGGCCTCAAACTCACAGCCTGCCTCTGCCTCCTCAAGTGTTGGGATTATAGTTGTGCACCACTGCACCTGGCTGACATAAATTTTCAATCATGACATACATATAATTTCTATAAAGTATATATGTGATATACATTATTGTATATATAAATAAATATATATATATAGATTTATAAATAAATACAGATCTTCCTTCACAAATGGTCACAAGACATAGTTCCAAATGTCTTCAGCCTCTGTACCATTCTCCTCTGGGCATACTGAAGTTCACATTGGTTATAAGTTGTGGGATCTCAGAATCAAGATTTCCTGAGCAAAGGAGAACACAGATATCATCTTTGTTTTGACAAATATATTTTGAAAGTGACAATTCAAGATTTCCAATATGGTAACATAACACAAGTTGATATCCATTGAACTTAAAATTGCCCCAAATTCTTAGATATCTCTCAGACATGGCTATACTAGTCTCTAGCTACCTTATGCTACCACTGTGGGGGTTGCTACTTTCCTCCTCCTTTCCCTCTTCATCTTCATCTTACTCCTCCTCCTCTCCTCCTTCTCCTGCTCCTTCATCTTTGCTGAGAGTGCAACTTAGGGCTTTGTGTACAGTAAGCAAGTGTTCTACCACTGAGAATCATTACCAGATCCTTGCAGGTTGGTTTAAATTTCACTACAGAAACTTTTTATTTATCTTTGTTATGCTCTACCTTGTATTAACCTCACTCTTTAAAATCCACTTGCACATCATATCACAACCCTTTCATCTCCACTCATATTTAAATCCAGTTTCCTTGGCTCCGAGAAAGCTGCATCTAAACTTCACACAGCTCTTCTCGAAGGGCATATTAATTTTTCCACACAACTCACCTATCCTATCTTCTGTCTTACAACCATGATGCCACCACTCCAGCAAAGCCCATGTCAGCACCATTTTTCCCCAAGAATCTCAGACATAATTCTATCTCTACTGTTTTGAATACATTAAGCTTTCTTCTACAGTACCTTTCTCACTTTAATATGTCTTTTAAGGTGTATCTTCCATGATATTATATCTGGCAATTTAGATCATCTTTATTTGTCCTCTGAACTAGTGTCTATTAAATTTCTTTCATATTGCATCAGACTTCGTTTTATATAAGAATACAAATATGCCTTCAGTCAGAATAACAATCATTCAGAAAACACAAATGCTGGTATGACTGTGGTCAAAAGTATATTCTTATACACTGTTAATGAGAATGTAAATTAGTCTAGCCACTATGATAATAATTATGGAAGTTTTTCAAAAAGCTAAGAATGGATCTACCATATGACCCAGCTATACAACTCCTGGGTGTATACCCAGAGGACTCCAAGTCAACATATCATAGAGACCTTATACAACAATATAACAGTATTAGTCACAGTAGATAAGTTATGGAACCAACCTAGGTGTCCAACATCAGAAAAAATGGTATATACACACACTTACATACATTCATATATATGTATATATATATATAATTTAATTTTTATCCAAAAAGGATGAGGTTATATCATTCCTAGGCAAATGGAAGCAACTGGAGATAATCATATTTAGGGACTATTAATTAAATAATCAGATCTGTCTTAGAATGACAAATCATATGTTTTTTTTTTAATTTATGGATCCCACTCCTAGGCATATACCCAAAAGATGCTCAATTACACAACAAGGACATTTGCTCAATCATGTTTGTAGCAGCTTTATTTGTAATAGCCAGAAACTGGAAAAAATCCAGACTTCCATCAATGGAGGAATGGATACAGAAATCGTGGTACTTTTACACAATGAAATACTAATCAGCAATTAAAAACAAGGAAATCATGACATTTGCAGTGAATGGTGGGATCTAGAAAAGATCATCCTGAGTGAGATATCCCAGGATTAGAAAGACACACATGGTATATATTCACTTATATAGACCTATAACCTAGGGTAAACATACTGAAATCTATACACCTAAAGAAGATAAACAAGAAAGAGGACCCGGGGTAAGATGATCAATCCTCACTTAGAAAGTCAAATGGGATGGACATTGGAAGTAGGAGAAAACAAGAAACAGGACAGAAGCCTACCACAGAGGGCCTCTGAAAGACTCTACCTAGCAGCGTATCAAAGCAGATGCTGAGACTCATAACCAATCCTTTGGTAGAATGCGGGGAATCATATGATAAAAGGGGGAATTAGTGTGACCAGGAGAGGACAGGAGCTCCACAAAGATAAAATATATCAGGGCACGGGGGCCTCTATGAGACTGTATCTCCAACCAAGGACCACGTATGGATATAACCTAGAACCCCTGCTCGGATGTAGCCCATGGTAGCTCAGTATCCAAGTGGGTATCCTAGTAAGGGGAACAGGAACTATTTTTGACATGAGCTCAATGACTGGCTCCTTTACCTCCCTCCTCCCTGAGGGAGGAACAGCCTTGCTAGGCCACAGAGGAGGACATTGCAGCCATTCCTGAAGAGACCTGATAAGCTAGGGTCAGACAGAAGGGGAGGAGGACCTCCCCTATCAGTGAACTTGGAAAGGGGCTGGGAGGAGATGAGGGAGAGAGGGTGAGATTGGGAGGGAATGAGGGAGGAGGTTACAGCTGGAATACAAAGTAAATAACCTGTGATTAATATTTAAAAAATTAAAAATTAAAAATAAATTTATGGATCCTAGATTTTACTCAGATAAATAAAATCATGTGTGAGTGTATGATGTGAAAATAAAAGTGAAACTGTCTAAGGGAGCAAAGAAGACTAATAGGAGAAGCCAGGGTAGAGAAAGGGAGGAGAGATGAAGTGTGTATGGAGATGTACATGATCAAAGTACCTTATATACGTGTATATAAATGTCCTTATGAAACCAGTGCCATGTATAATGAATATATGCCAATTAAAATATTCATTAAAATTATAGTTATACTGTAGGTTGGCAATAAAAATACATATACACATTATATATACATATATATGAATGTCTTATAACATATAGATAAGATGTAGATATGTGATTAAGTTATGCAAGTAGATTCCAAAGTCTGAGTTCAAACAACATTCTGCAGTTCTCTAACTTAGTAAGTTGTATGTTCTTGGAGAAAATTATTCAGTCTAATCAAGATTAAGATAATAATAGTATTACTGCATAAGGTTGCTGGTGGTTTTGTGTCTGAAGTATTTAAAGTGCCTGGCATATATAAATATTTGATAACTATTAGCTATCATCATGATTGTATGCTATATACTTTAATATGTTTTGTCTCATTTTATCTGGGAGGAGAGGATTTTTTTGTAGACAGGATATGCCCAGGTTCTGCAACTCTCTATGTAGCCCAAACTGTCCTTGAATTTATGTTCCTCCAGATCCAGCCTCCCAAGTAGCTGGAATTACATGCCTGGATTGGGCCTAGCTCCAGAGAAGAAATTGTCATCCTTTTTTTAAAGATGAGCAATTAAAGCTTGAGGGGTTAGGTGCCTTATCTGAGGTCAAACACTTGATGTGTTTATTTTCTTTGTTTTTGTGTGTTTGTTTTTACTTATTTGAGACTTGAGTGTAGTGTGTAGAAAATTCTAACATTCCTGATGGGCTCTTCTGGCTGAGGAAAGTTGGACGGATTGCTGGTGGTGTTGAGGAAGCAGGGTGAAAGGGAAGGAGTCTGACTGGCTGGGATAAGGGTCAGTCCAGCCATTCCACGCATAGGGTGCCTAGTGGGCTACTGGATGACATAAAGTGTACCTCCTTTTATATTTTCCTTCCAGTGCAGAGTCATAAACAGGAGAAGGAACCTGAAGAAGAAAACACCAGAGCATGGCAGCCATGTGAGAAGCAGCCAAGAGCAGTTCTGTGACATGTGCAGGAGTGTGTTATATGGAAAAAGGAGGAAAGCATATACCAGCAAGCCTACTTACAAAACCACAAGATTAGGGATCAGGCATGGTAGCACATTCCTTTAATTTCAGCACTTAGGAGGCAGTGGCAGGTGGATCTCTGTGAGTTCAAAGGCAATCTGGTCTACAGAGCAAGTTCCAGGATAGTCTATGGTACATAGTAAGACCCCGTCTCAAAGTAGGTAGGTAGGTAGATAGATAGATAGATAGATAGATAGATAGATAGATAGATAGATAGATAGATAGATAGATAGATTCATGGCTAGGGCAGGAGAGATGACTCAGCAGTTAAGAGCACTTGATGCTTTTGTAGTGGACTCAAGTTCATTCATATAGCAGCTCACGACTACCTGTAACTTCAGTTCTAGGTGATCCAGCAGCCTGTTCTGACATCGAAGGGCACCAAGCATGAAGATGGTACACAGATACACATGTAAACACTCATACACACAATTTTTCTTTCATTTCTGTTTGGGTACTACATTGAACCCTTGATTTATTATCCCTGGAAACTTCATTAGATGAGCCAGACGGCCTCTAAAACTGTGTACTCAGACCAGTGGTAGGCTGTAGGGCACCAAGTCTTTTCCAAGAAGCTTGAAGTTTAGGTATGAGACATACTTGATCATGTGTGAATTGTGGTAACCACATGACAATGTTGCTTTTAAGTGAATTGTGTTCTGTAATTTATAAGTAGGATGGGGCAGGGAGCAGTAAAAAAGGGAAAAACTAGATGACAGAATTGTCATGTAGCACAAGAACAGAGGGGGAAGATAGTGCAGAGAAGGTAGGTAAAAAGTTGGGTTAAAGGTGGGAGAAGGTACTTTGCTCTCTTCCTAAGTAGGCAGCAAGCCAGCCTAATGTGTGGGCCAAGAATGTTGGCCAGGCCTAAGCTTGGAAAAGTGGTGAATTGAAATATAAACCTTCATCTTCCCAGAGAAAGATAGTAGGAAGAAATGAAAAGAGAGAACAGTTGAGGTCCTTTCAGCTCCTTGAAATTTTGCTCTAGCTACAACTGAGATGTCTTTATATGGGATAAGAGAGCTACTGCTACACAGATGTGGTGCTACCAATGCTACCAGCATTATAAACAGTCTACACTTGAGCACTGACCTTTCCTAGTAGGATCACAGCTGAGGATACCCTGACTACTATTTCTGAGCCTTCCAGTCTGATATGTGGGTAGACAGTTCCCTGGACCAGCCCTTCCCAATTGGTAGGCAGTTCCCTGGACCAGCTCTTCCCAATGGGCCTGGTGATCATTTGTACCTCCCTTGTAGGCCAAGCCTTCCCCATGAAGCAAGAACAAAGGCATGCATTCATCTTTCTCCTACCTGATAAATTCCACAATGTTGAGAAATTGAAAAAGACGTTTACAAGCCTTTGAGTCTGATACTTTATTGTACTGGTGGAGGAACTGTGACACACAGAGAGACATGGGCCCTGACAAAGATCCCACAGTACAGCAGTAGCAGAAATGCCCTGAATCCAGTTCACCTAGTTTAGTTCACACCTTCAGGTTACTACCCTTTTACTTCCAAAACCTTCCAGTCACTTGGCCTGCCACTCAAGCTGGCATCAGACTGAGCCTGCAGGATTCCTCCAGAGAATCCTCAACTTTAACAGCCCTTTAGAATTCCCTAGGGAGCATTAAAAATACTGGCATCCTGGCCCTATCTCACCAATTGAATCATCTCCAAAGGAGGAGGATGATATTTTTTAAAAACTCCCTAGGTAATTCTAATATATAGTCAAGATTAAGATCATTGCTCTGAAGAAAACAAGCCTGACATCTCTAAAGGAACTTGAAGGAGAGAGTCCCAATGAAGTAAGCTTTACAGACATGGTTCCTTTTGATCCAGAACATCCTATACCTCAGCATGGCCCCAAAATCTGGCATGTGGGATGCCTAAGAGTTAGGGTCACTGATATCTTCCTAAGCCACATTGGGCTTCTTGTTATTGCTTTCCCATCATTACATCTAAGAAATATTTTACTTTCTGTCTTTATAAATGCCTCTAAAGAGACTGCCTCTCTCTAGTGGGAAGCCCATAAATAATTTGACTCAATTTTTTATGCTTTTTCTCAGTGGTCTACTCACAAGGCTCTCTTTAAGGAGCTAGTGTTAGTACTTAAAACTATCCATCAAACTCCACTCCCAACTGCTTGTTACAGCCTGCTTCCTAAGAATCAGGCCACTGGGGGGGGGGGTGAAAAGCAGAAAAAAGAGCATCCATGAGGCTTTGAATTGCCCCCCCCCAGGCCTATTAAGCTATCTACCTGATTATCATTTTGGCTGTGGGCCATAGTAATGTCTAATGACTTGCCTAGGGGTGAGAAAGCAGAGATGTGAGCCTTTTCCCACTCTCTAGAATTATTAGGCTAGGAATATAGCTGAGTGGTAGGGTACTTACCTAGTATGTATGAACCCTAGGTTCAACTCCACCACGTCACAGAAATAATTTTAGAGGAAATGAAAAAAATCTATTCTACTAGTAAACCCAACCATTAGCAAAAATAAGTAAACAAAACAACTCATAGGGCCTATGCCTTGATGAACTACAAAGCAATTAATAACTGCTGAGAGAGAATCAGTCTTCTCCAGGAAAGAGGTCCCTAACTGTTATTGAATACCAAGTGGCCAACTCTTTTTTAAAAAATACATGTAAACAACACTAAACAGACTCAGTAACTTTATTTATTACTTATTATATATCATATTTATGTAACAATAATTAAAGAAAAGGAGTTCATGAATTTGAGAGTGAGCAGAGAAGGGAGAGGGAACATGGGAGAGATTTCTGCTTTCACACCCCAAGGCACATTACTATGGCCCAAAGCCAACATGGTAATCAGATAGAGAGCTGAATAAGCTTGGGGGTATGGGAGGGAGTGGTCCAAAGGCTTGAGGGGGAAGATGGAAAAGAAGATGATGTAATATTTTAATTAAAAAATAAAATTTTAAAAATATTTTTCAACATACTACATATTGCCTATCCTCAAATGATAAGGCAGGCAGGCAACACACAATGAATTCTATGCGTTGGTTGGTTGGTTTCGTCTTTGTAGAGTTTCTTCTTGTGGTTTGTTTTGCTTGGGCATCTTTTGACTTGCTGCTCTTTTACATGTTTGTTTGATTTTCATTTTGCTGGGGGAGGTCTGTTTTATGTTTTGGTATCAGTTTTGGTTTCTGGATTTTTCTGAGGGAGAGCTAGGGTACATAAAGTGAGTAGGGAGATGGGGAGGATCTGGGAGGGACTGTGGGAAGGGAAAATATGATCAAAATATATTGTATAAAAATTTAATTAGCTAGGTGCAGTGGCTCAGCACTCAAGGAGGTGGAAGCTGATGGATATCTGCGAGTTCAAGACCAGCCTGGTCTACAAAGAAAGTCCAGGACAGCTAAAGCTACACAGAAAAACCCTGTCTCGAAAACCAAACTAAATAATAATAGTAACAACAACAATAATAATAAAAGAAAGTTTAAAACATAAAAAAGGGAAACTGGAAGGGATCATCAATAATGCTTGGCAACTTGTACTCACTTTGTTTTTTCAACTCTTTTATTCTCAGTTTTATTGAGGGTTAATTGACAAATAAAAACTGTAAATATGTGGGTTTTACAATGTGATGATACAAAGTATGTATACATTGTGAAATGATTACCACAATCAACCTAATTAGCACAGCCATTACTCATATAATTACTTTTTCTTGTGGTTAAAAAAAACAGTTAAGATTTATGCTCTTAGCAATTTAAGTATATATTACAGCATTATTAACTACATTCACCATGTGTACTTTAGGTCTCTTCAACTTACTTACCTTATAATAAAGTTTGTAACCTTTGGTCAACATCTCCCCATTTCTCTTACCTCTCAATCCTTGGAAACCTCCATTCTACTCTCCTATAACATTTCTAGATTTCGAAGACACATGAGATCATATAGCAATTTGTCGTTTTGTGTCTGGCTTATTTTAGTTAGCAGAATGTCCCCCAGTGTTATTCATGTCTTGCCAATACCAATATTTTCTTCATTTTAAGATTGAATAAGATTATATTGCGTATATGTACCACACATGCATTCTATATCCATTTATCTGTTGACAGACTCTTAGGTTCATTCCATATCTCAGCTGTTACGAATAATGCTTCACTGAACATTGGAGTATCTCTTTGCACATGATGATTTCAATTCCTTTGGATATGGACTTAAAAGTAGGATTGCTGGATTGTATGACAATTCTATTTGTAATTTTTTTTGAAGAGCCTGCATATTGAGTTCCATAATGGTTGCAGTAATTTACGTTTCCATCAGCAACACAGGGTTGTTTTCTCCACACCATCACCAACAGTTGTATGCTTTATTTTTCAAAAGGCCATTCTAACAGACATGGGATTCATTATGATTTAGTTTTTATGATTTTCTCTGTTGACTTATGATGCTGAGCACTTTTCATTAACTTGTCAGCTACTTGTATACCTTCTTTAAAAATATATCTCTTCAGTTCCTTTGCCTGTTCTTAAATCCATTCTTGGGGGGGGTCTGTTATTGAATTATAGGTGATCAGTTACAATAGTCACACATGTTTATTTTTGCTTTTGTGTCTTTTTCCAAGAACCTTTCCCCCCATGCTTTCTCGTAGAATCTTCAAACTTTATCTTAATACTTTAACCTACTTTAAATGAATGTTGTATATGGTGTAAAGTAATTATCAAATTTCTTTTTTCTCCCAGTGTTTGAGATTGAATACATGGTAGGTGAGTACTCTGCTGTTAAACTATACTTCCAACCCTAACTTTATTCTCTTACTGGTGCGTTTGTAGTTTTTTCACTACCATTTATTGAAGAGATTTTCATTTCCTAATTATATATTCTTGGTGCCATTGTCAGAGTAATTTACTCTGTGTGGCTGTGTGTGTATGTGTGTGTAGGCTCTCTATTCTGTTTCATTGGTCAGTGTATTTGGTTTTATGATATTATTTTACTATTTTAGTCACTATAGATTCGTGCTATGATTTGGAGACAGAAAGTATAATGCTTCCAAGTTTGTTCTTTCTCAAAATTGCTTCAGCTATTCAGAATCTTCAGTGATCTATTTTCTGTGACAAATCTCACTGGAATTTCCAAAAACATTGTTGAATTGTTTTTATTAGTGTCATAACAGCATACTGATCAAAGGAGAGTAATAATTAACTCTTTTTAAACTAGTACTGTAGAAAAGTTTATTATATTCAGTTTAGTGGTGGTTGTTGGTATAGAGAAAGTTTGGCTACATCGCCATCTCCCTCCCAGCAGTCCTTCATGTGGCTGTTATAGGCCTCTACCCTAGCTTCCACATGTAACTCTTTACTGCCTCATCTCACGGCCGCAGCTGAGAAATCTCCTGGAAAGGTGGGACTGTAGTAGGATCCCCCAATCCTGTGGGCTGGAGCTAAGTTACATCAGGTCAGTCAAGGGGCAGGAGGTGACAGCCTCCAACTGGCAGAGAAACTCCAATCCTGCCCCGTCTCTGAGGTTTTGGAAGAGAAGGCACTGACTACAGCGATGTTCGCCCTTCCCTCACTGAATTTTTGGCTCACTGTGAAATCTGCTCTTGTGCCCCTTAAAGTTGAGTGACTGTGGACAAGTAGCTTCCATGTAGTCTCGGGTTTCTCGTCCAACAGGTAGGTACACTAATAGGTCTATTACCTCTCCACGGAAACATGTAGATTAAAGCAGATAAAACACAGAGACTACGATGTCTCCCAAATGTCAGTGTCTTTCTCTAGACAAGTCTCAACTGTAGTAGCCATGGTTGTAAGAATCAAAGGCTGTATCTGATGCTCTCTAACTCCTACTCCACCTCCCTGACCCGTGTTTAGGTCCACCTTTTCTAGGTCTTGGTGATTAAGTCAATTGTGAAGGAAAACCAAGGAGTCTGTGGCAGGACAAGAGCTATACATTAAGGATACTAAGAAGGACCATGGCAATGAGGTCCTGAGATGAGAACCCTGTAAGGAAAGAAACATTGCTCAAGGTGACCAATTCACACCTCAGACAGACGCTTTATGTACCCTGCCTCCTTCCTGTATTCTTCCCTGTTAGAAACTCAAGGTCCTAGGTGGGCCTATGGCTGCAGAAACACAGACAACCATCGCTGGACAAAGAAAGAACATAGTATAAACTGAAAGCAGAACTTTATAGCACCTGCAAGAATATGCTATGCAAACCTCTAGCCTCAGAGGACAGAACTGGCTCAAGGTTTTGGCTCCAACACTCTGAAAGCTAGCCCAGCATTTGTGCTGAGGTCACAGTTCCTACATGGCAGAGTCACTAACATTGGTCTATTCCTAGGAGACACAGAACTCCTCTGACTGCTGGCTGACCTTGGTTTTCATGAAGCCTTGATGACCCAGCCAAATCTTTGTTGGAGACTTCTTCCCTCTTTTCTCTCTCCTTCACTCATTCAGGTTTGCATTGCAGCTTTTGTTTTTCCCAGAATCCCTTTCTATTTGATTTCATCTCCCTTAATAAATTCTCCTTTTAAAATCCATGTTATTATATGCTTCTCTGAAGTTCCAGATTAATACAAACTCTGATCAAGCTAAATTAAATATATTGTCTAGAGTCTGGGCCTGTACCTAGGGTTTTGTGCAACTGGAAGCTTAGGGCAGCTTTAGAAAGCAGTAGACCTTGTGAATGATCTAATATATTGCTCTGCTACATTCTAAATCATTATCTCAGACAAATAAGTTTATTTTTTTATTTTTAGAGCAATTATTTATGTATTTTACATGTATGGATGTTTTGTCTGCATGCACCTCTGTACATAATGTGCATTCTTAGTGCTTTCAGAGGCCAGAAGAGTGTCAGATCCCAGCCTACGTCCCCTAGAAGAGCATCCAGTGCTCTTTCTGCTGAGCCATCTCTCCAAACCCTATCTTTTAAATTCCTCAACTTATTATTGTCTTATGTGCCTTCTTGTGGAAGGTTTTTTTTAATCTCATATAGTATTAGATTTATTATAAACAATTGACTTCACATGCAAAGCACTTGCACTTTATGTATGAAACTACAGATGAGCAGTAGCCAAAAATTCCAGAAGGCATTTAAACAGGTAGTAGATGTCATGACTCTTGTAATAGACAGGAAAACAGTGTTATTGAAACTGAACCCCCCAGACAAGTACAAACCTGTATCTCTCCAGGAACAAAGTACATTTTTTAAAAAACTTTTTTCACAATTTATTATTTATATATCCTAATTGAAGTCCCCTCCCTCAACTTCCCCCAGTCCCACCCTCCTTTCTTCTTCCCCCCACCTCTTCCCCTACTCCACTGAAAGAAAGATTTCTCCAACATGAGCAAAAGACATCTTAATACAGTCATTACTGATGCAGTGGTTCATAACTGGTCCTTACTCCAACTGCTAAAGTTAGGTTCACATTGTTTACTTTCTGAGAAAACTGATGGCTGTTGTCTTCCTTCTGTTGAAAGCTGTCACTTAAGGTACTCACAACATATCCATTTGTTTCCAACGAAACGAGAATTTCATCCTCTCAACAAAGCAAGCCACCTGGAACTTATGGATATGATCCAAAGTTTCTGCCTAATTACTCTCATATAATAGAGACACATTATTTTCTTGGGACATAAATCTGTTGATCCCACAGGAAACAACAGGATAAGAAAACCTATAGTTGAAGGCCAGCATCCTAGTTACAGAATTGTTATGTCCTGGGTATATGTCAGACTTCTAATTTCTGTGTTGTTAAAAAGATCTTCTTTGCATTCTCACTATCAACCAATCATCAAAACACACTGACGTCACTGCTGGTTCAAGTCCAGAATTCCAAAACAATAGAGAAACAAGGAAAAACCTGTGTAAAAGCACAGTTAATTTCATTATGCAAAAATCCAAGATCCGGCAGTCATGGGGAACGGGAAATACCCCCCCCCCGCTTTTCATGCAGGGTCTCCCAATGTGGCTCAAGCTGGCCTAGAACTCACAATCCTACAGTCTCAGCCTCCTGGGTGCTGAGACTACACACCTGGCAAAAATCTTTTTTTAGTCACATTGTAGTATTGCATGAGAAATACTCATATCCTCTTGTTTTCCACTTTGGATCAGAACTCAGAGAAATTAAATTCCTGTTTTGCCACTAACAAACCCCATCATCTTGGACAAATAGCTTTGAGGTCTAAAACTTTCCCTGTCTGGGCCTCATGGGTTTGGTTTTTTCTCCCCTACAACTTTTATGTGTGACCTCAGTTATGGTCTTTAAAACTTGTAGGCTCAAGGTTTTCTAAAGTACAGTGGTGTGTTGGGAGGAAGAGGGAAGTTGATAGAGAGTGAGAATAAGAGGAGACAGGTGGAGGAGATAGGAAGACAGTGAGGAGGAAGGGAGGAAAGTGAGGAGAGGCAGTAGAAGAAAGGAGAGGAGGGAAGGAGAGGGGAGATGAGAGGAAGGGAGGGGAGGGGAGGAGAGAAAAGAAAAGGGGAGGGGAAGAGAGGAGGGGAGTGGAGAGGTGGGGAGGGAGTATGTATATATACTTCTATTTAGTCCCAGAGGTGTCAAAGGCAGAGCAGCAAAGTAAAGAAGACCACAACTCCCAGAAAGATATTTTTTCTTGCAAAAGTAAGTCACAATATGTGTTGCCTTGCACTGCATGTGAGAGAGAGAGAGAGAGGATATATATATGTATATATATATATATGTATATGTTCCATATATATATATATATATATATATATATGGAACAGATGATCTGTGGCTCTAGCATAATGAGGCAAATCAAAGCGCTTGTGAGGTTGAAAGGCATTCTGGTCCTTAGCTTTGTATTTCTAGAAACCACCCCGAGAGATTTGAAACTTAAACTGTTACAAGTTCTCCTAGGAGGGATTCAGGCTTAATTTCATCTTAAGGGAGATCAGGATGCTTTTTATTCCAAACCTCAACTCTTCTAACTCTAACTCTGTCATCCAACCACAACCTTCACTTTCTCCTATTTGCTCTAACAAAGGAATGTCTCCCTCTGAGCCTGTGTGCTTGGACCCTTCTGCTTCCTTTCACCTTCCTGGGGTCTTTTTTATTTTATTTTTTCAGGTTCTGAGATAACCTGAGTTTGAGCAAAAAACTTCCAGGCATCCATGAGTGAATAGTAATCATTGTTTATTAAGCAGCTTCTAGTTCCCATGCTCCTTTGAGGCTTTGAGTTTCTCTTCTCAGAGGTGGATCTAAGGTTTGTGTTTCTTGTTTCCACCTCCCAAGCGCTAACATTTTATCCAGAGCTTTTCATTCTGATTTGTCATACTTATTTCAGCATATTGCAACTGTTACTAAAACTTTTGCAGATCTCTGCACAATGAGGGAGTCTCATAGGGCTAGAAGACCACAACCAAAGAGAAACAGGACTGAGAAGGGGACAGAGAAGTAGTTGTGCTTAGAATTAGTGTGTGGTAGATGTCCCTTAGAGATTCAAAACACCAATGAAGAAACTAAAACAAAGCTCCCATCAAAACAAAAGCCCACGTACAGACTCAACAAGGGGATCTGACCTAGGTCATCCAAACTATGTGGACCAATTTCTTCCTCTGTCTTGTAAAAATAGTGACAATGTAGCAGGATAGACAGACCAAAACTGCTGCCAGTAAGTGGTGTGGTAGCTTCCTTTTCCTTTTGAGACCTCTACTCAGGTAAGGTGAGATACTTGACTTCACTACAGAACAAAGTTTCAGGACAAGCCGATATGAAGCGGTTAGAGTGTATTAAAAGGCATATTTCACATAGTTCCATTTTTAAGTGCTAGGATTCATAAGAGAGAAACTCAGCAGGGTGTGGTGGCACACACCTGTAATCCCAACACTTTTGAGGCAAAAGCAGACAGATCTCTGTGAGTTCGAGGACAACCTGGTCTACAAAGTGAGTCCAGGACAGCCAGGACTACACAGAGAAACCCTATCTTGAAGAAAAAGAAGAAGAAGAACAAGAAAAAGAAGAACAAGAACAACAAGAAGAAGGAGAAACTCAGGCAAGGAATAAAATATACCCAAAAGTGGGTGTGGGCTTCTCAATAGAGAATCATGATTGTCTTTATAGTAGCCATAAGCACTGCTTTTATGGCTTCCAAGTTTACATCTCAAAGGGTTGCTAAGGAACCTTTTCAATTTTGGTAAATGAAATCAGACATTAGTCCTGATGTGCACTGGATAGCATTGCAGCTGATAAAATAAAACCCTAAGTTGCAAGGGTTGTGGGGAAAGTTAAGATGTTTTTACACCTTAAATATCTTTATTTGCCTTGTAAGCAAAAATTTAGTCTTATTTTTAAAGTCTCAGAAAATATCTGGGAAAAGAGTAAAGGCATATTTGAAGATCATATTAACTTAGGCTTTGTAGTGGCTTGCATAATAAATATCCCCATAGTCTTGAGCATTTGAATGCTTGGCTTCCAGTTGAGGGTGCTGTAATTTGCATAGGTTTAGCAGGTATGGCCTTTCTGGAAGAGGTGTGTCTCTTGGGGTCAGGCTTTAGGGTTTCAAAGCCTTGTACCATTCATAGTTTGCACTCTCTGCTTTTTGCCTGTGATTCAAGATCTGAGCTCTAGGCTTCCTGCTCTAGCTGCCAAGTCTGCATAGGAAACACATATCAAAGTTACTTCAATGTCACATACTAGAATATTTTTGCACTAAGTCTAGTTTTTACAGTTTATTAAGGTATGATTGATATACAACAAACAACACATATTCTATTCCTGTGATTTGGAAAGTTTTGACAATATATTCACCCACTAATTCAATGTAATAATAACCCCCAAAAGTCTCTTGATGCTTCTTTGCAGTTTGTCCTCCCTTGACTGCCATCCTCCTCCTGAAGCAACCACTGATTTGCTTCCTTCACTGTATATTAATGGGCTATTTAAAGAATCTTATGTCAACGGAATCATATGGCATATATTCTTTATCTGGAAATGATTTCTTTAACATAATTGTTTTGAGATTCAGGATAATTAGTGTAGCAACATTTTGTTCAGTTCTCATACTTGTTTGTTTTCAGTTTTAGAGAACAGGTCTTGCTATGTCGCTCAGACTGGCCTAGAACTCATAACCCTGCTGTCTCGGGTTCCCATTTGCTGGGATTACAGGCGTATGCCACTGTTCCTAGCTCTCCCTTCATTACTGAGTAATTTCCCCATTGTGTGGTTACCCCACAGTTTGTTTGACAGATTTTATTGTCCATATGCATTTGTGTTGTTTCCAGTTTGGGCCTATTAAAAATAAAACTGCCTGGTACATTTACTTGCAGGTCACTTACCAGTAATTTTTTTTTATTTCACAAATGACTTCTATTTTCAAAAAAAAAAAAATTTTTTTTCTTAGCAGAAACTGACTTGGCGAATGTTGCCTTGTCGTTTCTCCTTTGTACTGAAGACTATTTTCGGTAGTTTTTGTTGTTGTTGATATTTTATTTTCTTTGATGTTTTTACTCATTGTTGCACCTCTATGAACAATATGAATAGTTTTTGAAAACCCATGGAGAAAGATGTTCAGTTGAGCATTTAAGACAATGTTAAAAGATTTGTCCAGGATGAAAATGAGAGACAAAAATTTTCTTGTGAACATTTTTTATTTCTTAAAGCAAATCAGTAAATATAATACCAAATATGGACACTATTTTCTTTCTCTTTAAGAACACTTTAAAGCCAGGCAGTGGTGGCACATGTCTTTAATCCCAGCAATTGGGAAACAGAGGCAGGCAGACCTTTTTGAGTTCAAGGCCAGCCTGGTCCACAGAGTGAGTTCCAGGACAGCCATGGAGAAACCCTGTCTCAAAAACATTTTTTAAAAAACACACTAAAATTACATTTATGAACAGGAAACTCCATGGTGTAGATTTAATGGAGGTTGGTAGAAAGTTGTCCTTTAGCTTTTCCATCTTGGCAATGAGAGCGATAGATTTTGAATCCAGAACTATGTCTCCCCAGTGGTGCAGCAGATTGCATCATATCTGTCATTTTCATCACTCCTAACCACTTCTACCAGCTTAGGTGGAGAATTCTTGTCTTCTGTGTTAACCTGCATGAAGGCAATGGTGGTTCATGTCTTCCTGTGAACCAGGTACCCCAGCCTGGCCTTCCCCTTGGACTGGATCTTGTAACACTGAGCAGGCAGGGGCACCAGATTTACTGGGTCTACATTGTGTGAGATCATCACTAGCAGAGTCTTCATGTTCTCTGCAGAGGTATGACAATACTGTCCCTTGTTCCAGAATTAGGTGGTCTCTTACTGGGGATTTCTCTTTGCCAGAAGCTTTTTCTTCAGCACAGATCAACAGCCTGCGCTTCTCCTTCTGCTTTGTTTTTGGCCTATAGCTGTGGGAAAACTCAGGGAGCAGAGCTTGCTCTTTGACTTTCCAGGGCCTATGTAAATCAGTTAACCATAGGATGCAATTTTGGAAGGCCCTTTGCTGCTACAGCCAGATATAATGAGGACATTTGACAAGGCAAGTGAGGACTCTTTTGGCCTACGTTACTTGTCCAATGCTATATTCTTCGGTCTTTTCACAAACAGGATTTACCACCTTTGTTAGCCTCTTCTTCAAATGAGCGAAGGTAAAAGCCGCCTTCTTCCACTTGGCTTTCTCTCATCATCTAGCTTCAGTGTAGGAGAACAGTAGTAATTTCCTTTTAATCTCATTGACCTTGACAAGGGATGGGAATTTCCAGTAACCCCAGAGACACCAGAAGACTCTGAGTAGACAAGTGACACTCTTCAGGCAGTTTTAGGGCTATTGTACCAGGGAATATGGTAGCATTGAGAACTCTGGCTCATGGCCAACAAAACCTTCTGTTTTAAGAAAATGCTTTAGAGGGACTTATGGAGTAAAAACTCCACCTGTCAGAATGGCTAAGATCAAAAACTCAAGTGACAACACATACTGGAGAGGTTGTGGAGAAAGAGGAACCCTCCTCCATTGCTGGTGGGAATGCAAACTGGTACAACCACTCTGGAAATCAATTTAGCACTTTCTTAGACAATTAGGAATAGTGATTCCTCAAGACCCAGCTATACCACTCTTAGGCATATATCCAAAAGATGCTCAAGTACACAACAAGGACATATGCTCAACCATGTTTATAGCAGCTTTATTTATAATAGCCAGAACCTGGAAACAACCCAGATGTCCCTCACTTGAGGAATGGATACAGAAATTATGGTACTTTTACACAATGGAAGACTACTCAGTAATTAAAAAGGAGGAAATCATGAAATTCGCAGGCAAATGGTGGGACCTGGAAACAATCATCCTAAGTGAGGTATCCTAAAAGCAAAAAGAAACATATGGTATATACTCACTTATATAGACCTATAGGATAGGAAGGTCATGCTGAAATCTACACACCCAGGGAGGGGCAGCCTAGCTAGATCCCAGAAGAGGACATGGCAGACAGCCCTGAAGAGGTATAATAAGCTAAGGTCAGATGGAAGGGGGGGGGAGGTCCTCCCCTATCAGTGGACTTGGATCGGGACAGGGAGAAGATGAGGGAGGGATGGGGAGAGTGGGAGGGAATGAAGGAGGGGGCTATGGCCGGGATACAAAGTATATAACCTGTGATTAATATAAAAATAAATTACTTTAAAAAACCCTTCAGGATATGTGATCTATCTTATGTCTTCCTTCCAGATTTCCATATAGAAAAAGTCATATACTAATTCCACTCTTATTTCCTTAATAAAATTTACAGTGGCAACATAGGATATTTGGAGATCATACCATGAGGAAAATGTGTTTTGAGATTTTGCCTCTGTGTGGCAAGAGGCAGCCTGGACTAGGAAATCCCAGCAAAACAAAATCTTTGCTCTACACTCTGGAGTCGCTGAATATTTCTTTGAGAAGGAAATACCGTAGAGAAAGGCAAGAGTAGATACCCTTAAGAAGCATTGGCCCATGAACTGCTGTACCAAAACAGCTCTGGGGCCCTTGTCCAACTTACAGACAGTTGGCCTCAAGGCTGGCCTGAGCTTTGTATTACTCTTCTGAGCTGTCAGGGAAGCTGGAGTGGAGTCCAGCCTATTTGATAGGTCCAAGACAGAATGTATGCAACGGGAGAGGCTCCTCTTGAAGGTAGTAAAGGGCTGGACAGGTCAGAGGGAAGCCTAGTGAGGCCTAGTGAGCCTCACACTGTAGTTTTCTTTCCTAGCCAACCCTCACACTGGGGAGATCATTCTTTAGAGCTGAGGTATATTGTTCTCTGCTTGTCACAAGTTTCTAAGTAATGTACAAAATAGCCAAGGGGCCAATGAAGGAGCAAAATAAAGGTGGAGAGGATATGGGGTCCAGGAGCCACTGGCGCTGCCCAGGCCACTAACTGATCTGCTTACAATCATCAGAACTTCCCCTCTCTGGGCCCTCCCAGCCCCCAGGGATTGAGAACTGTTTTGCTCTCCTAGATCAGGAAGAACAAGACTTCCTTATCTGGTGGGAGAGAGCTGGTGAATGTCACCTCCAAGTAGAGGGGAGAAGGGAAAGCAAGGAGCCAAGAGAACCATAGACCCAGCAGGCAGCACCATTCCTGGGGAAAGCCTAGGAAGAAGAGGGCAGACTCCATCCAAGGACCCCAGGGTTCCAGAAGCCCGGATGGGCGGTGGATCCAGAGTCCATACCCTCCCACCAATGCTTCAAAGCCCTGGTGCTTGTGGCTGGAGTGTTTTTGCTTTTTATCTGTATGAGATTTTTCTAGACTTGCCTCCTACAAAGCAATGAAAGCCAAATAGCGGCTCAAGTTATGATCTAACCCCCTACTCATTTATATTGCCTCTCATGCAAATATTTTTAATATTATCGAAATTCTATTTATTTGTATGTAATATATATGAATGGGTACACAAGTGCTAAAACATGCTCATGGAAGTCAGAGGACAGCTTGCAAGAGCTGATTCCTTCTACATGTAGGTCCTGGGAATTAAACTCAGGTGGTCAAGATTGGTAGCAAATGCCTTAGTCTGCTGGGTGATCTTGATGGCCTCCAGATTTTTGGTTTACCTATGTATTTATTTATTCATTTATTTATATTTATTTATTTATTTCTCAAGTAGCCAAGGTTGCCTTGAATTCCTGATTCTCCAGCTCTACTTCCCAAGTGCTGGAACTGTAGGCATGTCCCAGCATGCTTGCTTTTCCTAGTTGTCTTTTATTTGTGGTCTCCAGCTGCTCCCACTGCTCTCATTTCGTATGGCTCTCCTCACCACCGATCAGTGACTCTTGTGCCTAGTAAAAGTTGCCATTTCTCAAGATACTTTTTCAAGCTTCACTTCTGCCATAGATACTCCGAGATTCCAGTTGAGAGACACTAGCAGCACAATAAAACACTTAACTAGCTATGGCCAAGAACAGTGCTCAACCCACCGGCTTTGGAACCATGGCCAACCTCAAGCATACCTTCGTTGCCTTCAAGCCAAATGGCTTGCAGTGCGGCCAGGTAAGCAAGATCATCAAGCACTTCGAGCAGAAGGGGTTCTGCCTGGTGGCCATGAAGTTCCTTGGGGCTTCTGAAAAACACCTGAAGCAGCACTTACATTGACCTGAAAGGCGGTCCTTTCTTCCCAGGGCTGGTGAAGTCCATGAACTCAGGACCTGTGGCAACAATGGTCTAGGAGAGACTCATCGTGGTGAATACAGGCCGATTGATGCTGGGAGAGACCAATCCAGCTGATTCTAAGCCAGGAACCATTCGAGGGATTTCTGCATTCAAGTTGGCAGCAACATCATTCACAGCAGTGAATTAGATAGAAAGTGCTGAGAAAGAAATCCATCTATGGTTTAAGCCTGGAGAACTGATTGACTACAAGTGTTGTGCCCATGTTTGGGTGTATGAGTAGAAGTGGAAAAATTAGGGTCTTTCTCAGCACTACTGATGGGCCCCTGGACCCAGCTCTTCATCCCACTGAGTTTATGGTTGATCTTTGCTAAAATAATAAAGACTTTGGAACTGGGGATGGGGGAGGGGCTAGTGGGGGGAAGCCCTTACCTAATTATGTTCGAGCGGGATGTTATTCTGATGTAAGTGAAAACTGCCATGGATTTAGCATCATCCAGAAGCCCAGCCTTTCTCACAGCAGTACTCAGGAGTTCATACCACTCATACATTTTAGTCGGTGGCTCTTATTTGAATATGGTTTGTCTCTTTCAGAACTTGCATTGAAATTTGATTTCAGTGGTGATGAATACTGACAATTTGGCAGGCTATAGAATCACCTAGATTAGTCCCTTAGCATGCCTATGAGGGATTATCTAAATTCCATTAATTGGGGCAGGATACTCCACCTTAACTGTGGGCAGCACAATTGCATGTGCTGTGGTCCTGGGCTGAATAAAAAGGAGAACACAACCTGGTCGATGACTAGCCTTCATTTCCCTTTGTCTCTCCTGCCACCATGACTTCTCCATCATGGTGGACAATGTACTGGGACTGTGAAACAAAGTAAACTTTCTTCTTTAAGTTGCTTTTGTCCAGATATTTTGTTACAGCCGTGAGACAAACAAGTACTACAGTTCCTGATGTAATGGAATTGGGAGGTGACAGGAAGAGGGGGCAGGGAGGGGTTAATGCTCCTCTTGAGGGTCTGTGTTAATTCTTATGGTCATGAATTCTTGCTCTGTTTGGATTGGATTGGTTACTATAATAGTATGCTCTTATAAAGAGAATGTTTAATCTCTTCCAAACATGCTCATTTGCCTTCTACTTTCATGTCACGACACAAAACAGTTTGAAATCTTTGCTAAATGTTATTGCCATGCTCCAGAACTATGAGCCCAAATATTTTTTTTCTTCATAAATTATTCTTTCAGGCATTCTGTTATACCAACAGGAGATGGAAATGCCTAGGCTCTGCTTTCTTAGCCCATTCTGTCAACCTATATAATTTTATAGCCATGGAACCAGCCAAGTCAGACACTTTCCTGACCAAGTGGTGGGTTTCCGCCATTTATACAGAACTTGTCCAAGAACCTACTTTATTGTGGGAGAATGTGCAATGTTACAGGACAGTAGAGCAGATGGGAAAGTGTCTGGCTGATGGGTAAGTGATCGAAGGATCACTCAGTCACTGTGGCTTTGGATAAACTACTTTTTTCTACTTTTTTTCTTTTTTATTATTTATTTATTTCCATTACTTTACTTCTTGATCACAGCTTTCCCTTCTTGCTCTATTTCTAGTCCCTCTTTCTCACCTCCCCTTGGCACCACCCTCCCTTTCTTCTCAGGAAAGGAGAGGCCTCCCATGGATAGCAACCAGCCTTGGCATATCAAATTCAATCTACTTCTCAAGTCTCTGTTTCTTCATGGGTAAAATACATACAGTTCCCAGATTTTTCACCCTTCAGTAGTTTGTCTCCTAAGACATAGTTTCCATGAGTTTGTCTACTAATAAATACACCAATTCAAGGGTAATTCATTTCCCAGTTTTACTAACTGAAGATGTCTACCAATCAGAACGTCTAGTTAGCAAACAATAATAACTATCATAGTCAGAAAAATGCTTTAGTGAGACAGTGCTGTCTTCCATCTTATCCTAGCTCAACCTAGAACTTTGTTAAGAGTTTCACTTAAAAAATTTTTGTCAAAAGCTAGGCATGGTGGCACAGGCCTTTGATCCCAACACTCAGGGAGGCAGAGGCAGGCCGATCTCTGTGAGTTTGAGGCCAGCCTGGTCTGCAGAGAGAGTCCAGGACAGTCAAGGTTATGCAGAGAAACCCTGACTCAGAAAAAGAAAGAAAAGAAGAAAAGAGAGAAGAAAGAAAGAAAGGCTCAAATACTTTCTCCTCCCCTTGATTCCCTCCATACTTCAATCAGTCTCAGTTAGAAGCTACTGTCATATAACTAGTCCTTAACACCCAACCAACTCCCATGGGGGCCCCAGCTGATCCCTACTTCCTTTGCTTGCTGTTGTTTTCCTTGCTGTCTTCAAACTTAGCCCTTCAATTTCTGTGATGCTGCCATAGCTGATTTCTCAGCTGCAGCTCCCTTTTATTTAGGCCTTCACTCTGTTTTTTTTTTTTCTGCAGTAGTAGAGACTTAATGAAGTGTGGAAAGGAATCCAGAAGCTTTTTAAAAGCAGGTAGGAGGTTGTAACGATGCTCTTGTGGTTGAGTCAAGGCCCAGCTCTAGTGCCTTTTCATCTTCTTGTCATATGATTTTCAGTGGCTTGTTCGTGTTGTTAATGGAAGACATGCTTCCTATAGATTCCTAGCTTACCTAAGACAATATGCTCTCCTAAGCAATATTCTCTTCTGAGATTTAGAGACAAAAAAAGGAAAAAATGAAGCACATTTTGCGTTTGAAAGCAGAAACTCAGGGTGAGATGCCAGTTTAAATAGTGAACATGTTTGACTCGAGAACAGCTCTCATTCTTCCAGACTGAACTAAGATGCCATATACCCAGACAGTTCCCAGTTAGAGGCTGAAGGTTTCTAAGAGTGTGAACTTCTCTTCCATCTTGCTGATTTTTCCATCTTTCTGCCACTCCACTACCCACTTAGGCTCAACTGCATCTGGAGAAAGCCAAGCTGGAAGATGACAAGAGAACTTAGAAATAATCTTTTCAGAACACCCCATGATAAGATAGAGAAAGCAAAACCCAGAAGACTAAGGAACTTTACTTTGGTCATATAGAAGATTAGTTTAAGGTTCATCACTAAACTAGAAATGAAAGAGGAGCTTCTAAAACAAACTAAAGGGGTTGGGCGGGTGTAGCTCAGGGATATGCTGTTTCCTACCATGTGTGAAGCCTGGGTTCTATCTCCAGTGCTGTGATAAATACATAGATAAACAAACAAATAAATGAAACATTATGTTCTTTGTTATTGTGTTGAATAACATGCAGAAAGCAGGTCACAACCCACAACCTGGACTTTGCTGTACCATCTAGAATAGTTTTTGAAGGCATTCAAAATATCTCTCAGAAACAGAAATGCTACCTCCAAGTAACTGTTTTTCAACTTGAAGTCTGTATTTAATTTTCCAAAAATAAATCCCTACACTAGATAAAGTCCTGTGGGAACAAAACTCAGGGCAAGCCTTAACGGAGGTAGCGCAGAGATGACAATTTAAAAAGCCCCCAACCATAGGCTTTGGAAACTACACAGTTTTTAAAACAGGCCAGTTTGCGTAAGTTATTCTTGATTCTTTCCTAACATTCCACATATGTTGTCATCCATACTTTATGGGGTAAAAATCTGATTTTGTGGCTCCCCATCCCAGGAATCTCCATAGACTTGGTAAGATCCAAGCTCCAAGCACACCACTCAAGTTCCCAAATGACAACTCCAGATTCACTTTTTCTAACCAGCTCTACCTAAACCACTCATATTTATCATGTTATATGGTTCGCATCCCATGCTTCCACGTCATTGTTTGTGCTGTTCAATCTGCTTGGAATACCTTTCTGTTTTTATAGTAATTATGATGAACATTCTAAGGACTTGTTAAAAATGTTTTCCATAACAGTTAAACCACCAGCAGCACCTATAGATTTCAGTTTCTCTACGTTTTCAACAATACTCGTCATTTCTTCTTTACTTGCGATCCTAGTGGAAGTGAAGTGTAATCATATTTTTGTATTTGCTAGTTCTTAATGATTTGGGCATTCATATTTTTTTTGAAAAATATCTATTCAAAGTATTTGAGTAGTGTTGGTGTTGGTTCTTCTTTGAAGTTCTGGTAAAAATCTGTCCTAAATCCTTGTTTTGTTTGTTTGTTTTTCTTACTCAGGACACTCTTTTATACTGTTTCAATATCATTGCTAGGTGTGTTGAAATCATTTATTTTTTTTCTTGTTTTAATTTTGATATATCTTATTAATCTAAAAATGAAGAATTTCTTTTAGATTTTCCAGTTTAGTTGAATAAAGGTTTTAAAAATATTTCCTGATGATTTTCTGAATTTCATTAGTTACTGTAGCAATATTTCCTTTTTCCTCCAATTTTATTAATTTGTATTGGCTGTTGTTTTCTTTTTGATTACCTTTGCTAAGAATTTTTCAGTCCAACAGATTTAGTGTGTCAGATTTTATGTTGAGATCTTTAATCCACTTGGACTTTAATTTTGTGCAGGGTGATAGATATGGGTCTATTTACATTTTTCTACATGTGGACATCCAGTTACACCAGCACTATTTGTCGAAGACGCTCTGTTTTTCAATTATATGGTTTTGGCATCTTTGTCAAAAAATCATGTGTTCATAGGTGTGTGGGTTTATTTCTTGGTCTTTGATTCAATTCCATTAATCTACTAGTCTATTTCTATGCCAGTATCATATCATTTTTATCACTGTTGCTCTATAGTACAGCTTGAGATCAGGGATGGAGATAGCTCCAGAAGATCTTTTATTGTAGAGGATTATTTTAGCTACTCTGGGTTTTTTGTTATTCCATATGATGTTGAGAATTTTTCTTTCATGGTCTGTAAAGAATTGTTTTGGTAATTTGATGAGAATTGCACTGAATCTGCAGATTGTTTTTGGTAGGATGGCCATTTTTACTATGTTAGTCCTATCGGGCTATGAACATGTGAAATCTTTCCATCTTCTGAAATCTTCTTCAATTTCTTTCTTCAGAGACTTAATTTTTTTTTCATACAAGTCTTTCACTTTCTTGGTTAGAGTTACACCAAGACTAAATCTGTTGGAAGGAAAAGTGAGGAGGAGCCTCAAACTCATTCGCACAGGAGACAACTTCCTGAACAGAACACCAACAGCTCAGGCTCTAAGATCTACAATTAATAAATGGGACCTTGTGAAACTGAAAAGCTTCTGTAAAGCAAAGGACACAGTCAACATAACAAAACCACAGCCTACAGAATGGGAAAAGATTTTCACCAACCTTACAGCTGACAGATGGTTAATATTCAAAACATGTGAAGAACTCAAGAAATTAGACACCAACAAACAAAATAAACCAATTAAAAAAAACGGGGTACAGAGCTAAGGAGAGAATTCTCAACAGAGGAATTTTGAATGGTGGAAAACACTTAAAGAAATGCTCAACATCCTTAGCCATCAGGGAAATGTAAATCAAAACAACTCTGAGATTCCATCGTACACCCATCAGAATGGCTAAGATCAAAAACTCTAGTGACAATATATGCTGATGATGATATGGAGAAAGTAAACCCTCTTCCATTGCTGGTGGGAATAAAAACTTGCAAAATCACTTTGGAAATCAATCAGGAACTTTCTCAGAAAATTGGGAATAGTGATACTGTTGGACTCCCGAGGTGGGGAGACCCTCTGTTCCTCAGGATAGACGCCAGACCCCAATAACTCACAAAACAGAACTTGATGCAAACAGCGAGAGGTGTTAACTAGTAGCCGGCATGGCGGGGCTTTGCACACAGTTCTCATGCAAGGGGGTGGTACAGAGCCCTGAGATGCAGAATCACAGAGTTTATAGAGGCAAAAAACGCAAAACATGAGGGGGTCTAGGGGTAAGGGATTTTTCTAATGGGGACAGTCAGTGATTGGCTGTGCCCTGGTGTGCTGACTAGGGGACAGTTAGGGACTGTTTGTACTTCTCAGTCCAGGAACAAAAGAAGGGCGTTTAGGGCCAAGTTAAAATTTTCTACCATTACAAATACCTCAAGACCCAGCTATACCACTCCTGGGCATATATCTGAAAGATGTTCAACCATACAAGGACATCTGCTCAACTATGTTGAGCAGCTTTGTTCGTAATAGCCAGAATCTAGAAACAACCTAGATGCCCCTCAACATAATAATGGATACAGAAACTGTGGCACATTTACACAATGGAAAACTACTAAGCTATTAAAAACAAGGAAATCATGAAATTTGCAGGCATATGGGTGGAACTAGAAAAGATCATCCTGAGTGAGGTAACCCAGAAACAGGAAGACAGGCATGGTATACACTCACTTGTAAGCAGATATTAGCTGTATAATATAAGATTGCCATACCAAAATCTACAAACCTAAAGAAAATAAACACCAAAGAGGATCCTCGGGAGGATGCTTAAATCACATTCAGAATGGCAAACAGGATAGACACCAGAAGTGGTGGAAGAGAGTAAACAGGATGGCAGACTGCTCTAGAGGGTCCTCTGAAAGGCTTCACCCAACAGTGAATTGAGGCAGATGCTGAGACTCACAGCCAAACTTTTGGCAGAGCACAGGGAGTCTTATGGAAGAAGAGTAGAGGTTGAGATAGAAGGACATGGAGGGGACAGGAGCCCCACAAGGAAACCAACAAAACTTAAAATCTGAGCCTGGCGGTCCTGCAGAGACTGATGCACCAACCAAGGACCATGCACAGGAAGGACCTAGACTTCCTGCTCAGACATAGCCAATTAGCAACTCAGTCTTCATGGGAGTCTCTGAGTAAGGGGAGTAGGAGCTGCCTCTGTCATGAATTCTGTTGCCGGCTCTTTGCTCACTTGCCCCTGGTGATATGGCCTTACCAGGACACAAAGGAAGAGGACCCAGGCAGTCCTGATTAGACTTGATAAGCTATAGACAAATGGCAGGGGAGGAGTTCTCCCCCTTTCAGTGGACTAGTGGAAGAGGATGGTGAGGGGGAGAGGGAAGGAGAGTGGGATTGGGAGGAGTTGAGGGAGGGGGTTTCAATAGAAATATATAATGAATACTTGTGAAAAATTAAAATTAAAAAAATTGTCAGACTTGTTTATATTTTCAAAGAACAAAGTTTTTGTTTCAGTAGTTCTTATGTTGTTTCTCTTTGTTTCTGTTGCATTACTTTCTGTAAAGGTGATTTCTTCCCATTGACTGCTTTTGGGTTTGTTTTGTCCTTTTTTGCCACCATTAACTATTTATTTTGATGTAGGCTATAAACTTTCCTCTTCGAAGTACCTTCACTGTGCCCCTTAAATTTTGATATATTGCTTGTTCATTTTTGTTCAATTCTAGAATATTTTTCTTCTTGATTCCTTTGGTAAGCCAATCATCATTCAATAGCATGTTCTTTAGTCTCCGAGCGTTTGCATGATTTCTGTAGTTTCTATTTCTATTGCTATTTAATTTTATTCTATTGTGGCCAGATACAATACAGGGAGTTTTTAAATTTTTCCTGCATTTGTTGGGAGTTGCCTTTTGAGCAGTCAATTTTGGAGAAAGATCATAGGCTATTGAAAAGAATGTGCATTCTTTAATGTTTGAATGACATGTTCTGTAAATATCTGCTAGGTCCATTTGAATTTTTAAGAATTTTATTTTATAAAGTTATCTTTTTATTGAAAATAGATTCTTCTCTCATACAATATGTCCTGACCAGTTTCCCCTCGTTCCATTCCTCTTCTCCCTGAGACTCACTCCCCTCTGCCCATCTCCCATCAGAAAAGAGCAAGCTTTCAGAGGACAGCAACCAAATACAACATAACAAAATATAATAAGACAAGGCAAAAGCCCCCACACTGAAGCTGGACAAGGCAACTCCAGAGGAGGGAAGTTCTAAGAGCAGACAAACAAGTCAAAGACACATATGCTTCCACATTAGGAATCCAACAAAGCACCAAGCTAACAACCACAACATATAACGCAAAGGACTTGGTGCAGGCCCATGAAGGCCCCATGCTTGCTGGTTGTGGTAGCTTATGCTGGTAAGATTTGCTGAAGGAGGTGGAGGCAAAAGGATCATGAATTGAGGCCAGCCTGGGCTATACATAATTTCATTTGATTTATAATACTATTTATTTCTAGTATTTCTCTACCTAGTTTTCTGTCTGGATGACCTGCATACTGGAAAACACGAAACGCTGCAGTTACCTACCATCACCCTGTTGGAGTTAATCTGTGATTTTAGATCTAATCATGTTTCTTTAATGAAATTGGATGAACCTATGTTTGGTGGGTAAATATTTAGAACTGTAATGTCTTAGTTTGTTTTTCTTTTCCTTTAATGAGTATGTGCTGTCATTTCTTGTCTCTTCTGATTAGTTTTGGTTCAAAGTATATTTGCCAGATATTAAAATAGCTACACCTGCTGGATTTTTGGTTCCCTTTGCTTGAAATATCTTTTCCCATACTTTTATCTCAAAGTGGTGCCTGCACTTGATAGTAACTTGTGTTTCTGTTTTCTAATCAAAACTGTTAGTTTATATCCTTTTATTGTGGGCTGAGACTGTTAATATGGAGAGATACATTACTGAACAATGTTCATTAATTCATGTTATTTTGTTGTTTCCTTAGACTCCTTTTAGTTAACTCTTCTGGGATTATTTATTTCTTATGTCCCCTTGGGTGTGGCTAATCTTCCCTACAGACTGAAATATTCTTTCTGGTATGCTCTGTAGACCTGGATTGATGGGCAGATAGGGTTTAGAAATTGTTTTCTTCTGTAGTACTGATAATGCTGTTTATTTTTTAAATCTCTGTCTGTACTAATAGTCACTATGCAAACAACAGCACAACCTTTGCTGGTCTTCTCCTCCACTGCATTCTCCACACCTGACTATACTTGCCTTGAATTTGCTCCAGTCAACTGGACAGGACATCTTTGGGGAAGCCATGTGTGTAGTTAATTGGAATATGGATGGAGTGGATAGGAGGAGAAACCTAGCAGCTCTGGAAAGTGAGACCCAAGAGGAGCCAGGAGGTTTCCAGCTGCTGCAGGGAGGAGCTGTGCAGCTTATAGGGTGAAGATGAGCAGGACCTACCCAGCAGCACTGGAAAATGACCACAGAGAAGCAGGAGGACCTATGTAACCTGTGGGGTGGAACAGAGCAAGGCCTGCATAGCAAAACAGGGAATCAAGATCCTAGAGGAGTTAGCCAGCCTTTGAGTAGGAAGGAGCAGGTCTTACTTGGTGCGACATGGAAGGGAGATCCCAGGAGTCAGGGAGCTCAGATGGTGGAGTGGGTCTTTTGTTTTTGAGACAGTCTCTCACTGCAGCCCAGTCTGACCTGGAACTCATAACAGCACTCCTGCTTCAACCTCCCAATTTTAGGCATTATAGGTGTACATTACCACACCCTCGTCCAGTTTCTAGTTTATCTCTGTGGTGGACTAAGAGAAGACTTTAAATGGTCTCTATTTTTTTTTTAATCTCTTAAGGTACATTTTGTGTCGTAGAATGTGGTTGACGTTGATTAACGGTGTATGTGAGCCTGAAGAAAATATCTAATATCCTGTTATTGTTGCTGTTGATTCCTTTCCTGATATCAGAACCAGTGCTTCCAGGCTCTAACTGTGGATGAAGGATCAGCAGCATTCGAGGAACCTTCCAGTTTTCTAGTGCCAAATATAAGCCTACACAGCCAAAGCCAAAAATATGCATTGGACAAAGGACAACCTCTTAAACAAAAGTTCAAGAAAATCGGATATCCCACATGAAGAAGAATGAAGCTAGTTTTCTTATCTCCCAGCTGCATGGACTGAGGAACTAGTGGGTTGTTGGCTTATCTCTGTGAGTCACTGTTGGACTCCTTCAATTGCTGAGGCGCCAAGCCTCAAGGACCAAGAAACTACCAGGTCCTCAGCTTTTCAGATGTGATGTAATTCTTGTTACCATTTTATCTTAAGCTAATAGCACACACACACACACACACACACACACACACACAATTTTATTCATCATGTCAGCTCTGTTCCTCTAGAGAACCCCAACAAATAGAGATAGAATCTGAATGTAATTTTATTTCCTCTGTTTACTATTAGTTTCTATTTCATCTCTTGCAAACTGTCCATTTCATTAGTTTATTCACTGATTGGGTTATTTGATTTTGTGTGTGTGTGTGTATGTGTGTGGCTTTTTTTTATTTTAGTTATTTGTATGTTCTTAATAGTAATCCTTTCTCAGATACATGGTTTTCCATAGTCTATGCACCATCTCCATGCTATTAACTGTTTCTGTTGCTATGTAGAAGCTTTTTAATTTCGTAAGGTCTCAATTATTAAATGTTGACATTGTTTCTGAAAACTAGAGTATTATTTAGAAAGTCCTTACCTGTGCCTATATCTTGAAGTGTTTTTCCCAAATGCTTTCAACTGAAAAGCAAGACTTACATTAAGACCTTTTATCCACTTGGAGTTGCTTTTGTATAGTGGGAGATTAAAAAAAAATAAAAAGACTAGTTTCATTCTTTTACATGTGGGATATTCAATTTTCCAAGCAACATTTGTTTAAGAGGTTGTCCTTTGTCCAATGTATATTTTTGATTTGGCTGTGTTGGCTTATATCTCTATTTTATTGATCTGTAAGTCTGTTTTGTGACAGTATCTGGGCTGTTTTTGTTACTATGGTTCTATAGTTTAACTTGAAATCAGATATGGTAATACCTCAGGTGTAATACTTTCTGCTTAGGATTTCCTTGACTAGCCAAGGTCTCTGTGTTTCCACATGAATTTTATTTTTTTAAATATTTATGTGTATAATATATCTGTAATTTTATGAGTATTACATTGAATATTCAGATTATTTTATGCTAGTATAATCATTTTTATGTTATTAATTATTCCAATCTACAAGCATTGGAAAACTTTTCCATTTTCTACTGTCTTCAGCATCATGTGATTTTCACTGTATAAGTCTTTCACTTTTTTTGGTTAGATTTTCTTTTTAATTGGTTTTTTGTATTAGGTTTGTTTAATGTATTTTTTTGAGGCAATCATGAATGGAATTGTTTCTTTGATTTCTTCTCTGCATGTTATTGGTGTATAGGGAAACTATTGGGTTTTGTATGTTTATCTTATATTCTGCCCCTTTTCTAATACTGTTTATTAGATCTAAGAATTTTCTAGTGAAGTCATTAGGGTCTTTATAGAATTATATCATCTGAAAGTAAATTTTGACTTTTGTAAATTTATTTTTTCTAACACTAGTACTATGTTTACACCATTTTCACTCCTCCCTTTACCTCCACCAACGTCTCCAATTACCCTCACTCCCTCTCATATTCATGAACTGTTCTTCATTATTATATATATATATATTATATACATACATACATATATATATATATATAGAGAGAGAGAGAGAGAGAGAGAGACAGACAGACAGACAGACAGACAGACAGACAGATACAATAGGCAGGTAGGCAGACAGTTTGTGCCAATGTGTGAACTGTTTTTGTTACTAAAGCTCTGTAGTATAACTCAAAATTAGGTTCAATGATGCACTTACCATTATACTTTCTGCTGAGGTATATATACATACAGCCTGCTGTGTTAATTTAGTGTTACTCATATGTACATGTGTTTAGAGCTGACCATTTGGGATTGCACAACCTATAAGGTTCATACAAGTTGTCAAGAGAGAAAAATCAATCAATAGTCCTAGTCAGCTATGAAGCCAACTAACCACAACAATAACCAGCCTGGTATGATGATATCACCAAGAGTGCAACAGCTTCACTTTTATTGTGGGTGTAACCAATAGCTGTCTAATAGTACTTAAGGCCCACTCAATAGGAAGTAACTCATGTTTGATACAGTAAACCCAGACAACTACCCATGGCTGATGAGGTTAGGAACCTTAGAGGAAGACCTACTGCCACTTTCCTAAATCAGTACAATTTCTAGTATTCTAAATACTTATCCTTATATCCAAAGATAAGTATATTCTTACCCTCATCAAAGAAACTTTTTTTGAAGCAGATAGAGACTAATGCAAAATCCCACAACTAGTCAAAATGCAGAAAACAGCTGACTTTTGGGTGCTCAGGTGTAGTTGCTACATCTACAAAGCAAGCTCTATACCTATGGCTCAGGAAATATAGGATTATAAAATCCAGAGCACTAGGATGTCTGCTGAGAAATATTCTCTTTTTTGTATGACAGAAGAACTGTACCCATGAAATATTTTTTTTTATTTTTTAAATTTATTTATTTTTACCTCAATCACAGGTTAGGTACTTTGAATCCCAGGCGTAGCCCCCTCCCCCATTCCCTCCTACCCTCCCAGTCCCTCCCTCATCTCCTTCTTCCCCGCCCCCTCCAAGTCCACCAACAGGGGAGGACCTCCTTCCCTTCCATCCAACCCCAGCTCATCCTGTCTCCTCAGGGCTGGCTGCAAACTCCTCCCCTGGGATCTAGCCAGTCTGTCACTCCCCGGCTTGTGTGGGGGAGGGTCAAAGAGTCAGCCATCAAGATCGTACCCATGAAATATTAACAATATAAAAGTCACCAAAACATGACCTACACAATGACAATGCCAGTTGACATTCCAGCATAGATAGGAAAAATCTCTTAATGCCACACCCATAGATAAAGAACTATTTCTACTTCTCCGTTTCTTATTTGTGTGTCTTTTATTTCCTTCTCTTGTGCTATTGGATAAGACTCAAGCTCAATACTGAATAAGTGTAGTGAAAGTAGATATTCTTGTTCCTGATTTTAATGGAAATGCTTTGAGTTTTTATTTATATAGCAAACTATTAGTTACACACTTCTCATGTATAATCTTTATTATACCAAGACCTATTACTTCTATTCGTAGTGTTCTCAAGTTTTTTAATCATGCAGGAATAAAAACTTTTGCTGTCAAAAGCCTTTTCTGCATCTAGTGAGATGGTTAATTACAGTTTCAGTCCTTGAGTCCATTTATGATACACATTTATTAGCTTGTATATATTAAACTATTCCTTCATCAGTGAAATGAAGATAACTTGATCATAATGAATGACCTATTGCCTGTGTACCTGAATTTGGTTTATGAGTATTCTATTAAGAATTTTTGCTTCTATGTCCATCAAGGAGATCAGTCTATAATCTTTCTTTTTATTAGGCCTTTATCTGGTTTTGATATCAGGTTAAGAGCTGCTTTGTAATAAAAAAGTTTGACAGTATTCCTTCCCTTTTTATTTTTATGGACTACTTTAAGGAGTATTGGTGCTGCTGCTCCTGCTTCTTCTTTCTTCCTTCTTTTTTCCTTCTCCTCCTTCTCCTACTTCTTCCACTACTACTACTACCACCACCACCACTGCTGCTGCTGCTGCTGTTTGGTTCTTCAGGATAGGGTCTTACTATGTAGCCCTAGTGGTCCTGGAACTTGCTCTGTAGACCAGAATGGCCTCAAACTTAGAGATCTGCCTGAGTCTGCATCCTGAGTGCTGGGTGTAAAGGTGTATGAGGCCACCACTCAGCCTGGTGTTATTTCTATTAAGGGTCTGATCGAACTTAGCAGAAAATTGAGCTGGGACTGGACTTTCTTTTCTTTTTTTTTTCCCTTGGTAGATTATTTTATTATTATTTCATTCTCATTGTTTTTATAAAGTCCATTTTAGTTGTTTATCTCATCTTAGTTCAATTTTAGTAGGTCATATGCAGCTACAAATTCATTCCCTTTAGATTTCCTAATTTAGTGCAATGTAAATATTAACACATATAATAATGGTTTTTTTTGAGATTCATTTCTATCTATTTCCGTTGCTCCCTTTTGTCTATAATTATATTTATTTGGGCCACCCTATCTTACTTTTTAAATATTCTTTATTCTTTGATAATTCCTACATGTTTATTATGTATTTTGATCATATTTGCTGCTCATTCCCTCTTTATTCCCCTCCCACCTCCTCTGGAACCTTTATTTCAACACATCTCCTTCCTACTTCCATGTCTTTTTAAAAATTCATTTAATCTACCTAGAAGGTAGTTTAAAGGCAGTAGGTTAAACTCTTCAGGCTTGTGACCTCCTCAGCCATTGGGCGTTTGACCAGGCTTACATTACCAGGCATGAGTTTCCTTCTGAAGAGTGGACCTCAGATCCAATCAGAAAGTGGTTGGATGGGACAGAAATATAGCTCAGCAGGTGAAGGTGTTTACTGAACAAGCATGATAACTAAATTCAATCCATGGATTCCACATAAAAAGACAGATACCATGGCACACGTCTATAATCCCGGCACTCATATAGCAAAATGAGAGACAAAGATAAGAGTTAAGAGAACTTCCTGGAACCTCAAGAACTAACTATCCTGAAGTACACATCATGACCAAAACAGCAAGAGAGACCAAGGTGGAAGGAAAGAACCACCCTCAAAATTTTTCTCTTGACCTCCACATGAGCAACAATGGCATCCATGTGAACACACATACACATCATCTCTCTCTCTCTCTCTCTCTCTCTCTCTCTCTCTCTCTCTCTCTCTCTCTCTCTCTCTCTCTCTCTCTCTCTCTTTCTCTCTAACACACATACACAAATAATAACAACAATAAATAGGGCTGGAGAGATGGCTCAGGGGTTAAGAGCACTGGCTGTTCTTTCAAATGGTCCTGAGTTCAATTCCCAGCAACCACATGGTGGCTCACAACTATCTATAAAGCTCAGATTTTTGGCTCTGTTGCTCTCTTTGTGGAGTTCCTGATCTCTCCAGATCTTACTATTTCCCCTTCTTTCATAAGATTCCCTGCATTCTGTCCAACAGTTGGCCATAAGTCTCAGCATCTGCTTTGATAGTCCTTTCCAAGGCCCTCTGTGACAGGCTCCTAACTTGTTTCCTGTATTCTTCTTCTTCTGATGTCAATCTGCTTTGCCTTTCTGGTTGGGGATTGAGCATTTTAGGCAGGGTCTACCCTCTTCATTAGTTTCTTTAGGTGTATACAATAAGGACATTTGCTCAACCATATTCATAGCAGCATTATTTGTTTTTTTAATGTAATTTATTTTTATATCAATCACAGGTTAGGTACTTTGCATCCCAGGCGTAGCACCCTCCCTCATTCCCTCCCACTCTCCCCATCCCTCCCTCAACTCCTCCCTGCCCACTCCAAGCCCACCTACAGGGGAGGATCTCCTCCCCTTCCATTTGACCCCAGTTCATCTTGTCTCATCAGGGCTGGCTGCAATGTCCTCCCCTGGAATCTACCTAGGCTGTTATTCCCGTGCGTGTATGGGGGGTAGGGGGGACAAAGAGCCAGCCATCAAGTTCATGACAGAAACAGTCCCTGTTCCCTTTACTAGGGTCTTCAGTAGGACACCGAACTATCATGGGCCACATCTGAGCAGGGGTTCTAGGCCATATCCATACATGGTCCTTGGTTGGAGAAACTGTCTCCTAAAAGACCCCTGTGCCCTGCTCAGTTTGGTCTTTGTGGAGCTCTTGTTCTCCACAAGTCTTACTAACTTCCCCTATCTATTTTTATTATTATTTCCCGCCCTTGGCCGAATGCTTGGATGAGACTTGTAATATCTGCTTTGATACATTGATTTATTGATTATTTCAGATGCCCTCTTTGGTATACTCCTATACTGTTGCTTGTTTTATCCTCCATTCAATGTCCATCCCATTTGTTCATCTAAACGAGCATTGATCATACCAACCTGGGTCCTCCTTCTTGCTTATCTTCCCTAGGTGTGTAGATTTTAGCATGACCTTCCTATCCTATAGGTCTATATAAGTGAGTATATACCATATGTTTCTTTCTGCTTTTGGGATACCTCACTTAGGATGATCGTTTCTAGGTCCCACCATTTGCCTGCGAATTTCATGATTGCCTCCTTTTTAATTGCTGAGTAGTACTCCATTGTGTAAAAGTACCATAATTTCTGTATCTATTCCTCAACTAAGGGACATCTGGGTTGTTTCCAGGTTCTTGCTATTACAAATAAAGCTGCTACAAACATGTCCTTGTGTACTTGAGCAACTTTTGGATATATGCCTAAGAGTGGTATAGCTGGGTCTTGAGGAATCACTATTCCTAATTGTCTGAGAAAGTGCCAAATTGATTTACAGAGTGGTTGTACGTGTTTGCATTCCCACCAGCAATGAAGGAGGGTTCCCCTTTCTCCACAACCTCTCCAGCATGCATTGTCACTAGAGTTTTTGATCTTAGCAATTCTGGTGGGTGTAAGGTGAAATCTCCCCAGAGGTCCTCCTTGGCATACTCCTGTCCTGATGTTTGTTTTCTCCTCCATTCAATGTCCATCCCATTTGTTCATCCA
>CM053742.1:77599539-77622236 GCA_028658305.1 Pachyuromys duprasi
ATTCCAATTATTCTTAGGTTTCGTCTTTTCATGGGATCCTTGATTTCTTGGATGTTTTGTGTTTGGGACTTTTCTGATTTTATTTTTTTTTCTTGAGTGAGGAATCCATTTCAGCCAGCGTATCTTCAGCTCCCGAGATTCTCTCTTCCATGTCTTGTATTCTATTGGTGATGCTTACCTTTGTGGTTCCTGATCTTTTCTCTAAGTTCTCCAGTTCCAGGTTATTCTCTGTTTGTGTCTTCTTTATAGATTCTAATCCTGTTTTCATGCTTTGTATTGTTTCCTTCATCTGACTGACTGTGACTACTATTTTTTTGTTTGTTTGTTTCCTCTCTGTATATATTTAATTGTTCCTCTATGTAGGCAGTTAAATTCTTCTTAATTTCTTTGAGGGCCTTGTTCATTTTCTCTTTTTGTCCCTCTTTTTGTTCCTCTAATATCTGCATAATCATAGCTTTAACATAATTTTCCTGTGTCTCTGCTGAATTAAAATCTCCATTGCTTTTGGGTGTTTCTGGTGGGGCCATGGTGTCCTGATTTTTGTTGGATGAGTTCTTATGTCTACCTTTGGCCATTTGTTTATATACAATCAAGGAAATGTTTGTGCTTTAAGGCTGAACTTCAGACTGGAACTGTCAATCTCTTTTGTCTGGAGTATTCTTCAAGAAGATCAGGGAGTTCCAGTGGTTTGTTAGTGTGTGTTGTTGCCTCAGTTGAACTCTGTTGTGGGATCTGTGTGCCCTGCTTTGTGCTCTGTGCTAGAAGCTGTGAGCACCGCAGGCTGGTCACCCCTGTGGTCTGGAAGCTTGGCTCCTCACTCTGTGCCAGAGGCTGAATGTCCCAGTTTGAGATGTCAGCTGGGGGTGCCGCTCTGGTCTGGAGGCTCCACACTCAGTCCTGGGCTTGCTGCTAAGGGCTCTCCTCTGGACTGGAGACTTGGTGCCTCTTTCTGTGCCCGGGGCTGTTCACCATGGTCTGAGATGGTATTTCGGGCACCTCAGTCTGGACCTGATACTGTGTGTCCCAGTCCAGGGTGGCGGCTAGTGCCTCCACGAGGAGTGTACCCCGCCTGATGCAGACCTGTCTGGGGAATGGATTCTGGGACCTTCTCAGACTGGCCCGTGGACACATACATGGACTGATGTGGTTGCTGGCAGAGCCGAGCAGTGTGAGCCCGCCCTATGCAGGTAAGTCGAAATAGTATCCTGGGCCTTCTCAGTCTGGCCCGGAGACTGTGTGACCCAGTCCGGAATGGCGGCTGTTGGCACCCAGGGCAGCTGCTCGTTCAGATCAGAGCTTTGCACCGTCGGTCACCTGGAGTTTTCCCAGGGAATAACTGGGTGTCCCTAGGATTTTCCCACTTGATTTCCTCACCGTAGGAATTCTGCTCACCTGGAATCATAAATGCTGGTGTTTTAGGTCCCTGACTTCAGTCTCCTGGTCACTGCGTTGTTACTGCTGTCCTACTCCTCAGACACAGTGTCCTCTCGTGGCAGCCATCTTGGATCTCCAGCAGCTTTATTTGTAATAGCCAGAAGCTGGAAAAAACCCAGATGTCCTTCAACTGAGGAATGGATACAGAATTTGTGGTACATCTACACAATGGAATATTACTCAGCAATAAAAACAAGGATATCATGAAATTTGCAGGTAAATGGTTGAAACTAGAAAGGATCATCCTGAGTGAGCTATCCCAGAAGCAGAAAGACACACACGGTGTATATTCACTCATACAGACATATAATATAGGATGAACCTACTAAGACATGTCTTTTAATGGGCATAGTAGTCTGGGTTGATAGTTGTCTTTTTGAAATTAAAATACATCATTCCAAACATTCCCGCATTTTAAATTTCCTATTGAAAAATCTACTGTTATTCTTGTGAGTTGCTATTATATGTGACTTAGTATTTCTCTCATTTTCTACATGCTTTTTTTGTTGTTGTTCTATATATTTAGTGTTTTGATTATAGTATGACATGGGAAGTTTCCTTTCAGGTCTTATCTGTTTGGTGTTCTGAATGTCTCTTGTCTGTGGACATGCATTTCTTTCCCTCGGTTTTGGAATTTTTCTGTTATGATTTTATTGCAAATGTTTTCTGTATTGTTGGAATGAAATTATTCTATGCTCATAAAGTGTAGGTTTTTCATAATGTCCCAATATATCTTGAACATTCTTTTTGTATTTTCTTACTAATTTATCTTTTTCATTGTCTGAATGTTTTAATTGTTCTACCTTGTCTTTTCTCTGATAGTCTGTCCTTCCCTTGATACATTCTATTGGTGTGGCTTTCCATGGACCTTTTCATTCAATTTATTAAATTTTTTTGTTTCTAATTATTCAGCTAGCTTAAACTTCATTATTTTTATTTCTTATTGATTTTCCCTTTCATATCCTATACTGATTGTCTTATCTTAGTCACCTGTATTTTTTTCCAAAGTTTTCCAGGAGTTTTTTTCTCTCCTTAACCATATTTATAATGAGTCTCTTGAATTCTTTAACTAAGATTTAATCTAATTTGCTTTTATTGAAGATCATTACTGTGGGATTAGTAATTTTAGGAAGAGTCATGCTTCCTTGGGATGTAGTAAATTTGAAATGTGATTTTCCTCTGGAAGACTAATGTTTGAGTAAGGCACACTGCTGATGATAAAATATTGTGCTTGCCTGCTGAAACCTCCATGCTTTTGGGGTTGACCTGACTGGGGCAACATGGAATGAAGAAAAAACAGACACATATGCCAAAAAGCTGGGATGGGGTTGACCATGCACACTGATAGAGATAGACCAACAGCCTATAGAATACACTGCTGAGTAAAGAGGCAGGTTAGCTATCTCCAATAGGGGGAGAGGGTCTCTGTAGGGCCACAGTTTCAGATTTCAGTGGTCTGGGAAGAGGAAGCTGTAGTTGCCCATTCATACAAGGGTACATTATCTTTCCACATATCCCTTATTTTATTCCTTACATGATCCCAAATCACTTTGACTTCTAGTCCTGCACAGTTTTGTTTAGTCTCTGGAACTCAAGTGAGATGCGAAGGAAACAAAAACAAAACACCATAGCCACTTCCCTGAGTTATTAGGATCATCCTGCTCAAAAACTAGAAAAACTCAAAATATCTTAAGTTTCTCCCCATACCCCACTATCCTCTGTCCCCTGCTATCCCCGTCCTCTGCTGTGTGCCTTCTCTGCATTGCTTGTAATAAACTGGTTGCTAGGGTGAGTTCTTTGTGTTTTAGAGGAGTCTTAAGTCATAAGTCCTGAATTGGTGAAACTAATGAATCACCATACGCACTTGCCTTAGAATCTCTATCAGATCTAGAACCCTCAGAGTTCCACCCAGGTTGATAGACATTGTGAGGGAAACTAGGCTCACAAGAGGTTGTGGAAGGGCCTGGATCCTCCTCAGATGAAATTATGCTCTTAGGTGCTAGTCTCTCCTATCATTCAGTCAGGGGCTTACAGCACTGAACCCTGTGACCTGGTTTTGGTTTTGAAGCAGAAAAGGTATAATTTTTCTTATGAATAGGAAATGGATCAAGGAAATCTCAGATCATTGACCAAAAGTAAAAACAGTCATCTTTTCTGGACCTTTTGCTATGTACGGGCTTCAACAGCATTTCTCCAACCTTATCTCAGGTGCTTAGATTTACCATCCTCTTTAGAAAACCATGGACATGTTTCTTGTACAAAGAAGTCTAGAAACTGAGTAAACTCGTACATTTTAACCTTGTTGCCCTGAGTTTTAAGTATGGCCTTTGGAGTCTATGTATATAAGCCAATTTCTCTAGTCTCTATTTACCTCATGTTTGATACCCAATAAACAAAAATGCAATCTCCTTTACCTTTATTTGTGTGCTTCTCATGGGAGCATTCACTTGCCTGACCAGTGTGATTTCCCTGTAAAAAGGTTACTTGTTCAGGTGCCACTTGCCCCAATCTGCACAGGTTTGGCATCATTGACCTTACTGAAGCAACAGGGAATAAAGGAACAACTATATATATGTATATATATAGTTATATATATAGTTGTATATATAGTTATATATATATATATATAGTTATAGTTATAGTTATATATATATAACAGCTGAGATTGGCTGGGATGTGCACCATGACGGAGACGGACTAGCAGCCTGGAAGTGTTTCTGCACTTGAAAATATTGTTACACAAAGTCTTATGCAGATTTTCTGATTCTCTCTAACTTCATCCATGGCTCCCACTGTTTGCTGTTGGTTCTCCATCTCACTGTGAGTGGGGAGCTCACTAAACTGAGCCAATTCCACCAGAGTGGACTCTAAACATTCTCTTAGTTTGTAAAGTTACCTATTTTACTATACTATTACAAGAGATATCCACATTTTGTCTACACTGTCTGATAGCTATTACCCAAATTTCCCTGTCTACTCTGTGGAGATTCTATAAGATTTTGTGTATTATCCACCACCTTAGATCACCTTAGTGTTTCATGTTTACCTCATATATTCTCATGCTTTGCTCTAAGGCAGATACTAAGAATTCTGTTTTCTTGGAGTATTGACCCTTTTATCATTATATAGTGGCCTTCATTAATGTCTAATAAATTTTTCTACTCTGAAGACGATTCAATTTTTTAAATTTTTATTTAAAATGTAGTAGTTGTAGATATTTATGTGACACATTGTGTCATTTCCATACACGTATATAATATATAATGATGAAATCAGAGTGATTGGCATAACTTTTTTCAAGTATGTATTATTTCCTTGTGTTAACAACATTCAAAAATCCTCTACTATTCTGAGATAGTCATATAATTGTTAACCATCATTATCCTATCATGTACATTTAGAAGTTATTCTTTGTATGCAACTGTACTTCTGTATTCACTACGTATCCTATTTTCCATCACTACTGACACCCTTCTCAAGTGCTGGTCATTTTTAATCTATTATCTACATCTTTGAGATGAACATTTTAGCTCCCAAATATAAGACTGTGTAGTGTTTGTCTTTCCTTTCTTGACAAATTTCACTTTATATAATGCCCTCCCATTTACCCATGTTGCTAAAAATGACAGAATTTTTGTTCTTTGTATAACTTAATAATCAGTTATATAGATGTAGGTATCTGACCTAGTTTGCTTTTCTGTTGCTGTGATAAACACTAACCAAAAGCAACTTTAGGAGAAAAGGGTTTATTTGGCTTACATGTCCCAAACACTGAAAAAAGTCAGGGCAGAAACTCCAGCAAGAGCAGAGACAGAACCATGAAGAAATGCTCCTTACTGACTTGCTCTACATGGATTGCTCAGCTTGCTTTCTTATCCAAACCAGGTTATCTCACTGTGTAGACCTACAAGTTTTCCTTTTGTTTTGCAGTGCTGACTACTGAACCCAAGCCTCAGATGGAGTAGGCAAGTGCTCCCTGAGATACACCCCTAGCCCTGTTGTAAAAATGTATTTTGTTTGAGACAAACTATCATGTCCAGGATGGTCTCCAGCTCACACTCTTCTTGCATCACTCCTTCAGTGTAGCTATAATTTCAGGTTTGTGCCACTAAACACAACTCAGACTCAAAGTCCCTGACCTATATATGTTTTCTTATCTTTGAAAAACTTCATCTGTCTGGCATTTGTACTGTCAACAAATTTCTTCCTTTGTTTTTGGCCTAAGATAATCTCTATTCTTTTTTTTTTTTTTTGTAAAGAATGGAATCATGGATGGAACTAGAAAAGATCATCCTGAGTAAGCTAACCCAGAAGCAGAAAGATACACATGGTATATATTCACATATAAGTGGATATTAGACATATAAAATGCGGTAAACATACTAAAATCTATAGTTCTAAAGAAGCTAAACAACAAGGAAGACACTAGGGAAGATGCTCAATCCTTATTCAGAAGGGCAAATGCGATAGACATCAGAATCAGGAGAACACAGGGAACGGGACAGGAGCCTACCACAGAAGGTCTCAGAGGCTGAGACTCATAGCCAAACTTTGGGTAGAGCGCATGGAATCTTATGGAAGAAGGGAAAGATAGAAGGACCTGGAGGGGACAGGAGCTCCAAAAGGAGACCAACAGAGCCAAAATAAATAAATAAATAAATAAATAAATAAATAAATAAATAAATAAATAAATAAATAAATAAATAAAATAAAAACCAACTGGGTCCTGGGGATACCCCAACCAAGGACCATGCATGGAGAGGACCTAAAACCCCTGCTCAGGTGTAGCTCATGGACTCAGTCTCCAAGTGGGTTCCCTATTAAGGGGAACAGTAGCTGTCTCTGGCATGAACTCAGTGGCAGGCTCTCTAATCACCTCTGCCTGGGGTGTGCAGCTTTGGCAGGCCTCAGAGGAAGAGGATGCAGCCAGTCCTGGTGAGACCTGATTGGCTAGAGTCAGATAGTAGGAGAGGAGGACCTCCTTTATCAGTGGACTAGGGGAGGGACATGGGAGGGAGAGGAAGGGAGGTTGGGACTGGGAGGAGATGAGGGAGAGGGTTACAGCCAGGATACAAAGTAAACAATTTGTAATAAATAATAAATAAATAATTTTTTTAAAAGAATTGTATCATGAGGGTAAAAAGTTCATGGTTTATGAAGAAAAATCAGGCATAATTCTTACCATTTTTCTCTTTTACAGGTTGTATGGTTTCCTGTTTTGTTTTAAATATTTTCCACTTATTTTTCATTTTCTTCAGTTTGAATATGATATGCCTAAATATAATTTTGTGCATTGAACCTGCTTGACTTTTCTCTGGGTTTCCTGGTTCTATTATCTGGTGTTTGGCATTAATTCGACAAAGTTCTCAGGTATCAATGTTTCCATTCTCTTCTTCTCCTTTCTCTTCTCCTTTTGTTTCTATGGCTCATTTTACCTTTAGTAGCTGCCCCACAGTTCTCAGACATTCTTCACCATCTTTCTTATTTTTAATCTTTACATTAGCATACACACTATTAAATATCATTACGGCATTCCAAACAAAGTGTATTTTCATGTATTCTTCCACACTTCCATATCCCCACTTATCTCCCTTTCTTAAGAGAGGGTCTTCCCATGTTGGCCAGGCTTTCCTGGAACGGACAGAGATCCACCTGACTCTACCTTCAGATTGCTGGGATTAAAAGCATTCCACCACAATTGGTCCCCATTCCCTTTTGTAGCTTCTTCCAACAGTCTGTTTTCCTCTTTCATGCCACATGTGTCCTTCTGCCCTCCCCCTGCCCTTCCTCATTACCTAATTTTATCCTATTGTGGTCCATCAACAGATGAATAGATAACGAAAATGTGTTAGATAGACATAATAGAACTTTATTCAACTGTACTTACAAAATTATAAAATTTCCAGGTTAATGATTTGATTTGGAAAGTATATTATAGGAAGCGACCCAAACTCAGAAAGGCAAAACTGCATGTTCTCTCTTACCTGTGAATTCTAGCATGAAACACGCACACATGTGTGTGTACACAGTCTGCTTCATATTTTAGTCTTTTTTTTTTGCTTTGCTTTGTTTTACCATTTTGCAAGTTTCTACTGGTTTTTCCTCATGCTCAGACATTTTTTTTCTTCAGCCAAATCTATTCTACTTAGGAGCCCATCAAAGGCATTCTTCATTTTTGTTACAACATGTTGTAGTTGTTTTGTTTTTAGAGCTGGAGATCAAATCCAGTGAGTTTCATACACTAGACAAGGGCTATATACATACACTAAATAAATAAACACATACATAAATTATATTAAAATAGGTCTTCTTGGGGTAGGCTAAGGAAGTGGCTCAGTTAAGGTCTTGAGTTCAGATTCCCAGCATCAATATAACAACCTGGCATCAAAATGTACCTAGAAGGGTAGAGGGTACAATTGAGACAATAAATCCCTGCAGCTTGCTAGTTAGCCAGTCTAACCAAATTGTAAGCTTTGGATTCATTGAGACCTTGTCTCAAAACAAACAAACAGAAACAAAGTAGAAAACAATAGAGGAAGAAACACAGTGGGCTTAGTAATTGGTGTTGGGTTGTTATATTGCAAGTAGAGGAGGGAAATAGAGTTTGGCTTCTGGCCTCCACACATATACACATATACACATATGCCCAAGCACACATGAACAGATACATGTACACAGTCTCTTTGGCAATTATTTTTTTAATTTTTATTAAATTCTTTATTAATTACACTTTATTCACCTTATATACTCCTGTAGTTCCCTCTGTCCTCCCATCCCAATCCTTCCTTTCCTTCCCCTTCTGCACCCGTGTCCCTCCCCAAGTCCACTGATAGGGGAGGTCTTCTTTTCCTTCCTTCTGATCCTAGTCTTTAGGTTTCATCAATAGTGGCTGTCTTTTCTTCCTCTGTGTCCTGGTAAGGCTGTTCCCCCCTAAGGGGGAGGTGATCAAAAAGTAGGCCAATCAGTTCATGTCAGAGACAGTCCCTCTTCCCATTACTATGGAATCCACTTGGACACTGAACTGCCATGGGCTACATCTGTGCAGGGGTCCTAGGTTTTCTCCATGCATGGTACTTGGTTGGAGTATCCGTCTTAGAAAAGACCCCTGTGCTCAGATTTTTTGGTTCTGTTGCTCTCCTTGTGGAGTTTCTGACCTCTCCAGATCTTACTATTTCCCCTTCTTTCATAGATTCCCTCCACTCTTCCTAAGGGTTGGCCATAAGTCTCAGCATCTGCTTTGATAGTCTGCAGGACAGAGCCTTTCCAAGGCCATCTGACTTGTCCCTGTTTTCTCCTTCTTTTGATGTCCATCCCCTTTGTCCTACTGGATAGGGATCGAGCATTTTAGCAAGAGTCCTCCCTCTTGATTAGATGTACAAATTTTTGTAGGTTTATCCTATACTATATGTCTATATGAGTGAGTATATACCATGTGAGTCTTTCTGCTCCTGGGATAGCTCACTCGGGATGATCCTTTCCAGTTCCCACCATTTACCTGCAAATTTCATGATATCCTTGTTTTTTATTGGTGAGTAATATTCCATTGTGTAAAAATACCATACTTTCTGTATCCATTCCTCGACTGAGGGACATCTGGGTTGTTTCCAATTTCTGGCTATTACAAATAAAGCTTCTATGAACATGGTTGAACTAATGTCCATACTGTGTACTTGGGCCTCTTTTGGGTAAATGCCTAGGAGTGGTATAGCTGGATCTTGAGGAAGCACTATTCCTAGTAGTCTGAGGAAGCGCCAGATTGATTTCCAGAGTGGTTGTACAAGTTTACATTCTCACCAAGAGTGGAGGAGGGTACCCCTTTCTCCACAACCCTTCCAGCATGTGTTGTCACTTGAGTTTTTGATCTTGACCATTCTGATGGGTGTAAGGTGAAATCTCAGGGTTGTTTCGATTTGCGTTTCCTTGATGAGTAAGGGTGTTGAGCATTTCTTTAAGTGTTTTTCTACCATTCAGTATTCCTCTATTGAGAATTCTCTGTTTAGCTCTGTACCCCAGTTTTTAATTGGGTTACTTGATTTGTTGCTCTTTAACTTTTTGAGTTCTTTATATATACTGGATATTAGTTCTCTGTCAGATATAGGGTTGGTGAAGATCCTTTCCCAATCTGTGGGCAGTTGATTTGTTGTGATGACAGTTTCCTTTGCTTTACAGAAGCTTTTCAGTTTCATGAGGTCCCATTTATTGATTATTGCTCTTAGAGCCTGTGCTGTTGATGTTCTGTTCAGGAAGTTGTCTCCTTTGCCAATGAGTTCAAGGCTCTTCCCCACTTTTTCTTCTAACAGGTTTAGTGTGTCTGGTTTTATATTGAGATCTTTGATCCACTTGGACTTTAGTTTTGTGCATGGTGATAAGTATGGATCTATTTGCATTTTTCTACATGTAGATGTCCACTTAGACCAGTGCCATTTGTTGAAGATGCTGTCTTTTTTCCATTGAATAGTTTTGGCATCTTTGTCAAAAACCAGGTGTCGTAAGTGTGTGGATTTATTTCTGGGTCTTCTATTCGATTCCATTGATCCACGAGTCTGTTTCTATGCCAGTACCATGCAGTTTTTAGTATTGTTGCTCTATAGTACAGCTTGAGATCAGGGATGGAGATAGCTCCAGAAGATCTTTTACTGTAGAGGATTGTTTTAGCAATTCTGGGTTTCTTGTTGTTCCATATGAAGTTGAGAATTTTTCTTTCGAGGTCTGTAAAGAATTGTGTCCGTAATTTGATGGGAATTGCATTGAATCTGTAGAAGGCAATCATTTCTTTTTTATTAATTTTAATCATATTTTATTTTGATTAATGTAAAATGCATGCTTCTGACTATTTTTTAATTATTGGATCATATTTTAAGTTAATTGCCTATGACATTTAATGTACAAAGACATGATACATACACTCTTCTCTTGGATTCAAGAAAATTAAGAAAGCATAATTTTACAATTGAAGAACCCAAATATTTAGACACTGGATTATTTGTTTAGTGGTGAGAAGCCACTAATAACATTCTCTAAACTTATACAATATAGAACAAGATTGATAAAAAACAGAATAAAGTATATGAACTGAAATTTATTTTAGAATGCAATTGTTTGACTCATGATATATAATTATATTTTATTTAAACTAGAGGAGGCAATTATTTCTTAAAGAAGCCCATATCCATTCTATCATCGCTTTTTCTTCTTGAATGCACTTCTTAACTCTCTTAACCGTCATGCCTAAGCTTATATTAAAATATCTTTTTTACACCCAACTCTACTTCAAAATCTTAGCCAGGCATGGAAGTGCACACCTACTACTGAATCAGACCAATTACAGTAAGTTCAAAACCAGCCCAGTCAAAGTTACACCCCAAGATCTTGTGTTTAAAATGAAATATTCAGAGGGTGGGGATTGGTGGGATTATGTCTCTTGAATGTAGACAGGCCTTGTTGAGAACAAAATTATCCAGCCTAGTTTATTTCAGAATGGCTAATACTCCCTTCACTGAGAGAACCTGGTACATGTCTGAGAGATGAAGCTCACAAAAACATGGGGGTCCTCCTATGATTAACAAAACTTCAGAGACTTTAAATCTGATTGTGTGCCAGAATTTCCAGAAATCTGTAAATTTTAGCCTGGGTTGTCCTATAGCACTGTTGCTTCTTACAGCGTTTTATCCCGTAGTGGTATGCTTCTCTCTATTAGCTTGTCCAGTTCTAGAATTGTTTGGTTTACCTTGTGGGCTCATTTCTCTGTTGGCTGTTGGTTCTATGAACAGTTGTTTATGGTTAAAATATGTTTATATTTTTGTTGGTTGTTAGGACAGAGTAATGACTTCCAACATCCATACCACAGCAGCTTTTGTTGTTGTTGTTGTTGTTTTTGTTTGTTTCCCTAACAGAACTAGAGATTGATTCAAGAGCCTTGTTTATGGCAGACAAGCAGTCCATCACTGAGCTATATCCCCAGCTTCCTTTTCTTTTTCTTTTCTTGTCTATTTTTCCTTTACTATTCCTAATTACTGTCATTTGTTTCTTTGTTATTGAATTTTAAGATATTTTTTAGTGTCGTTCGCCTCCCCCCCCCCCCCAGTAAATAGTCTTGCTATGAAATTCAGCCTGATATCAAGCTCACTACTTTGTACTTTTCAGCATCCTTAGTGCCAGGATTCCAGGCATGTTCCACCACACCCAGCTAGATCTATAGATATTCTGCATGTTTAACTTTTATCAATAAATGTTTTTCAAATATTTTGTTCCATTCTGTTGGTTGATGTTGTTTTCGAGACAGGGTTGCTCTGTGTAGCTTTGACTGTCCTGAACTTTCTTCGTAGACCAGGCTAGCCTGGAACTCACAGAGAGCCTCCTTCCTCTGCTTTCCAGAACGCTGGGATTACAGGTGTGTGCTACCAGGCCTGGATCCTGACAACTTTTATTATACTAATTAGTGTGTGTGTGTGTGTGTGTGTGTGTGTGTTGGTGTGTGTGTGTGTATGTCCATGCAGGTGGCAAAGAGACGAGATGACATTAGAATCCCTTGAGCTGGAGTCACAGGCAGTTATAAACTGCCTGATGTAGGTACTGGGAACCAAACTTAAACCAAAGCAGCATGCATTTTTAACTGACTGGCAACTTTTAAAGCACACACAAAAATATAAGTTTTTTATTGTGTTAAGAAATGCATAGCATATGTTTATAATTTCAGCCATTTTAACATTTAATTTCCATGTGTATACACATTCCTGTGCATGTCACAACATGTGTGTGAAGGTCAGAGGACAATTTGGAGAAGTTGCTTCTCTTTTTCTATCATCTAGGTACCAGGAATTGAGCTCAGGTCTTCAGACTTGGTGGCTACTTTGACTTTGCATGGCATCCTGACTAGGGTGGAGAGGGAATGAAGAAAGGACACAAAAATACAGAAAGGCTGGAATTGGGTCTAGGCTCTCAGATGGAAAAACTGCAGCACCCCAGAAGCTTAGCACGTTTATTATATGCACTAGAAAATGAAGGCGAGACTGTTGCATATAGGTGAAAAAGGAGGTGAGGTTTGTTGTTTACAGCTGAATCAAGGAGGCAGGTTTAGCTAATCTCAGTAGGAGCAGTCTCTGTAGGAGACAGTATTCAGTCCTTAAGCACCCAGAGGGGAAAGCTCCAGTGGATAGTTTCTGTATCCCTGTCAACTTAGGCTTTGCTATCTGAGCCTATCACCCAGGGAAAGCTTTGCTACTACCATTAGACTGTGGTGTTGGGGGTCCTTCCCTATAGGGGCAAATGCCTTTACCCACTGAGCAGTCTTGCCAATCCCATTTTTGCCCTTTCAAGTGGACATTTCTGTGGCCTTTTATTCATTTGTGCAACCATCACCATTAAGCTATCTCCAGACCTTCTTCATCTTTCCAAACTAAAACTGTGTACCCATTGAAAAATAGATGTCTAGTTGGTTTTCCTCTCAACTCATGACTGCCAACATTTTTTAATTGTTTTATTTATTCATTTAACATCCTGTTTGTAGGCCCCTCCCTCATCTCCTCTCTGTTCCATCCTCCCTCCCTGTTTCTTCTGTTCCCTCTCCCCTACTCTTCAGAGAAGGGGTCCCCCACCCTTAGATACCCATCCCAGCATAACAAGTCACAACAGTACTGAGCCGATCCTCTTCCCCTGTAGACTGGTGATGTAGCCCCATCAGGGGAAACTGTTCAAAAAGCAGGCAGCAGAGTCCATGACAGGGTCAACCCCCATTTCCCTTACTAGGGAATCCATATGAGGGCAACGATGCCATTGGCTACAACTGCAGAGGGGGCCATGCATGGTCCTTGGTTGATGCTTCAGTCTCCATAGGCTCCCATGGTCCTTGGTTAGTTGGCTCTGTTGATCTTCTTGTGTAGCTCCTGTCTCTTCTGGGTCCTTTTATTCTCCCCCCCCCCCCACTCTTCCACAAGACTCCCTGAGCTCCGCCCAATGTTTGGTTGTGGGTATCTGCATCTGTTTCAACCAGCTGCTGGGTGGAGCCTCTCAGAGGACAGCTATGCTAGGCTCCCATCTGCAAGCATAGCAGAGTATGGTTAATTGTGTCAGGGGTTGGCTCTCTCCCATAAGGGTAGTGACTGCCAATATTTTTAATGCAGTTTTAGTTGTGTCTCGTTGGTCAGTATGCACATACTTACGCAAGTACCACACTGTCTTAATGGCTTTAACTTGGTGGTAGATTTGAAATCAGGAACTGTGAATCCTGCATTGTTTTCCTTTAAAAAAATGGATTTTATATTCTAGATCTCTTGAATATCCATATAAAATTTGCATCAATTTCTAATAAGAAAATTCACCTCAGATTTTGATAAAAGCACTGCTAAATCTGTAGTAAATTCAGAACTTACCACCTCAGCAGTAGTATGCCTTATCCATGATATCAGGATTTATTTAGGTTTTCATTTCTTCCAATGATATATTGTAGTTTTCAGAGTATCAGAGTTCTGTTTGTTTGATTTTTGAGACAGGGTTTCATTCTATAGCTCAGGTGACCTGGAACTCACTTAGGTGAACTGTAATTTGTATATTATGATACTATTATAAATGGAATTATTTTCTTATTTTTATTTTAAGATTGTTTATTGCTAGTGTATAGAAATATAAATCAATATTTATATATTGATGTTATTATTTGTACCTTCCTGAACTAATTGATTAATTCCAACAGTTTTTTGTAGCATCCTTACGATTTTGTATGTATGAGAGTACTCCATCTGAAAACAAAGATAGTTTTATTTATTCTTTTCCAATCTGAATTTTTTATTGGACTAGCTTGAACTTCAAGTATGATGTTGAATAGATACAGTGTCAGCATATATCGCTGTCATTTTTCTCATCTTAGAGGGAAAGCAATCAATCTCTTACCAATAATTATGATCTTAGCCTTGAGATTTTAATATTTTTTATCATCATCACCATTATTACGTGTGTGTGTGTGTGTGTGTGTGCGTGTGTGCAGGCAAGGGCCTGCCACGGCACATGTGTGAAGGTTAGAGGATAACTTTCTGAAGTTGGTTCCTGCATTCCACCTTACTGCTTCTTATTTCTGCCAAGCAGCACACTCGAAGACAAGTCTCCTGTCTTTTCCTCCCAGCTTTCGAGAAGTGTGCTAACGTTATAGATGCATACTATTGCAACCAGCTCTCGAACATGTGATCTAAGGATAGAACTCTGGTGGTCAGCTTGCATGGCAAACGCTTTAACCCACTGAACCATCTCACCAGCCCAGCCTTCAGGTTTTGGGGGATTTATTTTGTTTTGTTTTGTTTTGGGTTGGGCTGGGTTTTTTGTTTGTTTGTTTGTGTGTGTGTGTGTTTAAGACCTGGTTTCTCTGTGTGTAGCGTTGGCAGGCCTGGAAGACTCTCTGCAGACCAAGATGGCCTCAAACTCACAGAAATCTGTCTTTCTCTGCCTCCTGAGTGTTGGGACTAAAGGCAAGCGCTGCCACCACCACCACTCAACTCAGCTGTGGTTGTTTTTTTTTTAAATAATTAATTTATGTATTTATTAAAGTTTATTCACTTTGTATCTCAGCTGTAGCCCTCTCCCTACTTTCCTCCTAATACCACCCTCCCTCTTCTTCTCCTATGCCCCTCCCCCAGCCCACTGATAGGTGAGGTCCTCCTCTCCTTCTATCTGACTCATCAGGAGTGGCTGCATTGTCTTTCTCTGTGGCCTGGTAAGGCTGCACCCCCGTCAGGGGTGGGAGGTGGTCAAAGAGCCAGCCCCTGAGTTCATGTCAGAGACAGTCCCTGTTCCCATTACTTAGGGAACCCACTTGGACACTGAGCTGCCATGGGCTACATCTGTGCAGATCTTCTTTTACCATATGGAAGAAATTTGATGTTTTTCTTTTTATTAAAAAAAGGCTATGTTTTGCTAAATTTTGTACCTTTCATTGCTATACTACATTATATTAGTTTTATTATCAGACATTAAGGCAATGTTGTATTTCTAGAAAATACCGATGTGGACATGAATGTGTAATATTTTTACATATGTAACCAAATTCAATTTGTTAGTGTTTGTTGAGTTTTGCATCAATACTCAGGAGAGATATTAGTCTGTGTTTTTCTTTTCTTGTTATATCTTTGACAGGTTTGAGGGTCTGGAAAAGTATGAAAATTGGTATTAATCATTCTTTTAATATTTTGTGAAAGTCACCAGTGAGATGAAGTGGAGTATTTAATTAATATTATTACAACTCTATTGTCGCTCTATTCAGATTCATTGTGTCTTGGATGGATTTTGGTTGTTCATGGCTTTCTAGAAGTTGTTTTATTTCATCTATGTAATCTAATTAAGTGACATAACATTGCTCATAACATTTCTTTATGTTCCTTTCGGTTTTGGAAGGCCAATACTTAGGTCTTCTTTTTAGTTTTAATTTCTTATTCTTAATATCATTAATTTGTGTCTCCAACCACAGAAATTTATAATGTTGATTTAATACTTATAATTTTTATGACATCATCTTACTATTTAGCCCAGGCCACTCTGGGACTTATAATGTAGCCCATACTGGCCTCAAAGTCATGGTCCTTCTGTCTCAGCTTCCAAAGTACTAAAATTATAGGCATAGACTGCTATATCCAGCTTTAATTTTTTTTTAATTTTCGAGACAGGGTTTCTCTTTGTAGCCTTGGCTGTCCTGGAACTCACTCTGTAGACCAGGCTGGCCTGGAACTCAGAAACCCACCTGACTCTGCCTCACTGACTGCTGGGATTAAAAAAGGTATGCCACCATTGCCCAGCAAAAATTCATTTTTAAAGTATTCAGTGATTTTAATGTATTTTAATGTGATGAAATGAATAATACTATCTACTTCCCCCAGCCACAGTGATTGGAAATCTCTTTGTGTTTCTATGTATTTGCTTATTTGGGGAATTCCATATATAAGATTTGGAGCTGACAGTTTTCTTTGTGTCATCCCACTCCCTTTGGCCTCTTTTACTTATTAATCACCATGAATCATTTTCTTTTGCTTCTTTTCAGATGTCCCTATCTATCTATCTATCTATCTATCTATCTATCTATCTATCTATCTATCTATCTATCCATCTATCTATCTACTTACCTGGCTCTCATCACTTTGTGGCGTTTTTGGAATGCCTCTCCTTGTGTTCACTCACTTTCTTATATATACAGCTTCTTAGCAATGTAGATTCATGCCTGTTTTGCAATCTGGGCTATCTTTACTATTTCAAAATATTTTCTTCTCTCCCTTTTCCTCTTCTTTCCAGAATTCCACTGGATGTCCCTGTGTGCTCATAGTGCCCCACATGTCTCTGAGCTGTCCATTTCTCTATCTGAGGTCTGCTGCCTCAAATGTACTGTTGAGCAGCCCCCAACCAAGTTTTTGTTGTTGTTGTTTTAGTTATTGTCGTCTTCAGTATAGAATTTCTAATTGGTTGTTTTTATACCTTGTATTTCTTCATTAATGGTCTATTCGGTATAACACTGGCATGACACATCTTGTGGCTCTTTAGGCATAGTTTTCTTTAGTTCTTAAAAACACTGAGAACAGCTGCTTTATCTTCTGTGTGCATGATCTGCCCCCTCAAGACACTATTGCGTGCTTTTTTTCTTCTTTAAATGCCAGTTTCCTGTTTCTTTGAATGTCATAAATGTTTTGAAAACTGGACATTTCAAATATCATATTGTAGCAACTATTGATATTATCAATGACTTCACTATATGAGTACAGAAAAGTCTACTTTCCTGCATTATACATTCACAGGTCCCAGGCTCAGCCACACATGCAGCTTCTGCCACCACACATTACTGTGATTTTAGTGGGTTTCTGTCTCTTTCCTGAGATTCCTTTTTAGTTTCTGGATAATCTATCTCTAGTGATATCACACCCACCTATTAGCCTGCACTAATTGCTTCATAATTCCACCATTGTATTTTTAACAGTGCCCTGGAGTATAAATTAGTATACAATCTCATCCAATTAAAGTCAGAGCCATTACAAGGCCAGGATTTCAACTGTCTCTGAGGCTTATTCAAACCATAAGAAAGTTTTTCTTAGATTTTGCTCTGATTCTTTCTATTAAACTTGAATCTTCTCTAAGCATTCTGAAATTGCTACTAGAGTCGTAGAGCATAAAACATAGAGTCATATAGTCCTCTCAATTATTCAACAATGAGGGCTTCCTCATTCTGACAAAGCCTTTAGGCAATAATTTCACTACTCTTGTTTTAGATAACCACTAAGTCTCCCCATTCTTTTTTCCCTACCAGTGGCACTACAGGTCAATTCTAGGGCCTTGAAGATGTTAGGCAAATGATGTACCACCAGGTTTTATCCATAACCCAGGAACTGTCTCTTCTTAAAGCTGATATCTCCTCCTGGACAGAACCTCTGCTCTGGTACATTAGATCCAAAAGCAAAGAAAGCAGACAGACATTTGTTCTATGAGGAGTTCCATATTTCTCTCTTAGCATGGAACCCTCTCCCCAGTAATGAACTGGAGTAGAGATAATCTAAACCCAATATTATTTACTGGCCTGTCTTACTGCCCAGTAGAAAGCCCTACCCTTAGTAATGTAAACTCAGAAGGAAATGAACTCCCTAGACCTCATGTCTCATGAAGCTTCAGAGATAAAAAGTTTATGGGAGTGAGAAATTCCAGCAGCCTACTCTTTCTGAGTCAAACTGCCACACTGCAGCAAACAATATAGGAAAAGGAAACACCACATTGCTTACTGACTATATCCAACTCCAGAGGGTATATCCCTAAACAGCTGAGGGTTAGGGATATGTCTTAGATGCGGTGTCAACTGTTGTGATTAAAACAATGACAAAAAAACAAATTGAGGAGGAAATGGTTTATTTCACCTTACAGTTGGACATCACAGTCCATCACTGAGGAAAGTCAGAGAAATACCTCAAGAAGGAACCTGGAGGCAGAAACTGATGCACATACCATGGAGAAATGCTGCTTATTGGCTGGCTCAGTTTGACTACTCAGTTTGACACCACCCACAGTGAGCTGGACCATTACACATCAATCATCAGTCAAGAAAATACATCACAGGTTTGCCCACAGGCCAATCTAGTGGAAGCATTTTCTCAATTGAGGTTCCTTCTTTCAAAATTAATCTTATGGAAGAAGGGAGACATAGAAAGACCTGGAGTGGACAGGAGATTCACAAGGAGATCAACAGAGCCAAAACATCTGGATCCGGGGGAGGGGGGTTGCAAAGACCAATACTCCAACAAAGGACCATGCATGGATAGGACCTAGACCCACTGCTCAGACATAGTCCATAGGCAGCTCAGTATCCAAGTGGGTTCCCTAGTAAGAGGAGCAGGGGCTGTCTCTGACATGGACTCAGTGGCTGGTTGGCAGATCACCTCCCCCTGGGAGGTACAACCTTATCAGGCCACAGAGGAAGAGGATGCAGCCAGTCCTGATGAGACCTGATAGGCTAGGGTCAGATAGAAGGAGAGGAGGACCTCCCCTATCAGTGGACTAGGGGAGGGACATAGTGGGGAAAGAAGGAGGGAAGGTGGGATGGGAGGAGATGAGAGAGGGGGGTGCAGCCAGGATACAAAGTGAATAAATTGTAATCAATAATAAATAAATAAAAATTAAAAAAACAAAATTATTCTAGTTTATATTAAGTTGTATGGGAGCAGATGAATGCACAAGCACCACAGTGTATTGTAGTTCTTACCAAGATTTATGACAGTTTTGCTGTATTCAATTGAGATAATTTCCAGAGGTCTTAGGTGAATTGTTTTCTTTTTCTGAGACAGGGTCTCATACTCACTATGTAGCTAAGGATGACCTTGAATTTCTGATACTCCTGCCTCTACCTCTCCAATGCTAGAATTACAAGCATGAACTAAAATATCTAGTTGAAGTAGTAAGGAAATCAAACGCAGGATGCTGTACATGCTAGAAAAGTACTGTACTAACTGCGCTACATCTCCAGCCTCCTTAACTAGTTGATTTTTAGACTAAACTGCAGCAGACCAACATGTTTCTCTAGGATTCTCCAGCTTTTCACCTGTCAAATTCTGGAACAGAACCCCTGTATAAGTTCAAGAATTTCATCCACATACATATTTCTTTTTTATGTTTCATACCTCTTGCAGGACAAGAGAAGCCTAAATATGGAAGTAGTATTTGGATGCTGAGGACTACCAGTGGATCTATACAAGAGGCTCACCCTCTAAGCAGACTAAAGACTAAGTAGGAAGTAGAAATTTAAAACAGACCAATTAAGGCCACCTCATCATTCTCTAAGCCTAGTCTGTCCTGTCTACTCCCTCCCCCCCCCAAAAAAAGCTAAGAATGGAAGATGGAATTTACAGAAGAGAGGGCTATAGGTCTTTACAGAAAGGTGGATTGGAATAAGTCCCATAAACTTCACAGGAAGGAGCCACAAGAACACTGACAGGGTCCAGAGGACAAATTGCTTCCTGTGTGGAAGGCTCGCAAAGCTGTCCTTACTGAGGAAGGAAGCTTCCTGTCTTCACTGAGTTTTGTTTCATTTTGTTTTTAGGGTTCTTTTTTTAAAGTTTGTTTTATGTGCTTTGCCTGACTATACGTACTTGTGCCACATGCATGCCTGCTGCCAGCAGAGGTCAGAAGATGATGCAGATGCCCTAAAATGGTTGAGGTCAATGGCATGAATACTGGGAAACAAACCCTGGTTCATTGCAAGAATAACTAGTGCTCTGAACTACCAAGCAATCTATACAGCCCCCTTCACTGGAGTTGTTATCTAGGCAAAGGACAGGAGATTACACACCCAATGGTTCCTGCTATTCACCTGGACTTTAATTTCAGGTCTCTTGAGAACACATAGACCCTAAATAGCTCAATCTCTTCTTTGTGAGAAAATCCAGTCCAAGCTGGACCAATCATATCATAAAGACCTGAGGGACTGGCAGCTTTCCCTAGATTTTCACAGAGGAGGAGCAGCAGCAGCATTCATTAGTGCTCTAATCAACACCTTAATTGCCAGCATCTCTCTAGGCCTCTGTACTGGGTGATTGCTCGGTGCACAGTCACCTGCTTTCATCTTCCAGCAAGGCTTCCAGGCAGCAAAGATCTTCTGCAAGGCATCTGCATTCCATCTTCTCTCCATCCCCCTTTCAGTGAGCTCAGGAAATTGATCTTAATCCACCAGGCTCCCATTGCTTAGCAACAAAAGCTCCTGCTCCTAGCAACCAGGAGCCACAAGGATGCTGCAGAAAGAGGGGGCTGTCTGGGCCCTGCTCTCACTGGGCTATCAAATGCTCCTTCTCCAGTGCTTTTGTTTTCAAGCCATTGTACCCTTCCTCTCTCACATGCTGAATCTTGAAAAGCTGATTGCTGCAACAGCTGAATGACCTCACTCACCACTAGAGTGCCAACCTGGAGGCTCTGTGAAAAAAATTCTCCAAGATAGTGGGAGGCAAATCTTGATGACAACAGAATGGGCCTAGCTGTGAAAAAACTTTCACTAAGAGGGACAAATGTCTTTGGCTGTGTGTTATTTCTTCCATTGTGACTTTACAGGTGGGAACACACCCTGTAAACCTAGGTTCAGCACTGGTCTGAAGTAAACCAGGAATGGCTGGAGAAAAATCACTTACTAGAGATCAGCAAGCTGATTCTCTGGAGTTGCCTAGGCTCACACAGCTAGATCTGGATCAGTGCCACAACACAGGGTCTCTGAGGTCCTTGGCCTCTCTGAGACTACTAAGCCATCAGGCAGCACAGGAGGCTTTCGACTTCTTCCCAAAACAAGAGAAGAAATTGTGGCGCACTTCTGAAGGAGCCTCTTGCCTTATGAAATGGTCCCAGCACAGCAGGGCAGATCACCTGGGGAGAACTACTCCTTGACCCACTTGCCCAGAAATTTTGAAATAGTTAAGAGTTCAAAAGCACCAGGAGAGCCCTTTCCAGAATTTGACTATGTGTTGTGCTAATGGACATTTTCTGGAGTTCCCACATCTTCACAGAATTAGCAGTTGAAGGCTCCCCAGGACAGGAGAGGGCCCTGGTAGTACCAAGAGGAAAGGAAGTACAGGAACTAACATCAGGAGGCCCACAACCACCTCTTCCCTCACCTTCAGTTCAGAGGCTCCTTCCTGCCTCTGAGGAGCTTTCTTACTTCTCTCCTCATCTTTCTCCCAAGAAAAGGGCTTTGGCCTGTTTTCCGCTGCCCAAAACACAAACCTATCTCCAGAGGCTGAGAGGAGCAGCATGGATGCCATCAAAATGAGAGGGCTGAAGTGAGGGGGCACGGTAGCTGTCTCCAGGAACAAGATGCTGCCTGCACACCCACAGTGCTGCTAGTGCATAGAAGGCTCTTGTCATATCTCAGAGGCTAATTCACACACCAAATGCTTTCTCAAGGGAGCCAGATAAACCACACTTGGGTAAACACCTTCCTTGAGAACTTTCTGTATTCCACATATAAAGCTGGCTGTGATGGAAAACTGCAAAACTTGTTAAGGTCTGCTAGGGTCACCTTGCTAATGTCTCCCTCTCTCTGCTTTGACAAGGTTCCAGGGTCCAGGGTAGGATCTGCGACAGGGTGTGAAGTTTTCCCTATGTTTTATCTCTTGGGTTGCCCAGCTGATGGCTCAGGCAACCGATCAACAACCAATTTCAAAAGATGATTGAAAGAAAAAGAAACAAGGGAGGGAGCCCAGGATTCCTTCTGTAGATCTAGGGACTGGCTACACTGCTACTAAGGAGGAAAACTGTAGCTGGTCACCTTTTTTGCTGCAGCCAGGACTGTAAAAGGAGGCTTCTAGCCAAAACTGCAAGGGGCTGTAAAAAGGGACTGTCTGATCTGAGAGTAGCTCCTGCCCAGGAGAAGGCCACTGCAAAGGCCTCCACGGGCTGAAGAAAACTTTTCCCTGCTTGTCCTAGGCTGATAGTTAGATCCTGAATCCCTGTTCATTTGTTTGTACTCGGGAAGAAGAAGAAAAGGGGGAGAAAGTAAGCAATGACCATTCACATACACATGCTCAAGGAAAAAGGTGGATGGACTTAAGAACTTCAACTTCAGCTTCGCTTATTGTTTGGTTACAGTATTTATACTCAGAAAAGGGATTACCTCATAGTCAAAGGAGTCAATTAATCACAAAAGCATCTTAATTATAAAATAAAGCAGGCTACATGTTTTAAAACTGAACATCTTTCTTATCTACGTATCCATTACATAAGTTCATAGTGAGTTTCGAGTGACAAACATTGACAAGGCCTAAAGCGTAACAGAGTCTAAA
>CM053742.1:77629039-77651706 GCA_028658305.1 Pachyuromys duprasi
ACGGATCCTTAAGTAAGCTGCTTGCCTTTTTTCCGCTTTAGGCTTGCCCGTGTACAGAGTGGGTCTCATAATTAAAAAAAAGAAAAGAAAAGAAAAGAAGAGAAAAGAAAAAAAGAAAAAATTAACTCTAGCCTTGCTAGAATACGGTCTTCTTACATGTTTACATGCTCTGGCATTCCAAAGTCATGGTGACCACATGTGTGTGGAACATAGCTCCCATGGATAAGAAAGCACACCATTGTTGATATAGTTGAGAAAGGAGATAAACGTGAGGCAGGGCCAGAAGATGCAAAGTTAGGCCCACTGGTACTTGGCAAGCCACTCAACACATTTGGCCCCAAGTTCTTCCTTTGCATAATACAAAGTACTTTCACAGAGTATACACAGAATATTCACTAACAGCATGAACTTTAATGTCCGTCTGAGCCAGGTTGGAAGCCCAGCTCTACCATGTATAGCCATGTGCAGTATACTGGGTTAGTCAGCTTTCATTTTAGGAGGGAAAAACACCTAATATAAACATCTAAGGAGAAAGGTGGTAATTTGACTCATAGAGTTGGAGCTTACTGATCATATACATTGACCTCATTGATTATGGGCAGATGGAGATAAAGTTTTTTATAGCAGGTAGTATGTAAAACAGCAAAAATATACGCTGTGTGGCCAGGAGTGAAAGAAGGAGAGGGAAAAGGAGGAAGGGACTAGGATCCCACTGCCTTCTTCAAGAATATAAACCCAATGACCCAAAGTCCTATCAGGCCATATCTCTTAAGGGTTTTACCACCTCTTAATAGCTCCATCTGTAAGATCATGCCTCTAACATATGAGCCTTTGGGAGTTCCAAAGCGGCATACACCTATAATCACAAAACATCTTAATCAAAGCACTACAACAACTGAGGCCCAAGAATTGCCAGTTCAGAACTAGCATGGGCTACATAGTAAGTTCTAGGCCATCCTAGGCTATATATACCGGGATCTTGACTCAAAAACAAACATCAAGTCTCCCCTCCACTATACACAGAAGTGTAGCATTCCATGGGCCTGGGTTTCATCCTCAGCAGTACCAAAAAAATATACTCAAATTATAGCATGTACTGATCAAAGCTCAGTCCATTTAGGAGTGTGTGAACTCATCATCTACCTTGTGAAGTTCTTCTAGTAATTAAGTGAGACAGCATAACTAACAGGAGAGGAATTGGACAGGGTGCCTGTTCTATAACAAGTATTTCACTGAGTAGTGTGGAAGAGATAGAGTGGCTATGTGTCTTCCTAATGTGCTGTGAGAGAATCTCCTAACATACACTCTGAAAAATGGTTTCAGAAGACAAAAGAACTATTCAAAGGTGAGGTGGAACTGACACTAAAAGAGAGATGTCAGCATCTTCCCTCTCACTAATAAGGGGTTTATCTTGATTCTCTAGACTCAATGCTGGTGTCAGCGGCTACTGCCTTTCTCTCCTGCTGCTCATCCTTCTATGTGATCACTTGTTCCTCCTAGCAGACTAAGCTAGAGGAGGGGATTTCACCCCCTCCCCCTGCCAATTCTCCCACCACTCCTGAGGCTCTCTCTTCTTGGGCAAGTAGCCAGTGGTTAGCCCAGGCCCCAGATTCACTTTGCATTGTCCCTAAGAAATCAAGGCTCCAGCTGGGTACAGTGGCTCATGCCTGTAATCCCAGCACTGATGGAGGCAGAGGTAGACACATAGATCTCTGTGAGTTGGAGGCCAGCTTGATCTATGAAGTGAGTCCAGAAAAACACTGTCTTGAAAAACAGAACAAAACAAAACAAACCCAGGCTTCTGGCTGTCAGAGATGAGACTTCACATTGACACACTTCAGCATTGTGGGTGTGTGGAAACCCATGTGTTCTGTGAGCAATCATTAATCTTATTTCATAATAGCTACTCAACAAATCAGGGCTAACTAATGAAGGGTTGTCACAAGGGAGAGGGGATGATTTTTCCTTTATTTGTTGCCTCAGGTGAGTAACTATCATCTGTTTATCACAGGATAATATTTGATTTCTAATTGTCAGATCTCTTAATCTTCAAAAAACAATATTTAGTTGTTACTTTCCAAAGGCCCAGTCCCCAGATGTGGAAACTGATTCCGAAAAATGTGAAGTGAATTGCTCAGGCTTAAACAGTAAGTGGGCCCTGTTCATAAACCCATGTCTCAGTGGCAGAGTGGCAGAGTGGCAGAGTGTGTGCTTAGTGTAGGCAAGGCCCTGGAGTCCATCTCTAGCACTCAAACCCAACAAAAGAACAAGTGAAAGGCAAACCATGCCTGTCTGTGTTCAGAGCTTGCACCTTTATCATTACAGAAACACAGAAAGATGAAGTTGCCCTAAACCCTCCACTATTAGTCCAAATACCAGCCAGCTCCAAGACGGTTGCTGTGAAGCTTTAGTTGGGTGACAGATTGCTAACTACTACAATGTCCTCTGGGCTGAAGAGAATTGTGCTTACTTTCCTTTGCTCATTCCCTCATTTTCTCCATTTCCCTCAGAAAACATTGATCTTGGGGCTGGGGTGGGTGGCTCAGTTTTTATAAGAGTATGTACCTAGCATGCACAAAACTGTGTGCTCAGCCTTTGGTGTCATTCAAACCAGGCACCATCCTGCCAACACCTTTAATCCCAGCACTCAGAAGGCAAAAGCAGGGGCATCAGAAATGAAGGTTGTGTTTGGCTATATAATGAATCTGAGGCTAGTCTGGTCTGTGTAAGACTCTATCACAAAAAAAAAATATGTCTAAAGAAAACACTTAGCAGAAAGGGACAATATCTCTTGAACTCAGGCCACATTCTCTCCAACCATTCTGTCTTCCTTCCCTAGCTCCATCTCTCCACTCTAACAAGGAGTCCAGGTGTGTTAGGGGTCAAGAGCACAGCCTAAGTGACCTCTTAGGATTTTCTCTGGATTTTGACGTTTCATGGCATCATAACAGCAGGCCATAACCCTTCAGTTAATATGAATTCCTGGCTCAGTTGTAAACATCAAAGTCATATTGATCCTGGCAGCCAGTCTTCCTAGACAGATTACTTTGTCATTTGCCCCAGGCATACCATTCCAGGTTTCCCCCCTAACACTAAACTACAAGTACAAAGAGAGCTGATTCTGTAAGCAAAGAGATCACCCCACCCATTGCGAGTAAGTGCTAGAGTCTACTCTCCAAAGCTGACTGCTTCTGTAGTTTGGCAGTGTCCTCAAAGGGTAGAACAAGGCCCAGTTCAGTTATGGTCTAAGGGTAGACAGGCATCTTGGTATATTTTTTCTTGTTCATACTTCTACAGAGGCATTGGTACATCCTGAGAGCAGCATACATCAGTTACGGAATGCAGAGCAGAAGAGCTTAAAGAAGGAAAGTGTTTTATGGTTCATGGCCTCAGAAACCTCAGTCCATCACAACAGGGAAAGCATGCTGGGACAGTTCAGTTAGCACCATAGCAGGACAAGAAACAAAGGCATAAGACAAGAAGTGGCCAGGGCTATTATGCCCTCAAAGATCTGCCCCCAGTGGCCTATTTCCTCCAACTTGGCCATATCACCTCAGTTTCTGAAACCTCCCCCAGGAGCACCAGCAGGTGGAAAACAAGTATTTAAAACATGAGTTTATGCAATAACATGATATATATTCAAACCATAAAATAGAACTTAGAAATTTGGAGCATTGTGTTGGAAAGCGTGTTGAAGGAGTCACATGTTTTCAAAGGCTGTAGAGATTTTCTAACCTGGCAGGAAGCAGGCACCTGGTGAGTTTTAGGCACCATTGACAAACTCAATCCAAGAATACTTAGATTCCTTCTGCTATACAGGAGTCTGCTCAGGATGAGACCTCCAAGCCAGCACTTAGAGATTATAAGACAGGGGTGCTAATGTGCAGAAGGCCAGACAGGGAAGGGGAAGAAAGGACACCATGCAAGAGGGGTACTGAGACACTGTTCCTACTATGAACAAAGTTTGTGGGCCCTGTGTCATCTGTAAACACCAGGGAAAGACTGACCAAGCCTTTGCTTACTGCTTCCTAGTGATGTGGAACAGGGAGCTCAGAAGTGAGGCAGTGGAGACTTTGACTTATATCCAGGCTGGGAAGCACTGCCCTAAAGTCCAGGAATACTGAGGCCATAAAATCATCACCTATTTGAGCACTGTATGAACACCCCCAAGAGACAAGTGAGCTCACAGGAAAGGCAATATAGGATTCACTTAATGTCTTAGGGAAAAGAAGTCATAGTGAATGACCAAGTGGGTGAAAAAACAAGAGCAGGTCTGGAGCAGAGGTGGAGAAATACCAGTGACTTCCCATGAGCAGCAGATGAGAGAGACTCAGAAGGATGGAACAGAAGAAAAGATCTGAGGAGAGCTGTCATACCAAGAGCCCATCAGGTGCCGTGCTATAGGGAAAGCAGCATTAGACTGGGAGTCCAAAAGTGAGGTTTTAGTCCAGGCTCAGCCAGGGACTTGCTGTGTATCCTTGAATAGTTTGTACCGTCTCTAACCTTCAATTTCCTCATTTGTAATTTTGTGGTTTTCCTCAACCCTTTATTGAGGAAATATTAGCATACAGCAAACACACGTATTTCAAGTGTACAATCTGATGAATTTTGACATCTGTGCAAATCAAAAACCTACCACCATAATCAAGGTCATGGGCATAGGCATCACCCTTCAAATTTTCCTCTTTTTTTCAAATATTTCTCATTTTTACCCAACTCTCTGCTCCTCCCTCTCCTACAACATTCACAGGAGATGATCGTCTTTTAGTATTTATATATTTGTTCCATCATCTGTTTATTTGAGTGAGTGTTCCTCTGTGCCATGCCATGAGTAGAAGTCAGAGAACTTTCTGGAGTTGGTTTCCCTACTACCTTGTTAGGTAAAGTCTCCTTTGTTTCTCCTGCAGTGTGTTCTGGCTAGTGCATGGCAGTTCTCTTTTCTCTGCCTCCTATCTCACTGTAAGAGTGCCGGGATTACTGAATACTGCAAATGCGTAAATCTGGCATTTGCTACTCTCTGAGCTATCTATTCAGTCCCAGCCACTGATGTTCTTTTTATCACTTGATGATTCTGTATCTCCTAGAAGTTTCATAGCTGGAATAATATAATACAGCATATAGTTTAGGACACAGTTGGCTTCTTTCATTGAATATGGTTTTGATATCCTTTTGTGTTCTAACATGCTTTAGTAGTTTCTACTTCCTCCTTTCCACCCTCCCTCTATCCTTACATCTCTCCCCCCATCCCTCCAGTCTTCCATTCCTTTCCTCCCTTCCCTCTCTCCTGCTTGCCTGCCTGCCCGCCCACCTTCTTCCCTTCTGTAATTCCTTCCAGCTTCATTTTGGAGTAGTAGTATTGAATTATATTATTATGGAAAGGTCTCTAAAACATGCATAAAATTTCAAAGTTTCATAAATAGCACGTACCATTCATATACTGTCTTTAACAAAATGATGAAGATATATGTTTAAAAATCTAAAATAATGCATACCATGTTAAACCAAATGCTACTAAATGATAGGAATTATAGATTTGTTTCCTTCACTGCCCTATTTCCTAATTTTTTAATTGTGAAAATACATAGTAAGAAAATGTTATATCTCAAAAACAGTTTTACTGAATCATGATTGACATAATGTAAATAACCATATTTAAAGTACAGTGGCTGGTGAAAGGTCTTTGGAGGTGATATGTATGTTTACCATCACTATAAGACTTCTTGCCATCCACTGTACTTCTTTCTGTCATCATAAATTAACAGTTCACTCTTTTTTTCTCATTAGTATTTTTCGGCATAGATATACCACAATTCACTTATCCATGTAAATATTGATGTACATTTGAAGGGTTTATTTATTTTTTACTATTACGAATGTAATTACGGTGAACATCCACATGCAAAGTTCTCTCTCCTCTTCTCTTCTGTCTTCTTTCTTCTCTACTCTCTCCATTTTTTTTTTTTTTTTGCAACAGACTGTCATTCTGTTTCTGTAACCCAGGCTTACAGTCATAGCAGCCCTCCTGCCTCAGAATCTCACATGATGGGATTCCAGATGTGAGCCAGCTTCATGTACAAATCTTGACATGGACATACATTTCTATTTCTTTTGGGTTGTTATGACTTTGTTTAACTATTTGAGGAACTACACCATGTTACATCTTCAACAACTGTGTAAATGGAAGTGAGAGTTCTAGAACTTCTAAAGCCTCGTCAGTATTGGGAATGATCAGTTTTGAAAATGTTAGATGTTCTAATCAGTGTGTAGTAGCCTCTTTGTGGGTTTTAGCTTGAATTTCTCCAGTGACCAATGATACCAAATACCTTATATTTTAACTATGTATCTTCTTTGGTGAAGTGTGTCTTTATGGTTTTTTTTATGTATATGAACACTGTTTTCAAGCACAGTATAACAGGGAATCAGATTCCATTGCAGATGGTTGAAAGCCACCACGTGGGAATTGAACTCAGGTCCTCTGGAAGAACAGCCAGTGCTCTTAACCTCTGAACTGTCTCTCCAGTCCCCTTTTTATATCTTTTGAACAATTTAATTTTTTATTTATTTTATGTGAATAAGTGTTTTGATATATAGATATAAATAGATATGCATGTACCACATATGTACCTGGTGCCCTTAGAGGTTAGAAGATGGTAAAGATCACAAGTGTTGGAACTCCCAGAACTGGCATTATGGATAGTTGTATGCCACCATGTGAGTGATGGGAACTGAACCCAGATGGGAACTGAACCCAGGTCCACTCCAAGAGCAACAAGGGCTCTTAACCTGTGGAACCATCCCCCCAGCCATTTTGGACATTTTTAAAAACTGAGACAAGTTCTCAGTTTGTAGCTCAGACTAGCCTGGAACTCACTATGTAGCCTAGGTTGGCCCTAAACTTGTCCCTAAGCCTCCTAGGTGCTGGAATTATAGATACATACCACTACACTCTATCCTTTGTTCATTTTCACTTTTTTAATATTTATTTTTATTGATGTTTTTCGTGCATATAGGTCTGTGTGAGGCTGCCAAATCTGCTAAAACTGTAGTTATAGACTGTTGTGGATGCTGGGAATTGAACTTGGGTCCTCTGAATAAACAGCCAGTGCTCTTAACTGCTGGGCCATCTCTCCAGCCCCCTTTTGTTAATTTCAAATTGAGTTGTTTTATATTTTTATTGCATTTTGTTTATTTGTTCATAAGTGGGGCGTGTGTAGATGGGAGCATGCCTACAAGAGTATGTGAGTGGAGGTCAGAAGACAAACTGTAGGAGTCAGTACTCTATTTCCACCACGTAGGTTCCAGATATTGAACCCAGGTTTGGTAGCAAGCACCTTTGCCCACTGAGCCATGTTGCTGGGCTTAATTTCTAATTTTTGAGTTTTCACACTGCACAGGGAGAGACACACAAAGACATACATGTGTCTTTTATCAGAAATATTACTGGTAAATTTTTTCTCCCATTCTTCTTTGGCTTTTGTTTTAATTCTCTAAAGGTGTTTTTATGTCCTTTTTAAAGAAATTTTATCATAGCTCAGCAGTTAAGAGCATTTGCTGCTCTTCCAGAGGACCTGGATTTGATTCCCAGCACATAAAAGGTAGCTTACAACTATCTGTAACTCCAGTTCCAAGAAATGTGCTGCTCTCTTCTGACCTCTCCAGACAACAGTCATGCACATATGGAGGTAAAAACATAATTTTAAAAAATTAAACAAAGAAAATATTGGTCTAATTTAAGATCAACATAAGTTTCTTTTATATTTTGTAATTTTAGTTTTTATTTTTACATTTTGAACCGCCCTAAGTCAAGTTTAAGATACTGTATAAGGTAGATATTTATTCTTCAACATTCTGTATTATATTCTATGTATTCATTCTTTTCAATGTAGACACCCAGTTAATTCTTCATAAATTACATAAAAAGAAAACTACTCCTTCTCTGTTTAATTGTCCTGGCAGTTCCATCAAAAATATCAATCAGTGATACATAGATGGAACCATTACTTAACTCTCAATTCTATATGTTTACCTTTATACCAATAATAAATTCTCTTGATGGTTGTAATTGTCTTGTAATCAGGTGATTTAAGTTTTCCAACTGTATCAAAATTATTTTCTTTTCCAGGTGTGGTGGTATGTGCTAATAATTCTAGAATGTAGGAAATTAGTCAGGAAGATGAAGAGTTCAAGGCCAGGCTAGGCTATTAATTTAGTATTTAGGCAACACTCTAAAAAAATCTGTTATTTTATGTCACCTTCATTTACATTTAAATTTGAGAGTCAGCTTGGCAAGTTCTAAAAAATAAACATCAACTTTGATAAATTTGAATTTATGCTCACATTGTATCATCAAGACTGTTTAAAGAGAAGTGATGTTTTAACAATATTGAATATTCAGGCCCCAAAGCAAAGTGTGTGTCTCCAGTTATTTACATGTATTTTACTATCTCTCATTACATTTTGCGATTTTTTTTCAGTGTAGTGATCTTATCTTTTATCAAGTTTATTCATAATTCAATTTATTTTGAGATAGGGTGTTCTAAGTAATGAACTCACAATCTTCCTACCTCAGCACCCAGAATCTTTGGGTAACAGACATGTATCATTACATCAGCAGTATTATTGCACATATTTTTGTGGTTCTGAGGGGCCTGAGCCTAGTGTCTTATTTATGCTAAGCAAGGGTTATACCACTGAAATATGTCTCCAGCTCAATATTTCATTTTGTGACATGTTAAAAGGTATTTTCATTTCAATATTTAGGCATAATTCGGTTTTGCATGTTGACTTGGCATAGGATCTCATGTGACTCATTTACTAGTTCTAATGGCTTCTTAGTAGAGTGCCTTCAACTCCTCAGAAGGATATTCTCTATAATTAGAATTTTAATTTTTCATTTCTATTTTTGGTAATTTGTCATTTCCTGTCACTGTAGTATCTATTCCTTTGTCTTCTTAGTATACTAGCAAGAACCACTAAGAAAGTATTATAAATAGAAGAAAAAACAGGTGCCCTTGTTTTGTTCCTAATCTATTGTGTAGGTTTTCAATCTTTCATTATAAAGCATGATGTTAATTGTGGGTTTTGCATAATTGACTTTGTGAGATTAGAAAAGTTTCCTTCTGTTTGCAGGTTGCTGAGAGTTCTTTTGATCTTAAAGAGATATTGAATTTTGTCACATGAGTTTTTCTTCATCTAGTGACTTACATGTTTTTCATTATTAGTCTAAGCGTATACTTTATTGGTTAATTTTGGGGTGTTAAAATAGCTGTGTTTCTGGAATAAATCTTACCTGGTCATGATGCTTTATCTTTTTTTATATATCATTGATTCTGTTAGCTAAAATGTAAATTTTTTGTTTTATTTTTCACATTTTATTTTTTACCTATTACAGTTTATTCGCTTTGTATCCCAGCTGTAAACCCCTTTGTCTTCCTCTCTCAATCCTACCATCCCTCCCTCTTCTCCTTCCATGCCCCTCCTGTAGTCCACTGATAGGAGAGGTCCTCCTCCCCTTCCCTCTGACCCTAGCCTATCAGGTCTCATCAGGACTGGCTGCATTGTCTTACTCTGTGGACTGGTAATGCTGCTCACCCCTGAGGGGCGAATGATCAAAGAGCCAACCACTGAGTACATATCACAGACAGTCCCTGTTCTCCTTAATAGGAAACCCATGTGGACACTGCACTGCCATGGGCTACATCTGTGCAAGGGTTCTAGGTTACCTCCATGCATGGTCCTTAGTTGGAGTATCAGTCTCAGAAAAGACCCCTGGGCCCAGATTTTTTGGCTCTGTTGCTCTCTTTGTGGATTTCCAGTCCCCTCTAGGTTTTTCATATCCCCCTTCTTTCATAAGATTTCCTGAAATCTGCCCAAAGTTTGGCTATGAGTCTCAGCATCTCCTTTGATACCATGCTAGGTAGAGTCTTTCAGAAGCCCTCTGTGGTAGGCTCCTGTCCTGTTCCCTCTTTTCTCCCTCTTCTGATGTTGAACCCGTTTGCCTTTCTGAATGAAGATTGATCATTTTACCCAGGGTCATCATTCTAGCTTAGCTTCTTTAGGTGTACAGATTTTAGTTTGTTTATCCTATATTATACGTCTCATATCCACTTATAAGTGAGTGTATACAATGTGTGTCTTTCTGCTTCTGGAATATTCAGAATGATCTCTTCTAGTTCACAACATTTGCCTGCAAATTCCATGATTTCTTTGTTTTTAATTGCTTTGATTTCTTCCTTTCTGATTTGTATCCCCTTGATCTCCTTTAATTGTCTTGTTGTTCTAGCAAGGACTTCAAGTACTATGTTAAAGAGATTCAGAGAGAGTGGGCAGCCTTGCCTTGACCCTGATTTCATTGGGACTGATTTAAGTTTCTCTCCATTTCGTTTTATGTTGGCTATAGGCTTGCTGTATATTGCCTTTACTATGTTTAGGTATGTGCCTTGTATCCCTGATCTCTCCAAGAACTTAAACATGAATGGGTGTTGGAATTTGTCAAATGCTTTTTCTACATCTAAGGAGATGATTATGTCTTTTTTTTTCTCCTTCAGTTTGTTTATATGGTGGATTAGATTGATGGGTTTCCATATATTGAACCACCCCTGCATACCTGGGATGAAGCCTACTCGATCATAGTGGTTGATATCTTTTATGTGTTCTTGGATTCGGTTTGCAAGTATTTTATTAAAGATTTTAGCATCAATGTTCATAAGAGAAATAGGTCTGAAGTTCTCTTTTTTTGTTGTTGGATCTTTGTGTGGTTTAGGTATCAAGGTGAATGTGGCCTCACAGAATAAGTTTGGTAATGTCCCTTCTGTTTCTATTTTATGGAATAGTTCGAAGAGAATTGGAGTTAGCTGTTCTTTGAAGGTCTGGTAGAATTCTGTGCTGGAACCATCTGGCCCTGGGCTTTTTTTGGAAGGCAGACTTTTGATGATTGTTTCTATTTCCTTGGGGGATATAGGATTATTTACTCTATTTAACTGATCTTGATTTAGTTTTGTCAAATGGAACATATTAAGAAAATTTTCCATTTCATTTAGATTTTCAAATTTTGTGGTATATAAGCATTTGTAATAAGTCCTAATGATTATTTGGATTTTCTCAGTGTCTGTTGTTACATCCCATTTTTCATTTCTGATTTTATTGATTTAGATAGTTTCTCTCTGCCTTTTAATTAGTTTATCTAAGGATTTATCCCTCTTGTTGATTTTCTCAAGAAAAAAAAAACAGCTCTTGGTTTCATTTATTCTTTGAATTGTTTTCTTTGTTTCTTATTCATTGATTTCAGCTCTGAGTTTGATTATTTCCAATTGTCTACTCCTCTTGGGTGTGTCTGCTTCTTTTTCCCCTCTAGGACTTTTATGTGTGCTATTAATTTGCTTGTATGAGATGTCTCATACTTATTTCTGGAGGCACTTAGTACTATGAACTTTCCTCTTAACACTGCTTTTATTGCGTCCCATAAATTTGAGTAAGTGGTGCCTTCATTTTCATTGAATTTTAGAAAGTCTCTAATATCTTTTTTCCATTTCTTCCCTGACCAAGCTGTCATTGAATAGAGAGTTGTTTAGTTTCCATGTGTATACAGGCTTTTTGCTATTTCTGTTATGATTGAGGTCTAGTTTTAGACCATGGTGGTCTGATATGATACAACAGATTATTTCAATCTTCTTGTATCTTTTGGGGCTTGCTTTGTGCCCAACTATTTGGTCAGTTATGGAGACGGTTCCATGAGGTGCTGAGAAGAAGCTATATATACTCTTTTGAGTTTGGGTGAAAAGTTCTGTAAAATCTATTAAGTCCATTTGATGGACCACTGTAAGTGTCATTATTTCCCTACTTCATTTCTGTCTAGATGGTCTGTCCCTTGGTGAGAATGGAGTGTTGAAGTCTCCCACTACTAAGGTGTTGGGATCGATGTGTGATTTAAGCTTTAATAATGTTTCATTTACGAATGCAGGTGTTCTTGTATTTGGGGCATAGATGTTCAGGATTGTGATATCCTCCTGGTGGATTTTTCCTTTGATGAGAATGAAGTGTCCCTCCTCATCTTTTTAAATTAATTTTGGTTGAAAGTCTATTTTATTAGATATTACGATAGATACTCCAGCTTGTTTTCTGTGTCTGTTTGCTTGAAAAACATTTTTCCAGGCTTTTACTCTGAGGTAGTGTTTATCTTTGTTACAGAGGTGTGTGTCTTGGATGAAGCAGAATGTTGGATCCTGTTTCCGCAAACATTCTGTTAGTCTGTATCTTTTTATTGGACAGTTGAGTCCATTGATGTAACCAATGAATGTAGTTCCTTTTATTGTGGAGTAGGTGGTGTTACTGTTTTTCTATGCTTGTTTTCTTTTAATTTTTTGTTGTGAAGTTATGTGTATCCTGTGTTTTCTTGGGTGTAGTTGATTTTGTTAGATTGGAATTTTCCTTCTATTATCTTCTTTAGGGCTGAGTTGCTGTGTAGATATTGTTTAAGTTTAGTTTTGTCATGGAATATTTTGTTTTCTCCATCTATGTTGATTGAAAGCTTTGCTGGCTATAGTAGTCTGGGCTGGCATCTGTGACCTCTTAGTGACATCTGCCGAGGCCCTTCTGGCTTTCATAGTTTCTGATGAAAAGTCTGGTGTGATTCTGATAGGTCTACCTTTATATGTTACTTGGCCTTGTTCCCTTGCTGCTTTTAATATCATTTCTTTATTCTGTAGATTTAGTGTTTTGACTATGATGTGACATGAGGAGGTTGTTTTCTACTCTAGTCTATGTGATATTCTGTAGGCCTCTTGTATGTTTATGGACATGTCTTTCTTTAAGTTGGGAAATTTTTCTTCTATGATTTTCTTGAAAATATTTTCTGGACCTTGGGGCCTGGAATCTTCTTTTTCATCTATTCCTATTATTCTTAGATTTTTGTCTTTTCATGGTGTCCTTGATTTCTTGGACGTTTTGTGTTTGGAATTTTTCAGATTTTATTTTTTCTTTGAGAGATGTATCAATTTCTGCAATTGTATCTTCAGTGCCTGAGATTTTCTCTTCCATCTCTTGTATTCTGGTGGTGATGTTTACCTTTGTGGTTCCTGATCTTTTCTCTAAGCTCTCCAGCTCCAGTGTTTTCTTTATTGATTCGAATTTTTTCATGTGTTGCACTATTTCCATCATCTGTTTGAGTGTGGATTCCTGTCTTTCCATGATGGCCTCTACTGTTTCGTTCATTTCCTCTCTATATGCCTCTACTTGTGCCTTTACCTGTGCCTCTATTTGTTTGGCTGTATTTACCAGTATTTCTTGAGCTCTTTATTCATTTCCTCTTTATGTGCCTCTAATAACTGGATAAACATAGATTTGAGATCCTGTGTTTCCCATGAATTTAAGTATCCATTGATTTTTGGGGTTGCTGGTGAAGCCATAATGTCCTGATTTTTGTTAGATGTGTTCTTACACTGACCTCTAGCCATCTGCTAATCCATAACCTTCGCTGTTTGTTCCTGGAGTCTCTACTTCAGACTGGGTCTGTCTATCTCTGGAGTCGGGAGTATTCTTCAGGAAGATGAAAGAGTTCCACCGGTTTGAAAGTGGATGTTGGTGTTTCAGCTGTAACTAAGGGAGGAAACTTTCAGGCCCATGTGCACAAATGTGGGAATGTGCATGGAAGTGTGTCTTGAAAGATAGAGTGCTAGAGTTTGTAGATGCCTGGAAGGAAAAGTAAGTACGGGTGGAGTTACTGGTGCCATTCGAGGGCACAACGTGCATGTGTAGGTACCCTGAATGGCTCAGTGGTCCACAGGACCACTTACTGCCCTCAAGTATTCAAATCTGTCTGGGTTGCACCATCTTGGTTCTAAGAATTGTTTGCCTGGACTCCACTGGGAGACCCACAGAACAGGGGCTTCAATGTTGAAAATGCTATCCCAAGGATCCCTTTGTTGCTAACAGTGGGAGTGTGGGGGAGGGATCCGATGTTTGGCTGCTAGGGGAGAAGGATCCTGGATCTGGGGCTATGCCTGCACTCACTTGAAGGCGGGCTCATTGGCTAGCAGACCTATGCATAAAGCACAGGGATCCCCCTGTTCTCTACTCTCAGACTGGGCCTTCAGGGGCAAATGAAAGCATAGGAGATCTGTCAGCCAGCAGTGTCTGCTGTTTGGCCTCTGGGAAGGGAGACCCATACTTAGGGCCTCAGTTATCGAGAATGGAGGCTTGTGCTTGGGTCAGTCACAGTAAGACACATGCTTGGGGCAGCTGCCTCTGTGATCTTAGTCACCGAGCCTTGAGCTCAGAGGCTCATGTGTGAGGCAACCACTGCAGCCTCTGCTGAACATGGAGGCAGGTGCTTGGGGCAAAGGGAAATGCAGAAGGCTCGCCACTCTCAGTCCCCGGAGATGTCCGCAAGTGACCTGGATCCGAACTGTCTTAGCTCACAGGTTGTCCCCTCTAGCCCAGAAAGCCTCAATGTCAATGTTCTGGCTTCAGCTGCCCCTCCATTCACCAATTTCAAAGTTTTGGATCCTCTGCCCCTCAAATAAGGTGTGCGCTGGTTGCCGCCATCTTGGACTCCCCCAAATGTAAAATTTTTAATATTGGACTTATTAAGATTTTTATTTATTATTTATACAGCATTCTGCCTGTGTGTTTACCTGAACACCAGAAGAAGGCACCAGATTTTATTATAGATGGTTATAAGCCACCATGTGGTTGCTTGGAATTGAAATCAGGACCTTTGGAAGAACAGACAGTGTTCTTAAACTCTGAGCCATCTTTCCAGCCCCTGGGATTATTTTCTTGAGGAGGAATTCAGACAATGCCTCACTCTGTAGCCCAGGCAGGCCTTGAACTCACAATGACCCTGCTGTCTCAATCTTCCTAAGTGGAAGGATCAAAAGAGTGAGCCAGAGTGCCCAGATAAACTAGTTTTATGAAGGAGATTTGGTGTTTGTACTTTACTTGCAATGTGCTTATATGGATTTGTCATCAGGTTATCTAGACTAGTCACTTGGTTGTCTCTCTCTAATTCTAAAGGCTTTGTTCATCTTTAAGATTATGCAGTTCGAATTAGACCCCATCTGCTTTGGAAATGTCTCCCCTGTTTCCTTATTGCTCATCTACCCTTCCTCTTTCTTACACCCTCTTTCAGATGAATGTTTGAAAGCTAGAGTCTGCATAGGGTAACACAATTTCCTTAGAGGAAAACTGAGAAAACTGCTTCAATTCACAGTTCTCCCAGAGAAGGTAAAATTGGGTCAAACAATTACTTTAACATTACCTCCACTGCTGGCTTTTGTACGAAGCCTTGGGTGCAAAAGCAGTATACTATATACAGTTAAATATAGCTTCCTTATCTGTAAGGACTGAGCTGGCTGTGGCCTGCTGTTTCAGACTTGGCATGAATAGGCCGAAATGTAAGTCATTGTGGATCTCAGTTTGTAATATTAGGAGGTAGACTCAGGTTCTTTACTTTAAAAATGGAAGTAGATTGCAGCAACGGGTAAGAAGCTAAATGACCAGATAAAAGGGTATCGGATTAAAATATTTTCAGTGATATTGTTGACTTGAAAGGCTTTGAGATTATAAAGTTGTAGCTCATTCAATTTATCTTTGTTGAGACAAAGTATAGAAGGATTAAAATGCTTGTTTCAATATTCACTGTACAGGAAAATATATTTTCCAGTATGTTATGCCACATAACATTCCAACCACCCTCACTTATTCCATATAGATTTATACTCTTCACAAAGTGCTGGGAACTATGAAGAAGTGGGGAGGTAAAACAGAAATGAAGACATATAATAACATAGATTCTAATCCATGTGGCATTCTTTCCATTTAGCATTGAGTCTAACTTAAGCCTTGTAGAGTCTTTAACCCTATTTGTTATACCTTCATTATACTGTGAACCTTACCAGAAGGCACAGGGGTTATTGAATAGACCCACCACTGCCTCCATGTCACCTCCCCTTATCTCTTTCTTCCATCTCTCCCTTACTGTGCTTTGGCCCTAGTTTCTCAAAATAACAAGAATTTGTAAAAAGCCTGCAGTCTATTCACAGAGTTTGGCTTTTGGAGTATCTCTTGATTTATTTTAACTCCAGGGGCAGGCAGTTTGAAGAACTTGAGTTTTGTCAACCAAGGAATGAAGACTCTGGTTCCACATTTGAGTTCTTTTCAACTGGTCTACTTGTACTTCAAAGACCTTTGCTTGAGAGCCTGGGTAAGGATCCAGAACACTAATTAGGCACTTAAGTGGGGAAAAAATGGAAGCTAAAGAATTTTGAAGACAGGTTGATTCAGGATGCAATTAAAAAGGCCAAGGTTATGACTTTGTGTTGTCTGTACCCAAAAGAAACCCAAGGGTACTGAGCACAGAAAAGGAAAGGACTGCCTCCAACACAAACATTGTGTTCATTCAAGTATGAGCTTTTGGGGGCTAACTCTCACTAACCTGGGAGTAATGGTTCATGTTGAAAAGAACTTTGCAACTACTGAGTGAAAGGAGTGGATGGTACTTTTAAATATAGTTAATCTTCAAAGTCTGGGGATGTGTTGGACAGAACATTTATTTCAGTAATTAGCCACTTACTTAGCAATGCAGCTGTGGGTTGAAAATAGTGCTTTCTGCCTCATGGAAATTTATGGGTTCCACCCCTCATTTTTTTCAAGTCACTTTAGAAAGATGGCACATCTGTTTTATCCTTCCCAATTCTCCCACAAGCTCAGCTGCTTTGTCAAATTTTCTTTGTCTTCTTCATGTAAAGGCAGAGGTAATTGTGGGGAAAAATAGCTAGAAACTTCCTAGCTTTTACTGACAATTCTAGTAAACTTTTGCTACCCCCTGCATTATAAAGGAAACTCAGTACCATAACAGTAAAGGACAAACAATGCCCATCTATTGTTAATATGGTCATAACTGTCATCAGCAGCATCACTATTACTGGTAACTTACCTAGTAAGGGTCTTTAGGTCTTTTGTCATACCATGTTATTCTTGAGGTATTGGTGTAGCAGGCTATATTTCTTTTCTTTAACTTAACACATTTTCTTTATCTTGGAATGTCTGACTCCTTTGAAAATTTTTAAATATAAAATTTATCTGGGGACAGTGACACACACCTGTAATTTCAGCACTTGGGAGGTAGAGACAGAAAAATCAGGAGTTAAAGCTAAGCCTTAGCTACACGGCAAGTTCAAAGCCAGTTAGGACTACATGAAAACCTGTCTCAAGAAACAAGGAAGGGAACTTTATTCTATTCAATAATATGCATTTTTAAACTTTATTGCCCTATTTATTTTTAAATCTATTTATTTATATTTTTAATTAGAATATAATTACATTACTTCTATCTTTCCTTTCTTCTCTCCAGCCCCTTCAAACAATTATAATCCCCCTCCCTCAACCCCTCCCATGTTCACATACACACACACAAACACAAAGAGAGAGAGAGAGAGGGGTGGGGAAGGAGCGGGAGAGAGAGAGAAGAGGGAGGAAGGGAGAGAGAGAAAAAGAGAGAGAGAGAGTGAGGTACCTTACTAAGTTTGTTTTTGTTGTTTGTATGTATATGGCTTCAAGGGTGACCACTTTGCCTTTCCCAGAGGTGAGTCCCCTGACTGATTATTTAATATTTCACAGGTTTTTTATGATTTTATTTTTATTTTATGTGTGTTGGTGTTTTGCCTCCGTGTATATCTGTGTAAGGGTGTCAGGTCTCCTGTAACTCAAGTTACAAACAGTTATGAGCTGCCATGTGGGTGCAGAGAATTGAACCTGGGTCTTCTAGACAAGCAGCCAGTGTTCTTAACCACTGAGCCATTTCTCCAGCCACACAGTTGGGTTTTTTTTAAACATATTCCTGAATGGAGATATAATTTAGGGGTAGAATAACCAAAGCCTTAGATTCAGTCCACCATTCTGAAAAAAGCAAGTATGTTCCTTATTGTACCTACCATCAGGTATTGTATCTCTATATCACTGATTTGTCATCATCAGTGTCTGTAGGACAACCCTGTGTCTGAGTCAGAGAATGTGTTAAATAATTGTTCAATAAAGTAAAATAAAAGGAGTAATATCATATGAGTTGTTTGGGAGTATATACATTTAGTATTAATAACTCTAGCATGGCACACTCCCCTGTTTCTACCATAGAACACAGCTATGGACTTCAGAGCTGGAGGACCGACATGAAATGAATTACTTAGGTTTTCTTTTTGCATCATGTATCTTAAATGTGGAGCTATGAAACCAGCAACCTAGAAATGCCAAAAGCAGCAGACAAAGAAGCTCTAAGAGAAGTCCAATTTCTCCCTAAAGGATCAGGAAAAAGGTGTCTTAGTCAGACAATGATCCCTCTACTCTAGCTGAATGCCATAGGGAAAAAATGCACCCCACTCATCCTTATGAACAAAACCTTAACAAGGAGCTTGGACTTTCATACTCTTAGCTGTAACAGAGTATCCCTAAAATGCTTGCTTTCCACACTAATGTAGTATCAGAGAAAACTAAGTAGTGAGTCAGTAACAAGCCTCCGCCCCTCCCCCCGCAACAGTGTTAGTGAAGACCATGTAGAAAGTGTGGACTTCTACCTTCTCCGGTGTTAGTATGTATTTTTTTATCTATTTTATTCACCCCAATCCTTTCCAAAACTCCAACACCAAATGGAAGAGAAAGAAGGTTAGTAGGGAGAAGTGGCATAGTTCTCTTTGGCTACTTATTGCTGGTTGGGTTTGTCAGGTTCCTTGGGATAAGTCCAATCTTCCTTTCAGGATATCTCCAACTTCTCGTCAAACTGCAACAACAGCAACCAGGAGCAGCAGGGAGGAAGCAGCCTTCTTTCTCAGAGCGCCTCTCCCCCCCTTCCCCCCCCCCAGCGCACCAGCACTGGCATTTATATCCTCTCATAGTCTCCAGGACTAAACTATCTGCAGCTGACAAAGACCACCCCCTTTCAGAGACCCCACAAGGCAAATAGTGTGCTGCTTTGGACAAACTGAAACAGCCCCACATCCCACACTTGGGATTAAAACAAAAACATTAACATAACTGGGTTTTAAGGAAACCAAAATTATCACTACACCACAGACTGTAACCTTCAGTCACACCTCCAATCACAAGGTGCCAAGTCGGTGTCCATGAAGGTCAAGCACGACATTGGGATTTTCACTATTACTTAGTGCAATGTCAATTGAAATCACACAGGAAACAGTACCAAGGCACCCCTGTCCTTCCCAGCTGAAGCCCAGTGGTGATGTTGAAACGTGCTCCCCATCAGAAAAAAACAAGGCACCCTTCTTCCCCGAGGTTTCAAAGGATGGCAGTCAAGCAGAGAACATGGACTTCTATCCCCATTTACCAATAATGATGTAGTATTTGACTGTTGAGTTGTCAAAGGAGGCCTGCTAAAAACAGACAATCTTATAAGATCCTGAGACTTATCATGTCCCAAAATGTTCAGAATGAAACAGAAGATCATTTGCCACACCAAGGACAGAAAAAAAATATGCCTTTAGTGGAAAAGGACCATTAACTGACAACACCAAGATGACACAAAAGTGAGGCTTATCTGGCAAGGAGAATTTGGCAAGGAGGTTAAAGTACCTATTATAAAAAGTACTTAACAAGCCATTACAATAACTCCCAGAAGAAAATAAAGTATTAATAAAAGAAAATAAAGTACAATATATCAATAAATAAATAGAAGTTGTAAACACAAAACAATAGAAATTTTCTAGACTTGAAAAATATGATGACCAAAATCAAATAAACCTTACTGGATGGACTCCATAGAAGAATAAAGACGACAGAGGAAGAAGCCAGTGAAGTGAATGTAGAACAATAGAAATTAATGAACATCCTGGGGGGCATGTTCATGTAAGTGACCTGTGCAGCCACCTGAGGCCATGTTGACGTCCCTGATCGGTCCTGTATTGGAGAGCTATGTTGATGTCTGTGATCTATACTGCTGCCGGAGACCATGCTGAGGTCTGTGGCACATGCTAGTGCTAGAGACTATGTGGATGTCCATGGTCCATGCTGTCACCAGAAACCTGTGATCCATGCTCCTGCTGATTGAAAAAGGAAAGGAAGCTACTTTTGCAGTTTATTGATGACTGCTGATGCACAGTTGAGAAAGAGGGATATATAAGGCTTCTGTTACAACCCTACCCTCACTCCCCAAAAAAAAAGGAACAGCCTAGACAGGAAGCCATCAAAAAGAACTCTTAAAAATGTGGTAAGGATAGAGCTCTCCACAACTGATGGCTTATGGTGTGGATGTAGGTGGGGAAGAACTCAGTTTTCTGTAAGGGACTGGCCACTAGGAGTTTGACCATGCTCCAGTGATTGTATGGGTAACACAAATTGAACTTGGTTTGTTGTTGTTGTTCTTTTTGGGGAGGGGAGGGAGTTGAGGTGAGGGGTTGTCACAGGGCAAGTAGCAGACCTGGGAGTACTAGGAAGTGAAAAAAACATATTCAGCATAATCAATAGAAAGAAAATAGATTAGAAGAGAGAAGAACAGAGTCCCGAGAGCCTATAGGACGAGGGCAAAAGATCTAACATTCTTGTCATCAGACGGTTCCCAAGAGAGGAGAGGAAGGAAGTAGGGCTCAGAAAAACACTCCAAAAAAATGGCTTAAATTTTCTCAAAATGTGGCAAAAAGACATAAAACTGTAGTTTCAACAAAATGAGTAAATTCCACAGAATGAACTCTAAGCAATTTATGCTAAGAGACATGAGTAAACTTCTTAAAACTAAGCACACATGTGCATATGCACACACATGCGTACACACACATTTACACAAACTTCCATCTAGATTCCTTAAAGAGAAAACATGAGGTATTTTGTTGGGAGGTGAGAAAGCCCTGAGTGAATACGTATTGTTAACGTAGGCACAGCCATGTCAAGGACCTATGCCTCAATCCCATGGGAATGGCAAAGCTATTCCAGTATGGGTGAAGGCTCAGAGGGATGGCAAAGCCTTCCTTGGTTCTGAGTGCGAATATTAACAGGGTGTGTAGGTAGCGGTGTTTACAAATGATTGGCCATTTTGTACAAACACTAGCATATGCAGCTTCCTCTTCTCAGACTTTTACAGCCTGATACTGCTCACCTACTGAGATCTCCTATGGAGGGTAGCTAACTTGTCCCTGGTGTGCTGTGCTGTCATAATGAATGAGATAAAGATCGAGGTTGCTGCCAATAGCTGGCAGAATGCCCACAGCCCACCTGACCCTAGCTTTTTTGTGCATGAATTTGTGTTTGTTTTCTTTATTTCCTCACCACCTAAGTCAGGTCAAGGCACCCACCTGGGGCACGTGCGGAAAGGGGGTGGGGTGAGAGTTATAATAAGTGGTGCCTGAATCAGATATAGCTGGACTATCAGGAATTCCCATCAGTCAGAGAAGGGACCATTCCCTAGAGAAGCGCACAAATACAGGCAAAGAAAAGAATAAAAAGAAGGAAGCACAGTTGTAAGCATCTGTGTAAAACATGGGACAATTAGTATCTGCAGATAGGTAATTATATGTTAGTACTCTGAAATTTTATGGTGGTAATTTCAAGGATTTAAGGAACTATGGAAGCAGAATGGAAACATTGTAGCGTCATCATTTTGGACCATATTCAGGACATATGCCTTTGGTTTTCTGAAGACTGGGCAGAAAGTTTGGCTGCTTGAAAGGAAATGGGAGAAGGATTGAGGGGTCCAAAGGACCTAAGTGCATTCCCATTTTTTCTTCGGATTTGTGGAGTCTTAATCCCCTGCGTTTTCTCACAGGAGGGCAAGTTCTGTGAAACTGGATCCCTGAGGAGTCCAGCTTCTAGACATTGCCTATGTCAAGAAGGCTGTGAAGAGGCTGGTAATCAATTATATTACTCTTTGCAAGTTTATCAACTAATTAACATAACTGCCTTAAAGGTAAGAAGAAAATTACTCAACAAGGGGGAAAAAAATCTTGAGAACTTGTTGCCAAGAGCCACCTTGCCAGAAAGAATTGTACCTAGACTTTGTGGCCCACCTCCTTTCAGACCTCAGCTGGGGTACCTGTTTAGATGGAGACTCCTTGGCTCCAGCAGGCAGGCCACTGCCTTGGTGACCTGAGCAGCTGGTGGTAGCTGTTTGTTATGTCCCATCTTATAAAAGCAGCCCTGAGGGAGGCTTATGAGGGATTGTCCTTACTGGTTTTCAATTTGTTTCCAGTTTTGAGCTCAAATACCCAGGACCAGAGGCTACATGTTTTGTTTTTCTCTCCCCAGTCAGGTGTCCAGCATTTCTGTGAACTGGCCCTGAGATGTGAAGATCTGTCATGACCATCTAAGAAATAGGAAAGGGCGATGGGGTATGGGGAGCACACTCAGGGATCCCCTGAGTGAACATGTATTGTTGACATGGGCACAGTCAAGTCAAGGAGCATTGCTTCATTTCCAAGGGAATGGCAGTTTCTCTCACCTGTGAGAGAGGCCCAGAGAAATGGCAAAATCTTCCTCAGGTCTAAATATGAATGTGGAGAGTGTGCTACAAGTACTAGTGTTAAGAAATGAGTGATCAAATGCTTGTTTGGATGAACAAATGGGATGGACATTGAGTGGAGGAGAAAACAAGCAACAGGACAGGAGCATGCGGAGGACCTCTGGGGGGGTCAATGTAGCAATGTATCAGAGCAGATATTAAGACTCATGATCAA
>CM053742.1:77652206-77703294 GCA_028658305.1 Pachyuromys duprasi
GGGGGGGGTCAATGTAGCGATGTATCAGAGCAGATATTAAGACTCATGATCAAGCCTCTGACAGAGGGCGAGAAGTAATGATAGATCTGGGGGAGGTTGTTGAGACTTGGGGAGAACAAGATCTCCACAAAGACCAAACTGAGTAGGGCACAGGGGTCTTGTATGAGACGGTTTCTACAATCAAGGACCATGTGTGGATGTGGCCTGGAACCCCCGCTCAGATGGGGCCCATGATAGCTCGGTGTAGGACTGAAGACCCTAGTGAGGGAAACAGGGACTGTTTCAGTCATGAACTTGATGGCTGACTCTTTGACCCTCCCCCATATAAGCCGGGGAGTGACAGACTGGCTAGATCCCAGGGGAGGACATTGCAGCCAGCCCTGAGGAGACAGGATAAGCTGGGGTTGGATGGAAGGGAAGGAGGTCCTCCCCTGTTGGTGGACTTGGAGGGGGTGGGGAGGAGGGAGATGAGGGAGGGAGTGGGAGGATAGGAGGGAATGAGGGAGGGGGCTACGCCTGGGATTCAAAATACCTAACCTGTGATTGAGATAAAAATAAATAAATTTAATAAAAAAAAGAAAATAAAGAAAATAAAATAAGGAAGAGAAGCTTATATGATCTCACAGAGACCAAAGCTGCAATTACAGGACTTCCAATTAAAAAAAAAAAAACAAAGGCATCTTTAAATTTGCAGGCAAATGGATGGAACTAGAAAAGATCATCCTGAGCAAGGCAACTCAAACCCAAAAAGACATGCTTGGTATGTGATCACTTATAAGTGGATTTTAGCCATATAGTACAGGATAACCATACTACTGTTCACAGACTCAAAGAAGCTAAGTACCAAGAAGGGTCCAAGGAGGAATGCTTAAATCTCACTCAAAAGGGGGAATAGAATAGACAGCAGAAGCAGTTGAAGAGAGGGAACAGGGTAGGAGAGAGAGGGAACAGGGCAGGAGAGGGAGCAAGGAGAGAAATGAGGGCAGAAATCAGACCTGGGGAGAGTGGGGCCTGGAGGACAGAGAGCCTACAGAGAGATGAGAAACAGTTGGTGGAGGCATCTCTATGACAAGCTGGAGACCTACAATAGAATAGGCTTCTGGGAGGCTATGGGGGTAAGTTCTAGCTGAGAATCCTTGTAGCAGGGGTCATGAAGACCGAAGCAACCATCCTCTAACTAGACAGGACTCCTAGTGGACAGAGAGGAACACAAACCCACCCACAAAAACTTCCATCCAAAATTTACCCTGCCTACAAAATATGCAAGGATAAAGATAGAGAAGAGATTGAGAAAATGTCCAACCAATGTCTGGCTGAGACCTAACTCATGGGAGAGAGCCAGCCCCTGACACTATCAATGAAACTGTGCTATGCTTGCCACCAGGAGGATCCTACATAGCTGTCCTCTGAGAGGCTCCACCCATCAGTGGATCAAAACAAATGCTGAGACTCACAGCCAAACATGGGGTGAAACATAGGGAGTCTTGTGGAAAAGTGGGGAAAGGATAGAAGGACCTGGAGATACCAGGAGCTCCACAAGAAGAACAACAGAGCCAACTAAACAGGGCCCAGGGGAGCTTATGGAGACTGAAGCACCAGCCAAGGACCATGCATGAACTGGACCTAGACCCCATACACAGATGTAGCTGATGAGCAGCTTAGGCTTCATGTAGGTTCCCTCCTAAAGGGAATGGGGACTGTCTCTGACATCGACTCTGTTGCCTGCTTTTCGATCACTTTCCCCTCATGGGGCTGCCATGCCAGGACACAGGAGAAGAGGACACACTCAGTCCTGATTTGACTTAATGATCTGGGGTGGGTAGCTCCCCTTTTATGAGGAGTAGGGAAGGGCGAGGGGGAGAGGGAAGGAGGACGGGACTACAATCCCAACAGAGAGGAAGGAGGGGGTACAATCGGCATGCAAAATGAATAAACAAACAAGTAGAAAGCAAGAGAAGAGTCTTGTAATCTCAGTTTCTTTCAAAACAGAGATTTGTTCTTGGAATGCGTCTTTGTGCACCTCCTGAGGTGTGAGGTGTATGGGATACGAGTGAGTTTATTTCGGCTGTTGTTATTCATATGCCTCTATGGAAAAAAAAAAAACCAACATGTTTTTGCCTCATGTGGCTTGCTTATTCTTGTGACTGAACACCTTACTCATGTGATTCCTCTTAAATTACCTGATACTCCAAATAAAATTGACTATTGTGATTGCAGTATATTGAGCTCCATAGAAGAGCCTGGGCCAGTGCGGGCCAAACAGGTACTGGAAGACTCTGGCTCGCAGAAGAAAATCGATTCAACATGGGCAAAGGAGGTCCTAAGACGCAAGGCAAATGTCTCCATATGCATTCTTTGTGCAAACCTGCCGGGGAGGAGCACAAGGAGAAGCTCCATATGCTTCTCTCAGCTACTTAGGGTTCTCTATGAAGTGCTCAGAAAGGTGAAAGACCACGTCTGCTAAAGAAACAGGGAAATTTGAAGACATGGCAAAGGCTGACAAGGCTCATTATGATAGAGAAATGAAAACCCATATCCACCAAAAAGGGGAGACCAAAAAAGAAGTTCAAGAATCCCAATGTTCCCAAGTCCTTCAGCCTTCTTGTTCTGTTCCGAGTGCCGCCCAAAAATTAAAGGAGAGCACCTGGCTTATCCACTGGTGATGTTGCAAAGAAATGAGGAGAGATGTGAAACAACACTACTGCGGATGACAAGAAACCCTACGAAAAGAAGGCTGCCAAGCTGAAGGAGAAGTATGATGCAGGGGGAAATGGGGTGGTCAAGGCAGAGAAGAGCAAGAAAAAGAAGGAGCGGGAGGATGAGGAAGAGGAGGAGGAGGTTCTAAGGCAGTTCTTTTCTTGCCTATACATCATTTAATCTCCCTGTACATAACTCCCTCTTTTAAAAAATAATTTATTTAATTTTATTTTATGTGCATTAGTTGTGAAGGTGTCAGATCCCTTGGAATTGGCGGTACAGACAGTTGTGAGCTGCCATGGGGGTGCTCGGTATTGAACCCAAGTCCTTTGGAAGAGCAGACAGTGCTCTTAACCACTGAGCCACCTCTCCAGCCTCAACTCACTCCTTTTAAAGAAAAAAGATTGAAATGTAAGGCTGTGTAAGATTTGTTTTTAAACTGTAGTGTCCTTTTTTGTATAGTTAACACACTATCGAACGTGTCTTTAGATAGCCCTGTCCTGGTGGTACTTCCAATGGCCACTAATGTTGCTTGGTACAGTCTGGGGATGTAAATTGGCATGGAAATTTAAAGCACCTTCTTGTTGGTGCACAGCACAAATTAGTTATATATGGCCACAGTAGGTTTTTTCCTCTTTTTTTTATTTTGGTTTTCTTTTCTTTTTTTTTTTTTCATCTTTAGTTGCCTGTGATGCAGCTTATATGAAGATAATATAAGCTGTTCTGTTAACTGAATACCATTCTGTAACTGCAAAAAAAAAAAAAAAAGTGGCTATTTTGTTGACATTCTGAATGCTTCTAAGTAAATGCAATTTTTATTAGTAAAAAATAAATTGACTATATTATGAGACTCTAGTCCACCTCAATGTTAGCTCCCGTCCCAGGTTCACACCACCAACTAGAGCAGTAAACACCTCCTCCCAGGTGTTTACAGTGGTTGACTGCTCACCTACAGAGACATCCTAAGAGATTAGCTATCTCCTCCCCTCTGTGCTACACATAATCAATGTACTGACGTTCTGGATTGTTGTGGTAGTTGGTGCATCACCATCAGAGTGCACATAGCCCACCTAACCCCCACCCCCTGCTTTTTTATATGCTTGTCTGTTTCTCTATCTTTTCTTCATTTCCTCACTGCCTCTAGTCAGGTCAAGTCCCAGCCGTGCAGGTCACTATGGTGTTTTTCCTATATCTGGTTTATTTCACATGGCAGAAACATTTTCAGTTCCATCCTTTTTTTTTTTTTTTTTTTTTTTTTTTTGCTTTAAGACTGAAAAATTTTCTAACCTGTGTATGTTTTTTATCCATTCATCTGTTCATGGACATTTATGCTGGTTCCATTTCCTAGATATTGTGACTACTACAACAGTAAGCAAGTCTCCCTGTGGTATATTGACTTGGAGTCACTTGGACATATGCCCAGGAATGGTATATGGGTCATACAATAGATTGATTTTTAGAGTTTGGAAAAACCTTCATAAAAATTTCCATGTTGTCTACACCAGTTTACACTCCCACCAGCAGTATATAAGTGTTCTTTTCCCCACATTCTTTCCAGCATTTGTTTGTTTTCATGATAGATCATCAGAATAGCCATCCTGGTTAGGGTGAAATGAAATCTCAAAGCCATTTGAATTTGCACTCCCTTGGTGGCTCATGATGAGGAACACTTTTTCCAGTTTGTTTTTGTTGCTATTGTTAGCGAGAGGTTCTTATGTAAGTCTCAGTTTCCCCTCTAACTCACAATGTAGCTGAGAATGACTTTGAACTCCTGCTTTTCCTGCTTCAACCTCACAAGTGTGGGGATTACATGCCTATGTTACCATGTTTTATTTTCAAGTATTTATTGGCTGTTTATATTTCTTCCTTTGAGAACTACTTAGTTCACTGATCCATTTATAGTTTGGACGATTGAGGTTCGTATTTATCTTTTGTAGTTATTTACATGTTTTAGAAAGTAATCCTTTTTCTGAATAATATATATATATATATTATATGTCATATATATGTGATAAACATTTTTGTCCTATTCTATGGTTGTATCTTCACTCTGGTGATTGTTTCCGTTGTGCAGAAACTTTAAAGGCCAAATTCAAAGTATTAGATACTGTATTTATATAACTTTTATTTCAGCATTTTGTTTTTCGAGACAGGTTTTCATGGGTCCCAGGCAGAACTTGGACACAATAACTAACCTAAGCTGGCTTTGAATTCCTGATCCTCCTATCTTAGAATCTCAAGTGCTAGGATGATAAGTATGTGTCACCATGCTCAGCTTATATAACTTTCTTAAAATAAAAATATTATGAGGATGCAAAACAAGTTAGTGGGTGTCATTAGGAATCGGAGATGGTGGCAGGAACATTTGGCATGACTATAAATGGATGATAAAAAGAAAATCTTTGTGATGTTGAAATAGTTGCATATCTTAATTGTAATAGGAATCTTTACATAATAAAAGGACATGGGACTGTTAGGATAATTGTACCACTGTCAATTTCCTTGCCTTAATATTGTACTAAAGTTACATAAGGAAAAATTGACTTTTTTCTGTAAATCAATTGTTATTTCTAATTTTTTTAAGTTTTTGAAGGTTAGATTAATTTTAAAAGCTATGTCAAATAAAGTGTAAACTTTCCTGGACTATACCAAAGATATTTTATGAGCTTAATTATCAGTTTTCACTGCAATGTACATATTCAGAAGAGCTCAGACTTACTGACTTGAAGAATTTTTTCTCTTTCACAATACAAGTGAGATTATTTAAAATTGGAAAAGAACAAAATACATATATATCTCAAGTAAGACCTCAAGGTAGTATACACTGCTTTCTTGCTTTGTCATTGTAGTGCCAAGAATTGAATCCAGGGCCTCATACATGCTTAGCCAAAGGCGCTTTCTACTGAGACTCTTCTTTCTTTAAAACCAACAAGATTTTACATGTGACAATATTTACAGTTTTATGTGCTCAGTTTTTACGTACTCACACATGCTAATACACACAACCACTGAACCATTGTTGTTAAGAGACTTGATAGGCTAGGGTCAGAGGGAAGGCTAGGGTCAGTGGACTTGGGGAGGGGCATGGGAGGAGATGAGGGAGGGAGGGTGGGATTGGGATGGGATCAGGGAGAGGGCTACAGCAGGGATACAAAGTGAATAAACTGTAATTTATAAAAATATTTTTTAAATACCACAATGAAACTTTAAAATATCCATCTCAGGGTGAAACATAAGTAATGTGTATCCCTTCTCCTTGGCTCCTAATGTCAAATCAAGACAATCCTACCAAAGTTCACTCTGGGGTAACAATGAGTTTATTATTGGGCTTCCTTATAGAGCATAGATGAGGAATTACTTACAGGGATGTGGGTGCTCCTCCCCCAACGGGAGAAGACTTACCAATCATAGATAAGAACTTCTCCACAGCCACATAGATGGAGCCACCATCTAGTCCTCTCCACATATATTTTTTTCCTTCCCCAGGCCATGGGCAACTAAGGCAACATTGAATAAAACAAGTAGTAGGAAGCAGGACACTTCAGTGGGAATCTCAAGTCCCTCTCTTCCCCTCTCTACTGGTGTGTAAACCATTAATAAGCATAGCAGAGATAATCTTTTGCAAGGGGATGCAACTGAATGCCCCAAGATGGTAGTTGCTTCACCAGAGAACAGTCACAACACCCATACACCCTCAAAAAAGTACCACTGCAGTTACCCCAAAGTGTTTGCTCATGCTCCTCTCTAATAATCACACCTTCTTCTCCTATTTGTTTGTCTGTCTAGATATTTTTTTTCTTTTCTAGAATATTCTAAGTGGGTCATTTGAGTTTTTCTTTTTTCACTTAGCACAATGCCTTTGAGAATTAACCAAGTTGCTGTGTGTATCACTAGTTTATTAGTGCCCGTGGGTGTGCTGTTTTTTTTTTCTGTATTAATACATATCCATTTGTTTATTCATTTACCAGTATATTTGAGTTGTTCCCCTGTTTTAGCAATTATGAAAAGAAGCTTCTATACTTATTGATAACTAGGGTCATTAGATTGTTTTAGGTTTTGTACTCTCCTCTACCCCCCTCCATAGTACTAGGCATCAAACCAAAGACCTGGTGCATGCTAGGCTCTGTTTCTGAGTTGCACCCTCATCCCTAGGTATAGGTTTTGTATAAACATAAATATTAAGAGTGGGATATTCAGTGGGATGTGTTAAGTGCCTGACTGACTTGGTAAGAAGTTGTCAAGGTGTTTCCCACCAGCACTGTATGAATTCCCAGCTCTTCTACATCCTTCCAGTAGTATTACCCTTTCTTAGGTAGTCTTCTTACTGGATGTGTAAAGGGATGTCTCATTGGGATGTTTCCTGCATATTTGTTTAGATTAGTTTTTGGTGTACTGAGACAAGGTCTTACCATGTGTCCCAGACTGGCTTTGAATTCCTAATCTTCCTAACTTAGTTTTCCAAGTTCTAGAATTACAGGTGTGTACAAGCCCATTCCTCACTTTCATTATAGTTTCAATATGCATTTTTCAAATGATTAAAGACATTTATCAACTTTGAATGTGTTTAATTGACATTTATTTTGTGTGTATGAAGTGTGTTCAAGACTTTTGTCTCTCCTTTATATTAAATCATTTCCATTCTTCGTGTTGAGTTGTGATAATCAACTCAGACTTGTGTTCTGGATGTAAGTTGCAATTATTTTCCAGTCTGTTATCATAACTTTTAATATTTATTTTGTATATTGTGGTGTTTGTGTGGGAGGGTACATGCATGTAGAGGTCAGCCAACAGCTCTGAGTGTCAGTCCTCAACTTCCACCTTGTTTGAGGCAGGGTCTCTCTTGTTGTTTGTGGCTGTGCTGCAAACTACTGTGCTAGCTCATGAGCTTCATTCAGGAAGTTCTCCAGTCCCCACCTCCTATCCCCACTATAGGAGTATTAGAATTACAGACAAGTGAGGTCCAGTTTTTACGTGGGTTCTGAGAATCCAAGTCATCAGCCTTTTGAAGCAAATGTTTTTCCTGGCTGAGCTATCTCTCTGGCCTTCATAACTATTTTTTTAAGAAAAGTTTTAAGGTGAATGTGGTGATGCAAATCTGAAATCCTATGTTGCTAAGACTCCTTCTCTCAAAGAGAATTAAACAATGTCTATCTCTTTTCTTAAGGTCCCACTGACAAACTGAAATAAGAGTCCACCAAAGTTCACTATGGGGAACAACTAAGTTTATTAGGCTTACTTACACAGCAATGGGTGAGGTGTTAGACAAGAACATGGGTGTAGAGTAGACACCCTGGAAGGCCTCCATGAAGTAGAAATGATGGCTTCTTAGTGGCTGTGTAGATGAAATCCGCTCTCTTCATCCTCCCCACCTATATACTCTATTCCTCCCACAAGACTAAGGACAATCAAGGCAGAATTATAAAAAAAAAAAAAAAAAAAAGATGGTTGGGAGAGGGGGCTAGTTTCAATTCAGCCTGGACCACATCAGACTTTAATCATGTGTTTGGTTCTTTTAAGGAGAAATTTTAAGTTTTGATAAACTCTCATACATCAGTATTTCAAATGGGCTATATTTTATGTGAACATTTTATGAGACCTTTGCTTAGACAAACTACTTTCTCCTATATTTTCTTCCAGAAGTTTTATACTTTTGCCTTTAAGTCTGTGGTCCATGTTGCCCTGATTTTTATATACAGTATAGCTCTTAACATTTTTGATAGTTGTTTGTTTTGTTTTTCAAGATGGGAGTTTCTCTGTGTAGCCTTGGCTGTCCTGGACTCACTTTGTAGACTAGGCCGGCCTCCAACTCACAGAGTTCCGCCTGCCTCTGCCTCCGCATGTACTGACATTACAGGCTTGTGCTACCATGCTCAGCCTGCTTATAACATTTCTAAAGCTCTTTTCTATATATGATTACTTCCAGTTATTACTTTATTTGAAAACACTTTGAGGGCTGAGCTGGTACTTTAGCTGAGTGATATAACACTTCCCTAGCATGTGTTCAGTCTCCAGCATTGACAAGGGAAAGGGTGGGAGCAGTTTGAGAAAGCAGAACAAGAATTTTAATCTCCATTTCACAAGTGGGAAATTTGATTAGTGAAGCATTGTGTGATTTGTCAAAGTCCCACATGACATAATAGGTGAAACGGAAATGAAAGTTCAGAATCCCTGCTGTCCTGGGCAAAGATTTTTTAAACAATTTATTCACTTTGTATCCCAGTTGTAGGCCCCTCCCGAATTTCCTCCTGGTCCCACCCTCCTTCCCTCTTCCCTACATATCCCTTTCCCCTAGTCCACTGAGAAGTAGAGTCCTCCTCCCCTATTATCTGACCCTAGCTCATCAAGGCTCATCAGGACTGTCTGGATCCTCTTCCTGGGAAGTGATCAAATCACAGGCAACCAACTTTATGTCAGAGACAGCCCCTGCTTCCCTTACTTGGCAAACCACATGGAGACTGATTGACCTATGGGCTACATCTAAGCGGGGGAGTGGGGAGGTCTAGGTCTGCTCCAAGCATGGTCCTTGGTTGATGCATCTGTCTCTGCAGGCCCCACTGGGCTCAGATTTGTTGGCTTTGTTGGTCTCCATGTGGAGATCCTCTCTCCTCCAGGTCCTTTTATACCCCTCTTCTTTCACAAGACTCCCTGCGCTCTGCCTAAAGTTTGGCTGTGAGTCTCCGCATCTGCCTTGATCCTGTGTTGGATGGAGCCTTTCAGAGGACATATGGTAGTCTCCCATCCTGTTCTCACTCTTCTGCCGCTTCTGGTGTCTATCTTGTTTGCCATTCTGAGTGAGATTTTAGCATTCTCCCTAGGGTCCTCCTTAATATTTAGCTTCTTTAGGTCGGTAGATTTTAGTATGCAATCCTATATTATACAGCTAATATCCACTTATAAGTGAGTGTATACCATGTCTGTCTTTCTGTTTCTGGGTTATCTCACTCAGGATGATCTTTTCTAGTTCTTACCACTTGCCTGCAAATTTCACGATTTCCTTGTTTTTAATAGCTGAGTAGTATTCCATTGTGTAAATGTGCCACAGTTTCTGTATCCATTCTTCAGTTGAGGGGCATCTAGCTTGTTTCCAGATTTTGATTATTACGAATAAAGCTGCTTTGAACATAGCTGAGCAAATGTCCTTGTTGAATGGTGGAGCATCTTTCAGATATATATGCACAGTAGTGGTATAGCTGGATCCTGAGGCAGTGCTATGCTCAATTTTTTTTTTAGAAAGAGCCATATTGATTTCCAAAGTGGTTGTACATGATTGCACTCCCACCAGCAATGGAGGAGGGTTCTCCTTTCTCCACATCCTCTCCAGCATGTGTTGTCACTTGAGAATTTTATCTTAACCATTCTGATGGGTGTAAGATGCAATCTCAGGGTCCTTTCGATTTGCATTTCCCTGTTGACTAAGAACATTGAGCATTTCTTTAAGTGTTTCTCCACCATTTGATAATCCTCTGTTGAGAAGAAGGTGGGGAAGAACCTTGAATGCATTGGTAGAGAAAACAACTTCCTGAACAGAACACCAACAGCTCAGTTTCTAAGATAGGTAATTAATAAATGGGATCTCATGAAACTGAAAAGCTTCTGCAAAGAAAAGGACACTGTCAACAGAACAAAACAATATCCTATAGAAGGGGAAATGATCTTCCACTGAGGGCTAATATCCAGAATATATAAAGAACTCAAGAAATTAAGCACCAACAAACCAAATAATCCAATTTAAAAAATGGGGTACAGACCTAAACAGAGAATTCTTCTTCAATTTCTTTCTTCAGAGAAGGCCTTCACTTGCTTGGTTAGAGTTACACCATGATACTTTGTGGCTATTGAGAAGGGTGTTGTTTCCCTAATTTCTTTCTCAGCACTTTCGTCTTTTGTATACAGAAGGGCTGCTGGGTTTTTTGTTGGTTTTGTTTTGTTTTGTTTTTTTGTTTGTAGTTAAGTTTGTATCCAGCCACTTTGCTGAAGGTGTTTATCAGTCACAGGAGTTCCCTGGTAGAATTTTTGGGGTCACTCATATATATTATCATATTATCTGCAAATAGTGATACTTTATTTCTTGCTTTCTGATTTGTATCCCCTTGATCACCTTTAGTTGTCTTATTGCTCTAGCAAAGACTTCAAGTACTATGTTGAAGAGATACAGAGAGAGCGGGCAGCCTTGCCTTGTCCCTGATTTCAGTGGGATTGATTTCAGTTTCTTTCTGTTTAATTTGAAGTTAGCTATAGGCCTGCTGTATATTGCCTTTACTATGTTTAGGTATGTGCTTTGTATCCCTGATCTCTCCAAGACTTTAAACATGAATGGGTGTTGGAATTTGTCAAATGCTTTTTCTGCATCTAAGGAGATAATCATGTTTTTCTCCTTCAGTTTGTTTATATGGTGGATTACATTCAGGGATTTCTGTATATTAAACCACCCCTAAATGCCTGAGATGAAACCTACTTGATCATGGTGGATGATAGTTTTGATGAGTTCTTGGATTTGGTTTGCAAGTATTTCACTGAGTATTCTGCATCAGTGTTCTTAAGGGAAATTGGTCTGAAATTCTCTTTCTTTGTTGAGTCTGTCGTTTAGATATCAGGGCGACTGTAACCTCACAAAATGAGTTTTGCAATGTTCCTTCTGTTTCTATTTTGTGGAATAGTTTGAGAAGTATTGGTATTAGCTTTTCTTTGAGAGCCTGGTAGAATTCTGCATTGAATCCCTGTGGTTTTTCTTTGGATGGAAGACTTTTGATGACTGCTTCTGTTTCCTTAGGAGATATAGGACTATTTAATTTATTTGTCTGATCTTGATTCAGCTTCGGTAAGTGGATTCTAGCAAGAAAATTATCCATTTCATTTAGGTTTTTAAATTTTGTGGCATATAGGATTTTGAAGTATGACCTAATGATTTTTTGGATTTCCTCAGTGTCTGTTGTTATGTCCCTCTTTTCTGATTTTGTTGATTTGGATAGTGTTTCTCTGCCTTTTCTTTAGTTTGGTTAATGTTTGATTTTTCTCAAAGAACCAGCTCTTGGTTTTGTTGATTCTTTGGATTGTTATCTTTGTTTCTAATTTGTTGATTTGAGCCCTGAGTTTGATTATTTTGAGCTGTCTACTCCTCTTGTGTGTGTCAGCTTCTGTTTTTTTCTAGGTCTTTCAGGTGAGCTATTAAGTTGCTTCAATGAGATGTTTCTAATTTCTTTATGAAGGCACTTAGTCCTATGAACTTTCCTCTTAGCTTTGATTGTGTCCCATAAGTTTGGGTAAGTTGAACCTTCATTTTCATTGAATTCTAGGAAATCTTTAATTTCTTTATTTCCTCCCTGACCCAGTTGTAGTTGAGTAGAGAGTTGCTCAGTTTCCATACGTGTGTAGGCTTTTTGCTATTTCTGTTATTGTTGAGGTCTAGTTTTAAACCATGGTGGTCTGATATGATACAATGTATTATTTCAATCTGCTTGTATATATTGAGGCTTGCTCTGTGCTCAACTATAAGATGAGTTTTGGAGAAGGTTCCATGAGTTTCTGAGAAGAAGGTATACTCTTTTGTGTCTCAGTGAACAGTTCTGTAGACATCTATTAGGTCCATGTGATTTAAGACCTCTGTAAATGTCATTATTTCCCTATTTAGCTTCTGTCTAGATGATCTGTCCCTTGGTGAGAGTGGGGTGTTGAAGTCTCCCACTATTAATATGTTGGGATCAATGTGTGACTTAAGCTTTAAAAATGCTTCTTTGACAAGTACAGGGGCCCTTGTGTTTGCTGCATAGATGTTCAGGATTGTAATGTTCTCCTTGTGGATTTTTCCTTTGACAAGAATGAAGTGGTCCCTCTCTATCTCTTTTGATTGATTTTGGTTGAAAGTCTATTTTATTAGCTATTACAATGGCTACCCCTGCTTGCTTCTTGGGTCTGTTTGCTTGGAAAACCTTCTTCCCTCCCTTTACTCTCAGGTAATGTTTATCTTTGTTGCTGAGGTTTTTTCCTAGTGTGCAGCAGGATGTTGGGTCCTGTTTAAGCATCCATTCTGTTAGTCTGTGTGTGTTTTTTTGTACAGTTGAGTTAGTTGATGTTTAGAGAGATTAATGGTCAGTGACTGCTAGTTCCTTTTATTTTGATGTTGGTTGTAGTAGTGTGTTTGTGTGTTAGTCTACTTTTGGTTTGGCTGTAGTGAAGTTACTTATTTCCTGTATTTTCCTGGGTGTAGTTAGCTTTCTTGGGTTTTATTTTTCCTTCTAGTATTTTCTGTAGGGCTGGATTTGTAGGTGTGTATTGCTTAAATTTGTTTTTGTTGTGGAATATCTTCTTTTCTTCATCTATGATAATTCAGAGTTTAAATGCGTATAGTAGTCTGGGTTGATATCTGTGTTCTCTTAGAGTCTGCATGATACCCGTCAAGGCCCTTCTAGCTTTCATAGTCTGTTGAGAAGTCAGGTGTGATTCTGATGTGTTTGCCATTTTTTCAAACTCTGATAATTCAGAGTTTAAATGGGTGTAGTAGTCTGGGTTGATATCTGTGTTCTCTTAGAGTCTGCATGATAACCGTCAAGGCCCTTCTGGCTTTCATAGTCCGTTGAGAAGTCAGGTGTGATTCTGATGGGTTTGCCATTTTGTGTTACTTGACCTTTTTCCCTTGTAAGTTTTAGTATATTTTTTCTTTGTTATGTATATTTAATGCTTTTATAATTATGTGATGAGAGGATTTTCTTTTCTGGTCTAATCTATTAGGTGTGCTGTAGGCCTCTTGTGTGTTTATAGGCATCTCTTTCTTTAAATTGGGGAAGATTTTTTTCTATGATTTTGTTGAAAATATTTTCTGGGCCTTGGAGAGACAGGAATCTTCTTTTCCTCTATTCCTATTATTCTTAGGTTTTGTCTTTTCACGGTGTCCTTGATTTCTTGGATGGTTTGTGTTAGGTAATTTTTAGACCTAACATTTTCTTTTACAGATGCATCAATTTCTTTCATTGTATTTTTCTACACTTGAGATTCTTTCTTCCATCTCTTGTATTCTGTTAGAGATGCTTATCTCTGTAGTTCCTATTTTCCTCTCCCTCTCCAGGATTTCTTCTGTTTGTTTTTTCTTTAATGTTTCCATTTTCATCTTCAGATCTTGAACCATTTTGTTGATTTCCTTCACTTATTTGTTTGTATTTTCCTTTCTTTCATTCAATTCTTTCACTTATTTGTTTGAACTTTCCTCTATTTCTTTCACTTCTTTCAGTGATTTAAATATTTTACCTCTAAAGGCCACAAGCTGTTTGACTGTATCTTCTTGTATTCTTTGTGGTTTTTATTCATTTCCTCAGTTATCATCTTTGTAAGCATAGATTTAAGCTCATCTCACTTGCATTAGGGTATACAGAGCTGCTTGCCCTGGGATAACTGGGTTCTGGAGATGACATATTGCTTTGGTTTTGTTAATTGTGTTTTTACATTGGCCTCTACCCATCTGGCTGTCTCAGGCATAGGCTAGTAGTTCCGGAGACAGTTGCCCAGCCACTGGCTTTCTGGCTCTGAAGTTAATAAGCTGCAGCTGTTCAGACACTGTATTTGCTGGGTGAAGCCCTCTTGAAGAACCAGCGAGCCCATAGGTTTGGTCGGTGTCCCCAAGGAGACAGTTTGGGCTTTGGAGTGGCATCCAGGGCTGTTCCTATGGCTCGTGGGCTTCTGTACGTCTGAGGTTGGAGACCTGTGCCTCAGTACACAGAATGACACCTGACTTCTCAACAGAAGTTATTCACTGGATGGTGAACATAGCACACAGGTATGAGGTTAGAGACTGTAGACCCCTCTCCTAGGGGGACCCAGGAACTTTTCTGGGTATTAGCTGGGTGACCTGAAGTCATACACAATTGTTTCCCTCACTGTAGGGTTTCCTCTCAGCTGAGAGACCCAGTGTATGGTGTTTTGGGGCCCACAGTTCAGTCAGAGAAGGTGAGCACAGTGCACAGTTGTGTGGATACAAAGTGCCTGCAGGAACCCAGGAACCTTTCTGGATTTCTTTTTGGGAGTGACTGAAGTTTGACTCAATTGTTTCCCTCACTGTGGGGTTTCCTTTCACCTGGGGAAAACCGTCGCTGGTGTTTTGGGGCCCACAGATGAGCCTGTTGGTCTCTGTGCATTCACTGCTGCCCTGCTGATCAGACACAGTGTATGATCGGCACCACCATCTTGAATCCCCTGGGCCAGGATTTTTGAAACCACGCAGCTAGAGCTCAGACCAGCAGCCTAGTGAAGTGAAGATGATTCCTGAAAACAACTTATTTGGCCCTAAAGAATGAGACACAGGCAGGCACAGGCAATGAGTGGCCCTTCCCTCTGGCCCACTTGAAGTTGTTCACTTGGAAGGAGAAAGAAACTGGCCCAGTGCCCTTGCTCAAGTGACACTCACTGAATGTTTTTTGATGATGATGATGATGGTGATGATGATGATTAAGTCTTGGAATGAGTTCAGAGAAGGACTCTGAAAATAATTACAGAATTACAAAAGTAAATTAAAGCTGAAAAGAAAAGTTTACAGGAACTAAGATTATTTAACCTAGAAAACTGAGGCCCAAGATGAAACCCAATAACAGCTTTTAAACAAACAAAAAACTTGGGTCCTCCTTCTGAGGGCTGAGCAAGGGGAAATGGGCTAGAAGAATGTGAGTAAAAGGGCAATGCTCCTCCTCTGTGAGGACTGTTACAAGAATGTAGCCTCTAAAACAAGATAAACTCCCTGTGATTTTGGAGGTCAAAGATTTGCCAACGCACGGGCTTTGAAAATGAATTTCAGCATGTAGGTTCTATGTTAGCCTACATATCATCCCTGGAAATCTTCAGATGGTCCCTGAATCTGCTCTAAATTCTAGAACAATTCCAAGAGGCATTTTTGGCTGGGATCTTTCCTGCTCCTTAATCTTCACATTAAGATTTTTAGCATTTAGATCTTTGTTCCAAGGACTGAACGAGCCTGACCAAATCCTAAAGCTTGTCTCACCCTTAAACTCAAGTATCTCAATTCTTAAAGCTATATATCTGGCCTAGTATCCCTGCCTTTTGTTAGAGAATTGACCAGTCCAAATCCAGTACCCACGTTTGGATCCTGTTTTGTATCTCACCTCTGTTTGCATACAACTCTGAATATCAGTGCCCACTTGGAAAAGCCAGAGAAAAACTCAGTCAGCCAAGCATCACTAGACACTGCAGTAACCTCCAGTATCTCTGTGCTCCTTTTCTCTGCAGCATGGGTAGGAGCCCTTGCCATGGGCATGATCTTCTTCTGTTCTCCCATTGTGAGTATATTCACTGACCGTTTGGGCTGCCGGATCACAGCCACCACTGGGGCTGCTGTTGCTTTCATTGGCCTTCATACCAGCTCCTTCACCAGGTAAGGCTGAGGTTTGCTGGATACAATTCTCAAGGCTGAGAATTGGCTTCTTTCTCTGGGCTTTAACTATGAACACTCTTCTCACTGCAGAATCCTCTGTGGCTCTGGCCATGTAGGGCCCTCAAATATCTTCTTCCCAAGATTCAGAACACAGTGCAACTCATTTTCCATAGAGTCTGCAGGATATGTTTGCAAGGAATATCTGCCTCCCCCCAACACCAAAAAAAAAAAAAAAAAAAAAGACCTAAAGGTCCAAACTATTGTGAGGAGCCTAAGCCTGGTAGCTCATAGATCTGAACTCAAGTCCTGCTTTGACCACTGAAAAGTTATGGAGTAATCAAAGAGGTTCCTTTCCCTCTCTGGGCCTCACTTCCTGTATCTTTAAAAGACCACATGGTTTCTTCAGATCTCTCTAAGCTCCACTATAATTTGGCACACATCTCACAGAACCTTTCCTTTTTTCCCAGAAGTAAGCTACTTAAATGAGCTAGCATTCCCAAATGAATCTTCAGCTGAAAAACATATAATCTGAGCACATGGCTAGCTATCATGTCTGGCCCTTTTCTGGGTGGCTCTGGCTCTTGAAAGACATAGGGATTCTCATGTCTTGGGCATGTGGAGGATTTTTAGCAACATTCTCCACTGAAGTACAGACCCAAACCCCACCAACCCAGCTAAAGCTCAAAGCCTAGACTCATTGGTCCCACTCATAGAACTTGGTAGTGCTAGGTGAGAAGGATACACATGTATTTCTGCATCCTTTCCCATCAGCCCTGCACAAGTGTGTGAACAGAGGAAGGGAAAATAAATACCCTATCCTACAGCGAGAGAAATGTGAGATTCCTAAACAAATCTGTGAACTTTTTGCCAGACACTTTGGGAGTTATGATGGCTCCTATATGCAGTCTTCCTGTACTGGCAGAGGAGAATGATGGCCTGGGGTCATGAATATGGCCACAGTGACATGTCTCAGATGGAGACTGAGCTAACTTGAAAGGGACTTGTTCTCGTTTTATGATTCCCCAGAGAAGGCCATTGTGCTCTGTGCTTAAGTTTCCATACACAGTGGAGAATGAGGCCCATGTTCTGTCTCAGCTGGCCCCATAGGAGTAAGCCAACTGTCTTAATGACTTGAGCATTTCCAGCTGCCCAGACTACCCTCCAGCTGAGCTGAGATTTGGCTTGGGGTGGTGTCTTGGTTCCGACCCGTCCAACTGGGACAAGGGAGAGGGGGAACCATATCCTGCCTGAAACCTTCTCAGCCCTCTTAGAGCAGCAGCTTCAAACTTTCTGAGGACCCTTATGTGGTCAGCCTCATTTGCCCCCCAGCAAGGAGGGACCAGATTCTTGTGGGAATGAGCTAGGCCTCTGAAGCATCTCCCATCTCGGGTGCTACATAGCAGGAGCTTGTTTCTTGAGGCAGAGCACATCAAAGTTAGCAAATTAGCAACATAAGGATCTCATTTCCTTTGCAGCCCACGTGGACTGTGGCACAGGAGCGAAGTGCACTTAGATGTGGTGTTTGCGCCTGGCACTCCTAGCTCAGTTCACTGGAGGAGGCATTTTTCTCTCTAGCCCATGGCTCCCTACTCTGTTTGCTCTTTCTGTAAGAACATTTTAAGAGCCAAGAAACTCTCTGGATGGTTTCATGTCCGGGGGGGGAAGAACATAATTGTGCTTGTGGCTAGAACTTCAAGTCATTCTTCCTAATGTCTTACATCAGAGCTCTGAGTCTTTTTAGATGGTTGGAACAGGGCAGAGCACAGGCAGCACTAGTGAGCCTTTAGCAGGCCCACCTCAAGAGTCCCCCATCCTGGAGCCCAGTTAAAAACATTACCAGACAGCACCATGAATTGAATCCCATGTTTCCCCCAAGATTCTTTTCTTCAATAGTATCTTCTCTCCTCTGGATAAGGACCCAGCCCAGTCCAATCCCATAGAATATCCAGAATCTAATGGGAGTAGAGCCCAAGAATTCTGACAAAAGAGAAGCAGTCAGCTTAGCTGAAAGTTCAAAGTAGAGACAACCTGTTTGAAACTGAAACCCCTTACTCGTGTCCAGTGACTATGACCAGATGGAAAGCACCAGTGATGAGAGTTTCATGGAATCAAAGGGCCACTGGCAGTGCAGCGTAAGTCCAGTTGTTTAGTATAAAAGCTGTGTCTGTGTCTGAAGAACAAGAAGTGCGTGGGTTGATTTGATGGCCAGATAAGAACTGTTGCAAAATACATGGCAACATCAAAAAGAAAACAACTATTCACTGGGTTGTGCCAGTATTGTGTGAGGGCAGATGGCTAGCCAAATCGATCTGCCCCATGGCCTTTCCCCTTCTAACACTTTGCCTTCTGTTATAGAAGCTTGTGGAAGAGCAGATTGTAAGAGTTTTAAGCAATGACCTGTCTTTCTCGGGCTAGGCCTATAACTTGAGGCTGTCAATCAAGCAGGCTACTTACTCTAAAGGAGCTAATCCACACCGTATGCAGCGACAGAGACAAGATTCTGGAAACTAAAGGACTTCTTAACTCGCAGTCCATACATAGATCACAGTGAGGCTTGAGATAAAAAGGACTGGATCTTGGGCAAGGATGCAGAGAAAGGCAGTTATCCTGAAAACATTAGCCACTCTCTGAATATTAAGGACTCTGAGAATGATGACACACCAAACAATGGCTCAACCTTCCAAGACAAGAGTCTTGGCTCCTTGCAAGCCTTTGTTATTACTTGGGATAAAACTTTGATCCCCTAGTCTATTCATAGTGTCTAGGTAAGAAGTAAGATAAAACTATTTCCCTAAGGCATAGACTGACTCCTTGTAGCCTCTCACTTAACCTCTGCAATGGCCAATTCTGGTTCTCTCTCTCTCCTTTTCTTTTTTTCCCCCTAATCCTCTCTTATGGAATGTTATAATCACACAGATCTGGATTAAAGTCCAAGCTTTAATTTTTTTAAGCTTTATTTTTTTTTTTAATGAGACGGAGACTTACTATTGTTGTCCAGGCTGCCCTTGAACTCTTGATACTCTTATGTTAGCCTCCTGAGTTCTGGGATTACAGGTATGTGCCATAAGTGTCCCAGTGCCAAGCATTTTTTAAGTGCCTGGACAAGGCAAACTTTACTCTTGATCAAGAGGGTGCACTAGGAAGAGCCAGCATACATAAACAGAACATGCACCTGGTTTTAGTGTAACTGGGGTGGTAATTATGACTTTTTCCCACTGACAGGAATCTGACCTCACAGTCTTATTCAGTTGGCTAGTCTTAAAAACTTGAATCCTTCTGGGTATGGTGGCACATGCCTTTGATCCCAGTAGGCAGAGGCAGGGGGGTCTCTGAGTTCAAGGCCAGACTAGTTTACACAGTTCCAGGACTGCCAGAGCTACACAGAAAAAGATCTGCCGAAAGAAAAAGGATAAAGGCTAAACATTTTTACCTGGATTTACTTTAGGCAAATTACCTCTCAGAACCTCTGCATCTTCATTTGCAAAGTAGGGTTCAGAGGTTCCCTATCTGCTCTGCATGTTGGTGGCAAGTGGGGCTCTGGGTAAAAGTAGAGAGATTTCCAAGGACAAACAAAGGGGGCAGGTAAATTGCTTTCAGGCTGCTGAGGATAGCTCTTGGTGTTCTTTCCACAGCTCCCTTAGCCTGCGCTATTTCACCTATGGGATTCTGTTTGGTTGTGGCTGCTCCTTCGCCTTTCAACCATCACTCGTCATCCTGGGCCACTACTTCCAACGTCGCCTAGGTCTAGCCAACGGTGTGGTATCTGCGGGAAGTAGCATCTTCTCCATGTCTTTCCCCTTCCTCATCAAAATGCTGGGGGATAAAATCAAGCTGGCCCAAACCTTCCAGGTGCTGAGTACCTTCATGTTTGTTCTGACACTGCTCTCACTCACCTACCGGCCCCTCCTGCCCAGCTCCCAGGACACCCCAAGCAAGAGAGGTGCCCACACCCTGCGACAGCGCTTTCTGGCGCAGTTCAGGAAGTACTTCAACATGCGTGTGTTTCGCCAACGCACCTACCGCATCTGGGCCTTTGGGATCGCTGCCGCCGCCCTCGGTTACTTCGTCCCCTATGTACACCTGGTGAGGAAGAAGTTAACCTCAAGCTACCTGGAGTCCCAGGGGTGGGGGTGGAGGACATTGAAAGGGCAAAGCTTTGGAAAAAGAGACAGAGCTAATCGGGGTAGCTCAGGCCTATAGCATTGGGAGACTGATGTTGAAGGGTTGCTGTGACTTTGATGCCAGCCTAGGCTACACAGCGAGAGTGTCTCAAAACAAATAAGCAAAGAAGGAACAAAGACTAAAGAAACAAAACAGTGATTGGAGATTGGCAGAGAAGTAAAGAGTATGGGTTCAAACAAAACCTCAGTGGAAAATAAGAGTACTTCCTTAGGGCAAGGCCCATGATCCATGCTTTCTCCCATGATAAAAGTTTAGATAGAAAGCAGGCCTGGTGGTGCAAGCCTGAACTCCCAGCTACTCAGGAGGTTTACAAGAGGATTCCAAGTTCAAGGACTGTCTGAAATACAGGATGAATTCAGTCTAGTCTGGGAAACTTATCAAAAGTGTGTCTCAGATTAAAAAAAGAAAAGAGGGCTAAAGAAGTAAATCAGTGAATAAACATCACTGAAAGTGGCTCAGATGACCCAAGATATGGTTTGCAAAGACTGTTCTGAGGAGTGCTGCTGTCTGGGTCAAATGATTTTGTTAAGGACATAGCATGGATGGGAATGCTCTAGATTCATATATAGCAGTCACTTTACTATATTGACAAATCCTGCAGTTTAAAATCCCACTGGTCATAGAACTGTTGGTTGTAGAGCAGCTGATATTCTACACAGACTCTGAGATTTTGTGTGTATGGGCACACATGTTAAGGATGGAACACAGGTCCTTGACCATACTAAGCGTGTGGTCTACCACTGAGCTACACCCTCAGCCTCTAGACCTCATGTTTCCTCAGTCACACTTTGAAAGAGTTGCCTGGAAGTTGGTAGACTCTTATCTCCTAGTGACCTGCTATTTCAGCCTGTCAGTTTTAAGTCATTGCATGGAGATATCATAGAAGAACGCCAAGAGTTTTTAAGGAGTTTGTCCTGTTAGGGCTTAGACGGGTTGGAAGTGCCTAGCCTTGTCAAATGTTTCTTAAAAGCCCAAATTCCAGAGAGTCTAGGATTAGTAGCCTTTGTGATTTCTAGAAGCAGCTGGAGTTGGGGGCTTTTCCTGGATCTGGGGGACAAAGGGAGGTGCTACTCCAATCAGGGGCTCTTGTCCTTGTACAGGGGAGTTGTAGAAACTCCTGGATATTCCAGCATTTAATCAGTCAGTTCATCTTTCTCCTCCTGCTCTGGGGTTCCTGGTGTTATGCTTTTCAGATGAAATATGTGCAAGATGAGTTCAAGGAAATCAAGGAGACCTGGGTGCTCTTGGTGTGTATTGGGGCTACTTCAGGCCTTGGACGTCTTGTATCAGGCCACATCAGTGACTCCATTCCTGGACTGAAGAAGATATACTTACAGGTGAGTGTCCACTTGTCCACAACCTGCAATAGGTCATCCCTGGGCTCTGGGATAAGATGTAGAGTGAGCCACATCATCTTTGTTCTCCTTCCTTCACTAGCATGCAGTAACGATTCAATGAGAGCTGTGTATATGGAGCTTTGCACAACACACAGCAGGTAGCTTTGTATTAATAATAGCTCAGCAAATGAAAATGGGAAACTTGGACCACAAATAAGATGTGTCCCCAAAGTAACGATTTTTTTAATTTCTTCCCTTACTCCCTTGAAATATGAAGTACTCTATAGCCCAGCACCTCTCTCTTCCAGACCAGGCCCAGCTCTATGACTTCTCACATTTCCAGAGCTACTTAGAATCAGGCACTCATTCTGAAGTGCCATCCCAGACAAGACTCTGTGAATTCAAGGCCAGTCAGCTCTACATAGTAAGTTCACGGACATCTAGGGCTATATAGAGAGTGCCTTTAACAAACAAAATTCCTTAAATGCCATCCTACCAATGAACTCTAAAATCATACCAGAAAAAGCCAAATCTCACTCTTTCTCTCTAGACCTCACTGTCCTTGTTTGTGCAGTGAGAATAATTCTTTCCTTTTCTATCTTGTCATAAAAGTAAGCATTGAAACAAATAGAGAAGTGACCTCAGTTCAGTCCTTTGGATAGTGATACAGGTTTTTTCACACTGTGGGCAGTGACCACCCTAGTGGGACTCTAGTGATCCCTTTTTTTGTGTGACCTGGGATCTGTCTGGTTTGAATATAGGCAGTTTTTGTCTTCCTGGCAGTAGAGTCTTCCTGGCCTGGTTCACAGTTCTCCTCCTGCAACTGGGCTTGCCAAGAGGTGTCAGACTATAAAGCCCCGTGGAAGAGCAAAGGCAGCCACAGAACACAATCAACCACAAATTACCCACCAGAAACAGGGTGAGTTTGCACTCACTTCTGTCCTGGGAATGCCCTAAAACTATTTCTAAGAGACCCTGGATGTTTGTACTGGAGATTCCACTGTCTTTGGCAGTGTCAAGTGAGTTACTAAATATCATCATGCGTCATGGAGAAGGATCTGATTAATTTTTATGTAGAACTTAATTCTGCTGGTTGCAAGAGTTGGTGAATGCCTCCCCAGAGTTATAGGTTGCCTTGTAGTCAACCCACGTCAACCCAGCATCATATTCAAGGAAAACTGAGAGACAGGCTTTTTTAAATTTTTATTTTATTTTTATTAATTAGAGACAAGCTTTTTTTTCCTGGCTTGCTATCTATTGATGATATTAACACCATGACCAAAAGCAACTTGGGGAGGAAAGAGTTTGTTTTTATCTTACAACTTATAGTCCATGATGAATGGAGGGCAGGGCAGGAACTTAGAGGCAGACACTGAAATATAGGCCATGGAAGAATGCTGCTTACTGACTTGCTCAACCTGCTTTCTTATATAACCCAGAACCATCTACCCACAGAGGACATTACACATCAATCATCAATCAATCAAATGTCTTTTCAGCTTTCCTATAAGACAGTCTGATCGAGGCATGTTCTAAGTTGAGGTCCCTCTTTTTTAAATAACCCTAGATTGTCAAGTTAACAAAAAACTAACCAGCACACCTATCATTATCTAAATGGTGATGGCAGGCCCAAGTCTCAGAGATAGGTGAACTGCCCAAGGCCAAACCAAGGGCTTGTGACTGGGACAAACAAATTATGAAATGTTTAATTCCTGTGCAAATAGCAGCAAGTGCTTTATATGAGGGGCTTTTTGCATACATATATTTGTGCTCTCCGAGCCTCTTTCATGTGTCCTTTACCATGGCTCTTTCCTGGCAGTATGAGCAGCTTCAAGATGCCAGAGAGTCAGAAAGTGAGAATAACCTGGCACTACACTAGGACTTGCTCTTGCAGCTCTTGCTCTTGCACCCTGCCTGGTGCCTTAGCTCACATGCTTCTCACCACAGTCCCCAGCAGAGAGGCAAGGCCTGTGCTGCTCTTGCATTCTATGTTGCAGCTAGAGTTCTAAGGGAAAAGGAGGCACAGCTACTTAGAGGCTAAGCTAAGTAGAACCCAGGACTTCTGCTGACTTCCTCCACCTTCCTTCTCCTTATATGACCCCGTTTCACCACTTAGACTAATATATTAGAACATAGCTGAGACATCTTTTTTACCATATAGCCTAATCCTGCACTTTATGAATTTTGAGGTTTTGGAGCTGGGGCAGGTGTAGTTCAGTCAATAAACTGCTTTTCTTGTAAGTGTAGGGAACTGAGTTTGATCATGAGAACCCATGCTTTTAAAAGCTTGGCAATAAAAAAAGAGGGGACAGCAAGCTGTCTCAATGGGTAAAGGTGTTTGCCATGCAAGCCTGACAACACACAGGTAGAAAGAGAGAACCAGCTCTACAAAGTCATTCGTAGACTGGATTCGTAGAGATCCAAATGCGATCTCTCTCTCTCTCTCTCTCTCTCTCTCTCTCTCTCTCTCTCTCTCTCTCTCTCTCTCTCTCTCTCTCTCTCTCTCTCTCTCTCCATATAAGACTCGTAATCCAAGCTTTGGGAAGGGAGAGATAGGAGCATCTCTGGAGCTCAGTAGCCAGTCATCAACCTAGCCTACCTGGTGAGCTTCAGGCCAGTGAGAGACCCCTTTCTCAAAAGTAGACAACCTTCCTGAGGCTGAAACCTGAAGTTGTCCCCTGGTCTCCACATATGCACACGCACCTGGACCCACAAATGTACACACACACACACATTCACACACTTTTTTAAAGGTTTTTTTTTCCCTCAGTTTTTCAAGATGCTCTATCAAAAGGTCAGAGTGTAGGCATGATGAGGAAAAGAGGGCACATAGTTTCAGATTCTCAAGAGCCACCTGGTAGACTCTGTGGTTCCCTACAGTTTGCAAAGCCAGCCAAAATGACAAGCATCTAGGCCCTGAATAGTCTGTTAGAAAGAAATTGGAAACAGCCTGCAGAATGACCTCTGGGGCCATTTTTGAAGCCTGAGTTTCCATTTCGAGGATGGGTTATAAATTTCCAAGCCTTGACAAGATCTCATGGAGGATGATAAGGGAGAGCTAGATAAAACAGCAATTTCCACTGATTAAGATCAGTTAACGGAGCCAGGCGAAGAGGCACACGCCTGTAATCCCAGCACATTGCAAGGCAGAGACAGTTGGATCTCTGTGAGGACAGCCTGATCTACAAAGTGAGTCCAGGACAGCCAGGGCTATACAGAGAAATCATGTCTCAAAAAACAAAAACAAAGCAAAAGATCAGTTAATGGTGTCCTCTGTGGTAAGTCTTAACTGCCATGCAACTTAATTGATAGGTGGCTCGGATTTTAGGACATAGTTGAATGTGAACCTCCTAAAGAAGAAGCCAGGATGGCTCAGTTATTATTACTAGCTTCTATGTAATGGCCTGAACCAAGTTCAAAGTCTCCCAACAAAGACATTCTAAGATGTCCAAAGACCAGCTGATAACCTAGCAAAACCACTATCAGCAACAACACAGAAACAACTCTGTAGAGCATGAAACAGATTTGATATGTGTTTCTTCTATGTGTTTCTGGCTATGGTTCCCTGCCTATTGGTCAACTGTGGACCTTTGGAAAATCTACAGGTATCCTAAGGCCTTAGTAAACACACCAGGTCTTAGTTCTGGCCCTAAGATGATCTGACTCAACCAGCTGCAGTGAGTTGAGAATGGGGTCTCCTCTCTATGCCCAGAGTCCAAGGCTGATTCAGTCTAGCTCACAGACACTGACTGCAAATGATCTTAATTAAAAACTAGAGGGAGGGGGGAGTATCCAGAAGAAAAACAAACAAACAAAAATCTAATCTGTGGGAAAATGGGTTCTGTAGTTTGGAATTGCTTTGCTCATCCCAAAGAAATGACATTGACTAGTCAGCCTAGGCGCTATGGCCCTGGGCTCTCCAGATACCCCTCTATTGGCTTAGCTCCCTTGCACAGCCTCTCAAGAGTATCTAGCCCAGTCTAAATGTTACCAGATCCTCAATGCCTGAAATATCTGAGATAGACAATGTGTTCCACATCTTAAAACATGAAAATCTAAGTGAACTTCCCAATGTTCTCTCTCAGGCTCAGTTATTTCTTAAATTCTACCCAAACAAAGGTGGACATTGGCTCCTTCTCCATTTTAATAAACTGTACCTTGCATTGAAGCCTCTATCTAATCATCATGCCAGCCTTTCTCACCTCCTCCCTTGTCTTACTTGATTTGAAAACACCAACAGAGCTTGATGCCAGATCCTGTGTCAGGATCAGAAGGCAAAAGTAATGATTCCTCTCCCTTCCAGTCAGAATCCATTGCAAAATTCTATTTCTTTGGTATGGGCAAGACAACATCCTCCCCTTCTTCCAACTTTTAAAAACTCCTTCTAGATTCAACTAAATAGGGTCTGCCTCTCCTAAGGCCAAACCCTTCAGTGAAGGACACAGACAAGGCTTCACTACATAGTAAATATACTCTAATAACTGCTCCTAGCTGATACCTCATCCAGTCCCATTTTACAGATGGCAGAAACAAAGATCTGAAATGTGATCTGTGATCTGAGGTTCTTCTTTCTCTAGGTCCTCTCATTCCTGCTCCTGGGGCTGATGTCCATGATGATCCCCCTGTGCCAGGACTTTGGGGGCCTTATCGTTGTCTGCCTCTTCCTGGGCCTATGTGATGGCTTCTTCATCACCATCATGGCTCCCATTGCATTTGAGCTGGTGGGACCCATGCAGGCCTCACAGGCCATTGGCTACCTCCTGGGCATGATGGCCCTGCCAATGATTGCTGGACCCCCCATTGCAGGTGAGGCTAACCTCTGAGGAAGGTGTGAGTCTTCTTTGCCTTGGGAAGGCCCTAGCTCTTTGGAGAACCTCTGCTTGAAACCTCTTTCCCTCTGATTTTATGTATAAATATCCTTGTTATAGTGCATGGAACTCCTGATGGAAGAGATTAAACATAGTCGCAGGTATGGATTGTCCAGAGCTGTGTGTTTCACTAGGGTTTCATGGTAGATAGTGAGGATCCTTCCAGAGAGTAGAGAAAAAAGTAAAGCTAGCCTTCTCCATCACTGTATAGCATAGGCTTACTCAGTAGACTAAGCTAGCCTCAAATTCCTCATCCTCTTGGTTCAGACACTCAAGCACTTACACTCTTAGGTATGCACATCACAGTGACTTCAGTCCAAGTTTCTCTTTACTCTCTCCATAGTCAAGTGATTAATTTTAAGGAAGTTGGGTAAAGGAGAAAGTTGTTCCTGTTTTTACTAAAACTTAAAGACACCGTCGACTTCTTGTTCTACTGGCTTTTTTGAACCCCTAGTGGAGATTTAATTGAGGAACTACTCCAGGACTGGCAAAATGCTGATGTGACAGCTCAGCCTCCAAATTTCTCCCTCCACCCTCCCAGAAGGGTGTAGTGAGTTCTCAAGGAGCACAAGAAACCAGAAAACCAGTGGAAAGGGAAAGAATTTCATCTTTTCAGAGATTTACTGCAAACATCAGATCATTTGTTCACTCCTCCTAGGCTTGTCAAATGAGCTAATTCAACAAACATTCCTCAAATACTAATTATGTGCAAGGCATTGTGAAGACACTGTGTAAGAGTAGTAAATCTTTCACTCAAGGCCCTTGTGCAGTAGAAACAGTGTGTATTAAGAGAGGAGTCTCTATGCAACCAAAGAGTGCCAGAGACCCCACAATTCTATCCATTTTGCTTATTTCCTGAGCAAACAATAGGACAAGGGTCTTCTTGCCTTTCTTGGGCAGTATTTCTGGATTCATCTTCATGAGGCTTATTAGCTTCTGATGTAAGTTTCTCATATTAAACACATCCATGGTTTTGGCAGCTGGAAGGATTCATGTATACATGAACTGGAAGAAGTTACATGCATTGAGCTTCCTCCTAAGGCAAATGGAACTACAGAGAAAGGGAACTTCAGAGAAAAGATCAGCAAGAGGGACAGAAAGATGGCTCAGCCTGTAAACTGTTTGCCATGCAAGCCTCTTAATGTATTTTTAATTATTTATTTTTATTTTATGTACATTGGTATTTGGCTGAATATATGCCTACGTGAGGGTGTCAGATCCCTTGGCAAAGGAGTTACAGACAGTTATGACCTGCCATGTGGGTGCTGGGAATTGAACCCAGGTCCTCTAGAAGAGCAGTCAGTGCTCTTAAACACTGAAACATCTCTCCAGCCCCTTGATCTACGTTTTTATCGCTGGAATATACAAAAATGTGGAAAGGGAGAACCAACTCCACAAAGCTGTCCTCCAACTTCTACATGACCATCGTGTCATGCATGTTTCCCTTCACATTATAAACACAATAATAAATAAATAAAATGTAAAATAAAACAGGAATTCAGCAGAATTGCTCCACAAGAACAATACAAAGGTGGGAGGGAGTAGGGCTGGGGACTTGTAACGTGAACCATTCTCTTGAGTCTTTTGAACTCAATTCCTTTGTACCTCCAGCCCTAGGAGTGACTGGAAGGTGGCTGGTAGCGTAATGAAAGACAACATAGACACTTTAAAGAGAAGCTTCATTAGTGTCATTGCTAATGAGTATTCACCTCAGGGGCCTTGAAGCCTTGAAGTTGAGGGAGCTCCTGAATCAGGGCAGCATAAACCAGGGCTCTTGAAAGGCACTGGGGTAGCCCCCGAGAAGAGGAGAGACAGTGACTCTGGATTACAGGAAAAAGCTAAACTAACCTCCTGTCTTTTGGTCCTTTCAGGCCTCCTTCGAAACTGCTTTGGTGACTACCATGTGGCCTTCTACTTTGCGGGTGTACCCCCAATCATTGGGGCTGTAATCCTCTTCTTTGTCCCTCTGATGCATCAAAGGATGTTCAAGAAAGAGCAGAGAGATTCCAGCAAGGATAAGATGCTGTCCCATGATCCAGACCCCAATGGAGAACTACTGCCTGGCTCCCCAACTCCTGAAGAGCCAATTTAATGCCTCTGTCTTGCCATTGTGTGCTCCTCCCCCACCCCATCCCTCCATCCCACCCTGCTCAGCATTTACATTTTTTTTTTTGCCACCAGCACACTTGTTCCCAGACCTGTGCACACAGCATTTCAGCCACCTAAACATCTCCCCTGAGCCAATGCTCTTGGTGTTCCAAACTCATTAACCAAATTCTCCCCATGAATGCCTTGAAACTTGCCAGGCTCTTCTCCCAGGATCTGGGAAAGTGTGGGATGACACCCCTCCCTGGTCTTTGGATTCTCTCCATATACTTTCTAACTCCCTGGGGGGGAGGAAGGAGATGGGACCTCTGGCCCCAGCTTGTTAATCACCCACTACAATCAACTGCCAAAGGTGCTACTGTGTCCCCAAAACCCAGCAGGGGAGACCCAAGCCTCTGGTTGCTGAGGAATCTGTTGTTATCTGCCCTTGGGAGCTATTTGGGGGTTGTGGGAAGGAAGGCCAAAAGAGACAAGAGCTTTGTTTTACATCAAAGCTCCTGAAAGCTTTGAGGCACCCCATGATATGGTTGGTTAACTGTCTGCTTCCCCTTTCTCTTCCTTTTATTTTCTCTCTACTGCCTCCTCTCCATTTGCTTCCCTTCTTTTCCTGTTTATTACTGTCATAGATATATAGGTGCTTGGAGAAAGGAAGGACCCAGAGCTCCCGCCAATCAGCCTCATCTTGGCCCAGACCATCCTAATACTAGCATTAATCCTGTTCATCTCAGGCTGAGCCATATCTCACTTCTGTGCTCAAACTGATAGTGACTGGAAGAGCATGCCATCACATAGGGACAGGATCTTAAATGCTACAGAGTTCTATGTACCACTTACTGATTTTGACAGATTAATCAAGAGACCTTCCTAGCTATCCATCCATGTAGCCACCTGAAAAATGTGAAGGCAACTCCTTTCATCTCATCACACACAGGAGGAATGATGCCAGTGCACTGGCATGATGGTTAACAACCTGGTGAAGGACCAACACCTCCATCTCTCATTTTTCATCAATATTTCTACCTGGGCCAGGACAGGAAATGAACTGTTTTAGAAAAAAAAAAACTTTCTGCACCTGGATCCCACACAGACATAGGCAGCAACTGCACATAGAGTTGAATAATTTCTCTTAGAAAGAGGAAGCCACCCTAGCCTTTATCACCCAGCCTGTCCCCTATTCTAGGCATCCTAGACCATTCTGCTGAGTGGGCATTATAGGTGCCAGAAAAAGTAGGCTCTGAACCACCATCATCCCTTTGAAGCTGGTGCCAGATACTTTCCTACACCCAGGCTCTGGGCAACAGTTTTACTGAAGTGCATTCCAAGTGCCCCTGTCCAGAGGCAAAGGGCACTGCCAGCCTTGTCCCGTTGCACAGCTCACCTCATTAGGAACTCAGCCTCTCCTCCCTGTCTTTTTGAGTGTGTGTCTCTCCTATCTTGACCTTTCTTTTTTTGTGTCCCTGTACCCAACCTCTTAACATCTTTTTGCCAGGCATTCCTGGTTGTTACTTGCACCCAACAATAACTTGCCACCCCAAGCCAGGGTCATCCCAAGGCCAGGAGGATGAGGCTGCTCTGAGGGGCTCCAAAGAATACAATGGTTCCCACACCATGAGTTTTTCCGTTACTAACAGGCAGCTGGGGCATAGTTGGTCTCTGATGTTTCATTCAAGGCCAAAGTCCTGAGCCCCCCTCTGCTGGTCCCAGTCCAGCTCTTATCAACTCCCCAAAGGAAAACCCATTGGTTCTTGGCTCTGAGGACAGGAAGGGGTGGAGTTACTGTCCTGTCAACTCAAGCATCTATGGAACAGGAGAAGCTGGGCCCCAGGAGCCCTGTGACTCCCAGGAGAGGCCATTGAAAACACTGGAGCAACAATGTCTCTGCTTCCATTTCTCCTTGCCCCACTCACTCCAGGCCACTTGGGGATAGTGGGGGAATAAGTGTGCAGGACCTCTTTTGCTCATGGCTGGCTAGCTCCCAAGTGTCAGGCTGATTCTCACTTCTCTGTAAATGAAGGAAAGACTTTCACAGGTCCCAGATCTGCCCATTCAGGTGTCACCTACCATTGGCAGGGTTTCAGTTGACCTTTTTCACGAATGTGTGTGAGCATGTGTTGGCTTGTGTGCTTTCTGAGAGAATGTTGTTTAGTCAAAGCAGCACAGTATTAATATTTAGAGTAGGAAGCACCCTCTTAGGCACCACAGTTAAAAACTAAGAGAACGAACAAAAATTCAGAGCTTGAGACCTGGGACATTTAAATCCTCAAGGGGTTTGGAACAAAATAAACAGATCTAAATGTTTGGTTTGAGTATGTATGTTGCCTACAGGGGTGTAATAGTTTTAACTTGGCTAACAGCAGGAAATTTGGCTCCACAATTGAAGTTGCATTCCAAACAGTATTTCTGCCTGGCTCTTTGTGCTCTGGGAAAGCTGACAGTGGAAGAGAACTGGGGAAAAACTATTTCAGATTGAACTTTTTTTATGGTACTCTTTCATGGTACTTTATGGTACTCTTTTCACAAGATGAGGACATAATTACTGGCTGAGTTGAATGGAGGCCATGTCGAGGCTAAGCTACCACCTCGACAGAAAAGTGCCACACTGCAAATCCACAAATACAATGGACTCCCATCTGTCTTCCTTTCTTTTATTGCTGGGGTACTTAATGATGTTAGCACAGCTCACTTCCACAACCCTGCAGCCACAGAGTCTGGAGTGGAAGATGATGCTTGAGAGAGACTTACAAAATTGTCAAAGCAAAGAGCAACCTTACAGTCCTCCTCCACTTTATCTTGATTTTAAATGGGGAAAGTGAGGCCTAGGACTAGGCAGGATCTCTAATTACAAATTTACAGTTCATCAGGGACAGAGAAAGCTGAGGACTTGTCCACTTTATTTGCCAACTCTGAAGCATGCTCATTTCCAAAGGAATTTCAACAGGACTAGCTCAGAGCAAAACTAAATGTTGAGCAAAATTTCACTTCCAGCATACTCCATCTCTTCACCATTATCCTCACTCCCAATTAACATTTAGCGCTGGTATTCTGTCTGCCAGCCACTCTAGACCTCTATGCAGCCTCGGCTTTGGAAACCTGATAACACCAAATGTCCTTTCACTCCCAAGCACCCAAGAGGTACAAATAAAATCCAGCTCCCTCTATCCCTGTACTGGACAGGGCAGGAACAAAGAGAAGGGACTGGTTTCCTTTGGGAAAGGATGGTTTACCACCCAACTCTTGGCTATTCTTGTTTCTCCTTGTTCAATGCAGACACCCTCGGGCTGCCTGTCTCCTCACCTCCTCCCACTAAGGCTAATTACTCGCCAGCCCCCCCCTCACCGAAAATCTTCTGCGCCCCCAGTGCCTCCTCCAGACCCCCCAGGGCTCAGTCAGTGTGTTTGATCACTAAGGATCATTAGATTTCAAAGCTGTAGAATCTCATAATTTTTATGAGCATAATGCCCACACCCGGGGCCTTTTCATATCTGAAGAGGCAGCCAGCTGCTCCCTGCTACTTCTCCACAGAAACAGAGCAGGCCAGCTGACAGAGATTACAAATCTCCAGCGTCTGAGAGCTGGTACCAGGAGCGGGTGGACACTACTTAAAACAAGAAGCTTGAAGCAAGTTGTGTTGTTCTGAAATGCTGAAACATAGCAGTAGTAAAGAGCGCAGAAGAACAAAAAAAGGGGGGGGGGAGCGTGTTGGATACCTTCTTCCCCAAAGGGTTGAGGAAGTTGTACTTCAAAGGCCTTTCTTTAGATGCTTGCCTTTCAGCTCTCTCTAGCGGTCACCAGACACACAGCTTCATGGCTGGTTTTTCTGATCATATCCTTACCAGCAATGTTGCCTAGGTACCTGCTGCGTATCTGGCACACTGCAGAACCCAAGAACTTAAGGTATGAAAAGAATAGAATTAGACACAATGATTGAGACACAAAAGAAATTTGAGCGAACTTCTTTGTAAGATATCTTTTCCTCCTCTGGGCCCGAGTGGCCTGTTGCATACCAGTATTGGCGCCAAAATTAAGTCCTCTGGGGACAAGAAAGGGTCACCATACTCGGACCGAGGCGCCCCGTGCCCTTCCCCTTCGCTCCCTGCGGGCACGTCGCCCGGAAGAACTACCCGGGCCTCAGCGTCAGTTTCCTGCTGAGCCCCAGCGGGATAAAATTAGTCCATTGCTCTCATCTGACAAGTGTCGGAGGCACGTACAGTGGGGGAGGGGCGGGACCTAGCCGGAAGCTGGAAGCGGGGCGCCCTGCCCCCTGCCCAAACCCAGCACCTGTCATGCCAGCACTCCGGTGCAGCCTCCCCGCTACCCCGACTGCTGCCCCAGATCAAGGGCTGTGGGCCCGCCGGGCAACCCTCGACCTCCTCTCCTATCCCTTCGCCCGTATTTTCCCGCAGTGGCCAGACACACGACCCGGGACTGCATGTTGCTCAGTGACATCGCCCCTGAGCCCTGCACCCTGGGACCGTCTTGGGGTGCGCGGTGCTGGGGATTCGATTAGGGCTGCTTCCTGGTTACCCGCCACGTGGGGGGCGGGGACAGGGACTCAGGCTACTCAGTGGACCTGGGTACTCCCCCCATTCCGGGAGGAATGACAGCACTTGAGCTGCGCCAGGCATCTGCTCCTGCTCCTCTTGGGGGAAGAGAGACAGGGAGCAGCCTCCCAAACTGTGCCCCAGCCCGATGAGCACACAGCAGCTGCCACTGGTCCCAGCTCAGCTCCTTTGAGGTGCCCCGCCTCCTCCAACCTGCCCACCACCGCCCCTGCCATCGCCACTAGTGGCTGCGGTGACCACGGTGCCTCACACCCTGTCTCAATCCCCTCGATGTAATCCTGGCTGTATCTTCAGAGACCACCTTTCAAAGACCCCCTCCACGTGAGAGCAAGGTCCCCAAGGTCCCAGGGGCGACAAATGAACACTGCTTCCAAAGGACCTGAATGAATCCCAGCTGAAAGCTCCAGAGCATTGAGGAGTCTGGGCACTGAAGAGCCTCCTGGACCAACTCTCCTTCTAGGGACAGCCAATGTCCTCCATACTCCCCTCCCCAGCCCTCGTCTCCAATCCAGGCAGCCCCAACCGCCTTCTCTACCCAGGTCAGCCCAGTGGCCTGCTTCTGCCTAAAACTGGAAGACCCGGCCCACAACCTCCCCACTGCAACCTCCTCCATTGTTCGGGGGTGGGAGATGGGGCAGCGGTGGTGTGCTATGCAGATTTCCATGCTACAGCATGGCTTCCCATGCGCTGGACCCTGGGTTCAAGTGCAAGTGTGTGGGCACACACGTGCACACTCACTGGTTGGGGCATGCTCCCTGTTCAGGCCAGATCCTCTCTAGATCTCACCCAAAGAGAAAGTGAGCACCAGCCAGCTTCCCTGAGATCCTCAGGTTGCAAACAGAATTTACCTGGCTGGGAAACCCTCTTCCAAAGATGGTACTGAGCCTTGGCAATGGTGGGAAGTCACATATTGCCCTAAAGACAGACCTTCCTCCCTCTTCTTACCACACACTCCTTCACTAAATCAACACTGACCTGCTCCCTTCAGCCATTTGCCTAGCAGAGGAGGCCCCTCAGACACTAACTGTTCCACACTTGCCAACACTATCTCCCTCTGGTGTGGGCTTTCCAGCGAGTCCAACTTTTCAGGTTGCTTCTGTCGTGGGCTTGAGCAAGTCAGAATTGCCTCCCGGATTGTTCAGCCAGCTGATTGATGGTTTGTCAGTGTTCGGGCATGTGCTTCCTTGTTCATCAGTGACTAAACATATGTACCCTCCATTCACCCTGCCTGGACATGGAGGCTCCCTTTCATGGGAACTATATAGAGTTCTCACCTATAGAGAGGCATTCACAGCTCACACCATCCTTCCATATCACACTGGATCCTCCCTCTATGCTGGAAGGCAGCAGCTCCTGGGTCCAATTTATAGGTGGAAAAACTGAGGCCCAGAAATGGTGGTAAATACCACGTATCTTAGGTCCTTTCACCCCACCTCATGGAACAGAATCAAATGCCCTGGCTTCCCAGAAAGCTGGAGTCAGCACCTGCTCCCCTACCCTGACCCTATTGCCTGATCTGTCCCCCAGAGAAGGCTGTAGACTAGTTCAATATCCTGGCAAAACTATGAAAGCGTGAAGAGTGATAGGAGCTAAGCTGACTGTTGTGTCCTGCATTGTTTGGTCCTGGATACCTCACAGGCAACTCAGAAATGAAAAACTGACAGACACTGAAGTAATGACAGATACATGTACAGAAAAGCTGTATGGGGTGGGCTGTGCTCATTCTGATGGGAGGTACCTATGAAACTACTGGGAAAATCATCCCATTCACTCTACAAAGCACAAGGGAGCACAGCCAGTGGGCTGTAAGGTGCCCTGCAGTGAGGCTGTCCACACAAGATTTGTCTTTCAAATATGCTCCTTTTATTCACATATACATTCATTATAACACCATGCTAATATATAAAAGTTAAACATCTCACCAAGCAGGGAATGCTGCTGCAGGGTTCCACTGGGGAGTCTTCTCTGGTGAGGATGCTTCTGAAGCATTGCAGGTTCAAAGCATGACTGCAGTGAAGTTGTCCAGTTGTGGCAGGCCAGGGGGTTGGAAGTCCAGAAGACCCTTGAAAGTGTCAGCCAGAAGCTAGTGCTGACAAGCAAGCATGTGTGAGCTCAACAGTGGTGCTGGGAGTTCAACAGTCACTGAAAACAGAGCCACACCAAAAGCCAGTCTCAAAGCCCTCTTGCTGATGGGTATCAATGCAGACTCTAGAGAAGCCAGGTCTCAGGAACATAGCAGTGTTATCCTAAGGGCCAGTTCCAAATATCCAATTATCCTGTCTTTTCACTAGGCAATAGTTTTGCTGCACTGAGGCTCACAGCTTAAGGCTGGTACGCTAATATATTAATGCCGCGCTGGGCTTAGTTGATTAGCACAATCAATTCCACTCTTAGGGTTGGTTGTATCCGAGCTGCCTTGTGGCCAGTCCATAGCACATCAGAGTTTGCCTTGAGATGGAGAGATTAGCTCCTATCTGAGCTTCCTGGTGGCAACCTCCTATGTTACAGGCAGTACACTATTAGTCTAAGCCACACAAAATGGTTTCACTTATGTTCCTAACAGTTAGCTAGTCTAAGTGGGAGGTCTCTGTAGGGGAGCAGTCTCAGGCTATAAATATCTGGAAAAAGGAAGCTGTCGTCCACATTCTCTGTACATCGGTTGCATTGGTCAGGGTTCTCTAGAGGAACAGAACTGATAGAATTAATATATGTGAGATTTATTTGAGTGGCTTAGGAGCTGTGGTCCAGCTAATCCAACAATGGCTGTCTCCCAATGGAAAAACTAAGAATCTAAGAGTTGTTCAGTCCATGATGCTGGGTGTCACTGTTGGTTTTAAGTATACATTGGAATCCTGAAGAAGGAGGTTCTAATTCCAACAAAGGACTGTCTTAGGATCACATGAACTTGCCAGTGAGAGTGAGGACAGACAGGCAAATACAAAAGCTTCCTTCTTCATGTCCTTTTATACAGGCTGTCACCAGAAGTGTGCCCCAATTTAGGGTAGGGCTTTCCAACCTTAAGTAATCCAATAAAAAAAATCCCTCACAAGTATGCCCAGCTGCTTGGGTTTTAGTTGATTCTGGATGTAATCAAGTTGACAACCAAGATTAGCCATCACACTGGTCTTAGCTAAAGCTAAAAGTCATTTCTCAGCCTTTGTACTTGAGTCAGATGAAGGCTTTGCCATTCCTGTGAGCCTCACTTGGGAAGGCCTTGCCATTTCCATGGGCCTGAAGGATTGGGGTTCTTGACTTGGCTGTGCCCATGCCAATAATACACATATGCTCTGGACTTCATTCACTTCCAACTGCTATAGTCCTTATGGACCACACCACACCCCTTCCTGAACTTCCTCCATAGAGGACATAAACAGAACAACTAAGGATCTTGAGCTGCTTTTCATGTTGTGTCCTTATCACTGTATGTCTTGGGGTTTCTGTTGCTATGAAGAGACACCATGATCACAGTAACTGTTATAAAAAGGAAAACATTTAATTGGGGATGGCTTACAGCTCAGAGGTTTAGTCCATCATCATCATGGTGGGAAGCATGACAGCAGACATAGCGCTGGGAAAGGAGCTGAGACTTTATACACTTTGATCTGAAGAGAACTGCTATACTAGGCTTCGCTTGAGCACATGAGACCTCAAAGCCAACTTCCACAATGACACACTTATTCCAATAAGGCTACACCCACTACAACAAGGCCACACCTCCTAACCCCTCTCAAGTATTATCACTCCCTAATGACCAAGCATTCAATATGTGACCCTATGCAGCCATTCTTATTTGAACCACCACACTGGCTCTCCTTCTCAAACTGAAGGTTAACACTCCAAACCAAGCATCTTGTGCTTTGATGACTCAATTCTCATTATTCTCAGATTATCATCACTGAAAACTAATTTCTAGAATGTTTCTTGGCTCATGGATTACCATGTGGTCTTTTGTCTAGGTTTGTTATTGGAGCAAGGAGAAGAAGCTCATGTGGTGGTTTGAATAAGAATGGGCCCCATGGGCTCATATATTTGAATGATTAGCCATCAAGGTATGGTACTATTTGAGAAGGATTAGATAGATTAGGAGGTGTGGCCATGTTGGAGGACGTTTTTTTCACTGGGGGTAGATTTTGAGGCTTTAAAGCCCGTGTTTGTGTCTGTGTCTGTGTGTGTGTGTGTGTGTGTGTGTGTGTGCTTACAGATCAGCTTGTAGCTCTCAGCTACTGCTCCAGTGCCTGCCTACATGCCACCATGCACTCCCCCTTACTGCCACCATGATGATAATGGACTAATGAACTCTGGATATCTAATGGATAATGGACTCTGAAACTATAAGCTAGCCCCCAATTAAATGCTTTTCTTTATGAGTTGTCTTAGTCATAATGTCTCTTCACAGCAATATAACAGTAAAACAGCTCATTTTCTTTCTTTCTTTTCTTTTTTTTTTCTTTTTGGTTTTTGTTTTTGGTTTTGGTTTTGTTTTTTCAAACTATTTTCTCCCAATTGTGTTTTGAATGCCTGGTCTTCAACTCTGTGTGTATCTTTTCTAAAGTCCATTATGATCCTTAAGTTGTTTTTTTTTTAAGATTTATTTATTTGTTATGTACACAACGTTCTTTCAGCATGTACACATGCATGCCATCTCTCATAGATGGTTGTGAGCCACCATGTGGTTGCTGGGAATTGAACTCAGGACCTCTGGAAGAGCAGTCAGTGCTCTTAACCTCTCAGCCATCTCTCCAGCCTAACAGCTCATTTTCTTTGTCTTTGTTCTGTTTTGTTTTCTATTTTCAAGAACAAGGTTTCTCTATGTAATGGCCCTAGCTGTTCTAGAACTCAGGCCAGGATCAAATCAAACTTAGAAGCCTTCCTACCTCTGCCTCCTGACTGCTAGGATCAAAGGCACATGCCACCACACTCTGCTTATTTTCAAAAGAATTATTATTACATATTTTCCACCTGATAACATTCTTTCTTCAAGTCTCCTCTCCTTTCACATCTTCATTATTGCTAGAGCTTATGTGGTTCGACTTCTTTCCCATACAAACTTAGGTGCACCCAGAAGAGTGGCCCAACTCCACAGGGCATTTGTGTGAGTTTCTAGTTGGAGGGCCTGTCTACATAGGGAATATCACACTCTCTACTCATCCATGGAAACTTTCCACTCCCTAAGCAGATCACATAGGACAGATTTGTGCTCTCTTGGCTTGTATCGTTTCTCTCATTTGTTTACAGATTTATGATACCTGAAAAAAAGGGAGAAAAAAATATAGCATCCAACTCTTAGATTCTAACTAAATAGGTATACAAGAAATGTCCCTAAAAGGGAACTTCAACCCTTCTACTTTTAAGATGAGATGGACACCTTGCATGCTCCATTCTTGTTACTTTCTCAGGCTTGGTTGGGAACATGGCTCCCCATGTTCATTTTCTTTTCTTATAGGCACAGTTCCTTAACCATTTTTCTTCCTCTCACCTCATGTTACAGTCCAATATATTAGGTTCTTGTGGACCTCTAGAATTTTCCTTTGCAGATATGTTAGTTAAGGTACAAATGACCCACACCTTATTCTCACTAAAATGGCCCTGCTTATATGTGGTATTGCCTCCACAGCAATGTTTTCTTGAATGTGGCTCTACCTGCCCTCCTTCTCCCTGCCACAGATAGATTTTTGTGGTGGAATGAGGAAACAGGTCCAAGGATCTGTATGGAACTGATTTTAAAAACTGATCTGGGAAAACTGAGTCTTTACTCCTTAAATCTAAAATATGAAGCATAAAATGACAACAGCAGACAAGCGGTAAATTATTACAACTAAATAACCTTGAGGTATAGTTGGAGCTGAAGAAATCATGGTGGAGTATTACAGGAAGACTTATGTGTAACAAGTCATTAAAGTAATTAGAGTCAGGGAAGTGATAGAGGGGCGGGAAGAAACTGGCATTAAAAATACAGCCTCTAGAATGACACCCCTGAACATTTGCTGTATGTCCCTAGGGTAACTCTGAGGCCCAAATTCTCCCCTACTTCAGTCTTGCCGAGGTCGGTTCCTCCTACAGATTTTTGTTGCTACTGGTAGTGTTGTCAATTTGTTGTTGTATTTTAGTTTTTTGTTTTGTTTTGTTTCACTTTAACCCAGGCTGATCTGAAACTCACTCTGTAGCTCAGTCTAACCCGAGACTCACCACAGTCCTCCTTCCTTGGCTTTCCTATTGCTGGGATTACAGATGAGAGCTCTTTCTTAATTTTCTTATGAAATAGAATGAAACATCCTAGCTTGGATCAATCAACCAAATAGAAACGTGGGCTTCATTTCCAGTAAAACTTACACTGCCCATTAATAGTTATGATTTGCAAGCACAGTTGTAATATCTCCATGGACATTCTTCCTGGAAACAAAATGGAAATGCAGAACTCTGATATAATGCAGGATTTCTCTATAGAGGTTGTAGGATCTTCTGTGGCTATTAGAAGGGCACTTACTCAAATCTTGTTGCTACACATATGGGAGGGCAGGGTGGTCTCACAGAAATGGTCAGGTGAGTCCATTACTGCCCTTAAAGCTCTTGATTCTACTGGCTATATCGGTACATACAGCTAGCCTGGCTGGTTTGGCTGATCTCCTAGTGCATGAGCTGGTTCTTGACTTGATACTTTGGAATGCTCTGGACTATCTCTATGGCTTTCTACCTCACCCCTCTGTCATCTCAATGCCTTGTCTCTCCACTTCTCTGAAATCATATGCCTTGGACTGTTTGTCTTACCTGTTTGCACTACTTACCCTTCATCTCTTGTTCTGTCTGACTTTCCATGCCTAAAAAGCAAATCCATGCAACCACAAAGCATTCGCCTATCATGGAAACTTGAGTTTTGATGAAATAACCTACAGTTCCTGGCTCTACTCCGTCTGAGCTCCTTGACTGAGATTTTTCAGGTTTTCTAGTAAACATATTTCTTTCACCATGTTAAATCTGGAACTCTCTGTCTTTTAACTTAATCTACAACAGCCTTTTAACTCATCTTAAATACATATATAAATCAACCACTGCTGCAGAATGGGAAGGGATGCATGCACTAACTACTGGCACTGACTTGTGACTTGGCTCAATCCCTGGGGTGCTGGCAGCACTAACTAGATGAATAACAGCTTGTTGGCCAGTGGAAAGAAGGGACTTGAAGCATTATAGAGGGTTTTACTGAACATTGTCAGAACAGAATGAGAAAGATAAATTAAAGAAAATTGGCCCAAAGACACAGGCATAATGGTCACCCTAAAGTGACCATACTGTCATTTTTAGCTGTTAAATACAACCTCTGGCAAAGGTGGTGGTGGTGGTGGTATACGTTGTTTGTTTGTTTGTTTTCGTTGGTTGGTTGGTTGGTTGGTTGGTTGGTTGGTTGGTTGGTTTGGTCTGGTTGGTTTGGTTTCTTTTTTTGAGACAGGGTTTCTCTATGTAGCCTTGGCTGTCCTAAACTAGCTCCGTAGACCAGGCTCTATTAGAACGTGTTACTTGTGTTTCCTGAGTAGTGGGATTAAAGGCATGTGTCACCATTTTTTTTTATTTGATATGCTCATCTTGAAATAATCAGAGATCTAGAATAGGAACAGCAGTGGTAAATGACATTCACAGCATGAGTGGTGAAACTCATCTTTAAAGGCAAGATGATCAGGAATTTCAGGACAGTTTAGACTACATAGTGAGTCTGAGTCTACACAGGCAGGTCCTCTCTTAAAACACTACAAAGACCTTCCCCTTAAAGGAAAAGCAATGAAAAATGGGAGAGCATTTATGGAGTCATGTGAAGTAAAGTTGCTCCAAAAGAGATTCACCCATTGACCAAGCAATTTTTATTCAGAACCAGAGGCAATAAACCTGAGGCCAAGTCCTAAAGAGTTCTGCTTCTTTGTTGAATGCTCTTAGCTTTCAGTTCCCTAAAAGGGAGAGTGAAGAGGAGAATAAAGACAAAAGGAAGAAGCAGTGAAATTAAGTGATTATCAGCACAGTTAGTGTGCTGAATCAAACCAAAACATGACTAGGCCTATCACATAGTAGATAGAGAAAGACTGTTAGCTATTCTTATAGACACCAGGAAAGGCTAAATGTACTGGAATTCCAACTTACAGCAATTGAATAATCTTTGCAAATGGTTTTTGAAAACATAAAGGAACTTGGGCAAGTTTCCCATTTTGTAGCAGAATACGTGTCCCTAGCAATAAGACTTAGGCCTGCCACTTACAACACTGTTCTCTTATCAAACAGCAAATTAGCACTAACCCATTCTAGAGGTTAGGCCCTACTTTTTAAATTTTTTGTGCAAAGTTTCCTTTTGTTATGACAACGCAAAATTACTTCATCCTTATTGCAACTGAACTGAGATAGCTACCCCTCCCCACCCCCCAATGAATTGAAGAATCCCATTGTTTCTACTTCAGGATTGGCCTGGTTGAACTTGGAAGGATCTTGTTATCCCTATACTGAGAAGATAGACATGCAGTCTTTATAGAACTGGAGGGAAATGCTTGAGTCTCTTTACTAATTTAAAGATGTATTCAATTTTATTTGATGTATTTGGGTGTTTTGCCTGCATGTATGTATGTGTGCTGTGTGTGCCTGATGCTCATGGAGGCCAAAAGAAAGTGTCAGATACACTGGAACTAGAGTTACAGATGGTGAGCCACCATATGGGTGCTTTGAACTCTGCAAGAGCAGTGAGTGCTCCTAACCACAGAATCACCACTCAGACGTCTCAAGTAATATTATTACAACACACATTACATTTTTTTCATAATTTCTATTACCTCTTGATTATTTTCCTTTTGATGTTTTGAAAGAAGTTATCACTATATATGTGTGTGTGCATATATACATACATACATACATACAAACATACATACATACATACATACATACATGGCCCTAGCTGGCCAGGAACTCTCTATGTAATCTAGGCTGGCTTGGAATTTACAGAAATCCTCTTATCTCACCCTATGAGTGTTAGGATGGTGGATATGAGCCATCATTCACAACTCCTGCTTATTCTTAACCATTTTAACGTAGGAATTGCTTCCTAAACTTGTTCCTAAATGTACCTTTTGGGGCCCTATGACTTCCTCTGGGGATGCATAGTCATATCATATATGTAAGTGAGAAATAAATGTGTAAATAATGGAGGAGAGTCTACCTACCATTCCCCTTATTAAGTCTGTGTCCCACAGTGAGTGAGAGTGGGAAGACCTGAAGCTGCTGCTCACATAGGTGATCTCAGTTTCTGGGTGCTTCTCATAGTGTATTTTGTCAGCTTATATGTGTTCCTAGTGTTGGAGTACATGTATTTTTTATGCAACAAGGATGCTAAACAAAACCAGTTGCTTAGTTTGCTTCTCAATTGAAGAAATGGGGATCTTTCCCAACATGTGCCTTACCAGTAAATATTACATGGATATTTAATGTGGAGCTTTTGAAAATGACTCTTGATGGATGGTTGTGGCACATCCCTTTAATCCTAGCACTCCAGAGGCAGAAGCAGGCAAATCTCTGTGAGTTAGATACCAGCCTAGTCTACAGAATGAGTTCCAGGACAGCCAAGGTTACACAGAGAAACCCTCTCCCAAAAACACAAAAACAAAACAAAAAACAAAAAAAGGAAGAAAAGAACAGGATAAACTCAACTATATGTGACTTTTCCCCTTTATTTTAATCAGGTTTTGCAGCATTGTGACCAAATATCCCAGAAAAGCAATTCAAAATGGGAAAGATTTATTTGGGCTCAGAATTTAATATGTTCCATACATTGTGATGGAGAGAGTGTGGCGAAGCAGTTCACATCATAGCACATAAGAAACAGAGAAAAAGGATGTGTCAGGATATGACACATAGCATATAGTTCCCAAGCAATGGTTGAGCATCATATCCAGAAAGAAGTAGAGAGGTTATCTATTAAATTCTTCCTTGATCAATAAAAGTAAGAGTTCAAGTTTATGCAAGCATGAATCGTGAATCACCAAAACAAACCCACTGTTTAATTAGCTCTCAAACTTGAATTGTCATATCTAGATCCCTTCAACAAAGGAGAGGTTAAGTCTCTTTGAGGAGGTGCTTACTATAAAATCAAACTATGCAATATTGACTCTGTGTGTGTGGATGTGTGTGTTTGAGTGCATTTGTGTGTGTGTGTGTGTGTGTGTGTGTGTGTTTATACTCACCTGTTGGATACTTGTGGCTTCTTTTGCATTCTACTTTTAAGGGGAAGGAGAAATAAGGCCTCTCATTGAACCTGGAGCTCAACTTTTTAGCTAGCCAGTAAGTCCCCATTTCCTCCTTTTCTCCGCACACCCTCAGTGATAGGTTATAAATGCATACCTCCACACCTAGCTATTTATGTGGGTGATGGGAATCCAAACTCAGATCCTCATGGTTTGCATAACAAGCACATTACCCACTGAGCAATCTCTAAATTTTCTCAAAGGAAAGGTATGCTTGTTAAAAAGATTAGTGATATTATAGCCAGACATGGTGGCACCCACCTTAAATCTCAGCATCTGGGAGGCAGTGGCAAATAGATCTCTGTGAGTTTGAAGCCAGCCTGGTCTATATATTGAGTTCCATGAAACTCAGAGCTACATGATACAGAGTCCCTGTCTTAAACAGAGAAGCACACACACACACACACACACACACACACACACAGAGAGAGAGAGAGAGAGAGAGGGAGAGGGAGAGGGAGAGGGAGAGGGAGAGGGAGAGAGAGAGATTAGAATGGCCATGTTGGCACATGCTGGGAGGCAAATGCTGAAGAGAATGAGACAGGAAGGTCACCCAGATCACCAGCTAGAGGCCATCCAGGACTACAGCTTCTGTTTGTTTGAAGTAGGCTTCAGATACCCTCTGACTAGGGTTACAGATGGTTGTAAGTTGCCATGTGGGTGCTGGAAATCAAACTTGAGTCTTCCACAAGAACAAGTACTCTTAACTGCTGATCTAAGTCTCCAGCCATACATACCTCATTGTTGTTGTTGTTAGAGACAGGGTTTCTCTATGTGTAGTCCTGGCTATCCTGGAACTCATACTGTAGACCAGGCTGGTCTCAAACTCATATATCCTCCTACCTCTGCCTCCTGAGTGCTGGGATTAAAGGTGTGTGCCACCACCAACTGGCTCCCATACACCTCTTAATGGCTATGCTCAAATCTATTTGAAATCTTTTCTAATAAACTGCAACTTTGCTTCAAAAGGAAAGAAAAGAAAAAAGAAATCACGTACTTTTTCCTAGGACAAGATGAAAGATATTCTGCAAGTGTTGTGGGTTATTAATATTTATTATTGATTTATCTTTTAGTTAAACAGTGATTATTCATAAACCAGCTATATACCCAAATCACCATGCAGAGACTAAGATTTATTTAATTAACCTAGAGCACAATCTGGGCAATAGTTATTCCATTTAAACCTCCAAGCCCACATAGTTTCCTACCATTTAGATTTACCCATTATACTTGCTTTTAGTCATATCGTAGGCCCAGTTCATCTATCCTCATGGTTTCAAGTTCTCTCCTGATGATCTCTGCTCCTACTCCTCCCACTAACTTCCTTCTCTTCCCTTGGGACTAGGATGTCCTACCCTATTTTCTCCATTGCACAGCATTGGCTGGCTGTTTTATTGAAAATACCGAGAATGGTGGCATGTTTATACAAACTTGAGACAGGTAATGCTTAGAATAAACATCACAGTGCAATGTCCAGATTGAAAGCAGATATCGGGGTAGAGAAATCAGCATTTGAATGAACAAGGGAAAATTGTATACATTCCAAAAGAACATTATTCCAATAAGAGGATATCTAAGGAATTGGTGAGACCCCACCTGTCACAGGATCAAGGATTTTGTAAAAAGTGTGTACTCACTTGAAAGATACTTGTTTAAGATAGAGTACCATTAGAATACTCTCATTGCATAGTGTTATCTAGAAAGTTGTTTCCCAATATAACATGGCCCCAGACCTTAGTTAGCCCAAGTCCTTAACACAACTGCCTCCATGGTGGAAGTGTCATTCAGACTGCAAAACTCAGCTTGTGGATACCACCTGCCAAAAGTAAAACACAAAGTCCATAGTTTTAGGAAATCTCTATAAATGTCCTAACCTTGTTTTTTTAGCTTCTGTAGTTCTGTTTCTGGCTAACTGTTCTTGTTCACAGTATGTCAACCCAGAACATGGTTTTTGTGCTTAAAACCTCACTCTGAGAAAGGGTCAGTGCTACAATGAGATCCCAAACACCCAATTGTAGTCACTGGCCTTCTAATAAAGGCTTTTTATTTGATTAAATGTCTAAGCAGGCTTCTCTGGTGGATACCCCACAACACCAGGATGCATTTCACCATGCTTTGCTAACCAGCACTCAAAGGTTGTCTTCCCTGTGATCAAATGGGTCTCATGACCTTCATATCATCTATGTGCTTGTTTTTCAAGCATGTAGAATACAAGCATTAGATGGTCACAGAGGTTTCTGCCTCAATTTTAAAAGAAAGCCTGAGAGGTCAAACTGTAACAAGATCAGAATCCCTGTGGGCAGTTCTTGAGAGAACAGTGAGTGCAGCTATGAGTGAAACTGAAGATGAAGTAGAGCCTCCAGGACATTGGAGATGCCAGGAATATGGAATGTCTGTTGAGGAAAGCTACAAACAGTGATCAGAGCCAGCCCAGGAGAAAGTCCATATAAGCTACATTTGACCATAGGGGCAAGACTACCAAGCTCCAAGAAGCTTACATCATGCCAATGTGCTCCTAGATGTGGAATATAAAGCTATATTGCTTTGGGCTTGTTTGCTTCCATCCTTCCTTTCTATACCTTGCTCCTTTGTTGTTGTAGTTTGTTTGTTTCTTTTTGTTCTGTCCAGACAGGGTTTCTCTGTGTAGTCTTCACTATCCTGGACTTGCTTTGCAGACCTGGCTGGCCTAGAACTTACAGAGATCTGCCTGCCTCTGCCTTCCTGAGTGCTGAGATTACAGGCGTGCTCCTGGATCACTTTATTTTTCTTATATAAAACCTTTATATGAGCTGGGTGCAGAGGTGATTGCCTTTAATTTCAGCACTCAGGAGGCAGAGGCAGGCGAATCTTTGTGAGTTTGAGGCCAGCCTGGTCTACAAATCAAGTCCAGTCCAGCCAGGACTACAAGAGAAACCCTGTCTCAAACAAACAAAGAAACAAACAAAACAAAACAAAAACCAACCAAACAAACAAAAACAAATAAACAAACAAACAAAAAAAACCCTTATGATGTAGCCACAACTGGAGACTGGATCCTTTCAACAGAGACTCTAGTGTGGGTTTTCACAAGATGATCAGTGAATTTCTGATAAGGAGACTTGGTGAACACTGTCTCTTTTCAGAAGTCAAGGGTCAGATAGCTGTAGGTCTTGGAGATGACATCAAATGTGGCTTTGGCAAAGTTATCCAGGGTGAAAGTACATCCCCTGGCGATGTGTAGCAGTCATCAATACGGGCCATCATCAGTAGCTTCTTGGGCACAGGAGCAGAGACAATGCCAGTACCTCTGGAAACAGAGATAAAGACTTACCAAGAGTCACCTTGCACAGAACAGTGTGGGACTTGCCAATCTTGTTCCTCTTCTTCGCATGAGGGCCTTTCAGATGACAATCGCAACCTTCTGGAGCACTTTACACCAAGACTAACATGACTGTTGTAGTCTCCAATAGGGACAAAGCCTTGAACCTGGTCTGCTTGCCAGACCATGTCTGCTCCTTCACTGACATGATCTTTAATACCTCATCCTTTAGGGATGCACCCAGGAAAAAGTTCATAATCTCCTTAAAGAGCAAGGAGAAAAGGTAGATCTCCTCCAAGGACTAGATCGTTTTGTCCTTGACTAGGCATCACAGCTTGGTGACGGGCATCTAATTCTTGTCTTTGGCTTTACCTCTAGAAACCCCATTTGGCTGTAAGTGTTCACACACAGAAGCCTTCCATCGTCAAAAAGCAACAAACAGTACACCCACTTGCAGGAGGAGTCTTTCCTCTTCTGTTTATTCTCTGCAGAAATGTCTTAACAGACACATCTAGAGAACTTCCTCAAAATCTCCTAAATGATTCCAAATCCAGTCAAGGTGACATGATGATTAACCATCACAAGTCTACCTTTTGGGGACATCACACAATTTGACATCATCTTAAAGCACAACCTTCTACCCTGACCAACCCAAAAAGTTTATGTTCATTTCCATTGTGAAGTGCATTTAGTACATCTCCATGAATTCTCATAGTTTTAACAGTATTGTTCAAAGACCAAATTCAAGGTAAGTGTGATATCTCGTGCCTATAATTCCAGTACACAGGAGGCTGAGACAAGAGGATTATTGTGAGTCCAAGGCTAGCCAAGACAACATAGTGAGTTCCTGGTCAGTCTGAGCTATACAGAGAGACCTATTTAAAAAAAAAAAATCTTAAAAATTCTCTAAAGAGCACTCAGGGAGGCAGAGGCAGGCAGATCACTGTGAGTTCAAGGCCAGCCTTGTTTATAAAGCAAGTCCAAAATCAGAAGAGCTAAGGCAACACAGAGAAAGCACATCTGGAAAAAACAAAACGAAACAAAATCCTCTAAAGAGAGACCCACCTGCTGCAATGCCACATGGGAAGGCTGTAGACACCTAGAGGTCAGCTTACCACCATGCCGCTCAGCATGGACAAAGGAATTTACCCAGCGACCCAACAGCCCTACGTGGCCCACCTACAGTGGGAACCACTACAAGGTGCAAATATGTGGTGCAAAGAAAAAGAAGCTGAACAGTTTGAGCATAGTTTTATTTTTATTTTTTTAATATTAATCACAGGTTATTTACTTTGCATCCCAGCTATAGCCCCCTCCCTCATTCCCTCCCAATCCCACCCTCCCTCCCTCATCTCCTCCTTGTCCCTTTCCAAGTCCACTGTTAGGGGAGGTTCTCCTCCCCTTCCATTTGACCCTATTTTATCAGGTATCTTCAGGACTGGCTGCAATGTCCTCCTCTGTGGCCTAGCAAGGTTGTTCCTCCCTCAGGGAGGGGGAAGGTAAAGGAGCCAGTCATTGAGTTCATGTCAGAAATAGTTCCTGTTCCCCTTACTAGGGTACCCACTTGGATACTGAGCTACCATGAGTTACATCCACACAGGGGTTCTAGGTTATATCCATACATGGTCCTTGGTTGGAGAAAGAGTCTCATAGAGGACCCCCGTGCCCTGATATATTTTATCCTTGTGGAGCTCCTGCCCTTGCCCACTAACTTCCCCTTCTTTCATATGATTCCCTTCACTCTATTGATACGCTGCTAGGTACAGTCATTCAGAGGCCCTCTGTGGCAGGCTTCTGTCCTGTTTCTTGTTTTCTCCTACTTCCAATGTCCATCCCATTTGTCTTTCTAAGTGAGGATTTATCATCTTACCCCGGGTCCTCTTTCTTGTTTATCTTGTTTAGGTGCACATATTTTAGTAAATTTATCCTATCTTATAGGTCTATATAAGTGAGTATAAACCATGTGTGTCTTTCTGCTCCTGGGATACCTCACTCAGGATGATCTTTTCTAGATCCCACTATTTGCCTGCAAATTTCATGATTTTTTTAAAGATGTATTTATTTTATGTATATGGGTGTTCTATCTGCATTTACACCTGCCAGAAGAGGGAATCAGTTCACATTATAGATGGTTGTGAGCCACCATGTGGTTGCTGGGAATTGAACCTCATGACCTTCGGAAGAGCAGACAGTGCTCTTAACCACTGAGCCATCTCTCCAGCCCCGATTTCCTTGTTTTTAATTGCTGAGTAGTATTCCATTGTGTATAAGTACCACAATTTCTGTATCCATTCCTCCGTTAATGAGCATCTGGGTTGTTTCCAGTTTCTGGCTATTACAAATAAAGATGCTACAAACATGGTTGAGCAAATGTCCTTGCTGTGTACTTGAGCATCTTTTGGATATATGCCTAAGAGTGGTATTGCTGGATCTTGAGGAAGCACTATTCCTAATTTTTTGAGAAAGCGCCAGATTGATTTCCAAAGGGTGAGTAGCCAGCCCTACCACCTGAGTTCATGGTGAAGTCCCAGCCCGTGCTGCTGCAATGGTAGAGGTCAGTGTTGATGTCCATGGCTCATATTACCACTATAGAGCATGGGGACATCCCTGGTCTGGGCATACACCTGGGACCACATAGATGTCAGAGGTGCTATGCAGAACTGGCCTTGCCCTTACTGGCTGTGGTACTCTGGAGAGCTAGCCCCACCTCTCACTGGTGGCAGCTCTGAGAGAGCTGGGCCTACCCCTGGCTGGCTGCAGCACTTAAGAGAGTGTACATAACCCTACACCCAGCATCTCAACTGGACAGAACAGTGGAGCTGGGTCTGGAGGCATGGGAGAAGGTGAGTCTCACTGAAGGCATGAGAACCAGAAAGCTGACCTTTTCTCTGGCTAGTGGAGAAATTTGGGTGACTTAGTCTAAGTAATGCTGGGGAACTTGCAATGCTGGCGGACTTGTTTTGGTGATATGGATAAGGAAAAGAGGGCAGATTGACCAGCTCAGCTACCAAAAGGTCCAGATCCAAGGTTCTGAGTTGGCCTACCCCAAAATCTTCACTATCTGTGAACTGTTAAAGTTCATGAAAGGGCCAGTCCTGCTGATCCAAAGCTGCAGGATCTCCATGACACAGAGCAACAATAGGAAGAATCTTTGTGAGGATCCAATACTGATGGTATCGCAGAAGCCAGAAACCTTGAACTGACCTGGCCCACAGGTCAGTTGAACAAGACCCTAGAGAGGGGGTGAGAATGGGGTGGAACAAGAGACTCCAAGAATGAAGACCAAGACAGGCTGTCTGATCAAGGTCTCAGTTTATTATTTTTAGTATAACCTTTATATAGGCAGGGCAAACAAAATGTAATTGCCTTTAGCAGGGTTACTAAGTGACCAGGAATCACAGGACAACCCAACCAATGAGTCCCAAGGTATGTTAATAACGATTGTTTGGAAAGTTCCTCAGAAGTGTTACTTTGGAAGCCCCAAGGGGGGAGGAGGGTTTAAGGTGTTTCAGGAAGATGACCTTATCAAAAGCCCCAGGTCATCCAATAAAGCACTATTGTATCCAAGGAGTAGGCCATTAAACTAGGTCAGGCCAGATGCCCAGAAATCGAGGGGGGGGGGCAGCAAGGTGTCAGAAGGGCCCACACATTGAACCAGACCAATGACTCATTGCAATGAACATTTGCAAGTAAAGATGTGCGGGCAGAGGGGTGGGTATACAGTAGGGCACACTGTGACATATTAAAATTTCCACAAAAAGATAAGGGCATGTGCGAGAGAGAGAGGGAGAGTGTGTGTGTGTGTGCACGTGCGTGCGTGCATGTGGGGGGTGTGGGGGTGTGGGTGTGTGTATTTTGGGGAGGGAGGATGCAAGGGCAGAAGGTAAATACGAGGGATGGGGAGATTGGTAGTACTGGGGTGCATAATGTGAAACACACAAAAAAAATCAATTAAAAGTGTCTTAAAGGGCTGGAGAGATGGCTCGGAGGTTAAGAGCACCGGCTGCTCTTCCAGAGGACGTGAGTTCAATTTCCAGCAACCACATGGTGGCTCACAACCATCTATAATGATGAGATCTGGTGCCTTCTTCAGGCATGCGGGTGTACTAGCAAGCAGACAGAACATTGCATACATAATAAATAAATAAAATAAATCTTTTTTTTAAAGTTTTTTTAAAAAATCCTCTGAGAGTGGAGATCCAAGATGGCTGCCACTAGAGGACACTGTGTCTGAGGAGTAGGACAGCAGAAACAACGCAGCGACCAGGAGACTGAACTCAGGGACCTAAAACGCCAGCATTCATGATTTCCAGGTGAGCAGAACTCCCACGGTGAGAAAATCAAGTGGGAAAACCCTAGGGACACCCAGTTATTCCCCGGAAAAATCTCCGGGTGACCAGCAGC
>CM053742.1:77703794-77739353 GCA_028658305.1 Pachyuromys duprasi
AAATCGTGATTACCAGAACATTGCGCACCTCCCGCCCCCCCCCCCCAGCCAAGCCATTGGCAGCACGCACGCGCACTTCTCGATCTCTAGTGTTAAATCCAAACGATCAGCAAGCTCACAATGACGCCCGGGCACTTTGATTCCCGCGCAGAAGCCTTTGCTTGCAGTGAGCATGCGTTGTTTCACTTCGCCCCTCAACCCCACCCTCACCCAAGGGGCCAAGATCTCTCCAGCTACTAGAGCCCTTCCCCTAAGGTCGGGCTTTCTCAAAAGTACATTTGCGACCTTAAAGTCCACTCAAAGCGCACCGGTCATTCCCCTCCCCGGTGTGTGTGTGTGTGTGTGTGTGTGTGAACATATGTAAATATTCGTGCCAGATGTATCTTTACGTGTTTCTCGCCAAAGTTTTGCCCCAGTGTCTACACGACATCATTAGCAACATCGTCTAACAAGATTAAATGCTAAACTACCTAAATTACATACGAGTGAAAAAAAAGGCGTCGTTGGTGGGTGATATCACAAATCCATATGGTATCCGCCAGCATCCTATGGGAGAGGCTACAAGATCCACGGATTCCCTTAATATAGTTAAAAACCCTCCAACCTTAAACCCCTTAGTCAGAACTGGGTGTGTAATTAGGGCTGCACTCCCAGCTTTAGCAGGAGGATGGCCGCGAGTTCGAGGCCTGCTGAACTCACTCTCAAAATACATCCACAAACAAGCCAGGAAAACAAAAACGGATGAAGCCTAATCCTAAAGTCGAATTTTTAAGATACACCCACAACAAATAAAGAAGACGAAACTTTTTTGTTTTGTGTTAAATAGTAAATAAATGTCAAGGAAAACAGTGCTACTCAGGTGCCTTAAGGCCGTTCAGAGGAGAGTTAAAAAATCTTTCATAATATTAAGTAAATGTTCAACATCCTTTTGGAGGGCTGAGGCTCATATTGGCCTCCAGTTTTCCCTCTAGTCGAGGGGAAGAATGCACAAATTAAGGGTCTCCCTAACCCAAGTTCCCTCAACCGCCCTCCATGTCTTTTGCCTTTTGTCGTTCCTTTACCTCCTGCTGAATCAGGTGTCATAGCAATAATTCTTACTGCTGGCAGTGCAGAGAGTGTGGAGGCTCGGCAGGACAGAGAAACGTGCCTGGGAAGCAGCAGCCCTTTAGCCCTGAATTAAGGGCGCTCAACACCAAGTACATAACCAGCTAGACTTGCAAGCTGCTGCGCTGCTGGGCCAAAGCACTGGAGCGCTGCAGTGTGCTGCAAAGCATGCGCGGCGCTGCTCTTCCACCCCCCCCCCCCGCCTCAGAGAACCCCTCTACAACCTACAGCAGCCCACCATTTGCATTCACCATTTGCCCAGTACCCAGGTCCCTAGCTCACTCAGCCTTTCCTACCTCTCTGCTCACACCGGCGTCCACCATACAACCCTTTTTCAGCCCATTTTTTCTGTCTGTCGTCAATACGACATCCTTCCTAATTTACCATCAAGTCTCACTACTGTTATTATTTCCTTTCAGGCCTACCCTACAATTCTTGGCCTTCTCTGCCTCTCTGGAGCTCTGCCAACCTCTTAGGGTTTGCTGTTGTACCTAATATTCCAACTGTTTGGAAGAAAAAAGTAAAAAGAAAAAGACTGACCATGGTGTTCGTTGCAAGATTGACCATGGTGGATCAGTGTCTGTATTTTCAGCATTTAACAGACAGACAGGAAGATGATGAGTTCAACTTCACCTATATGGCAAATTCTAAGCCAACCTGGGCCACAAAATATCCTGGAAAAAAAAGGCCCCCATTCCTCCAGGAAAGGAAATATATGTAAGTAGATTTAATTGTAGGCCTAAGTTACATAGACTGAGTAATTACAGAGATTCTGAGACTGAGAGTCTTTTACTGATACCTGGAACCAGAGTTCTTGGGATAGGCTGTTTTCACTCCCAGAGTGTTTCCTGTAGGGAGTCCTGGTTTTTAAGGGTCTCTTTCAGATTCCCCCTTTTTTCACTCATTCCTGGATCTTGAGAAAACTGTGTCATCAGACTGTCGCCTGTCTATTAGCATTACATTACAATGTGGATTTTCAGGTAGAACACCAGAAGCATGCAAGTAAGAGACAGACAGAAAGAGAAATGGACAGAGGGGAGAGAAGGAAGAGAAGGGAGAGATGGGAGAGAGAGTAGGAGGAAAGGAGGGAAGGAGGGAGAGAAAGAGCAGAGAGAGACAGAGAGAAAAGAAAAAGAAAATCAGTTGCTTGCGGGTACCTGAGACAAATATGAGCCAACTAGAGGTGGAAGGCAAGGTCCTAAGACATATTGCGCCACCTAGTGGACATATACGTAACATGCCTAAGAACCCTCTGGTGTTTTCAGCTCTAGTCACAGCTTTGCAGCCTTGCTAGGCTACACAAGAGGACATTGCAACCAGTCCTGAAGAGTCCTGATAACCTAGAGTTAGATGGAAGGGGAGGAGTCCTCCCCTATCAGTGGACCTGGAAAGGGGCAGGGAGGAGATGAGGGAGGGATGGGGGGGATAGGGAGGGAATGCAGGAGGGGGCTACAGCTGGGTTACAAAGTACATAACCTGTGATTAATATAGAATAAAAATGTTTAAAAAAAGACATTCCAACTTTGACAATTCCCTCCCTCATTTTTGAAAGAGCTTTTTTCTCTGAAGGGGGAGAGGAGTGTGATGGGAAAGCTCTTTTCAGCCAAATTTGAGCAACAGAAGAGCCCATTAAGCTAAGTTTACCTGGAGACCACTATGAAAGTGATGTCTCAGAATAAAAGTTGTACTCATACAGAATTAAGCCAGACTGTAGTGACAAAACTCAAACTAATTTTTTTCCGTAAAACTAGCTAAGTTCAGTCTGAAGATTATATTGAAGGGCATTTTTCTAGATTACCATTACAAGAAACAACATATTTTTCATCTGACAAATTGTAAACATAAATAGAAATGTTAGAAATCATCTGTAAAGTTTCAAGGTATTTCTTTCCTAGATTTTAATTTCTCTGAGATTTTCAATTATAAGGGATATCAGTAATTGTATGTTAGGGCTTGATGATGTAGCTCAGCTGGTAGTATTTGCCTAGCCTGGACAAAGCTCTGGCTTCAGATCCCCAGCATTATTTAACTCTGTATGGGAACACATACCTATAATGCTAGCATTTGGGAAGTAGAGGCAGAATGATCAGAGTCTTAAGGTCATCCTCAGCTACATAGAAAGTTCGAGGCCAGCCTGGAATATGTAACCCTCTGACCAGAAAAACAAATGCACCAAAGACAGTTCGGAGGCTGGGGATACGGCTCTGCAGTTCAGTGGCAACGTGTGTTTGAGAAGCTGTAATCCAGGCACTTGGAAAATGAGGCCAAAAGATCAATTCTTTGAAACCCTCTTAGGCTATATAGCAAAGTTCATGGCAGCCTGAGCTATAGAATAAAACCCTGTTTCAAAAAGAAAAAAAGAAGCCATACATGGTGACACATGCCTGTTATCCCTAGCCCTCAGGAGGCAGAGGCAGGTGAATCTCTGTGAGTTTAAAACCAGGCTGGCCTGCAGAGTGAGACTGTCTCAAAAAAAAAAAAGTTAGTGTTTACACATTTGTCATTTGTAGATTTTCAACATTCTTGACCAATTAATACTATACTAATATCTATACTTCAGACACACTGTGACCACTATGCACTAACAACAGCACATTCATTAATATTATAACAATCTTAGATGAGAAAAGCATAAAAATTTTGCTTTCAATTTTTTTAAGGTTTTCAGCAAATACTTTCAACAGATTACCTCCCCCCCCCATTTTTTCTAGTACAGGGGATCAAACACAGGGCCCTGTATAAGATAAACAGGCGTTCTATCACTGAGCTACATACTAGCCTCAGCAAATAGACTTAAATTATAATTTGTGTTTATATATGTGCATACAGGTAGGGGAGGTATATGCATGCATACGTACACAAGTTTGTGTGCCTGTGTATGTCTATATGTGGTGAGTGTGTGTGTGTGTTTATGTGGTGTGTGTGTGTGTGATGTGTAGAGGCCAGACTTTGACTTTAGGTGTCTTCCTCAACAGCTTTCCACCTTATTTTTTTCAGACAGGCTCACTCATTGAACCTAAAGCTCATTAATTTGGCTAAGTTGACTATCTAGTGAATATCCAGAAATTTCCTTGTCTTAGGTCCGACCCTCTGCCAGCACTTGGGTTACAAGAATTCTCTTTTGTGCCTTTTTGGCGTGACTTTCTTCCTTCCTTCCTTCCTTCCTTCCTTCCTTCCTTTTTTCCTTCCTTCCTTCCTTTCTTTATAGCAAATAGATTATTGGTAAATTAATGATTCCAAGTGCCACAATGAATTTATTTGAATAGGAGACAATAACCAAATCAAAAGAATAAATGCTTATTAATTATCAGAAAATCTGTGGCCACCTGGAATGCTGATAGAGCTCAAAGAACAATTTTTTTTCTTTTTTTTAAAATTTATTTATTTTTATCTCAATCACAGGTTAGGTACTTTGAATCCCAGGCGTAGCCCCCTCCTTCCTTCCCTTCTACCCTCCCACTCCCTCCCTCATCTCCCTCCTCCCTGCCCCCTCCAAGTCCACCAACAGGGGAGGACCTCCTTCCCTTCCATCCAACCCCAATTTTTATAACTCTAATACAGCAAGCCCATTCCTTTCTTTCTTCTCAGTCTAAATCTTTAGGAGGATACAATCTTACATGCCATGTAGGCCTCATCTTTTCCTCTGCTGCTTACATTTGTCTTTTTCTCAACAACAACAAAAATATAAATAGGCTCATCTCTATTTTACATCCTGGCTATTTTAAAGTATATCAGGCAAGCTTAGCTGATAGTAAAGGAAGGGGGATTAGACTCCCAGAAATTGGGAGAGAATACCTAATTTAAGCAGGCTCCAATTCCTAGGGGCCCAGTATCTCCTGTTCCTTTCTAGTTCTGCATAGACTGACTGACTTGATGCGTTATTTTGAAAAGGAACCATCAGATATTATTTCTTACTCATACATGCATGTAGATATACATGTATACACCATAAAATATAGAAAGTCAAGAGAGCAGAGAGCCATGTACTTGTAGTCTATCTGTTGCAGAGCCTGGGGCAGAAAGATCATTTGAACCTAGCGCTCACTACACAATCTAGTAAAACTCCATTAAAAGAAAGAAAGGAGAAAGACCATAAGGGCTGAGGATATAGTCCAGTGGTAGAATGCTTTCTTAACCTGTGTAATAGCCCTAGTTAAACCCCCAGCATCACACACACACACACACACACACACACACACACTAAAAGAAAAGGTGAATGTGGTATCACTTGCCTATAACCCCAACACTGGGAGGCAGGGGTGGGTGGATAAAGTTGAAGGGCATATTCAGCTACATGAGACCCTGATTCAAACAACAACAACAATGGCTAATTCCTTAATACTTCTGTATTTGTTTAAATGTAAATCATGTCCATATACAAGGTATAAACAATTTTTAAAACACCTATGAGAAAAGAAATCCAGTATTTGAATGTATTTATGTTTTGTTTTGGTTGGGATTGAACCCATGGCATAAGCAAATACTATACAGGTGAGCTGTATCCCCAACTCTTTTTTATTTTTATTTTATTTTTATTAATTAGAGTTTATTCACTTTGTATCCCAGCTGTAGCCCTCTCCCTCACCCCCTCCCAATCCCACCTTCCCTCTTCTTCTCCTATGCCCCCTCTTCCAGTCCAATAATAGGGGACCTCCCCTAACCATCTGAGAACCTCCCCTTCCATCTGACTCTAGTCTATCAGGTTTCATCAGGACTGGTTTCTTTGTCTTCCTCTGTGGCCTGGTAAGGCTGCTCCCCCCTCAGGTGGAGGTGATCAAGGAGCCAGACATGAGTTCATGTCAGAGACAGCCCCTGTTCCTATTATTAGGGAACGCTCTTGGACACTGAGCTGCCATGGGCTACTTCTGTGCAGGGGTTCTAGGTTATCCTTTCCAAGAAATTGTGTTTTTTATATTGAATGCTTCAATTTTGTTCGTTAATAACCTAAATACTGCTTTGATGTTGAAAGTTAAGACTGCAAGTCAGACATGGCAGCCCAATTGTGTCATCCTAGTACTGTGGAGGTAGAGGCAGGAAGATCATAAGCTCATCCTCAGTTACTTGAAGGCCAGCTGACCTACTTGAAAAACACCCATTCCCGCAAAAGTGGGAAGATAAGTTTGCAGCAATAATGATAAAATGTGTTAAACTGTGAGCAAATCTCAGTGTAGAGTTTTAGAAAAAAAAATACATTTAATGTGTTGTTTGTTGCTCTGGAGAATGAACAAAAGATGTGTACATGCTAAAGTGAGTATAGCACCTCTGAGCTACTTCCCAGCCCTTGTGAATCTCTTATTTTTATGAACATATTTTATTGAGCTACCAAAGCTGGATGCGGCACATACCTGTAAACCCACACTCAAGCAGCTAGAGGCAAGAGGATTCTTGCAAATTGAGGCCAGCCTATGGTACACAATGAATTCCAGGTAATCCAGGGTTACACAGTAAGACAGTGCCTCAAATTAGTTAATTAAAATAACATAACAAGTACAGAAAGGGCTTTCTGTGTGATTCAGTAAGTAATCAGGTTTTCTCTTTATGTACTCAAGGTTGATGTAGAACTCACAATGTTGTGCAGGCCTCCTAAGCCTGGGGATTACAGTCCTGTGCCACCACATTTAGAGAGACTAACTGAATTATTAAACATTGTATAGGCCAGAATTCCTGAACAGAAAGAGATTCAAACTAAAATTTAGCAACTCAAGCGTTGAAAACCAACAGAAAGGTTAGGCCTATGTATTGTAGTACATATCTCTAGTTCCAGCACTCACGAGAACCAGGCAAAAGGATCTTGAGTTCAAGACCAAACTGGAGTAGGTGGTGAGATATTGGGATGTCTGGGAAAATTAAAATTAAACCAAACAAAAATAAAATAAAAGTAAAAAAAACCAAAACAACACGTCAAAAAGCAGGTGACGAGAGGACACTGAGACCGTGTGCAAAGCTCATGCAACTTCAACGTCATAGAAGCCTGCAAGGAAGCTGCCATTTCCATCTGAAGCCATCCTAGGGGGGTAGCCTCGGGGCTCTGTGGCAGCGGTGTGTGGGCCTGCTCACTGAAAGATCTCACCGTAGCCATGAGCGGAAAAAGCTGCTTCAATTGTGGATACTCTGGCCACTGCGCCCGGGATTGTCCCAAAGGAGGAACTAAAGGGCGAACACCAAGAAGTCGTACCAGAGGGCTCCAGTACAGCTCCGCCACCCAGTCCGACATCTGTTATCGCTGTGGTGAAGCCGGTCATTATGCCAAGGACTGCGATCTTTTCCAGGACAACTGCTATAACTGCGGGAGAAGAGGCCACATCGCCAAAGACTGTACCCAGGGTAAACGAGAGAGGGAACTGTGCTGTTACATCTGCAACCTTCCTGGTCATCTGGCTCGTGACTGCGACCATCAGGAAGAACAGAAGTGCTACACTTGCGGCGAATTTGGCCACATCCAGAAAGACTGCATCCAAATCAAGTGCTACAGATGTGGTGAGAATGGCCATATGGCAGGGAACTGCAGCAAGGCAAGTGAAGTTAGCTGCTACCTCTGTGGTGAGTCTGGACATCTAGCCCGGGAATGCCCTATTGAGGCTACTGCTTAGAACCCTCCCCTAATCCCCTCTCCTCTACCACTTAGTTATGCTGTTTCTAAAATGTCCTTACTAACCAAAAGGGTAATACATGGAAGCTACTAGTAAACCACCATAAATTGCCACCTTAAAACAAGACTTCGGGGGAAAACCCATCAGCAAAGTTATACATCAACTTGCGGTTTGGTTGTCCTGAGGAAATTCAGATAGGACACAGTTATTTTGAAAGGAAGACAACTGGTGGACTCTTTGACACACTTAATTAGAAACTGATAGTGAAAGATCAGAACAAGTTTGGAACATCGCCGTGAATTTACTAACAAATAATATGTATGGGTGTGTCAGATCAAGGTGAACTGCCCTGAAGCAAAAGAACACCAACTAAAAGGATAAGAAGAAAAACTGTACTTACTGGGGAGTGGGGGTGGTGGGGGGGTGGTGAGAACATCTTGAGGAAGTAACATTTCCTCAGAGACCTCTAGAACAAATAAAACTTTCTGAAACTATATGACTTTGATAAGTTTTATATTTAATTTTACTGTATTGATAGCTTTGAATGACTTGATCTTTGTCAGCATTTTGGTTGGTTGATTTTGTTTGAAGGGTTTTCATTTTGTTTTATTTTTTGGTAGTTTTTGCCAAGAACTCCCAGGTTTGACCTCCAAACGTAAATTTTTCCTTCTACCTTAGCTTCCCAACTGGTGAGATTACAGGCATGAGCCACCACACCCAGCTCTGATCTTGTTAAGTTTTAAACAAAATTGAAAGACATCTTAGGCCAGTGAAGTGGCTCAGTGGGTAATTTGCTATCTAATGGTACAAGCTTGAGCACCTTGGTTTCTTTCCTGAAATCTACATAAAGGAGTATATAAAGGACCAGTTCCATAAAGTTGTCATTTTACAGGCACACAGGCATAGACATACAGGCATACCCATAAACACATGCACACACACACACACACACACACAGTAATAATAGAAACAAAAATAATACTGCTAAAGGAACTAAAAATTTTATTTTTTCCTTTTGGTTTTCTGAGACAGGGTCTTTCTATATAATCCTGGCTGTCCTGGAACTTGCTATGTAGACCAGGCTGGACTCAAACTCAAGAGATCCCCTGCCTCTGCCTCCTAAGTGCTGGGATTAGAGGTATGTGTCATTGTGTCCAGAAGGATCTAGAAATTGTAAAAAGACACCTCTTAGCTTCTTTTTTTCTTTCTTTCTTTCTTTCAGATTTATTTATTATGTATACAATGTTCTGCCTGCACACCAGAAGAGGGCACCAAATATGGCAATGAGATACCATGTGGTTACTGGGAATTGAACTCAGGACCTTTGGAAGAACAGTGCTCTTAACGTCTGAGTCATCTCTCCAGCCCCTTAATTTTCATACAGTATATATACAATTATAAACCAGAAAATACATATAATGTGTACGCATGGTTTTGGTAAGATAGGAGCATCAAAAATCTTTTATTTTACATAATTTATCTTATATGTATGGTTGTTTTCCTTGGATGTCTTGTTTTGTTTCTGTTTCTGTTTTTCAAGACAGGGTTTCTTTATGTAGCCCTGGCTGTCCTGGACTTGCTTTGTAGTCCAGGCTGTCCTTGAACTCACAGAGATCCCTCTGCCTCTGCCTCCCAAGTGCTGGGATTAAAGGCATGCTTGGATGTAAGTCTGTGCACCACTTGCAAGAAGTGTCCATGGAAGCCAGAAGAGGATATCAGATCCCCTAGGGCTGGAGTTACATATAATTATGAGCTGCCATGTGTGTGGGTACTTTGAACTTAACCTGGGTCTTCAGGAGGAGCAGTCAGTACTCCTAAGCACTGAGCCATATTTCCAGCCCTATTTTTAAAAATGTTTCTTAAAATGTGAATTATGCATATGGGTGTGGTGCACATGAGTGCAGGTGCCTTCAGAGCCCTGGAACTGCCAATACAGGTGGTTGTGAAGTGACTAACATGTGTGTTAGGAACTCCTTCTCCAAGAGGAGCAAGTTATCGTTACAGCTTAGCCCCTTAACCAAAACCTTTAACATCATATTACGGACTTACAGATATTAATAATACAGTTTGTGTTTGTATATATTTACATATAAAAGAAAATATGATCATTAAGATTAAGTATAGTTTGAAGTTTCTATAATGTTAAAAATAGTCTTCAGAAGGTAGAACCTAATGGACCACAGACACATAGAGTCACACACAAGTCTACTCACTTTAAGAATAACTTCTCTTTTACTTTTATCTTTTTTTAAAGGAAGCTTTTCTTAAGAGTGTCTCTTCATGTGTTCGTGCCCCCATCCCCTGCCTTGTGGCTGTTTGTCCACCTTTTGACTGATCTCCACAGAGACAGCTTTAGCAGCATAATCTGCTTTTTCCCCACTGCAAGCCTACCCCTCTCATCCATTCTCCAGGCACTTGCTGAGGTTTGACAGCTTGCCTGTCCTGAGGTACTTTGTTGCTATTGATGCTCCCCCCCCCCAAATGTCCCTGTGCTTTCAAAAAATATACTTCAGAAACCCAAATAGTATTTACAATCAGGAGTTTCTGAAAAACATACTTTCACAGACATAGAAATGTGGAGTTTAGAGCTGAGAGTGTTCGCTTGCCTAGTATGTGCGAGGTACTGCATTCCATCCCAAGAACTACAAAACAAACAACAACAATAATAACAACAAAAACTTAGACTGGACAGTTAATTGTGACAAGAAGTGGTGGAAGTTGCAATGGGAACTGGTCAGAAAACAATAAAGGGAATATTTTAAGTCAAATCTCGGCTATGACCGAGTTTATAATAAAAAGATTAGTGAGATTTCATAATTTTTCTTTTGTTCTGTAAACCCAAGTGCTCAAGAAATACAACTCATACACTAGAAACCATATATATTTTTTTACTTTGTGAACCTCATGAAGACATGCATGTGAACATTCCCATCTGAAAGACCCTTCCAACTCAACTGAGTACCAGTACATTTCTGTGACTCTTTTTGCTTCTAGAATTGATATTTGTCACTTTGAGATGTCTCAATAAGATAAATTCAGGCAGAGTGACATAGTTCCGTCCTTAATCTCGGTCCAATCTGCTGAAACACATAAAACTCCCACGTTACACTGACAACACACAGTCCTTCAGTTGCCTCATTTGGTATGACTGTATCTAGGAAAAGAGGAAAACAGTATTCTGTTTCTCTCATTTCTACCACAAGTACTGGAAATCAAATCTAGGGCCTAGCCCTCATACAGGCCATTCTTACTGATCTTTGTACCCAGCCCTGGACTCTGCATTTGAATCCCTTAAAGCCAATCCGGAATTTCATTTCTCCTGTGCTCAGGAGTGTCAGAATTGGAACTGACCCTTAGTAAGGCATATTCAGTATTTGAATCCTTTTTCATTTTTTCACTTAGGTAATTCTTTCTACTATGAGGAAGAACACCCTTATTTTGACTAATCAGTATTCCTATGCCAGATGTCAGAAAAATAGGTTGACAAACATGTTGTTCCACTTGCACATTGTTTCAGTGTTTGTGACTAAGACACCAACATTTACAAAGTGGAGGATGAAGCTCTCTGGTGGATAGAGGGCTCTCTTCTCTTAGCATTCCTGAGGTGCTGGGTTTAATCCCAGTACTGGAGGAAGGGGGAAGGATGGTGCAGGACTGTAATCTCCTTGCTTTGAAGGCAAAAGCAGGAAGAGTAGGAATTTAAGACCATCCTGGACTACATAGTGAGTTGTAGGCTACCTGTGACCCTATCACAAACAAACAAACAAAAAGTAGAATATTTCTCATAAAATACTTATTTTCGGTCTGTCTGTAAAGAAGGTAAAGATTAGGAAGTTACAAGCACACACTCCTCTGGAGAAGCATGAAGCTGCAGGTGTGAAGTTTAGAAATTAAGAAATTTCACCACATAAAACAGGCATGGTGCTTGCATGCCTGTAAGAGCAGCACTTGGGAGATGGAAGCAGAAGGATCAGAACGAAGTTTAAGGACATCCTCACTTGTATAGTGAGTTAGAGGCTAACTCTTGGATATGTCCTGTTTTATTAACCAAGACTCAACTGCAATCTTCCAAGAGTCCCAGGCAACATTTAAAACATATATTTAGTAATATTTCATTATTTTACATCTTCATACACGGATACAATGTATTTTGATCATGTCCACCCTCTAGGACCTTCCAACCAGTCCCCCACATTCATGTCTTTTTAAATTTTATAATAACTTTGTGTTCAATAAATGCTAACTATACATGTACGGGTACAGTACTATTCACTAGGGAATGTACAACGTACCAGCAGCCACAGCCTCAAAGAAAAATGGCTCTCCCTCCCTCAACAGTTAATCAACTAATCAACTGCCAACAGCTACTCCTCTGCAGATGGGTTCTCAACAGCCCCTCCTCCCATGATGAAATTTTGATTGGTTTGATCTAGTATAGGCAACCACAACTACCTTGAGCTTATGTATGCAACAGCCATTGATGAGTATTTATTTATTGGGAGAGAGAGAGAATCATGACACTCTTGTGGAGGTCAGAGCATTCTTGTCAGAGTTGGCTCTCCTACCTACCATGTGGATCCTGGAGATCAAATTCAGGTCATCAATCTTGGTGGCAAGCACCTTCTCCTACTGAAGCATTTGGTCAAACACTCCCAATATTCTTTACATAGTCAGTTTATTTGTTGTATATTATAATCCTAGTAATAGATGAAAACTCAGGATGGTGACATATCTTTATCGACAAAAATGCTCTGTTTGTGATTAATTCAAAGACCTACCTTTTGATGGTGTTGGTTATCAAACCTAGGGCCTCAAGCTAGGAAGCACCCTGCCTTTTATGCTGGGTTTTAAAGACCCTCTCTTTTCATATTGTAAATTATTGTGCTAAATAACTCTAGACTTAAAGGGTTAAATATAATGAAAACAATTTAGAAAATAACAGTGTTGTCCTCCAGCACTTCTAGGATCCATCCAACACTGGGGATGGTATGGGGTTGGGGTGGAATCTTTAGAAATGAGAATGAAAAAGAGTAAAACAAGGAATCTAAAATAAAAGTTAATTAGCTGTCTGAGTGACACACACATCAACTCTTGTAATCAATAGTACTTGAGAGTTTGTCATCCTGGGCTACTTTAGTCCACCCCCCAACTCCTGCTCAAACAAGAAGCAAACAGCAAATCAAAGCAGTGAATTATCTGGTGCCTACTGCAGGGAAGAAACAGGATATGCAGGTTGTGAGCTGAGCTTAGGCAGTTAGCATGTATGGTCCCCAGTAGGGGGCAGAGCCTCAACACTCCAGGTGATGGGGTACTCATAAAGGAGGCTGGAGGGCTCACTTTGAAGTCTGGAAGTTGTTTCTTAAGTAATGACGGCACTTGCCCAGGCATCTCTCCCTAATCCTTTATCCATGGAGTCCTTGCTTTAGAGCCCGGGCGACTACCTGTGGACAAGGACCCATCTCCTTTCCAAGTTTTATTAAGCAGCTGCTCTTTTAATCCCAAATTCCTGTGTCCATTCTAAATTGAATTTATGCTCTTTTGGAGGTTCAGGAAAGCAGCCACTGGAGACACAAGACACACACACACATCTACCTATATGCACACTGGCCAGGTGTTGGGTCTGACGTGAATTCTGGGGTTACAGATGAGACAATCTCCTAAGGGGCCCTTTATTTATACTGCTGCTACTGTGTGTGTGTGTGTGTGTTTGTGTGTGTGTGTGTGTGTGTGTGTGTGTGTAGGGAGCAGGGAAGGCATGGGTCTCCTGTCCCATCTAGACTTCCTTCTGTAGCAAATATGTGCATGCCCCACCAGAAATATCTGGATAAAGAAAGCAGTGATGTGAGGACAAGCAGGCGTACTGCCTGTCCCTGGGGGGCCCAAGTCCAGGGAGGTGTAAGGCCTGTGGACTGTGGGCTACAGACAGCACAGAGGGCTCCTAGATCCTACTCTGGTTTGTAAGCATCTGGAGTAGTCTTCATTGACTCCCTCTTGCTTGTCCTGAGCCTAGGTGCTAAGGGAGCCACATTGTACTTGTTAGTATTTATTTTAAAATGATGCCTTCCACCCATCAGATATTATATGGAAGAGATTTATTGGATAGAGGTAGAGAGACAGAGAAGAACAGGAAAGAGAGAGACATGGTGAGGGCCCCCAGGAAAGAAATCGAGGCAGAGAGGGCAAGAGAGGAGAGTAAGAGAGGAAAGTCAGAGGAGAGTAAGAGAGAGACAAAGTGGCGAGTGGGTCTTTTTATAGCTTGTGCATGCATAGCTGAACCACGCCTGCCACACACCTGGTGGGCAACACATGATAACATCATAGGTTACTAGGCAACCCAGAAGCAGAGGCTGCCTAAATACTAAGCAGTACTTCTTAAGGACTCAGAACCAAGCTTTCCTGAGGCTGGGAAGAAGGCAGAGAACTGAGGAGGGATGATAAGTAAGGTTTAACTACACTCATGGCTCCTTTGGGGTTTTCCTTCATCTGGTTTCCCAACCCAAATATACATTTTAACTTGACTATCTCAGAATTTTTGAAAGAAGACCTACCCATCTTATTTGTTTACAGAAGGGCTCTCTCTACCCCTGTACTCACATGGGCACAGCCCCCTTCCCCAAGCCAGGAACAGGGAGGGGTAGCAACTGATCAAGTCCTGGAACCAGGATGATGGGCCCTGGTCCATAAGGGAGTTTCTTGGGCTCTAAAGGCTGCTGGACTAGGAGGTGGCTTTATGGTGAACTCCTAAGACCACTACTTAGGTTGTAACAAGGTCAAAAGCTCTTTGTTCCTTAGGTTGTTTATAATTGTCAAGTGTTTCACTGTATTTGGTAAGGAAGGCAATGGCTATAGCTAAAACTGCAATGGTAATAATTACATGCAAAAGATCCTCCCTGTGCCCTTGCAGAGCCTGGCCTGGCATTTTGAATGAGCATGGCAGCTTTCCTATGTATGTGATTGAATTTTATCCCTAGGGAGTGGAGTGGAGGCCACTTTGTTCTACATCCTGACTTTTCCACTTTTCCCTGCAGAGGGCAGACCTGGGTTTTGGAGGACATTTTCGTGTGCCATATTTCAATCATTCTGACAAGAAATGCCAATTAAGAAAACCAAGCCCTTCTCTTCCTTTGTTTTCTGGTCACTAATTCCAAAATATGGGGCTGTTCTCTGCTGTCAGCATTGTTAGGGTTGTTTGGCAGAGTTATACAGTAGATTAATAAATCACACCATGCAACTGATTCCACGTGGAAGGTTTTCTTAAGGGAAGAGGGGTCACAGAGACCATCTCTGGGCAAGGTGGGAGAGAGAGAGAGAAGGAGGGGAGAGTCCTCTTATAAGGTGACTCAGCGCATGCTCTCGGGTGGTTTTAGGTGGTCCCCAGGTGGTTGCAGGTGGCCTCACAGATGCCTGATGTGAGGCACAGGGCCCTTGGGGGCTGGCCATAGAGATGCCGTTTACGGATTCCAACATTCCTCCCTTTTTGTTTAATTAAAAAGTAAGGAACTAGGAAGGGGGCATGATGGTGGGAGGGCATTTGGGAGACTTGTTCTTCAAGCTACTCCCCGCTGATTAGGGGCCTTGTCATTCTCAGGATACAGCTGGTTCCCACCATCAGGGTTAATTGGAAGGTCATTGTCATCATTTCTGTATACAGAGGTTGATAGTCCTGTAAGGGTAACTGATTAATGGTTTGGTTAGAGAATTTTTGTATTTGTTGTTGGAGGAATGTAGAGAAGAAGTTAATAAAGCAGGGTACAAAAAGCAAAAGCAGAAAGATGAGCAGAAGAAGTGTGAGGAAGGACAGAATCCATTTCTATATGGGGTTATCGGAGGCCCAAGAATTAGAGGCCTCGAGCTGTTCCCTTCTCTTTTGTAGATGTCTGGAGTTGTTGGATTTTGTCTTTCACTATACTCGACTGGTTGACATAAAAACAGCGTTCCTCCTGGAGGAAGATGCAAAGACCACCATCTTTAGCTGTGAGGAGATCCAATCCTTGTCGGTTTTGAAGTACTACTGCTGCCAGTGAGTGGATCTGCCCCTGGAGAGTTAGTATTATCTGAGCCACTTGCTGGAGGTCCTGGATGAACTGGGAAGAAAGCTGATAATACAAAGTTAGTGAGGTGGTTTGTCCTCCTGTCCTGGTCCCAACAGCTGCTATGATTCTTGCAACAGCCAAGAGGGGCAAGATTTGCCCTCTTATCCTGCTGGGCAGCTATTGAGTCCATGACTGGGACTAGTAGGGGCTCCTTTTCATTTCTCACTCCCAGATAGAGGAAAGGAGCACCAGTGTGCAAACTTCTGACCATCCAGCAGGCAGACCGTGGTAGACCTGAGTGCCACAAAGAATCAAGGTATTATTAGCAGTAGGGCATTGGGGTTGAGATGAGGTATTGAGGGTTATAGTTTTACTATAGTCTAAGGAACTTAGCATTCCTACAGAGTGTGCCCTGGATCCCTTGAAACAGCTTGCACTCCAAAGAGGGTGATGACAAAGGTAGGGGGTTGTGGCAACATCAGAGTCAAGGCAGTTAGTGAATGGTGAAGTAAGGTTACTTGACAGAGTCACCACAGAAGCTGTCAGCAGTAGTTCTGAGTTGGTCCCAGGTGGGACACACAGCAAGCAAGCTCTAAAATGGCTGGTTGGGTCACATTAAGGAGCTTCTAGGCCAAGGTCAGAGTCTGAAGTAGGAGATGAAATGACAGGTTTGTGTTGTTATTTAGGAAGGGGTTTAGTTTTTATGTAGTCTGCTTCTGGGTTGTCTAGCAACCTATGATGTCATCATATGTTGCCTGCCAGGTAGAAGACCTAGCAGGCATGGTTCAGCTGCACAGAAGCTATAAATGGACCCCTGCCTCTTTCCTTGCTCTCTTGCTCTTCCTCATTCTTGTTCTCTCTTCTTTCTCTGTCGGGATGCTCCCTTCCTTCCCTATACCATGTCTCTCTCTTTCCTTTTCCTCTCTATCTACCTCCACCTAATACATCTCTTTTATATAACATCTGTTGTGTGCGTGGCATAATTTAAAAATAAATACTAACAAGGGGGATGTTAGAGAGGCAATGACCTTAGAGGAGTGTTTAATTACCTTCTCTACTTCTCCCATCCCCAGGGATTGGGAAATTGGGATGTATTTTCTCTCGATATGGATGATACTTTTCTGTAAATTGAATGTGTTGCAGCTGTAGAGTTTTCCAACAACACCACTTTCCCATCTGGGATCCCAAGGGTCTTGGATATAGAAGTACACAGTCTTCCTGTACAGGTGAAGGAGCTTCTTTTCTGCTGGTGCATGCATCTGGCAAGACCAGTATGGACAGCCTCCATATCTGTCAGGCCATTTCTTGCAATAATCTTTTGTTTGGTCCAAGAGGAAGCAAACAAGAATTCTATCAAATAAGAGAGGAGGGATACATATGGAGTTGATGGCTATTTCAATCAACTTCTGGTAGCCTCCCATAGAGCAATTTCCTGACCCTATTTAGAAAGACTGTTTATTATCAATGATGGTTATTTTTTGAACCCCAAATCTCCATATGTAAGGATTACTTTGGACAGAAACAGACAAGAGGGAGAGGAGAAAATACATATCCAATCCAGTAGGGTTGAGCATAGCAACTGTGTCAAGGCCTCATTCTCTGGAACTGGAAACAAGGTGGGTTGGTCCTGGCCTCCTCTGGAATGTGAGGGAACAGGGTCCTGTTGGAGTTGACATGTAGGAGGGGGCATTTTCTTGAAGGGGGGGAGGTAAAAGGCTGGAGATGAGATAGATGAATTCAATAAGGGAAGCCCTCAAGCTTGGCAGCTGTGGAAGTCACAAGAATGACCTTGAAAGGGCCCTGCCATTTAGGAGAAAGAGATGAGGGGTATTGGTCTGGAGGGGAAAGAAGGATCTGCTCCCCTATGTTAGAGATAGACAGTGGTTAATGTGTGGCTGTAGTTAACAGTGGTCAGTAAGGTTCCATAAAAGAGAATGGAGATGATAGAGTAAGAGTAAGTAGGTACTCAGGGAGAGGCAAGGATTTAACTGAAAGACCAGGAGTTAGAACTGGTTGTCCATACATGAACTCAAAGGGTGAGATGGACAGAGGTTTTATGGGGAGATCTCATAGCCTGAAAAGGGCCAGGGGAAGGAGTTTTACCAAATCGAGGTGAAGCTCTTGTGATAGTTTAACAAGCATGTTTTTTTGTTTGGTTTGGTTTGGTTTGTTTGTTTGTTGTTGTTGTTGTTGTTTCTTTTTTAAAAATTATTTACTATTTATTATTATTATTTATTATTATGTTAGGATATTGGAATCAAACCTGCTTCTGGGTTGCCTAGTAACCTATGATGTCATCATGTGTCGCTGACCAGGTGGCCACAACTGGAATGTGTAGTTACCTTGCCCTTTAGAGGGACCAGCTGGCCATGTGGTCCCTCTCTTGGTCATTTCTCTCTTGGTCTCTCTTGCTCCTGGCCTCTTCTCTCTTGGTCTCTTGGCCTTCTCCCCTTCCTCTATCGGGGTACCCCCTCTCTTTCTTTCCCCCCCTCTTTCACCTCATTATGTCCTGCTCTCCCTTCTCTCCCTCTCTCTTTATATCCACCTAATAAACCACTTTCATATAAGATCTGTCGTATGCCTAATTGTCTTTTTTTAATATGTCCCATAACCTTACAATTATTATCATTTATTAAAATTTATTTAATTTGTAATCCTGCTGTGGCCTCCTCCCATGTCTCTTCTCAATCCTACCTTCCCTCTATCTTCTTCCCCTATGCCCCTCACCTAGTCCATTGATAGGGGAGGTCCTCCTCCCCTTGTATTTGACCCTAGCTTATTAGGTCTCATCAGGACTGTCTTCCTCTGTGTCCTGGTTTTTTAAGGATCGGTTAGTTCACTCTATCTTCCCAGAGGACTGGGGATGGTATGGGATATGAAAATACCAAGGAATATTAAGGGCTTTAGATAGGTCTGGGAAACCTGAGATATGAACTCAGGACCATTGTCTGACTGGAGGGAGGCAGGGATTCCAAAACATGGGATAATCTCACGGAGAAGGAAATAAGAAACTGTTTTGTTAGTAGTGAGGAATGCCTCCATCCATCCCAAGAACGTGTCCACCAGGAGGTACCAGGCATATTAGATTGCTGGCATGTGGGTAAAATCAAGTTGCCAGTCAGTCACGGGGAGAAAGCCTCTAGCCTGTTGGGTAGGGAAAAATGGGCTATGATATCCTGAGTTACGATCTGAAGTCCGGCAGATTTTACAAGAGGCAGTAATAATCTTTAGGATTGGGCATCAGGTAGGTTTTGACAAAGTTAGACAAGGCTTGACTGTTAGAATGAAAGAACTGGTGTAGATAGGACAGAATTTGACGAGTGTTAGGAGATGACAGGAGAGATGTTGGTTGTAGTGTAAGGATGTCTTGCGGTGGGTGAGATGACTCTAGGCCTTTAAGGGCCGGAACCTTAGCTGCCTAGTCAGTCCAGTTATTTCCTTTGGAAACAGTGGAATTGTAAGTCTGGTGGGACCGACAGTGGGAAGGTGGGAGGCTTCTAGCATGGCCATAATTTGGACTGCATTGGTAACATATCCTCCCTTTGCTGTAAGTAACCCACGCTCTCTCCAGATGGCAGCATGGGAGAGAAGAATATGAAAGACATACTTAGAGTCTGTGTATATGTTAAGGGATTGTCCCTGGGCCAATTGGAAGATTCAGGTAAGAGCTATTAGTGTGGCTTGTTGATTAGTGGTGTGGGCAGGGAGGGCTTGTGCCTCAAGCACCTCAGTATCCGACACTATGTCATAGCCCACTTTTTGAGCTGCCTAGTGTACAAAGAAGCTGCTGTCTGTATAGCAGGTATAGATAGTCTGAGGCAACGTGCCCTTCTGTATGTCTGTGTATGGCGGGGTGGGGGTGGGGGGGAAAGGAGCAATAGTTCCTCTAAGGTTTCAATGTAAGAACGAGATGGGGAGTGGTCAGAATTAGGTCGAGGAAGAAGGTTTGAAATATTAAGAGGTGGGCATGTTTGGAAAGTAAGAGTAGAGTCTTCCATAAGAGCCACCTGGAGGGAAAGAACCCTGGAGGGAGGTAGAGTTTGTAAGTCTTTATGGGCATAGGAGAAGAAGAGGGAGGGGGGTAGGGGAGGAGGCTACAGCTGGGAAACAAAGTGAATAAACTATAATTTTTTTTTAAAAAAAAGGTGAGACAGATTGTGAGAAGAGAAGACAGTAATTGGTGACCCAAAAGTTAGTTTTTTGGACTCTCGAACAAGGAGCTCTGCAGGCTCTAAAGCACGAATGCAGGGTGCCCATTCCTGTATTGTCAGGTCTAATTTTTTGATAGGTGTTCTACAGGTGCAAAGGAAGGTCCCAGTTGGTGACCCAGGGCTCCAAGGGCATAGCCCTCCTTTTCTGTTATATAGAGGGAGAAGGGACTGGGAGATGTAGAGATGGAGTCTCAAGAACAGCTTGTTGGAGCCTCCAAAAGGGCTTGGTAATGGGCTTACGAAGGGGTTCATGCAAGAGGCCTAAGGTTACCTCATATAAGGAGCAAGCAAGAAGGGAAAAAGGAGGGACCCATGACTTTAAGAAACCAGCCATTTCCCAAAACGATAAAATTTCTTCTTCAGTGGAGAGAACTGCTAGAGACCATATTAGGTCTTTTTTTAATCTAAGGTAATGCCCTTGTGCTTTGGGGTTATTGTTAGTCCCAGGTAAGCAACCTCAGAGGTGGACTATTGGGCTTTGGAAGGTGAGACCCGATAGCCTCTCCTGGATAGAAAATTTAGAAGAGCAGATGTGTTAGTTTGGCTAGCTTATAGGGATGGGCAGCAGAGGAGAAGGTCATCTACTTACTGTATAAGTTTAGATTTAGGGAGAGATAAGAAGAATAGATCAGAGGCTAGAGCCTGGCCAAACAGGTGTAGGCTGTCCCAGAATCCCTGGGGTAGGACAGTCCAGGTAAACTGAGTAGAAACAAGTGTGTCAGGGTCAGTCCAGGTGAAGGCAAAGATATCCGGGGGATAGAGAAAAATGCATTCGTGAGATCCAGAACTGAGAAATGGAAGGTCCCTGAGAAGATGGTGGAGAGGAGAGTATAAGGGTTAGCTACATCAGGGTAGAAGGGGACAACTGCAGAATTGAGATGCCTGAGGTCTTGAACCAGGTGATAGGTTCCATTGGGCTTTGTAACTGCAAGTATGGGGGTGTTAAAAGGAGAGGAGGTGGGGCAAAGGAGTTTTTCTTTTTTTTTTTTCTTAAAAGGTCAGAGATAGGCTTAAGTCCCCTGAGATTATTGAGAGGAAGTAGGTATTGAGCTTGGGTGATATACTGGGTGGGGTCCTGTAGCTGAATGACTACAGGGGAGTTGTGCCTACTGACAGAGGGGTTTTGGACATCCCAGACTTGGGGGTCCACTTGAGAGGCTGGTAAAGGAAGTGGTGTTTCACAACTGGTAGGTAGGGTAGCTAGGAGAAGGAGAAGAGAGGATGCTGGCAAGCTTGGGGTCAGGCAAATGGGTGGAGTAAAGGAAATGGAGGCTCCCACTTTGGCTAAAAAGTTCCTTCCCAGTAAAGGGATTGGACAGATTGGCATCACTAAAAAGGAATGATTCAAGGGAACACCCTTGAAAATACAATTGAGTGGTGGAGTCTGGCAAGGCTGGCAAGGCTGTCCCCTTACCTTGACAACAGGGGAACTAGAAGGAGAGGTTAGTCCCCAATACTCCATCAGGACTGAGTAAGTGGTTCAGGTGTCCACAAGGAAGGAGATGGGCCACCCCGATACCATGATAATTACCAATGGCTCCCTGCTAGTGATGGTAGTGGTCTGGTCAAGGGAACCCAGGCACCTTCAGACATCCGTAGCCAGGCCTAGGACACCTGCTGTAGGCAATCTGGGAGTGATGCCCTCATATCATGGGAGACACAGTGGCAGTCAACACCCCAATGTCCCTCTTGGTGGAATTTTGGACATGGCCCCAGTACCTTGTGGGGGTTAGGACAAACCTGGGCCCAGGGACCTTCTTGACCACATTTGAAACAGGGACCCCATGATGCTCATGCCTTAGAAGGCAAAAGAGCCAGTCAGATGGCCTTGGCCAGCATTTGGTATTTTTGCTTGCAGGCTTTCTCATCTCTCCCATGGCATACCTTAAAGGCCAGTGCCTTTGGAGTCTACCTGTGGAATAAGAGGTCCTCTCCCCAAAGACTTAAGCTTAACCTTGATATTGGGGTAACTTTGGGAGAAAAATTAGGTCATCAGGAGTTGTCTACCCTCTGTACTTTCAGGGTCTAGATTAGTATGTTATAAGTAGGCCTTTGTAAGGTGCTCTAGGTATCGAGATGGGTTTTCATTCTTGTCCTGAACAACCTCCTGGAGTTTCTCATAATTAACTGGCTTAAGGGCAGTCTTGTGGAGACCAGTCAAGAGGCAGGTCATGAACTGATCTCTAGCTCAAATGCCTTCCAGAGTATTATAATTCCATTGTGGATCCTGGTTGGGCACCGCTTCAGCCCCAACTAGGTGTGCTGTGTTGGTTTGCTGAACTTCAACTGAATGTGCTCTAGCCTGTTCCCAAACTCACCTGTGCTCCTCAGATCATAGGTTGTTGGTAAGAATCATATATATAGATGATGAAAGGTAAGACCAAAAGATTGAGTGAGAGATTGAAATTCTTTAATGAAAGTAGAAGGATTAGAGGTATAGGATCCCAGTCTCTTTTCTACTTGAGAGAGTTTAGTTAGTGAAAAGGAAACATGCACCCTAACTAAGCCATCCACTCTGGCAAGGGAAGATTGAGGCTGGTTTATGCTGAGTAGAAGAAGGAGAAAAGGGGGCTTTGCTACAGAGTGAGAGCAGGTAGCAGGGGGTGGTAATAGCTGTTAGTGGGGTGAATGTGGGTGCCAAAGTAGGATGACTAAGATGGCCTGTTGCTGGAGAGGGAGGTGATGATGCTGGAATAACCAAAGACAAAGAGGAGGAAGCAAAAGAGGAGGGAGAAGCCAGAGGTGGAGAAGCTGGAAGCCAGAGGTGGAGGCTGAGGATGGCAAGGTGGAGGTATGGCAGCAGGGTCAAAGGTGGAGAATTCTTGAGTTTGAGACTTTATAGCTAGAAGAAGTTGGGTGGGAGAACAGGAAGAACAGAGAGGTTTAGAGCAGAGAAGAGAGAAAGCCTGAACAAGAGAAACCTCCTTCCATTTACCAGATCACTAACATTAGTTAAAAAGATCCCATAAAATGTTGGGATTTAATGTGCTGTTAATTGGCCAATTTGAACCATTTTCTAAGAAATATGTAGGCTAAGTTTTATTACAGAGGCATGTGAGCTTTAAATCAGGCTTCATGTGTAGGGTTTTAAGTTTTTCCAGAAGACATCCCAGTGGGGCTGATGGAGGAACAGAAGAATGGGCAGTTCCCATTGGGAGGGTAGGAGTCAGTGACCTGCCAGAGGCCTCCCAAAGGGAAGTTTGGCTCAGTAGATTGGTATGGTACTATCTCGTCCAACAGCTTGTCAGCGTTGGCCAGAGACCAGGTTTGCCCAGTCAGACACGGTTACCTAGTGCTAGGATTTTGTAGACATGGAGAGAGAAGAAAACTGTGCTGGTAGAGAGAGAATCTCACCCAAGGGAAAAAGAAGCCCTGAGTGTAGGTCAGCGAAAAAAAAGGGTCAACTGTATCCAATGAAGACCATGGTTTGGTGTTCTTCTGTCTCAAAAGGTACCTGGAAGTTGCCAGACACTCAATCTTCTCCGACCAAGAGAGATGTTTATGCTGACCAATGACGGGAACTCACCAGTCCAGCTGCGTGTTGCATGTAAGAAGTAGCAACCTGGTTGCTGGAAAGTGTGTCATGGGTAAATCTGAAATGGAATAGGTTTACAGCAGCCAGCAACTGCCACACAACGTGGCCATTGAAAGAGCCTATTCCAGATGTGTGCACCAATGTTAGGATTTGGGTTTGTAAATCACACCATGCAACTGATTCCACATGGGAGGTTTTCTTTGGGGAAGGGGAGGGTCACAGAGACAGTCTCTGGGCAAGGTGGGAGTGAGAGAAAGAGAGGAGGGGAGAGTCCTCTTATAAGGTGATCCAGTGCATGCGAAAGTGGTTTCAAGTGGTCTGCATGTGATAGCAGGTGGCCGCACAGATGCCAGATGTCTCATTTGTCAGGTCCCCTGGGGGCTGGCTATAGAGATGCCTGCTTAAGGATCCCAACAAGTACGACCCTACCTAGCTCATCCAGACCCTGTGGAGGGGAAAGAGAGCTACTCAGTATGTATGAGTTTTCTAGACATTTACTCATAAGCTTTAGTACTAGTAGAAGGAATAACTAAAAGCACTTTATATTAAAAAGCACTTTCTCACTTGGGCATCTCTGTTTTTTTTTTTTTTTAATCTACCTATTTTCTATTGGATTCCAACTCTTGCTTAAGGAAGCATGTTAATTATTCAAAGCCTGTTTAAAAAACAGTAAATACCTAACCTATTCATTCCCCTTCAAGGTTGAAGGCAGAAAGGTAAGGTATCACACTTTCAGCTTTTACTGTGGTCTGTTCCAGGTCCTCTAAAAAGCATGCCCTGAAAGTGTCCAGTCATTGTCCTAAACCCGCACTCAAATAGCCTTGGATTCTAAGAAAAGCACAGATCACCCTATGATAAAATCACCTCCTAAGCAGAAGCAATCATTTCATGGAAATTACATTGTCCCTCCAGTGCTAAGGAGATGAGGGCTTCTCCAAGGCCACCTGACAGAATGAGAACTGATTAGTTCTCAAGCAGACCACAGTGTGACCAAATCACGAATGGCCCAATGCTCAATTTCTCTCTTTCCAAAATGGCTATTTTAGAAACAATCCTGCCCTGCCTCTTTACCATGATTAATGTTTGTGTTCGTCGGAGCAGGTATTTAGAGCAAAGCCCTGAAACCACCTATGTCCTAGGACTCTGCCATTAGTGCAGCCAGGAAAGGCTGTTTCAAATTCCATTCCTCTCATATTGTTTTATCAATTTCTTTTCACTATTTTTCTGACCAATCTAGGTGGCAGGGGTGGACCATGTTTTCTGACTTATATCCATGGCATATTAAGACCTGTGTTGAGTGGAATGAGACTCCATAATTAATAACCATGAAATGACTTCCAATGGCTAACCATAAGGAGTAGCTGGACTCATTGGACACAAATTATTATAAGGAGTTATATTCAAAGAAATGTATTCCAAAGAGATTAGATAACTAAAAACACTTGCCAAAGTTATCTTACACCCTTTCAAACTGTGAAATTGAACGAACGAATTTTGTGGTTTTGTTTCACTGTTTGCTTGTTTTGCTTTTTGCCACAGGTTCTTGCTATGTAACTCTTACTGGCTTGCACATCTTATGTAGTACAGGCTGGCCTCCAACTCAAATGACAAGGCCATCCTGGACTACAAAGAGAGTCCAGGAGAGCCAAGGCTACACAGAGAAACCCTATCTCAAAAAACAAAAACAAAGAAGAAGAAAATATGATTGGGGGTCACCACAATATGGAGGAACTGTATTAAAAGGTCACAGCTAGAAGATATCTGACCAGAATATCTTCAAACTGTAAAGGCCATCCAAAACAAGAACAGCCTCAAAATTATCACAACTAAGAACAGTCTAAATGTGTTGTAATACTGAGATACAGTGGTTAATACCCATTAACTCAGTACTTGGGAGGCTGATTCAGGACTCCTGAGAGCTGGAGACCAGAATAGATTAAAGAGGCAGTTCAGGCCAGCCTGGGCCAAAGAATGAGAACCTATCTCCAAAACCAAACCATCTCAACCAACAAATAAACTAACAACAAAGAAATGTAACCATATACTGCCTAGGTTAACTAGAGCAGAAAAAGGCCTGGTGACACATGACTTTAATCTCTGCGCTCAGGAGGCAGAGGCAAGTGGATCACTGCGGGCTCGAGGCCAGCTTTGTCTGCATAGTGAATTCCGGGCAGGGAAACCCTGTCTCAAAACAACAAAAACAACAACAACAACAACAAAAAAAACCAAACCAAACCAAACATAACAAAACAAACAAACAAAAATACATGAGCTTTAAAGCTTTAATTGGTTTATTAGTTGTAACAAATGTGCCATACGGTGGAAATAGTTAATAATGACAGAAAGAGTAGAAAAGTGGATGACAAAACTCCCTATTCCATCTCTCATTTGCTTTGCAAATCTAAAACATATAGCTGAGCCTGGTAGAACATCCCTATAATCCACCACATGGGCTTTGGGGTTAGAGATCAGCCTGGGCTATATAGCTGGATCCTGTTTCAAACAGGCAAACAAACAAGCAAACAAACAAGCAAACAAATAATGAAGAATAGTTACAAAATTAGAACTGAGGGTGTAGCTCAGTGGTAGAGCAAGTTCAGCATCAGGCCCTAGATTCAATTTTTAGTACAAGCAATCAACCAATCAGTTAATCCATCAATACATAAATAAATATAGAAAGAAAGAAAGAAAGAAAGAAGAAAAAAGAAAAGAAAGGGAAAGGAAAGGGAAAGAAAAGAAAGAGAAAGGAAAGGAAAACAAAGGGAAAGGAAAAGGAAAGGAAAGGAAAAGAAAAGAAAAGAAAAAGAAAAAGAAAAAGTTGATTCCCTTGAGGAGTGCTGAAGCTTATACTCAGCTCATTGCTCCTACATGCTAAACAAGTGATTTACCACTGAGCTGTACCCACAGTTCCTCTTTAAAAAGTTTTTATTTTGAGATCAAATCTCACTCATGCTCATGCTGGCTGCAAAGTTGAGGTTCTGCCTTAGTTTTCCAAATCATGGCTCACCCTGCTTGCCTGGCCCTACACTAAGAATGCTTAAAATGATGAAATGTTGGGTTGGAGAGATGGCTCAGAGGTTAAGAGCACTGCCTGTTCTTCCAGAGGTCCTGAGTTCAATTCCCAGTAACCACATGGTGGCTCACAACCATCTATAATAAGATCTAGTGTCTTCTTCTGGTGTGCAGGTGTATACGCAGATAGAACGTTGTATACATAATAAATAAAATATTTTTAAAAATGATAAAAGGTCAGTAACTTTTTTTTTAATTCAAGACAGGGTTTTTCTGTATAACAGTCCTGGTTGTCCTGAAACTCACTCTGTAGATCAGGCTAGTCTCTAACCCACCAAGATCTGCCTGCCTCTGCCTCCTACATGCTGGGATTAAAGGCATGGGCCACCACTACCCGGCTTGTCATTAACTTTTTATCTAACCTCATTTTGTAACAACAAACTGAGTCTCAACAAAGCTTTGGAACTCTCAGCATTTAGAGAGCAAGGAATTCTTGCCATTGTTTGATGGACATCAATAAGCTGAGAGAAGCACAGATAAGGTCCTGATAGAGTCCCACAGAATTCCATTTTTAATTCCTGCTGTCCCTTTGTTCTTTTTTTTCCTGGTTTTTCCTGATTAAGTACATTGCTAAATCTTATTTCATTAATTATTATTATTCATCCTGGATAAGCTGAGGTTCTGTCTTGTGCCATCAAGTTGTTCCAACTTAGGCAGTAATTCATTATAGGATAAGGGGACAGATGGAACTAAATGGAAATTGTGATGCTGGAAAAAACTAAACATGAGCCATCCTTAACAGCCTGAGCTATGTAACATCTTGTCTTTAAAAAATAGAAAAAGAAATTGAAGAAGAATAAGAGAGAGAGAGAGAAATAAAAACAAGAGTATATAACATTGAAAAACTTTCATTATCTGGGCATGGTAGTCCATGCCTGCAATCTCAACAGATTTTGTGTGTGGGCAGGTGGTGATGATAAGATAAGAGGATCATAACTTTAAGGACAGCCTGGGCCATATTGTGAGTTTATGCTAGCCAGAAATGCACAGTGACACCTTGTTTCAGAAAAAGCAAAATCACTCCAACAAAAAAAGCTGGGCCTGACAGCACAGACCTTTAATCCCAGCTACTAAGGAAGCTGAGGCAGGAAAATCAAGGTTTGCCTGGGTATGTTAAAAGCCAGTGTGGACTTCAAAGAGACACTGTCTCAAAATAAAAAGTAAAATGAAGCTTGGAGACATAGTGGTAGAATGCCAGCTAGTGTACCCAGGGCCTTACCTTCAACCCCATCACAATTCATTAAAAAACAAAAAATGCAACCTCACTCTTAACCAGAGGAATACTGGTTGAAAGATATTATTTTTTGTTGTTGTTGTTCCCATTTTCTCTTTTTATTTCGCTTGTTCCTTTTTTATTTTTTGATTTTATTTACTTTTAATTTTTAATTTATTCACTTTACATCATGATCATAAGCCCTCCCTCCTCCGTTCCCATTCTCCCTCCCATTTACCACTATCCCTTCTTCCCTATGCCTCAGATAAGGGGAGCCTCCCCCACTACCAACTCAGACCAGCACATCAAGTCGTATCAGGATTTAACACATCTTCTCACCCCAGCCCCTCATGGCCCATTGAGGTAGCCCTGCCAGGGTAAAGTGTTCAAAAACCAGGCAACAGAGTCAATGTCAGGGTCAGCACTCGTTACCCTTACTAGGGAACACATATGAGGAACAAGCTGCCCATGGCTACATCTGTGTAGGGGGCCTAGGTACAGTCTGTACATGGTCTGGGGTTGGTGCCTCATTCTCCATAAGACCCCTTGGCCCTCTTGAGTTGGCTCTGTTGGTCTTCTTGTGGGGCTCCTGTTTGTTCTGGGTCCTTCTATTCTTCCTGCATTCATCCACAAGGCTCCCTGCTGTATGCCCAATGTTTGGCTGTGAGTCTGAGCAACTGTTTCGATCTGATTTGGGGTAGAGCCTCTCAGAGGGCAGCTATGCTTGGCTCCTGTCTGCAGGCACAGCAGAGTATCATTAATAGCGTCAGAGGTTGGCTCTTTCCCATGCAGTGGGTCTCAGGTTGGGCCAGGCATTGGTTGGTCATTCTCTCAATCTCTGCTCTATCTTTAACTCTGCACATCTTGTAGGCAGGATAAATTTTGGGTCAAAGTTTTTAAATTTTTAAGTCCACTAATTAGAGGGAGTCCAGTCTAGTTAGAGGGCGGCCTCTTCAGTATCTCTGACCTCTGCTACTAGGGGTCTCAGTTAGAGTCACTCCCATATCCTCCCAGGTGACTAATCTGTTTTGGGTCTTCAGCTTGTCTCAGAGATGCCTCTGCTCATAGTCTTTCTTTTTGCAATCCCTCTGTCCTCCTGCACCCTCTCCTCAGTTTGATCTACATCTTCGTTTCTCTCCATGCTCATTCTTCAACTCTATTCCCTCTCTTCAACAATGTCTGCTATCTACTCTATTTCCACTTTTGCGTTCAAGAAGTTGTCTCCTGTGCCAATGAGTTCAAGGCTCTTCCCCACTTTCTATTCTATTTGATTTATCATATCTAATTTTATGTTGAGATCTTTGATCTACTTGGACTGCCTTCTTTTTTCTCTTAAATACAGTCTTTATCAGGCCCACAGAAGCATGCCATTGTGGTATTGAGTCCTTCCTGATTTTCTTCTCCACATTCTTTTCTGCCTGTTTCTGTAGCCTTGCCAGCTGCTGCTTCCAGAAGTAAATGCCAAGTTTCATGGCTGAATGTTCCTTCCATCATGGAGACAGTTGTGTTAAGGTCTTGGAGTCTACTAAGATCTCAGGCTCTGTTACAAAGGGTGGCAGGGATTACAGTTAGTTGTGTGGTTTTGTTTTTTTGTTTTTTGTTTTTTTTTGTCATGGGATGAAAGGATTCCATCAAACACTCTAAAGCAGTCTAGGGCTGACTGGCTTCCTTATGTCTTGACAGCCTGCCAGGCACAGTAAACTAAAAGACATAGCTGAGGGCCTAGAAATGGTAAGGATCACCAGAAAAGTTGGTGTTCATCTGCTTTGGAAGGCCAGGTACTTTAACTTGTTTCTACAGAAGTTTCCAGAAATATTGATGTCCTCCAAGTATACAACAGCCATATTCTTACCCAGCACTTACTCACAGGTACTCTTGAGGCTGCTCAGGAAATGGCCCAAGGAAGTAGAAACTCTAGAATCTGCCATCTACTGACTGGGAAAATACGCACACACACACACACACACACACACACACACACACACACACACACACACATACTTTTTGTTACTTAGGATTAAACCTAGGGCCTGAACATACCAAGCAGGTGCACTACCACTGAGTTATATGCATAGCCCTAAGATACTGTCTTTCAAGTATCAAACTGTCAAAAATTAAAAAGAATGATACATTTAATGTTATTTGGGGGAATGATAAATGTGAACACCCATAGATTACCGTTGGAAGTAGACCCTCAAATGGCATTTCTAGAAGGCAAATTGGCATTATAGCTGAAAAGTCTTTAAAAAGTGCTTATGAAATAGTAATTATATGTTGGAAATTTAGTCTATAAAAATGCTCATGTATATGCACTTACAACATAAAGTCATGTTCATTCCTGCATTACAGTGATAAATGAGAAGTGCTTCTTGTCAGTCAGTAGGAAATTATTTAAATTATGACACATCTCTAAGGCAGATATGCCAGGTATGGTGGCTCTTACTGGTAATTCTAGCCCCGAGGAGGGAGGGCTGAGTCAGGGCTATTGCCACAGAACTGAGGCCAGCTTGGGCTACAGAGTGAGGCCCTAGCTCAAAGAAAAGTCAATACAGACACAAAAACAATAGAAAGATAAAACACCTTATTGCCAGTAGATATCAGTCACAGCAGACTTTTTTGTTATACAGATCTTGCCAGATCACCAAGGTGGCCTGAAAACAATGTTTTTAAACTGTACTTTATTTGTGGTTCCTTAAGCCTTTCAACCTCCCAACCAACCCTCGGTAGGAGAGAATCAAAGTTAGAATGGAAAGGGGGCAGAGGTCTCTTTAGACTTCGTTACAGTTAGTTAGGGTCTTTGGGTTCTTTTGGGGGAAATACCAATCTCATAGTCAGGATACCCAGTAGTTCAGGTAACCAGCAACTTTCTTCTTTCTCCATCCGTGTGAAGCCCTCATCTTCTCTCTTTGGGATCTGGTATTTACACTCTTCCTGAATCCTCAGAATTCCACTAACTCCAGCTGGCAAAGACTGCTCACTTCTCTGAGCCTGCATGAGGCTGTTACCTGCTGGCAAAGACCATCATGCTCTTCTCTGAGCCACATGAAGCAATTATTAGCTGTGGACAAACTGAAAGCAACTCAGTATCCCATACTTGGGATTAAAAAAAAACTGTTTACATAATATAACTGAGTATTTAAAGAAACCAAAATTTCTAGTACAGTGGCCACCAATATCTGGTCTCTCCATTGGTTCCTGGAGACTCCTTTCACAGCTCCTTTCACAGCCCTCAAGAAGACAGTAAATGCTGTCAATCAAACCTTTTTTTTCCTTTTCTTTTCTTTCTTTGTCCTTTCCTTTCTTCTTTCCTTTCCTTTTCTTTTATGATTTTTTTAATTTTAATTTTATTTTTATTAATTACAGCTTATTCACTTTGTTTCCCAGCTGTAGCTCCCTTTCCCATCCCCTCCCAATCACATCCTCTCTCCCCCTTCTTCTCCTGTGCCCTTCCCCCAGTCCAATGATAGGGGAGGTCCTCCTCCCCTTCCATCTGACCCTAGTAAAACAGGGACTCTCTACACAGTTCTGGCTGTCCTGGAACTCATTCTATAAACCAGGCTGGCCTCAAACTAACTGATATCTTCTTGCCTCTGTCTCCCAAGTGTTGGGACTCAAGGTGTGCTCACTATACCTGGTTTTAGACTTTCTTTTTATTCCAGCATTCATGGGACATTTGAGTACTCTGGCTCCAGGAGATTCCTGGGCCTCTTGGCTTCCCTCTATGTGTCTCTCTCTTTTCTCTTTCTCTCTCTGTTATGTGTCCTCTCCTCTCCCCTCTCTCCTCTCTTCTCCTTTCCCAAAGTAAACCTCCTCTATACCAAATATGTTGAGGGTGGCTTATTAATCATTATTATAACCAGGGGTGGATGTGGCACATGCCTTTAATCCCAGCACTCCTGTGTTCCAGGATGGCCAGGGCGATACGGAGAAACCCTGTCTTGAAACAAACAAATAAGCAAGAATGAAAAGAAAAGCCAAGTTACTAAATCTGAAATGAAGGGCTGGTGAAATGGCTCAGTAGGTAAAGGCTGCTAAACCTGACTACCTCTGTTTAATTTTCAGAATCCCTGTGATAGAAGGGAGAAGTAAGTGTCTTGAAAACTGTCCTCTGAGTGCCATATCTTGTGTGCATTCAACTCCCCCATACACACATGAACACAAAATAGAGAAAAATGTCAAGGTCTAAAAATATATCAAGTTAAGTGTATTTTGCTAATCAATTTGTCTTCCTTTAAAAGCATGTTCTTTCCAAAATAAGAATATTAATTTGCTGGGCATGGTGGCACAAGTCTTTAATCCCAGCACTCAAGAGTTGAGAGGCAGAAGCAGGCAAATCTCTGAATTCAAGGCTAGCCTGGGCTACAGAGTGAGTTCTAGAACAGCTAGGGCTACACAGAGAGACCCTGTCCTGAAAAAATAATAAACAAACAAAGAATATTAGGCAAAGTAAATGTCTTTTTCCCCAAGTATTGTGAAATTAGACCCAGAGCCTCACAATGCTGGGATCTGTAAGTAGGCATCTTTTTGGCCAGTCCCAAGGGGACCTGACAAGCAGAACATCTGGAGGCCACCTCCAGAATTAGTGGTGACCTGACCATCTGTGACCACCTGTGAACCACCTGCAACTACCTGTTTGTTCTGTGTATGGGCTGGGTCACCTTATAAGAGTACTTGCCCCACCTTTTCTCTCTCTCTCCTGCCTTGCCCAGAGACAAGTCTCTGTGATCTCCCCTTTCCCTAATAAAACCTCTCACAAGGAACCTGTCATGTGCTGTGATTTATGAACCCACCTTATAACTCTGCTGCACTATCCTAACACATATAAACACTGTAAAACCCAGCAATATTAACAGAAAATAATTCTTGACAATCTTCTCTTATGATTCTTGTGACTCATACACATCCCTAACAAGGCCCTGGGTTTGATTTCCTACAGTGAAAATTATAAAGCACAGCATTTTGTATACAATTCACTTGGGCATTTTTGTTTGTTTGTTTGTTTGTTTGTTTACAGTTAATTTTAGTCACAAACTACTTGGTAACTGGATCCAACTTTTCGCTTGACATATTCTTTTCTCTTTTGTGGGGTTGGAGACTCAGGTAGAATCTGGGCATCAGAGCCTGTGAGATCTGGCAAGCACTCTCTCACTGAGCCACATCTCTGGTCTGAAACATTCAGGAGAGATGGCTCAGTGGTTAGGAGCACTGGCTGTTCTTCTAGAGGACCTGGGTTCAATTTCCAGCACCCACAAGGTGTCCACAACTGTCTGTAACTCTGATCACAAGGGTTCTGACACTTCTTTTAGGTACCAGTCTTACATGCGGTGTATACACATACTTGGAGGCAAAACACTCACACACTTACAATAAAAACAACAACAACAAAAACATATTTTAGAAAGATCACAGCACCAGTGATAAAAGGAGAGAATTCAGTTGTCTTCCCTAACCGTCTCTACTGAAGGGGATATCGACCCCCACCAGTCTCTCTAACCCACCCCAGGGTTTCTCTGTGTAGCCCTGGCTGACCTAGAACTTGCTCTGTGGACCAGGCTGGCCTCAAACTCAGAGATCTGCCTGCCTCTGAGTGCTGTGACTAAAGGCACGAGCTCCTACAGGCAGCTCAATATTATTTCTTATAGCTTCATATAGTTCTCCAGGTAGCTTTGTAGTCTCCAATTCCAAAATTCTTCAAATGTGCTTGTTTTCTTTTTCCCTGCCCCCTCCCACATACTGATACCTTTGCATTTATTTGCTCCAATAATGACAACTTTGTGTTTGTTTGTTTATTTATTTTCTTCCTTCAAGATATACCTACCAGGGCTTTTCCTGCTACCCAGCCCAGGATTCTTCAGTAATCTTTCCAAACCACCATTCCTCAGAGGTTGGGCCTAGAGTTATAAGGGACGGAGGAAATTGGGAGCTGGGTCCTTTTTAAGTTTATATCTAATACTTTAAGCCCTCTCTATTTCTTCAATTTATGCAATTATTTCTTGTCTCAGGGAAGGCCAATCTCATTTGGCCTTATCAGAAAGTAGAAATTGGCCAATATAAAATCAGGCTCAGAAATGTTTTTCATTTCATCTACACATTGCTTGATGATGTTTGTGACTCAGATGTCAGCATTTAAAAAGTGGGACATTCCTCATCAACATGCTTATCTTCAGTCTTTATGGAAAGGTAAAAATCAGAAAGCAACAAGCACATAATCCTCTGGAGAATTGCAGGGAAATAGCAGTTTCTACAACCACGAAAATCCTTCTGAAATGCCAGCTTTACTGCCCCTGCTTATGTCTCTTGCCTTTCTCTCTAATGCTCTTTTTATCTTTCTTTATGTATTATTAATAAATATACTACTTCATTATAAATTTGCTATGTATTTAATTGCTTTTCTGATACAGGGGTTAGAAACCAGGGCTTCACAGGTCTTGAAGGGCAAATGAGCCAAACTCTAAGTTATACCCCAACTTCTCCTTTTCACTGTTTCTTATGTAGATTGGCTTAGCTTCCCTTTCTTGATTAGCATGTTATTTTTTTTCACACCTTTGACATAAAGGTTTTCTCCAGTTCTTTCTCCATTTCCGAATCACAAAAGTGCCAATAAACCACCTGCTAGGGTAAAGCTATCTAGGTTAGGGGAAAGGGTTGCTAAATTGCAAGCTCCATTTCTCTGTTTCCTTGGGGGAGAATAAGAAAATTGGAAACTTGGGCATCTTAGTCACTTTTTGTCCCTTTGTTTAAGGAAAACAAGAGAATGCATCCCAGGTCTCTATACTTAGTCTGCCCCTGCTGACTTCTCTTTTTGATGAAACTTCAAATTTAGCCTCTACTCTTGTCCCTCTTAATACAGTCATAGCCAAGAAACTTGCTAGGTCAGTTCAGCAAGATTCCTCTGGCCTGCTCATTTTATAACCCTTGCCTGCCTTCAGCAAAAGTGTTGTCACATGAGGTAGAATCCGTTTTACCCCAGATACTTTCTTTTCTTAGTCATTCTCTTCCTGGTGAGCCATACCTTGCTGTTTGGCTAGAATCCCTCTTGTCCTTGTTATTTGTGAGATGGAGGCCAGTTCTGTTAGAAATAAGATGAGGCTTGCAACAGGTTTTCTATGAAAGGGGTTTATTGGGGGCGAAGGGGGAACAGGGGTGGGCCATGATGAGGGAAGAGAGAGATAGAGGAGAGGAGGAAAGGAGGGCGCCTCATAGAAAGAGAGAGGAGAGTAAGAGGATAAGGGGGTAAGGAGTGAGAGGAATAAGAGGGTGAGAGGAATAAGAGAGAGAACACATGTCTGGTGGTCCTTTTATAGGTCAGGTAATTACTAACCATGCCCCCAGGTGTGGCCACCTGGCTGGGCTATACAAGATGATGTCATTGTTGCTAGGTAACCCAGAAGCAAGGTTGTTTCAGAATACTAACAAGTTCTATACTAAGATTTTTTCCTCCTGCACTGTAAATTGCCTTTAAGTACCCCTGAAGCAATTCGATGAATTTCGCCCAGCAGTCTCTTTCTTTCTTGGGATGCCTTTGAATATATCAAGCTTGCAGAAGTATTTGGGTCATACTACTCTGAAGAAATTATATATGTGTCTCATACAAACACACTAAGACATGAAGGTAGAAGGTGCGGGAGTGGGGGAGGGGAAGGTTAGGAAGAGGGTGTGGATTATCTGGAGTAGAAGGGGCATGAGAGAATGCATAACCAGTGCATATAAATAAGATTTTAATTGAAATATGTCATGTACATGCATGAAGTCATAATGAAGCTATTATCATGTATAATTGATATGTGCTAATAAATTATTT
>CM053742.1:77739853-77753383 GCA_028658305.1 Pachyuromys duprasi
AATGAGGGAGGAGGCTATGCCTGGGATGCAAAGTACCTAACCTGTGATTGATATAAAAATAAATAAATTAATAAAAAAATTTCAAAAACAAAACAAACAAAAAAATATTCATGTGACAACTTTAGTATATACCTCTATGATGTTATTCTCTTGCTAATTTGAATGTGTACTTAACTTTTCAATACCAATATATTCTTTTTTTTATTCTGTGTCTTCATGATTCTGCTTGACAAATTCACTTCAGCATTTTATTTGATTTAATTAATATGAAAACCTAGAGTTGTTGTTTTAAGAATTATTTATTATTTATACAACATTCTGCCTGCACAACAGATCTTACTATAGATGGTTATGAGCCACCATGTGGTTGCTGGGAATTGAACTCAGGACCTTTGGAAAAACAGTGAGTGTTCTTAATAAGCCTCTGAGCCATCTCTCCAGCAGGAGTTGTTTTTAACATGACTTGTTAGAACAATTTTTCCATTCAGTTCACTACGTGTTTCATTTATGACAAGTTCTACTCTAAGTTTATCCAAAAAAAATGCAGGTGGTTTTAGGTGGTCTGCTGGTGGTCCATAGATAGACTCACAGATGCCTGATGTCTGTTTTGTCAGGTCCTTTGGGGCTGGTTGTAGAGATGCCTGCTTATGAATCTCAACAAGGTTCCTTGTGAATTGTTTGCAGTATGTTTTATCATGGAAGTTTTATATATGGGGAATGGACAGAAAGAAAGTTTTCTTTTCAACTTACATATTTGAATGTATTTTAAAAGACTTTAGTATTAAAATAATTACATCAGCCAGGCATAGTGGCACAAGCCTTTAATCACAGTACTCTGGAGACAGAGGCTGGCAGATCTCTGTATTTGAGGTCAGCCTCGTCTACAAAGGGAGTCCAGGATATCCAGGACTAAACAGAGAAAACTTGTCTCCTAAAACAGAACAAACAAACAAAAAATTAGTACAACTCTTATTTTTCAATTTCATAGTCTGAATAAAATTATTAATAATCATTTGATCCTCAACTATACTTTAAGTTTTCTTCTATTCCTGATCCTTTTGGCAGGTAAAGCATAGTTTAAACAAAACAGTATTTTCATGAAGACCAGTCATAAAACAGAGGACTTCAGAAAGACAAGGTTAAATGTCTATACAGTGGGCTGAAGAGATGGCTCAGTGGTTAAGAGCACTGGCTGTTCTTCCATAGGTCCTGAGTTCAATTCCCAGCAACCACATCATAATCATCCCTAATGGAATCTGATCCACTTTTCTGGTGTGCATGGAAACAGAACACTCTTATACATAAAACAAATAAATAATTTTTAAAACATCTATATAGGAACCAGTGAGATGGCTCAGTAGGTAAAATTGCCTGCCATATAAGCCTGACCATCAAAGCTGTATCTGTGCATCCAAAAGCTATCAGGATGATGTGCCGAGAGAATGATATTTTTATACCATCTAATAGCACAGAATCCATTGCTCAGCCTATGCTTCTTTTTTTAATTTCTAAATTTTATTTATTGTTATTTTATGTGCATTGGTGTTTTGCTTGAATGAATGTCTGTGTGAGGGTAACATGGGAGGGTTACAGGAGATAAGTCAATGAATAAAATGATTTCATGAAGAATTGAGTTCAGATCCCAAGCACATCTGTAAAAGCTGTACATGATGGCACAGTGCAGCACTGGTGGGTAGAGATAAGTAGATTCCATGGGCTTGCTGGCTATCCAGCCTACCTAAAGTGACCAGCTCCAGGTCCAAGGAAAAACCCTGTGCATTAGTTACTTTTCTCTTACTGTGATAAAACATGACCAAAGCAACTTATAGAAGAATGAGTTTATTTGGGCTCACATTTCCTTCTGGTCCATGATGGTGGGGTTGAAGCAACAGGCTTGGCTGCTGAAACAGCAGCTGAGAAGTTGAACATCTTGAACTGCAAGCATGAAACAAAGACAGAGAAGTCAAAATATTGCAAGTCTATAACCTCACGCATGACTCCAGAGATATGATTCCTTCAACAAGGCTGCACCTCTTTAGTCTTTCCAAACAATGCCACTAACTAAGGATCAAGTATTCAAATATCTGAGACTATGGGGGATATCTTACTCAAACCATCACACCCTGCCTCAAAAACATAAGGTAGGGCCCTGGATACACGGCTTAGTGGATAAGAGCACTGTCTGCTCCTCCAGAAGTCATGGGTTAAATTCCAGCATCCGCACTGGTGGCTTATAACCATCCATACTAGAATCTCATGCCGTCTTCCAGCTCACAGGCATACATGTAGATAGAGCAGTCAGACATAAAGTTAATAAAATCTTCCAAAAAAATTTTCAAAGGCAGGGCTGGAGAGACAGTTCAGCAGTAAAGAGTACTGGCTGATCTTCCAGAAGACCCAGGTTCATTCCCAGTACTAACTGACTGCTTTCCCTGGAAACCTAGTGTTAGGACAAAATCAGACAATGATGAAGAGCACAGCAGATTTTATATGAAAGAGGTTCATTACATAGAGATGAAGGGGGTGGGGGAGGAAAGAGTGAAAGATGATAGGGGGAAGATAGAGGGTGCCCCGACCCAGAGAAGGGAGAGGGCAAGAGCCAAGAGTGTAAGAGAGAGAAAAAGTGAGCAGGTTGATTCTTTTAAGGAGCAATGTAACCACGCCTGGCAGGCAACACATGAGAGCATCATGGGTTCCTAGGCAACCAGAAGCTGACTGCCCATATACTAACATTCTTCCCTTTTTCTTTACTTAAAAAAATGAGGAATTTGGGCTGCTTTTCATGTAAGACAAGTTAAAGTATATAAATTTACGCTCATTGGAAGCAGCTCTTGGTTGCTATGCAAGGGGTTAAGAGAGAGAAATACAATAATGGCAACAGAATGGCCAGATTACATCTTTAAGAGCAGAAGAGGAAACCCCTGCCCTGGAAAGTTCAGGCAAGAGGGTTGCCAATAGAGAGTTGCCAGCCATGCCAGGCAGCCGGTAGCGAATGAAGAATGCTGGGAGAACCTAGAGCTGCTTGTCCTGGTCCTAAAGCACACCATTCCAGCCTTTTGTAAATAATAAGTGAATATCGGGCATAGAATCTCTCCTGCTACTTCCTGCTGACACTGGGGCATTGTAAGGTGATCAAAAGGCTGAAATGCTGGCCAAGTTCAGGAAGAACAGGCTGTTTTGATGCTGTCCAGGGTCTGTGAGAACATCCATGTCTGGGACAGAAACTGTGGGACCAGCTTGATGGAAGTCTGTTAGGTCAGACTAGAACACTTCTGGTAGCTGCTTTGGCACTGTTGTGGATATAGGAAACATCTGTGACAGGTAGGATACTAAAATGTATGTACATAAATACATATATATATATATATATATATATATATGCAGAAGATAAAGTTAAGTAGGTTACAGAAAAATACATTAGGTATACATTTAAACTTTTGGAAGAGCGAGCAGAGGTAGACGGTTTGGGTCAAAGAGACTTGAAAACGGGAACCTCCATTTTCCTGAGGAGACCTTTATTTACCTAATCACTGGCAGTAATTAAAAAGGCTTTGCTTTGGATCTGTCATCTAAGGACGTTGTGGCCAAGTTTATTTATAGAAGTGTGTAAGCTTATAGGCCCTTAACTTGGGCACTAGTTGTAGAAACTTGAATTTCTCCAGAAGACATCCCAGAGGAGAAACTGGAGGAATGGAAGATTGGACTATTCCCATTGGGAGCATAGGAGTGAGTGATCTGTCAAGGCATCCCAAGAGCAAAGTTTGACCCAGTAGATATGATCCTACGTGATCCAACAGCTAGTCAACTTTGGCCAGAGACCAAGGGCACAGCTGCCCATAGGAGACGAGTTTACCTAGCACTAGCATTTTCTTAGACAAGTGAGGGGGAGAAACCGTGCACATAGAGGGAAAAAAAAATCTCTCCCAAGGCAAAGAGGAAGTCCCAAATAGAGGTCAGCAAAAAGGGTCAATCGAGCTAGTGGAAACCTCCATCTCAAAAGGTAGTAGGAAGTTGCCGGAAGCACAATGATCAAGCTTCCCCTACCAAGAGAGACGTTTTATGCTGATCAATGAGGAGAACTCACCAAACCAGTGGCTGGTCAATGAAGGAAACTCACCAGTCCAGCAGGTGTTTCATGCAGGAGATATAGACATGGTAGCCAGGAAAGGGAAGTCCCAAAACCAGGGAAAGGAGAGGAATCCCACCTTTTGAGATAGGCAATAAGTGCAGTACTTATCTGGATCTTAGTTGACCCGAGAGGTGGATTCAGGTGGATTTCCTGCAACTTATAAGAAATGCTTTTAAGTTGTACAAAGGAGACACAACTTTAGATGTCACAATTGTAATCTGTACTGAAATATACCTTGTAGAATAGGCAGTAGACATACACATTTGTGTTAACAGCATAAGCATCCTTTAAGGTGAGCTCTGAGATCGTAGCAGCATTTCGTGAGGTAGAAGGGACATAAGCTCCCTTGATCTAAACCTTTAATATAGTATATATTATGGAAATTTAAAATTTTGAGCTTGGGGCTGGGGGCTGGCGAGATGGTTCAGAGGTTAAGAGCACTGGCTACTCTTCTAGAGGTCATGATTTCAATTCCCAGCAATCACATGGTGGCTCACAACCATCTATGATGAGTTCTGGTGCCCTCTTCGGGCATGTAGGTCTACATGTAGACAGAACATTGTATACATAATAAATAAATAAATCTTAAAAAAAAATTTGAGCTTGGAACCATGATAGTGGGTAGTAGAGTGGAATATTTTTGTATTAGATTTAGATTAATAAATCAGAGCTCTAGAGGTCAAAGCTCTGGACAGTCAATATAACAGTAGCATAGAAAGAGGGGGAAAATATTAAGCATTTTTACCTATTTATGATCCCATAAATCATCCTAGACCTTGCAACCTTTATAACTTGTATTTACCAGCCTTAAAACACGTTTAGAATCTCAAATATGTATACCTTGTGTGTACCAGTTTTAAGACCTTTTTTTAGATCCTCAAATAACATTTTGGCCTTCTTATCTAGTTATTTATCATGGGACATAGGTGAGACAGCTATGAAAATGGATGGTCTTTTAGGTAAATAAAGGGATGGCAAAAGGTTTCATTCAGGCCTGTTTCTTGACTCTGGCAACAAGGTATATTGTGTCTAGGCCTGACAACAGCAACTCTAGGACTCAGGCTTAAGGCCTGGTCTCCTGCATATGAAGATAACTGAGAAGGCATCTGAAGTCTCCCAACACAGAATTTGGCAACATGGCCATGGGACCCCAAAGTGAGGCCAAAGCAGACTTACAGTGTTACCCTGGGGTGGGTGACTGTGGTGGAGGTCGATGAATCAAGGAACCCGGCCAAGTAGCTGGAAGGCTGGAAGTGTCTATGGCTCTTGTGTTGGTTGAGCCTCCAAGCCTGGGCACAGAGGACAAAGCTTCACAGGAGCATTTTGACTTCCAGAGGCCAGTCTGCAGATAGGCAGCCATGGCTTGTTGAGGCAGTTGTGGGACCAGTCTCCCCTTTGGCTGCATTTGAAGCAGTCACCTGGCAGAATTGGCTTTTGGCTATATCCCGGTGGGATGGGGCATTGCAGAACTCTTGTTTTGTGTGCAGGAATGCCAACAGCTTCAGAGCAGCAGCCAAGGTCTGGAGCATAGTTTTTGCTGTAGATGAGCCTTTCAGGAAAGTTCTTCTATTATTTTTTACCAACTCCTGTATGGTGACTCAAGGACTATCCTTAGCTGTTTATTAAAGATGGCAGTGAGACCATGTTTGCGTTGTTGGTCTATAAATATATTTTTGGTCATGTTAGATAGAGGGCTTGATAATCTATGAGATGACTACCTATTAATTTGCATTCATTAACCATTAAGTTGTAACCTTAAAAGTCATAAATGTAGTCCACTAAAGAGAGCATAACAGTTTTTTCTATGACTTAGGATATAAATAATGCTTATCTCATAAAAGTGTAAGGCTATACTATGGACTAATAATAATTCCATTTTTAGAAAACAAGACCAAGCATATTTTACCCTTTTCATAATAAAGATATAGCACAACGACCACGTTTTAACATAAAAACCTCTAAAATTAATAGATCTTAATTTAGGATATTGGTAGAAACCTATAGGTAGTAACTCCTGAGTTATGAGTTTTAAAACCAACAATATCGTAGAACAATATAAAGCAATTTTAAAATTGTACTTGAATTTATTATATAAACCCATTAGCCATAAAGCCTAGTGGTGAATCTCCATCATAGGCAGCTCAGGGCAGGAGAAACATTTAATAATTTAGGAACTGATAAAGACATAGGCAGTTAAACATACATTTGAAAGTAGCTTCATTTGAATAGACCTTTATAAATTTGAAATTTTATTATAAAAAATCTATACCAATTTAAAATGAGGCTTGTTACTTTTGTAGTCGAAAAGGAGATAAACACTTATGATTAAAGAAGTCTTATAAATGTAAACCCAGTTAGAAAATTATATAAAACGTTAAGTAAGAATTTAAAGCATTTAAAAATGTATATATATATTAAGAGCAGAGTGTACAGAAATCAGGAGGAAAAGATTGTTTAAAAGCTTGGAAGTAGCACCTTAGGGGTCAGTGTTTGAATGCTCACAACATGGAGTTTTGCAGGGGTGGGGGAGGGGTGAGCACATGGCTCTGCTTCTCCATTTTAAAATCAACATGGAGCCTCGGCTGTCCATGTGCTGTGAGCAGCTATGGCGGCACTGGGAGACCAGGTGCTTGCTGGTGGGAAGGCTGTCCTGCCCTGGTTTAAAACTCTGTGCACCCGTGGCATGGTTGCATGTGCATGGCATGGAAGTCTGCATAACTGAAAACCCTTCATGCAAACCAGTCTTTAGCTGCAGGCTTTCCTTGGAAATTTAAAGTCTCACGAATGGAGCCAGAGGCATCACTGCAATTTAAAGCAATCTGTGTGATCACAGGTTCCCAGGTACCTGCTTAACTAGAAGCAGGCTCTGTCTGTGTGAAGCAGTTCACAGGGTGCGCACTAAGGGCAATTGAGAGAAAGTAAAGATTTTCAGCCATAGATGGTTAGGGGTAGATAGAGCAGAATAAATCTGATGCAAGCATCCATGCAGACTTGCATGCAGGCAAAACTCTAATACACATAAAACAATAAAATCAAATCTAAACATTTTGTTTGTATAAAATTTTGAAAACACTGAAAGTCAAATATAAAACCCCACTGGCTGCTTTTCCAACGTTTTCTAATGTCTGTGGAAAAACTGATGAAATTAGCACCCAGAAAAGTCTAATGTTAGCTAATTTCTTAAAGATTTGTGTTTTCAATCATGCCTCTATGTTTGTGGTTGTTTTGTTTTTGGCATAGGGCCCCAGGTATTCTGGGCTGCCCTAAACTCACTCTGTAGCAGGAATTACAGAAATTTGCTAATTCTCCTCCCTCCACAACCCAAGTTCTAAGTTCCAGGTGTGCATTACCATGCCTGACTTCATCTTCTACCAACCTCTTGTGACATATGCAAGCCTTTTGCACTAAACTTACACTTTTCTGCATTTTTCCTCATCATTCCTTTATTTCATTTTAGAACAATCTTTTTAGTTTTAGCATGAAAGCTTTATTTTAGCATTTTAAAATCCTTTCTCATTTAAAGTATTTCCTTTATCATTGATCTTCCTTATAGAAATGAACTATAACTTCTTATAGTGTTTTATATTTATTCATTGATTAAATGCATGCTTGTCTTTGAGAGATGAATAGCAATGCAGAGAGACAGAGAGAGAAAGAGAGAGAGTTGGAGTGTGCAAACCGCTACCCATGAATACAGGGTGAGAGGACAATTTAGAGGCATTACTTCTCTACTTCCTCCAAGGATTGAACACAGGGTTCAGGCTTTGTGGCAAGCCTATCTTGCAGCCAGGAATAGAGTCGCTTTTGTGTGTGTCTGTTACTGAACATTGAATCCAAGAAATTATAATTACATTAATTGCATGCTGAGCAAGAGCTCTACCAGTGAACTATGATACCAGCACAAGAAAAATATTTCATTCTTTCTCCCTTCCTTTTCTTTCTTTCTTTCTTTCTTTCTTTCTTTCTTTCTTTCTTTCTTTCTTTCTTTCTTTCTTTTTTTTGCTATAGGGTTTCTCCATGTAGACCTGGCTCTCCTGCAGCTCACTTTGTAGACCAAGCTGGCCTCAAAGTCATTGCTGGCCTGTACCTCTTGAGTGCCCGGATTAAAGGCTGGCACCATCATTGCCTGGAGAAAATGTTTTTCTTCATGAAACTCTTCTTTAATAGTCTAATGAAAATCAAGGAAAGGCTGAGCACAGTGTTGCATACCTTCAGTCCCAGCACTGGGGAAGATGAGGAAGAAGGATCAGGAGTTCAGCTCATCTTGAGCAACACAGGAAGCTCCAGAACAGCCTGAGTTACCTTAGACCACACTAAAGGAGGAAGAGGCCAAAAAACAAACCTTGGAGCGCTAAGTGAAACATGGGAGGAGACAATGTGTTATCACTCTTTGAAACTGCCCTACGTTTTCTTAAACCAAATTCAGTTAAACAGCACAGGCTCTCAGAAATTGCTTTGGCTAAAGGTGTTGAGGCCCTACTTGGCCTCACAATGTAACCAATCACAGAATTAAAAACTTGAATCTCTGCCTTCATTTTGTGCCTGTCATTTCTTCATCTTAAACCCCTGTTTGACTAAACATAGGTATGTTAATAACTAAAACAGTGTCTTCCTAAATTATTTCATTTCCTTTCAAAGTTAAATGCTCAGAAGTAACTTATTTTCCTAACCCTTTAGTCATCTTTGACTCCAGGAACAGCAAAACATCCTAGGATAGACCATCCGCCATATGAGGGCACTCAACTGGGATGCTAGGCATAAGTAATCATCCTATGCTTACAGAATGCACCACCTTTTAAAAACAAGAACTCACTCAAGGCACAGGGTGGCTTCAAGCTCAAAGCAATTCTTCTACCTTAACCTCTGAATGCAGGGATCACAGGTATGTGATATGATGCCAGCTGCAATGAGGGCTTCTTTGGGCAGTCTTGCAGAACCACAAGAGACAATAATTCATCAGACCACACCTTGAAGAAAATTACTTATTATAAATAATCCTTGTGCTACTGAGTCAGCTTCAGACAAGGGTGCAAGTTCTTAGGGCACTTTATAGAGGGGGACAGATGACTGAGAAGGTGGCTGACTGGGAACAAAGAGAAAGGTCACCACCCATAAGTAGGGTTACTTGGAATCCCAGGAATGTGGAAGGCAAACATGCAAAGAAAGAGGAGAAAAAAACTAATAAGCAGAAATACACAAGTCCAAAAGGAGTTGTGGGGCCCATAATTCTGCTTTGGGGGAGCTACTTCTGAAGGTTATGGGTCTGGTTAGAAACACAGCCAGGAAAGAAAACTTCAGACCTTAAACAACTAAAGAATTAAAAAACTAACTGGAATTTATAGCAGTTACTAGTATCCAGGTAAAACAAACAGAACTTTGAACTTTACTGAATAAACATTGGGTCTAGGGAACACAATAGGAGTCCTAGGTTACTTAATAACTTATTAACAAAGTGTTAAATAAAAAACAGAGGGCATCTAGCTTCACTCCCAGTCCTCATTGGGTTTTGTGTCTTTCCATTATGTACATTAAAACTTAAATAACAAATCTGAAACTGTTCCAACTGACAAAAAGTCACAGAATTCATCACATCTTAGCTCAAATTGTAGTTGTCCTCGGATAGTCCTGACATATATAGCTTTTTTTGATCCTTTTTACCTTTAAGTGGTAATAATATATCGAAAAAGTGGCATAATATATACAAAAACAAGTCCTTGAAATCTGGCCTTTGGCTCTTTGCTTAACAAAAATTTTCCAGAGTTATAGCACTAATGTAGAAAAATGCTTACACTGTCCTTATGCAGTGGTACACCCCAATGACTCCAGCATGTAGGTAAGCAGAGACAGGAGGAGCTCTGTGAGTTTGAATCCATCCTGGTCTATATGGATGTTCAGGACACACAGGGTAACACAGAGAAACCCTGTATTGGAAACAAACAAAGACAAAGAAAAAGAGATACATGGGACATAAATGTTCTCACATGAGTCATGCAAGTTGGCACAAGTTTTTGGCACTTACAATTAACTTGATAAAATGACGACAGTCCATGCAAGGCAGGTGACTCATGCCTTTCATCTCAATCTTTGGGAGGCTCAAGCATATCTCTGCGAGTTTGAGGTCAGCCTGCTCTACACAGCAAGTTCTAACCCAGTCAGGGCTACACATTGAGAAAATGTGAAAAAAGAGAGAGAGAAAGAAAGAAAGAAAGAAAGAAAGAAAGAAAGAAAGAAAGAAAGAAAGAAAGAAAGGAGAAAAAATAACAATAAAAAGGCACTAGAGTAGTTAAACTTGGATTATAAAGGATTAAAGTTATTACATTAAGCCTATGTGATAAAAGGGTGATTGTCTCTCTGCTTCCAGTTTGAAAGACCAGTGTATCTATTCAACCTGAAGTCCATTCATCCATTTCCCTGTGAATGTATGATAAAGGACATGTCTATCATAACCTTAAGTCTATGTACTGACTGTTGAAAAGGGTTTCCTTGAGAGATGGGCCCACAGCCTTAAGATTGTAATAGCAGTCAATACAGTGCCCAGTCTTTTGTTCACTGCTCATTTCAACATCCTTTCAGATTACTTCCATGTCCAATAGGATATAACACACCTTAACTACCTATCCATTTATGAAATCCAAACCACTTTCCATATATATGAGACTCCTGTGTGTGTGTGTGTGTGTGTGTGTGTGTGTGTGTGTGACACTGTTCTGAGAAAACATGAATAAACACTCATCCTGGACAAGTATCCAAGACAAAGCACAGATACCATGAAAGCACTACTTGCTGAAGCAAAGGATGTTACTGGGGTTACTTAACAGGAGTATGGGTGAGGGGTTACTTACAGAAGCAGGCATGACTCAAAGTCAATTGCATCACAAAGCCCACCCCAACACAGATGATAGCTCATGAAAGCTGGAATGCTAGGTCTCTCCAAACCACATGCAAGCTGCTTGACAGGTCAGAGAAGAGCAGAGAAGACTGGCTGTTCTCTGCCTCCTCCAGGCAGCTTGGCTGCTCCAAAAATGGCTCTCAGCAGTCTTTATGAATATGCTCTGGGAAGGAGAGCCGGGTGCATCTGGTCAGAATTGAGAGATCTCCTGAGTCTACTGAGCCTCCCTTTAGAAACTCTTGAATCTTTATAAGCTTCCCACCAAAATGGAATACATCAACTTGTAGAAACTGTTGTCTTGTGTGTGAGTGTGTGTGTAATCAAACACAATAGGTTCCCATTTTGCTGAATGCAAAGCCAAAATTAGCACAGCCAAGGCACAAAAGAGTGATGCTCTTCATGGAGAAGGGAAGCATGCGGATTCAACTAAGGGGGCTACACACAGTCATCGAGGGTTGGTCCAATTCCTAAGCATGCTCAGTTTAGGAATACAATCCAGGCCTTCCTCAGTTTATGCCCATATCTCTAAAAGAAAAGTCAGAACAAATTATAAGTCCAATAGAATTTAAAATTTTGAGTTTTAATGCCGATTTATTCCTCCCTTCCCCCACCAAGTGTGCATGCATGTGTGCTGTAAATGAACTGTAGTGTCTTTAGGAAGCCAGGATATATGCCTGCCACCTTTCCTTAGCTGTCAGTTTTCCAAACATGTTAAACCTCTACCTCCCCCTCCCCCAAGAGGATATGTTAGTTGGCCAGGGCTACTACAACAAATCACCATAAAAAAGTGGCTTTGAACTTTTGTGCAAATTCATCCTCTCTCTGTCTCTGTCTTGCTTTCTAAGGCTGTTATCCCAGGCTGTCCTTGAACTGACTCTCCTGGCAGCCATTCTTCTGATTGGACCTTATTCCACACTTCTTTGGCATACACACATACATAGCCAGCCAGCCAGCCAGCCAGCCAGCCTGACTTGATAGGAGCATCTTTCTCATCAGCCTAGCTGCAATCGGCCTCAAAGTGTACCTCTCAGCAATGGTTTTTGCCAGTGCTGGATACTCTTCTAAAAACTTTAGAGTCAGACTCAACCAGCTGCTGGGAGCTCCCGAGACCTGTTGGAGACATGGTGCAGGCTCCTGCCTTGGTTTCCCACTGCTGCTGCTCTGAAAGATTCAGTTCCTGCCTCATCCAGGGGAATCATTTTTGCTTTGGGGATTCCATCATTTGTGCCAGATGCTTGCTTCCCCCAGGGGACTCCTTCCTGCCTTGAGACTCACTGTTAGAATAAACCTTGAATAAGCTTTGCTAGTCCCTGACCAAGGCCCTGTATTGAAACTCTGGCCCTTCCCTATCCCTGCCATTGCCAAACTCAGTGGCACATTATGACCCCCATCATGATAACCAGGGCCAAGGCAGATTCTAAAGAGAAAAAGGACTTGCCTGGACAAACATCTCCAGAAGGAAGAAACTGCTGGCTTGCAAGTGCTGTAAGTCCCAGCATTTACACTCCCCAAACATCCTGTATAAACACCAAGTATAAGTTCTCCTTTTGCAAGCACCCCTATCCTACTGTCAGGCCCTTGAAATAAACAGACCCTTCTGTTTAGGTCAAATGACTCTCTTCTTCAGCTTCCTGTGTCTTTCAGTTGCCATAGAAACTTAGCACCCACCACCTCCCGCTTTCATCCTCAACCTGCCTTCTGTAGTCTCCTTCAGAGGACAGTTCTCAGTTTCTAACATTTGCAGCTAAGATTCTGATGGACCTCTCAATGCCTCAAGGTCTTAGAGCTACAAAAATAACTGCTCTTAGCTGCCATCTTGCAGGTGGTGCATTGGTTAGTCACCATTTATTGTCCAAAGCAATAAGAGTACATGCATTGGGAGAAAAGGGACTCCCTTTGGTCCACAATCTGTCCTCCTTAGGGGTAGATGCCAGGTACTAAAGTTTACTGGCATCTGGACAGGAAAATGTTGCAGTGGGAAAAGAAGTTAGGTCATTCAGTTGCACATGTACTTGAGCTTCACTAACCTAGGGATTACAAACTGAGATGGACTAAGGAGTGTGGCATTTACAACAACTCTTGCAGCTGGTTCAGTGTGAGGCTCTGGAGACAAAGGCTGCTTGCTGCACAGTGTCTGCCCATCCTCACAGGAACAGCACTCCTTCAGTGCACAGCCAACTAAGGAAGGAGGACATCCACCTTACAGCTTTACCTCTGAGTGTGTGTGTGTGTGAGTGTGTTTTGTGCAAGAAAGCAAGGTGAAGAACTGATGCTAAGATGCCATTCCTTTTACATTTAAAACACCTTTACCAAACATCCTTGCATAATTAGCCAGATAGTGAAAAAAAGAAAAAAGAAAAACCTCAACATTTTATTTACAGTGGTGTCTCCTTGCTGACAGCAGGGGCTGGTATTTCTCAGGCTGGCCTTTAGCACCCTGGATTGGCCCACTGTCCCTCATCTCCTGACTATCCAGCCTCCACATCTGTGTCTCTTATTCCCCAACCTCTGT
>CM053742.1:77761752-77783487 GCA_028658305.1 Pachyuromys duprasi
GTTACATGGCAGGTTCACAAATCATGCCACGGGACTGGTTTCAAGTGGGAGGTTTATTAAGGGAAGAGGGAAAGGGTCACAGAGACCTTCTCTGGGTAGGGCAAGAGAGGGAGTGGGTGGGTAGTGGGAGTTCTGTTATAAGGTGACCCAAAGCATGTGCAGGTGGTCCTCAGGTGGTCCATAGATGGACTCACAGATGCCTGATGTCTGCTTTGTCAGGTCCCTTGGGGCTGGCTGTAGAGATGCCTGCTTATGGACACCAACAAGGTTCTTCTTGAATTATTTGTGGTATATTTTATCATGAAAGTTTTATTTTAGGGGAACGGACATAAGAATTTTTTCTTTTCAGGGTATATATTTAAATATATTTTAAAAGACTATAGTATTAAAAATTTACTGCAGCCAGATATGATGGCACAAGCCTTTAATCACAGTACTCTGGAGACAGAGGCTGGCAGATCTCTGAGTTTGAGGTCAGCCTGGTCTACAAAGGGAGTCCAGGATATCCAGGACTAAAAAGAGAAAACTTGTCTCCTAAAACAAAAGAAATAAACAAAAAATTAGTACAACTCTTATTTTTCAGTTTCATAGTCTGAATAAAATTATTAATAAGCATTTGTTCCTCATTTATACTTTAAGGTTTTTGGTTTTTTTTTTTTCCTGTTCCTGGTCCTTTTGGCAGGTAAAGCATAGTTTAGACAAAACATTGTTCTCAGGAAGACCAGTCATAAAAACAAAGGAGTTGAGAAAGACAAGGTTAAAATGTCTATACAGCGGGCTGAAGAGATGGCTCAGTGGTTAGAAGCACTGGCTGCTATTCCAGAGGTCCTGAGTTCAACGCCCAGCAACCATACCATAACCATCCCTACTGGAATCTGATTCCCTCTTCTGGTGTGCAGGGAAACAGAACACTCATATACATAAAACAAATAATTTTTAAAACATCTATACAGGAACCAGTGAGATGGCTCAGTAGGTAAAATTGCTTGCCATGCAAGCCTGACCACCATCAGAGCTGTATCTGTGCATACAAAAGCTATTAGGATGATGTGCTGTGAGACTTATAGTTTTATACCACCTAATGGCACAGAATCCATTGCTCAGCCCTTGCTTCTTTTTTTTTTTAAGTTGTAAGTTCTATTTATTGTTATTTTATGTGCATTGGTGTTTTGCTTGAAGGAATGTCTGTGTGAGGGTGTCAGATCCACTGGAACTGGAGTTACAGACAGGTGTGTGTTGCCATGTGGGTGTTGGCAATGGAAATCTGGTCCTTTAGAAGAGGACCCAGTGCTATTAACTGCTGAAATATCTCTAGCCATCCCAGCCCATGTTTCAAGGAAGGACTAATTTTGACTATCAAGTTTAATTATGAATTATGCTTCTTTTTTCTTCGTTTGCCACTACTAGGGATTGAACAGAAGACCAAAGTCATGCTGGTGAAGCATTCTGCCACTGAGTTACAAACAATAACAATATATATTACATTTCCTTCTTGGTACATGGGAGAGGTTATTAAATTAGCAACATTGGGGCTTTAGGAAAGTAGTGTAGTGATAGAGCATTCATATAGTGTGTTCCATGAACCTTTGCACACACACATATACACACACAATAAATATATATATATATATCAAAATTAACTGGAGTTTGGAAGAAGTTGATTCCAACCCTGATGGGTAATCTCAGGAATGAGTCAAGATTTTAGCAGAGGAAGTAACCTCAGATATAGTGAGAATATCAGAAGTATGGTTAGGAACAGAATCTAAAGATGCTACTGAATTGTTGGTATCTGAGGGATGACTCAGTAGTAAGAGCACTGGCTACCCCAGAAGAGGACCCAGGTTAGGTTCCCAGCACCCATGAAGGAGCTAAAACCAACTGACTGTAATTCCAGCTCTAGGGATCTGACAACTTTTTCCAGCTTCTGCAACCATGTGCGTGCACACGTGCACACACATACTGAAAGAGAGACAGAGAGAAAGAAAGAGCGAATTTTTTTTCAAAGAAGATGTTACCGAATTTCTGCATTCTTGTGAACAAAAGTTAATGAATGAGGAGTTTGTTTTGTTATAAGGAAAAGAATAGTTTTCTCAAGATGGCTTTTATACCTTGTGAAGACTCTGTAAACATTGTTTGTATCACAAAAAATTTAAGATATTATATTCAGTTGGTTGATAGCACAGTAGGAGGGCATGAAAGCACTAACTCCCTTTGAAATTCAATCATAGCATTCTAGAGAGGAATCAAATGATGCAGGGTCAATAGATGCAGCACACTATTCTGTTTTATCTCCGCAAATCAGCTCAACTACCCCATCACTGTGGGTCAAAGGATGTGCCAAGACAGAACTCAGCACACACTTCAGGCAAAAGGCGTATTCAAGCCAATGGCACAGAATGCACATTCTGAGGTGACACTTTAGGACACCCACAGAGACTGTTCTTTTAAGGTCCAGTGGTGAGGAGGAAGTGGGGGAAGAGTGCAGCAAGAAAGCTCCAAGTTGGTTGACATTACCAAATGGAATTAAAAGGCACTGTAAAATCAGTAGTTTGGGCTGGGGTAGGTGTTTAAAAAGTCCCAAACACATCTTGGGATAAAGGAGTATCTGGAAAATGCTGCAAGATAATGAGCCTAGTGAGTACATGATTTATGTGTTGTGCCACTGCTCAGCAGCTTCTATTCCCTGAGTGCCAGGGAAGTTGAGCATGTCCTTGCCAGCAGCTCTTGATGTTTAGGGCTTTGCTACCTGGAAGGCCTGTTTCTGAGACAGACATACTCCTCCCATATATGACATAAGATTTTCAGCCTCTTTGTTTTTGTATAAGGAACAAAGGGACAATTTTCTAGAAAAGGTGGTGGCAGGGGGAGAGGTGGCAATGAGATCATTCTGACTCCTCTCTGCCAAATTGAGACATTATTATTCAGGCAGTCTGAATCAGAGGCTGGTATCTAAATTCACACATCAGGAGGATAGTGCTTGTGTGCTAGGCAGTGGTTAGAATAAATCTGGATAGCAGATGGAGAGATGTCTAAGTAGTTTAGAAGACTGACTGCTTTTCCAGAGAACCTGGGTTCAATTCTCAGCACTTAAGTAGCAACTTACAACCGTCTTTAACTCCAAGACCTGACACCCTCACATAGACATACATTCAGGCAAAAAGCCACTGAACGTAAAATAAAAAATAGGTCAAGAAAAAAATAATAACAACAAGAATAACGGGACCTACGAATGTAAAAATCAAAATGACTATTAAAATGGTGACGGCTGGTATGTGCCTGTCAATTCAAGATGAATTCTGAAACCATTTCTTTCCAAATCTGATACTACTTCTAGGTTTTGGAATATGGTGAGCTTTGTTGTTGCTACCTGACCTAGCCAGAATGACTTACAAGAAGCAAAGTCCCCTTGCAAAGAGATTTAGGTCTCTTCTATTTTGGAGAGTAACTCCTGTTAGGAAATCTATCTGATACTACACCCTTTTTTAAAAAAATTTTACACACACACACGAACATTGTATATGCGTGTGTGCCTGTGTGCATGTGTGTTTCAAGACAGTGTTGCCCTGTGTAGCCCTGGCTGTCCTAAAATGCACAGAGATCTGTCTGCCTCTGCCTTCCAAGTGCTAGGATTAAAGAATTAAAATTTTATTTTATGTGCATGAGTGTTTTACCTGCATGCATGTATATGTACCATATGACTGTCTGGTGCCTGCAGAGGCCAGAAGAGTGTGTCTGATCCCCTAGAATTTCTTGAGTTAAAGTTACAGGCAACTGCAGATGCTGGGAACCAAGATTCTCTGGAAGAGCAGCAAGTGCTCTTATGCTCTGAGCCAGTTCTCCAGGCCCAGTCCTAGATTCTTGTTAGAAACTGAGAAATTTCAACAAGGATTTCTTGTGTCTCGGGATAAGGAATGCTAACACACAAAGGATAGAGGTAGACCTCTTATTCCTGTGCCAACTTCTGCCATTAACCCTAGGATTATGAGGAAAGGATAAGAATTAGTTATGTGTATTTTATTCCACATGGAACCAGTCAAAGGAGCTGGGAAGCTTTGGTTATTTGGGGCAACATTTATGTTGGGGGCACAATACATCAGGGTGAAAGTTCCATTCAGGTTGATGGAGAGGCAGGTCAAGGTACCACTGAAGACGCAGCCCTGTTCAAATATACATATGGCAAGGTTAATGGAGAAGAAATGGAGTCATTGAGAGGATCCTGATGTTTTGGGTTTTAGATTGTTCTCCCAGACTGAAAGGGAGCTAGCTAAGGGAGGCCCTATTAGTGTTGAAGTGTGATGCCATGTTGTGCGTGAGGGAGTCAGACTACAACATTTAGGAGTCGGTTCTGTTTGCCGTTGTCTTGCTTTCTCTAGCTAACTGGCCTGCAACACTAGCTGGCTGATTCTTCCATCTCTGCTTTCCACCTCACTGCAGGAGAACTGGAATTATACATGTGTACCACCAAATGCAGCTTTTTTGTTGGTTCCAGGGACCAAACTCCAGTTGTCAGACTAGCACTGCCACTGTGAGTGCTGTTCCCCAGTGATCCATCTCTCTGGCCTGGCCCTGAGATTTTGAACTAGGAGGCATGAGCTGTGTGCTTTCCAACAAACCAGACTAGGTGTACTATAGGAGGAGTCCACTGTCTGGAGGTCCTGCATCAGAACAAGTCCAACAATGAGACAGAATCCTAAAAGCCTCTGTTTTCATCTGTGCTCACAGTTACACACACACCATAGAGAGTCACACAAGCTAAAACAAACCAACAAACAAAATAACAGCATCTACAAAGTCAACGCATGAAAATCTGTTCCCTCTCTCCCTTGTCTTTCTTCCCTGACAGACTCCAAACTCCATAAATAGGTATGAACCTGAACTTCTGATCCTCATGCCCCTACCTCCTTCTCTGATTACAGGCAAGTGTCACAAAGCACTGCTTTAGAATTTATTTTCACACTGATGCAATCATACAATTGGGGAAGGGTGATCTTTAACAAAAGATGGTGAAACAACTGATCAGATTTTATTTTTCAAATCTCATTCATTATACAAATGTTCATTCAAATGAATTCTAAAAGTAACGGTAACAAAGAAAAGGTATACATCATCTATGAGGAAAGATAAGGGAAAAACTTGTACACTGTTTAGAAATGGCATTGAAGGAGCAGTTTTAATGCTGGTTTGTAAATCTGAACTTCTCTGGTGCATCTGAAGCCTGCAAACCACTTATACACAGAGACAAACACAATTAAAGGAAACTGAATGTCTTTCCTTCACCTTTTCTTCTGATACTAAACTTAGACAAAGTGGACTTTGACTTTCAAGTCATATCTTCATTTTTCTGGGCTCAAATGCCTTTGAAGGATTCAGGCTGCCATCTACTTGTTTATTCAGGCTGTGTTTACCGTTTATTTATTATTTTCTTTTTCTTTTGTTGAGACTGAGTTTCTTCGTTTTGTAGCAGAGATTTTCTATTTCTACATGAACCACTGAAAATAGTCAGATTAGTGATTTGTGGATACTTGGATGGTCTCTAAGCAAGACAATTTCATACACTTTATTATTCACCTGATGTCTAAAGGTAAGTTAGAATAGGATGTGAGTCATTTTGTCTAATTTGTGGCTTGTAATCTCTTTCAGGTGGGTATTCATTGTTTTTCAACAAAATTTGAGAGTTCTCTAAGTTTTTTTCTACTTCAAGTACAATACCAATGAGCTATTGCCTCAACCGTTGTTTATTTTCCATTATTGCTAATGAATAAACTTCTTTCCTGTATATTCGGTCCAAGGTTTGGAGTTATCAGTACAAAAATGGTAAAGACCCAAAACCACCATTAAGGTGGGGGCCAAGGAGAATTATGACTCTCTTTGCTCACTAATTTATTCATGAGAACTTTCAGTCTCCAAGATGAGGCGCTATACCATGTAGACATCCCACATTTTCAATTTAAATAATTTTCAAAAAATCGCGAAGATATGTTGAAAATTTGCATACACATGGTGTACGACCTCATGTACATTATTTAACGTTTTTGTACCTTTTCCATAAGCTATAAATGAGAAGCTACCTCTTCACTATATCATAAAATAATGGGAATTTGCTTGTTCGGTCAATGAGTTTTTCTACCGCCATTTTTATTCTTCATTTTAATTTTTAAGAATATAGATTGTTGAGCTGGAGTGATGGCTCAGCCATAAATATAATAATACAGATTGCAAGAAGTCTCTAGTACGGGCCTTTCCAACCTTTGTAGCCACTCCTCTTCTGGTGTCTCCTCCTTCCGCGTCCTGATCATTTAAAGGCGCGAACTTCTTGGTGCAGCCATATTACCTAGCCTCCCATGGAAGTTAAATGTGTGAGTGGTCTCTATCCATTCTAAGGAGGTTTAAAGGAACATTTTTCGTTCCCTTACCATCATGCCTTCTGGTATATTTAAGAAAATATATCAAAATTTCGTAAAATATTTTTGAAGTTTTGATATGTTCTGGTAAGGTTTTCTTGACACGTCTTCCATTTTTTTTTTTGATATATGGAATATTTTTATGCAATTTTTCGTTTTTAAGGAATATTTCTTTGTCATGCGTTTTGGATGACATCTCTGTTTAGTGGATTTACCTTTCTTTTACTCTATTTTTATATTTTTGCCCATCGGGGCCATGGATAACTTTGTGTCCTTCCCACAACTCCATGCCCAGCGGGGGCAGTCGATACTTCTTTCCTTTTCAAAATAATAATTCTTCTTCTTTCTCTTCTTTTTCTTCTTCTAAAATTTGCCCATCTGGGCTGTGGATACCTGCTGTTTAAAAAAACAAAAACGTATTTCTTGGTCCATCGGGACCTCGGATACCTGCGTTTAGTCTTTTTCCTTGCCCATCGGGGCCTCGGATACCTGCTTTAATTTTTTTTTTCTTTTACTTTTGCCCATCGGGGCTGTGGATACCTGCTTTAATTTTTTTTCTATTGCCCATCGGGGCGTTTGGTGGATGGAAATATGTTGGTTCTGTGAGTTATTGCACTACCTGGAATATCTGTATTCTTTTTCCGCTTGCTGCTGAGGCTGATCGCTTGGTGCTGTGTGAATGAACCTATGGCTTAGAAAAACGACTTTGCGCTTAAGCTGAATGGGTGTTAAGGTGTGGAGAACCAGTGTCCACCATCTTACAGTTGCTGCGTGACATGGCTATTTGCTAGCCAATTATGTCAAGAATTAGGGAGCCGAGGAGGACAGGACTGGAAAGATTGCAACTATGTGCACTGCAGTATATAAAGACTTCGTTTTCTCAATGCGGGTTTGGACTTGATGTGCAAGTTTTTAGGAATCATGGTGGCCGGAAGTAGAATGCCAAGGAGCTCTCGTGTTTGTGTGTGGTGTTGTGTGAAATGGGGCTTGGAACGGGCATTTTGAAATTGCTACGGCTTGGTGTGTGTGGAGGCGTTGCTCTGCCCAGCTCTAAGAGGTGTTTGTTAGTTTCTATAAAATGGCGGCTTGGTTAGCAAACGAAGCTCCACAGCGCAACCTTTGTTCCAGCACGTATCGTGGAGTGAGGATATTTCGATCATTCCAGAAAAGATGGCGGCTCTAAGCTCTTGCTGCGGTATAATGAAGCGAGCTTTGTTTTCACATGTCAGTTTCCTGGTTGGGTTAGCCTGGGGACAACGTGGCACATGCTCTTGAGTGTCTAAAATGGCGGTCTGACGAATCCTCGGCGACCCTTTCCCAATGTGAACTTGGAGCGTTAAGATGGCGGGTGGTTGCGTCAACCGCGTGCCACTCTGCGGAGAGGAAAAGGCTAGTTGGAAGTGTTAGTGGCTGCTTGACTTAACCAGAGATAGGCACTGTTTTGGAAATGTTCTTGCCGCTTTATTTAACCAGTCAGAGATGGGCACTGCTACTTGGTGGAGAGGATGGAATTAGATTGTGGTGGCTCACTGTCCTGTAAGGACTTGAGTTAGCGTGATACTTCACACCTGCCTTTACTCATTGGTATTTCGAAGTGCCTACGCAGCTGTGAGTGCGCATGCTTAATTACAACAATTGAGGTGTTGAATGACAATCCCATCGGAGGCACTGAGGCTGGAGTTTGCTGAGGTCGATGTGGGTTGTACATTGAAACCTCACCTAGTAAAAGAAAGAAAAGAACATTTGATTTATTTCTTGTTTTCATATTTGTCGAAGATGTTCTCTTACAATGCTATACATTGGTGGTGCAAGCTAAAACTCTCCCTGTTCATTTCTATTGGTTCAGTGGCCCGAGACTGACTACTCTGCTTACACTGGCCTGATTAGGGGGCACTATGATCTCAAGCAGTTATCTAGTTCTGCTGTCCCTATAGGGGCCAGAGTCCTAACGGATCACAAATTACTGGCCAAGACATAGAATCCTACCTTCCTCCAGAGGATCATCTACCCCATTGCTAAGACTGCGTATGGATTTTGATTTACAAAAATGTTTTCATGTCACTGATAAATCTGATAGTAATATTTGCCAGTGCTTGAATTTAAGGCTGAAGTGATTATTGTTCAAATAAATTTAGGAGCTTTGTTTACTTGTAGAATTCATTTTAATTACCTTTAATGGGTTTTCAATTTGGAGTCTTTCAAGTTTTTCATTTCTTTTACATTCATTAACTTTTTTTGGCAGATGATACTCCAATTATTTGGCACTTCAATTTACTTTCTTCCAAACTGATCTATTGAACTACTATTAAAAATTTGACTATTATGACACAGATACTGTTAATGTAAAGTTAACTTTGTGATTGGCTATCAACAGGAATATTTGATGATCTACACTAGTCCAAGGCTTCTTATGTTGCCATCCTTGATGCTACAGTGACTAGTGACTTTACTCATTAGGCAGGAGCCTTGAATTGTGGTGGTCTGTGATCTCTCTCAGACTTATTGGAATATTAATGCCCACATTTCAGCTTTCTTTATTTTACTGTCTTTGTAGCATCCAGTTTCTCCTCAGGGCCAGCAAACACTGCTACAGCTGCTCCTGCCCCTGCCCCAGCCCCAGCCCCAACCCCTGCCCCTGCCCTTGCCCCAGCCCCTGCCCCAGCCCCAGCCCCAGCCCCAGCCCAACCTCAGCCCAGCCCTTGTCCCAGATTCGCTCAACCCTAGTGTCATTCCTGAAACTCCAGTCCCCTTCTCCTTAGAGATATCCCAATCTTTACTGATTCACTGTTAAGAATGCAGTACCCATTCCTTCTCTGGTCAAACTGAGGTATCCTCTCTGTATCCTCTCCATGATGACTGCCTGAGTCAAAGTTTTCACTTAATGCATAGAGTTCTACTTTACCTGTCCATGGACTCTTGTCCCTCATGTTAATCAAGAAACACCAATGGAACAAGAGTTTTATATCAGAGAATTGCCATCAAGGCACCATGTCCTAAGTCTCCTTTCCTTAAGGAAGGAAACATCACTCTGTCACTGCTGCAGTAGTCATAGTCCCAAGTGTCTTGAGTAGTGCTCAGCTGTCGTTTCTCACATGTTATTTTGAGCACTCTTGCACTGAATAATTCAAACTGCCCAGAATTTATCCAGTGGGTCAGACCCTACCTCTTTGAGCTCTATGTGCATTCAGCAAAGGGCCAAATGTGAGTCTCCTATCAGACAATTAAGGTGCTCAGTCCCAATTCTCAAAGTTTTGGCCATTAAAGGGGGCCCTACATATTGCTTGCATGCTGGCCTGGGTGCTATCACCTTAGGTCACATCTTTTAAGTTGATAACAGACATAAATTTATTTGTCCATGATACTGTATGCTAGTACCACTGGCTACCCGTATTTCAGCTGAAAATGTCTGCACTGGGACAGCTTATGTGGATAATTCTAAGAACTGAAACCTTTGCTCAAGGTTCATGCATTACTACCTTTACTCTATGTAAACAGGGTTCCTGATTACCTAAAGCCTCTTGCACAGTTGTGCAAAACTGAAGTTGCTCAAGTTTCCCTCTATTATTAACCAAGATCCCATACTCTCTCACCCTAATGGGTGACAACAAAGGGGTGCCAATTGAGGTGCCAATCGATGAAGTCACTTCATTGTTCTGGCCTTTTGCTTATGCTGGTGTTCAAACCTAGAATCTTGGACACATTAGTAAAGCACTCTGTCACAGAGGTACTGCCCCACCTTGTGGTGGTTTGAGAAGAAAGTCTATGTAGCCTGAGCTGTGCTGGCAGTCAGTCCTGCTTCTCAGTCCCAGTGACTGGAATTATAAGCATTGCCATCCATGTCTGCCTGTTTTCATGTGCACAGCTGCATTTATCCCTCATACTAAGCACGGGATAAAGAAACCAAATTCAAGTCATTTCTTTTGTATTCAGTAAGACCTTTGAACTCTGATTCAATCTGTTCTGTTTTAATTACTAGGGTGGCCTAGAACTTACTATCTAGCCCAGGCCAGCCTTGAGCTCAGGACCTAGCCTTTGCTTCACAAGTGCTAGCACAATTGGTTTCTAACTCTATGATTGCAAATGTATGTACTTCATTTCACTGCGGTAGTATGCATCTGGCCACAACCTTACCCACTCATTTATATTGCAGCAGGAGGTGCCTAGTACTTAAGATCCTTAACATAGTAAAAGTGCACAGTGTTAACTGTCTTGTCCATATTCTTATGTCCACAGTTGTGCCTTTTTGATCAGGACTCCTGTATACATCAAAGCAAAGGGGCTCACTAACAAAGTGTCTTTCTTGAATATAGATTGAAATGATACCAATACCAATGGTCCTTCAAGTGAGACTCCTGTCTCTAATAGTTCATATCCTCTTTGTTGTTCACTTAAAGCCCCTTTCTCAAACTAATGTATGTAATGGCAACTTCAGGGTCAGACTGACCCTCACTTTAAAGTACGGCAATGGTGTCAACCTATAAGGTCCCATTTTGTAGCTTGCTAATAATGTCTGATTGTATTTGTCCTTTTCTGTTCACTTCAAAAGGACGTCACTGCCCACTCTTATTTGTGCCCTCCCCTTTCAGCAGGGAATGCACATTTCCAAAGACCTTTATGTTTGAAAAGTGTAAAACTGTAACGACCACAACCACATACCTTGAGTATTAGTGGTCATTAACTGCATAGTTCTCATTCCAGTTGAATACGATCTTACTTCTCAGACCCTTTTCAGTACAGCAAGGGTCACTAATCTCTTGTTTTCTCCATCTTCCTGGGCATTGGATAAGGATATTCCCTCCTTTCCACTATCTTTAATTTCCAGGAGTGTCAATACTTTAATGTTTTACTATTTGCATAAAGCATGTGGTTTTCATTGACTAAACTAAGTCCCTCTAACATTAATGTAAATAACAGGGACACCATTTATTTTTAATAAAAATATTTGGGCAGTTATCCATAATCTTATTACTTTTAGGTCCATTGTATCTTTCACTACTGCAAAGGATACTGTTTATTACTATATACAGTGAAAAATTTCATTTGTCAAAGGTCATACTCCTTTACCTTTCATTTGTAGTACATCAGGGTATTCTGATCAACCAAGGCTGTCTTCTTTGGACTGTTACTATGTAGTATGTATTATATATATACACATGCATTTCCTCCTGCTCTGTGCACTAGAAAAGGATCCCACTCATTTCCTTATCATGTTCATCAGGAAGTGTCACTACTCAAGACTTAAATGAAAGTTCACAGGAACAAACAACATCTAAGCAAGCACTTCTCAGAACCCCTGTGCCCTTTCCTCTGCTTTAAAGCAGAAAGGTTTTTACTGAATGTCCTTCATTTGGACTTCAATGTGCATTAATGCAGTTGTCCATCATTACCTTTGGAGTAGGATTTTACATCCATGTACTCCTTTGACATCAGAGGCGCGTTAACGATTTTTGAGCACTTCTCTTGTGAATATTAAGTTATATATATATATAACTTATGTGGACCTGTGTAGCAGAACAGGTTATGAAGTTCCTACCTTTTGACTGGGGCTGCTGAGGAATAGTAACTATTCATAACCTCAGCATCTGGATGATTACTATGCAAGCATGTCAAGGACCTCTGTACTGTCATTGCATGCATCGAGGCTACTAACGAACTAAGCCCCAGAATTGTTAGTATGAATATTTATAATTATGAATGCCTAGAATACTGTGCCTTCATACCCCTTTGCATTACTGCAGAGACTGCTGAGCAACTTAAAATACCCGGGACTGTTTAATGAGCACAGTGACCATGACCAATGGCTTGCTTTTTTCCTGAAACTTATTTTGGGATTGTTAATAAGCCCAATGGCAGTTCTCCATAGTTTCTTTTTTTTCTACTCTTATTGAACAAAGCCCCTCCTATGGTTTCCCTTTGGCATAATAAAGTAAAATACTGCAGTATGTCTATGCCTTGTACACCCAACAGTGACCCAGTTTCCATCTTTTTGCATTGCTCTAGTATATAAAAAAATCCTAAATAGTCACAATCTCATTCTTTATATAGTCTTCCTTTTTGCCCAGCCCCTAGAGTGTCCAAGGACCACTCCTTTTCATGGTCTACTAATTCTCACAATCCAGTTGTTAAAGAAGATTGTGTGCCCTTTCCCAATTCCATCACTGTCCCTCTTGCCTCTTGGTTGGATATTATTGACTGGGCTTAAAGTCAACAATCACAGAAGCCATCAGTTTACCCACTTCATATTGCTGTAATGTATCAGTTGCACTTTCTTTGGTCCTACCCATTGAACAGACACCTCCACCTCCTTCATTATTCTGAGTAATGTCAATTACCCAAATCTACCTCTGTGTCATTAATGAACACAGTAATACTTGATTATCCAACTTTTCAGTATGTCTGTCCAAGAGTTCCCTACTACCATTGATGTATTTATACACATTGAACATCAAAAGTAGGCCAAAACTAAGTGGATGAGCCTTAGCTGTTTAACTTGCATTTCTTAATTACTCCAGTTCAAATTGCTGGCACATTCAAAGTCCAGGCACCATTCCTGCCTACATTTATTAATGCTTTACTGTGCAAAAATATTCCAGGCAAGTCACTCAGGGAGCTGGATTGCCACCTTTTATATGGGGCTTTCCTTATACAGTATCAACTGAAAATTATCTCCCTGAGAAGGAAGCTTAGCACGTTTCTCTACGTGTCCTCCAGGAGCCAACTGCTGGCTTAAGAGGCTTAAACTCACTTTTGTGTATTGCTACAGTACAGTACCAACTGCCAGAAAGGTTATTGATGCTTCTATTCCTTAAGAAAGGTATTTGGATTGTCAGGTAGACTTGATTATGCTGTCATTAACTTTTCTAAAATAAAAATATCCACTTGTGTTATGTATCTGATGATCAAGCAGCGCCTCTCATTTTAGTGAGGGTGGTGAGTCTGTGGCTAGATCACTGCAACTGTTGCTATTCTAATACCGTCAAAGCAGTTGTAGAGCAGAGTGCTTAAGAGCAGTATCTTTCGTCTGTACTCAAGTTTGAAGAACAAAAATCAATCTTTGTGTGGCCTTTAATATCATTAACTTTTAGGAAGGCAATGTAAACTTTCTAATCATTACATCTTGTGTGCATATTGAGCACCAGCCCCTAACTTACTTTTAAAAGCTGACTGAAACGATTAAACAAGAGAACATATCAAGTTGTCTTTGAAAATTATTGGCCATCACATTTAATCAATTTACTCTATTCGCCATTAAAATCTGGCCCTAATTTGAAGTACCTTGAAAAGAACCACCCGAAAGTGGGAACTTACCTTAGAGATGATGTTTTCCCACATTACATTTTAAAACAAGACCTAATCATTCATTCAAGCATACACTTAAAAGAGAAAATCTGCCTAGGAAGATCTTTCTGTAGTGTAAAGGGTATTTTGAGGCCGCCGAGTATTTTTTTAAAGCTATTGTGTGTGTGTGTGTGTGTGTGTGTGTGTGTGTGTGCATGCAAGTGCGCTCCTTGAGTATCTACATACACACGGTGATCAGACAACAATCGAAGCTGGTTCTTCTATCTTGTGGCTCCTGGAGATCAAACTCAGATCATCAGGCTTGGCAGCAAGTGCCTTTACCCTCTGAGCCATCTTGCCAGACCGCTGCTGAGTATTTAATGTGATGTTGCTGATGAAAATAGTCAACACAACAGCAGTTCTTCAAAGTTATTGAAAAATGATACCATTTTTCTGAGAAGGACATCAAGAAACTCACCCAGCTCAAGATCCAGGTTGAACAACTGCTCTTCAAACAGTTACAGAAGACTCTCTGGCTGTTAAGAATACAGTAAGTGCTACTTTGTAACTACTAAGCAATCTTTTTCCTATTTGATTTTCTTATTCTTATGTGCCACCAACTGAAAAGTCGAAGTGATAGATAAGTTGCTAGCTCTTCTCAACTTATGCATGACATATATGTATCCCAATGAAACTGAAGAATTAATATTGTGTACCCAGCCTTATGCCAGGGTACACTGAAATGAGAAGCAGTGATACATAATTTGTTCTCTGAGATGACTGTAATATAATCGCACTTGTTAATGTAATATAAACACACTTGAAATCATTTTAGGAAATGATATTCAAGTACTGTCCTGTGAATTGCATTTTAAGAACTCTATTGAGGTTGGAAGTTCATGACTTCTTAAAAAAGAAAGTATGCTTACTTTGCCCCCGAAAGTGTGCTTGCTTTGCCCCCTTGATCCAAACTATTTCTTACAAGTGCCATCTGGGTAGTCCAGTTGGTTTATTTGAATGCCATCTGTTTTTACCTCTTGGAGGCATGGAAAGGTATTAAGAGTAAAGGACCCAGCCATTATACTTGGCTATATGCCAAGGGGTGGTAAGGTGATGATTTACTTAATCTCAGAAGATTGATCTTGGGAATTAAGTTTAGAAAATGGGCGACAAAAATTTGATAATTTGGTTCTTTCAACCATTTTTACCTCATTTCTGCCCAAAAATATAGCTCTGAGATAACTTTTTGGCTTACAATCATTTTACAGAAGGGCAATGAAGAAGTATAAGTTTTATGAGCAAACTTTGCTATGCTCTCTACTTTATGCTGTAGTTTATGTATCCTTCTGCCCCCCGCCCGATTTTTTGTGGGAGAGGGTTTCTCCATGTAAGCCTTGCCTGTCCTGGAACTCACTCTGTAGACCAGATTGGTTTCAAACTCAAGAGATCTGTACGGCTTTGTTTTCGCCTATGGCGTACTGGAATTAAAGCCATTCACCACCCCACTGGGCCCCTTTCGGCTTTTTTTCATCAGGTACTCTAAGTTGAAACAACAAACAATGATGAAGTAGGACAAGCTTTAGCATTTGTTTTCTTTTGCTGCTGTGCTTGCAAATGATCCCTAGTACTTTAACCACCCATTTTCATTCCTGTGTAAATTCCCTCACAGCTTGTTTCCAACAGTCCAAGTGCTTAAAAGTTGTCTGGCTGACTTGGGGACAATGCCTATAGAAGTATTGGGAATTTTTTTTTTTTTCGGAAAACAAAGACTATGCCATTGTTTATCTAACTCAAGGAATGCTTCAGAATGAAAGTTTTTCAAGGATTTTCTGAGATTCTAAAGAATGTGTTTGGAAAGCTGGGTGGTGGTAGCACACACTTTTAATCCCATCACTTGGGAGGTAAAGGCAGGTAGATCTCTGTGAGTTTAAGGCCAGCCTGGTCTACACAATGAGCTCTAAGACAGCCAAGGCTACACAGAGAAACCCTGTCTCAAAAAACCAAAAACCAAACCAAACCAAACAAAAAACCCAATGTGTTTGGAGCACTGACTCAAAGTTAGAGCACCCTTGGCCACCCCAGTACATGCAGACTGAACCCGTCATCCACACTCAGGCTTGCTTAGGCACCCAGAGCTTTTAGCCTGCCTCTTACAGACCTATGTAGAGGTTAGGGCTCAAGAGTTCAGACACTGGTCCGGTGCTGCTGGCATTCACAATCAAAACTGACTATCCCCGATGGCCAGTCCCCTATTCAAATGAGAGCTCAGGTTGTGTAGCAGGCAGCTCATTAATCAGGACCAATTCCATCATGGCAACCTGATCCTTTATGACCCCAATGGCACCATAAGCCACCTATGTAGTAGAACATCTAGAGCATGAGCTTGTCCATGCTAGAGATGTCCATTAGGAGGTGCCACCCACAAAACTAAGGATCTGGAGTCTTTTTTTGTTCCTATGACTAGTGGAACAGAAAGAGTTCCACAAAATTGTGCCCTGACCCAGCCCTCCCTGTCAGCAATCATGAAATGGAAAGCCAGCCAGCCACCACCATCTTCCGACTACCTGGACTACATAAAGAATGAGCTTTCGTGGGCTGGGGAGATGGCTTAGAGGTTAAGAGAACTAGCTGTTCTCCCAAAGTTTCAATTCCCAGCTATTAAATGGCGGCTCATAACCATCTATAATGAGGTCTGATACCTTCTTCTGACTTGCAGGTATAAATGTAGGCAGCATACTGTTTAAATAAGTGAAAGCAGTGGTTTTCGCCAGCTGTGGCAGAACCAGACCAGCTCTCTGCATGTGCATTGCCATTTAACCTAGCCACTGCTTGACCTGTGTCCTCCTGCCCTCCCAGTCTAGTAAAAACCGTTCTACTTGTCCCTTACTGTTTGTCCACTGGCTCACCCCAGTAGAAGATGACTATATTTGTGTAGTCATCAAGGAACTTTGTTACTGAAGTTTAAACAAAGAATGGAAAGAAAAGAGCCCATTTAAAGAAAAATAAGGGGGTTGGAGAGATGGCTCAGCAGTTAAGCGCACTGACTGTTCTTCCAAAGGTGAGTTCTATTCCCAGCAACTACATGATGGCGCGTAACTATCTATAGTGAGGCCTAGTGCCCTCTTCTGGCCGGTAGGCTTATATACAGGCAGAATATTGTAGAAATAGAAATGAAAGGTCTTTGAAATGTAGACATTTTTCAATTTCAAAGACTTTTTTCACAATTCTTAATAACTCGGGGATCCATGAGAACATACCCACTCCTCGAGTTCTTAGCACCAATTCAAGAAACACTGGTCTGTGCATATGAATATTGTACTGCTAGTAATTAAATCATCACTTGGTATCATGGCATATCTATAATTTGAAATGTTTTCGAGGGCTGAATTTGGATGGAGTTGATTTTATGCCCCCAAATCAAGAAGAAAGATCGCCCAATTTTAGAGGCGTGATGGCTGTGAGACAGCACCCAAAGGTACTCATCTGGGGTTGATTGCTTGGCTGATGAGCACAATCTCTGGTCAGGTTATACTTCAGAGATACTTTGTTGTTTTTGTAACCTAAGGAGAGCCTTATCTTTCCTTACAGGAACAATCCTTGCATGAGATTCAAGGACTGCCAGCAGCTGAAACAAGCTTCATTCAAATTCAGCTGCTATTTTCTTTGGAGACTCTGGACAAGCTTGAGTTAATCTGAACAACTAACTTGCAGGCCATATGGAGAATGGGTACTTAAGAGAACTTCTTATTCTTGGTTTTCAGGCTGTTTTTAAGGGCTTTAATTTTCTGCAACTTTTTTTGGGGGGGGAGGGATTGGTAAAAGCAGAACCACCATTCCCACACCATTTTCTTCTTGACATGTAAACATGCGTTTTAATCTGCTAAGTATTTGGACTATTTTCTTTACCATCAGGAAAGGTTTCACTGAGGTGGTGACGATAATAAGTATATTTTATTTTCAGTTCTCAGAGAAATGCTAGAGGCAAATCAGTAAAGCACCTCCCCTTCTCATTGCATAGTCAGTTAGCCAGTGAGACACTTGCCTTCTGATTAGACCTTGAAATCATTCCCACTATTCTATGACTAACTTGATTCTGTAACAGTTCTGCTTTGAGACGGCTAAAAGATAGAGTACCAGAGCAATGAAAGCCTGTGAAGACTACTTTCTGGCACCCCAGCATTTCATACTTGATAGAGTAGATAACAGCTGTTGTCATTTTGCCGGCCTGTCATAATTCTGATTTCTCTGAATATCCTTGAATTCTAGGGGTTCAGGGCCTCACCAATTGCTAGATATGCACCATAAGGATTGACCAAACACAGTTCTATTGACTTTGGCAGTGTTCTAGCGTGGTATTACTTAAAGCACAAGTTAAAAGAGGGAAATGGCCCACAACCAGTTTTAAAATAACACTTCTCAAAGAAGTCAAGGGCAACATGAACTCATAGGATCTGGAGGGTTTTTCCTAAGTGGCTTCAATGCCCTCTTGGTTTAGAAAGGTGGACTTCTTCCACTGGTTTCAATTTAAATTTGCTTAACCCCTTTATCCTCAGGGTATTGAGGATGAAGAATGTACAAGGGCTTTAATAACCTAATCTTAAAAGATTACTCATCCTTAGATAACAGAATAAAAGCAGGAAAGGCCTTGGGTGGGGAAATTCTCATGTCACTAAATTAGCATAAAGATATTGAAATCTTGAGGTTGCAGAGATGGCTCAGAAGTTAAGAGTACTGCCTGCTCTTCCAAAGCTCCTGAGTTCAATTTCCAGCAGCCACATGGTGGCTCAGAACCATCTATAATGAGATCTAGTGTGCTCTTCTGGACCACAGGTGTACATGCTGGTAGAGCACCCATACATAAAATAAAGAAAATCTTCAAAAGAGACATCTTCAAATCTGTAATGGTTTACCCTCCACTCTATCTCTCTCCTCCCCTCTTCCCCCCTCCCCAAGATTTAACTCAACTGCTACTTACTACATAATGAAACAACTTTCCCAGTGTACTTGATTTCAATAATTTATTCTTTCACCTCTTTTCCAGATTTTCCCCTGGAAGTGTGGGCTTGAGGCTTTGCAGTGCTGGTGATCCCTAAATGGAGATGGGGCATGAGGATGCTTCAGGGGACTAGCTCACCACCACTGGGCAACAGGCCTAGGCCAGGAGATTTTAAAGGAGACACTTTTCCTGAACCCAGTGTGGAAGATAAAGATCTAAAGACAGCTACTATACATAAAAATAGGTAAGTTTCCTAGAACAGTATAATTAAAAATTTTAGTTTTGATCTTGTTCTCCCTCGCAGTCAGCCTTTTCCTTGAGTTATATTTATCATTTTTCTGCTTTGAGAAGAACAGGGAAATGTCTCACTGTAAGGCTGTGAATATGGGTTATAGGGTAGACCTGTACAAGGTAGTGGAGAACTATAACTAAACTGCAAATGGTTCTTTATTCTAGGAGAAAAGCTGCTACAGTAATGGCACTGACTGCATGATCAAGTCATTCTATTCTGTCCGGTTCTCCAAGTCTCCCAGGAAGCTCTGTAAGAGAACATTGCCAGCTGTTTACATTTTCCAGGAGGCACTGTGCTCCTAGTGAGTAGCTTTTCTTTTTTTGCTAACATTATTGATGATGAATGCCTCTAACTACAGTTAGAAACCTAGTTGGAAATGATACAGAAGTGTCTATTATCAGAGAGAATTTAAAGAACCAGGACCTTCTAGGACTTCTTTCCTGACATTTACACAGCTTCCTTTGTTCTTTGTAGCGCCACCTACCAAATCATTATCCTGCCCCAAAGCTGGGTCATTGGCAGGATCAAAAATGTGAAGCCAGCTTTACAACCCAAGGACTAACATGCCTGACTGCAGCATCTTAAAACAGAATGAAGTAAGTTGCCAGCATTGCAGTTCTCTGAGGATTTGTAACTGTTGGAAGGTGGTGCTGGGTGTATCTTAGCATTCTAAGGTGATGCTACGGTGATGCTACGGCTAAGTAAGGCCATATACAAGATGGAAGATGTTTTCACATTATCATTTGGGCTCACAGCAGCAACCCAAACTATCTTCTGCCTACCAGATAGATACAAGAGGAATTTAGTCTCTAGTTTTGTTTTGTTTTGTTTTTCTTGGCTTAATGCTCTGACATTCTTAGAGGCTTAGATATTGAAAGGCTTAAAAGAGTTTGTTTTACTGAAAGGATTGAAAATTCTTATCTCCACCTGTGAGAATCTAACAATTAAGATTTAGTTTAGAAAGAAACCGAAACCCTGAAGCAGCCATTATAATTTCCAGTTTGGGGAAATAGAAAAATCAAACCTGGGCACTGGAGAAATGGCTCAGAGGTTAAGAGCACTGGCTGCTCTTCCAGAGGTCCTGAGTTCAATTCCCAGCAACCACATGGTGGATCACAACCATCTATGAGTCTGGTGCCCTCTTCTGACCTACAGGCAGAACAGTGTATGCATAATAAATAAATAAAATTAAAAAAAATCAAACCTGAAAATTAATTAAAATATGCAGCCACCTGTGGCATTTACAGAAATTGGTGGCACTTACAGAAACTGGTAAATCCATGTAACATAATGTTGAGGTGTTTATTCTGTATTTAAATTTTTTACTCCTTAATTGTAAGACCTTTTGCTAATTTAGTATCTGGTAAGACTTGTCCATTTGTGAAGGCCAAATGAAACTATGACTAGAAAGTGCACATTAGGGCTGGAGAGATGGCTCAGAGGTTGAGAGCACTGGCTGCTCTTCCAGAGGTCCTGAGTTCAATTCCCATCAACCACATGGTGGCTCACAGCCTCCTATAATGAGAGCTGGTGCCCTCTTCCGGTATGCACATGTACATGCAGACAGAACATTGAGTAAATAATAAATAAATAAATCTTTTAAAAAAAGTGCACAGTATAGTGGCTGTCAAGTAATTTAAGCCCTGCAGCTGCATGATTAGACCATTTAGTAGATTATAAGTGTGTGCACACATGATGTTGTAAGCACAGTTTGCATATTCCTTTAGTTCTATGTTAAGGAAACCCGAAGCTAAACGTGTGCATATAAGTAGGAGATTGTGAAATACAATTGTAAGGAGTAATTAATATAAGGTAGTACTGGTACATGGATCACTTACTCTACTAATGGCAATTATTATTCTTATTATTATTTTGGCCCTTCCCTGTGTCATGTTTATATTCTTACCCTCTTTCTGTTGGACTTTGCTTACTTCTTTCCATACTAAAGTGTGTTGTGTTGCATGTCTGTTTCTGAATTTATGTATCTATTTCTTCCTTGTTTTGTGTGTCTTGTTTTATGTATCTATTTCTGCCTTGATTTTTGTCTTAATTATTTGCTATGTGCCTTTCTTCCTTGCTTGGTATACCTTTTTTCGCTTGGTGTGTCTTCTTTGCTATGTGTGCCTTTTGTCTTCCTTGCTTTATGTCTGTCTTCCTTGCTTTGTGTGTCTTTCTTCCTTGCATTGTGTGTGTTCCCTGTTTTGATCTGTACATCTTCCTTAAGAGTCTCTTCCTTCTCTATAGTGTGTCTTACCAATTCCCATGTTTCTCTTGTTAATTTCTCTCTTGTAGAGCTTGGAGTTTTGTTTGACGTTTTTGTCTGGTGCCTATGTGGTCTCTGTCTCCTCTTGTTCTTTCCTAGCTGGCTGCTTTTTCTCTTAGCTCTCTCTTCTTTCACTCTTTCTGCCTTTCATGACTCCCTTTGGGTCACATGTGCATCCCTCTTTTCCTTGTGCTCACCTCACTTGTTTTTCTCTGAACTGTTTGTCAGTCCTTTGATTTGACATTTCACACTTTTTCTTTCTGCTGTTTCTATCCTTAGCGCATACCTCTGTTTACTACATTTCCTTTCTGCCTTTATTGGGCTGTTTTCTCTTTTCCTTTTCCTCCTGTGTGTCCCTGTCTCTCTGCTGTTTGTGGTTTCTCATCTCAGCTCTCCTGCTGTGTGCTTGCTTGTTTTCCTTTCTCTTCTACTTCAAGCATTCCAGTCTCTTTACAAGTCTATGTCTCCCTCTCCTATCTGATGTAATCCTATCTTGGATATTTCT
>CM053742.1:77783987-77849876 GCA_028658305.1 Pachyuromys duprasi
GGCATTCAGCATCTGATGAATGCAACACCGAATGGCAATCAGTTATTACAAAACAGTGTCCTTGCTAGGCACTGGGATACAGAGGCATAGCATTCTTAGTGTCCTGCGTATCTAAAGAAATTATGTACAAGATTAGTTTATATTTTGTAAGCTGCCGTACATACATATACATATGTGTGCCATATTTGCCTAGTGAGCAATGATTATTTGCTTTTATACCCAGACACGGCAACTGGGAATACAAAAATTCCTTACCATTATTATCAAACTACAACAAAGATGGGTACTGCTGGCTATAACACCCACCTTTATGATTAAAGACGAGAGAATTTGGCGTCTATTTACCAAGCTTCATCTGGCTTCTTCCATCACGTGCTTGCTGCAGCCATCTCCAGGGAGTGGGTCCGGCTTGGACTACTTCAGGACTCAAGAAGCATTCACAGCATGGAGATCGGGAGGGGACAGGAGCCAAGCATGTGGAGTTCTTGGGTCTCCTTGAGGTCGCAGGGAGGGCACCCCATGGCGTCTCCGCGGGTCTTGAGGAGATTGCGTGTTACACAGCAGACCAGCGACAGCGTGGTTTGAGGGAGCGGAAGGAAGGACCTACAGCTTTTGTGGTAACAGTCCTGTGGAGAGGGCGTGGTTGGCGGGCAGAAGGGAGAGAGCAGGAAAGGCGGGCATTCCGGGAGAGCAGAGAGTGGGCGGCGCTAAAAGTGTAGGTGCATACAGTTACCTTTGAGAGCTCGGAAGGTCAGCAGCTCACACTGCTGTTACAGCTTTCTTGGAGTACAGTGAAAACTATGGACCTACACCCTCAAATAATTGTGGTGATGTGTTTGATTGTTTGCTGGCTCAAGGCATTACAATTGGTTCACTTACATGACAATACAGTCTAAGCTGGGGATGGCTTGGGGTGAGGGTGGGGAAGAGAGCCTTGAAAATTTTAAGCTACATAGTCTAGAGGGAAACTTACAAAGCCCTCCCTGTGCCCAGTAATCGGGTCGTACTTGGGGGGAAGACTGTATCCTAGGGGAAAATCCAAGTGTTTCTTTGGAATGTGATAAGCATGGTACAGGTTCAGTATCCCTCTGCAATGATACTAGCTCTAGGAATTCCATCTGGAATGCTCCTTTTTGCAATCAGCCTCTATTTAGCTCTTCTACCCCCCCCCCCAGACTCCAGCAAAACAAGCTCAGTGTTTGGCGTTCTGCTATTTAGCCACTAGGTGGCTCTAGAAGCTCATGGTTGTGCTACAGACATACAGTTTGATGGCTGCTTGGGTGGCGGCTTATTTGTAGTACTTTAGATGGATACAGCCCCCTGTAGCTTTCCCTGGCTTGTAGGAAACTCCTATTAAATGAATTTCAAATCAGACTGGATACATTTTTGTGCTGCTTATTTTGGAAGCATATGTTTCTTTTCCCAGTCCTAGGGAAAATCATAGCTTCTTGTCCGAGGTCCTCAATAAACATGAAAAGGTTGAATTGAAACATTAAATGAACTCAGCAGGATGAAATATATAAGAAATTAAAGAATAAGAGGTCATGACTTTAAGAAAGAATGGAGGGGACATGGGGACATGGGAGAAGTTGATGAGAAGAGAAGGAAGGGAAAATGTGAAGACAAAGCCCTCATAAATTCTCAAAAAAATTAAAAATTAAAAAGGATTTAACTACATAGAATTACTAGAAAAAAACCAAAAAGACAGGAAAATTCACAAATATATTAAAATAAAAAACTTGTCTAAAACCCAAAAAAGTCAAAGAAGAAAAATTATGAAAGACTTTGACGGTTAACAGCACTAAGTAACAACACACTAGAAGTTGCAGAACGGAGTAATAATGCTAGTGGGAATTTTATGCTTGAAAATACTGACATAAAAGAAATATCAAAAGCCAATCAGGTACACTCAGAGGAAACACTGCTCCTATAAATCTGACCAAGAACCCATGACTTGGGGGCTCAAAAGACACCGGGTGTGACCATACCACTATTATTTTGCTAAACAGAGATAGCATCAAACTGCTCCCTAACCACATACCTTGGGGCTGGAAAGATGGCTCAGCTTAAGAGCACTGACTGTTCTTCCAGAGGACCTGAGTTCAATTCCCAGCAACCATATGGCAGCTCACACAACACAGTGGCTCAAAACTATCTGTAATGGGATCTGATCCCCTCTTCAGGTGTGCTTGAAAACTCATATACGAAAATATATACATAAATAAATCTTTAAACAAATACCTCTATATGCATAGATCAGTGCTGCACTTAAACCTCACCAGAGAAGCTTCTTTGTGCAGTGAATCAAGGCTTAATGTGGAAACTCACAACTGGTCAAAGTGAATAGAACAAGTGTCTGGAGAGTGCTCAGCCCTAAACAGGACGTTTATATCATACATTTACCAGCAAAGCTCAGAGAAAAATCACAGAATGGAGCAGAGGTAGTGTGGCAGAAAGATTGCCAGAGAGCCTGGGGTGGATCAGCAAGTTTTGTCAGTAACAGAACTGATGTGCTCAGGAACCCACAACAGCTGTGGCTGCCGGGCACAAGTTCAAACCAGTCAGCATTCCAATATAGGGATAGGGACCTTTCGATGAGGAGCTATTGGTAGTTGATAGCTTTAGGAGAAAAGACAGTTCTCTTTAGTGGTGTGGTGCTCTAATAAGTCCATCAACCTGGAGTGGATGACCCATGCATATATGGTTGGCACAAATTGGACTCAGTGTTAGTATTTAGGCAGCTTGCTCCTGGGTTGCCTAGCAACCTATGAAGTCATCATCTGTTGCCCAGCAAGTGTTATACTGGCAGGTGTGGTTCAGTTGCCCCATAAAAAGCCCAATCTGCCACCTTGTCTCTTTCTTGCCTTCTTGTACTCTCTTCTTCTCTCCTGCTCTTCCCCTCTTTTTGTTGGGAAGCCTCCTTCCCCCACCATGCCTTTCTCTACCTCTCCTTCTTTCTCTCTCTCCTACTCTGCCCAAAGACCCCCTCCCATTTCCCTTGATAAAACCTACCATGTGGAACCAGTCATGTGGCATGGTTTATGAACCCAACATATAACTCTGTTGCACAATCCTAACACTCAGCAGGTTAATTAAAAAACAACAAAAAACCCCAGATGTGGTGATGCATGCAACCACACCAGGCCAGAACCATCATTTTTAGCATCATAAGAAAGTGAATAAAATGGGCAGTTACTTTGACTTTGTTATACCCAGTTCATGAGGCCCCCAAAGACCACCAGGAATGCACTCTGCTGCAAATACATAAGGGTTTATTGGATATGTGCTCAAGCCCAGGTTGCAAAACTTACTGTGGAAGCAGGAGAGGAATGTGGCAGGGCAATCTAGGGGAACAAGGTTTTTAAAGGGAAAAAAACATAAGCAGGGGATTACATGTCTTGGCGTTACATGATTTGGTAAGGGAAATTGACTTTTAAAATGATTGGTTTACTTTAGGCCTCAAGACCATAAAGAGTTCTGGCCTGGCCATCTGGGCCAGTTTCCCAGCAACTGTATCTCTAGTGGGCAGGAAGACTGTAGTAAGGATAGTTCCTCCCACCCCCCCCCCCATGTGGTTGGGCATGTCTCCACCTGGCAGGCCTTTGTTCAGGCTTGTGCTTTAAACTTTAAAACAATACCTAAACAAACAAACAAACAAACAAAACAAAATAAACAAACACCCAATTTTTAATTCTTTGGACTCTCAGCTGCAGGTGGTGAATCTGAGAGGTGCCTTCTTTACTTAATCAGGTTAAGTCTGTAAACAGGCCCTCTGTGCTGCTTTTTTGCTTCATCCCATGTATGTGTGTATGTGTGTGTGTGTGCATATATATATTAATATATATATAACATATATACATATATATGTTAATAGAGATCTGTAATTCCAGAACGCAGGAGGTTGACGCCAAAAGATTAGGAGTTCGAAGCCAGCCTAGGACAGATAGCCAGACTGTTTTTCTAAATAAGTAAAGAAATAAATACAGAAAAGAACATAAGAATAACAGTGGAACATACTGATACATTTGTGACATCATATTTTATGTATATGATTTGTAGCACTAATTTAAAAGCCATGAAGCAATAACCTCTTACAATACAAGTAGTAGCTTTATTTGGAAAGAAAAAATTTAAAATAAATTTTATTTTTAGATAGTGAAAAATATAATTAAGAAGTATCTTAGTTGTGCAAAGCAAACAACATAAAACGAGGGAACAAAGAACAAATATCTTTACTTTTTGTGTGTGTGTTTCTGTGACAGGGTTTCTTTAGCTATCCTGAAACACACTCTGTAGACTAGGCTGGCCTTGAATTCACAGAAATATACTTGCCTCTACCTCTCCCTCTTGAGTGCTGGGATTGAACGTGTGTGCCACCATTGCCTGTCTCTCTGTCTCTGTCTCTTTTCCCTTCTTCCTTTCTCTTGCTTTTCTTTTATCATGTTCATGTTCTTTATCTGCTATTTATTTATTTATTTATTCATTCATTCATTTATTTATTTATTTTTGAGGCAGGGTGTCACAATAGAGCCTTAGCTGGCCTTCAACTCAAAATGATCTACCTTCTTCACCCCATCATACCTGGCATTTAAAAAAGGTTACTTCTCAAATAATGCTAAAATTAAGTAAGCTGTTTATCACTTAAACATTGTTGGTTGGTTAGAAACTTCTAAACTATTATAATATTTAGTCTGGGATTTGCTCTGTTTTTCCATTTGAAAAGTGTCAAGAAATGGAAGGTAAATGTTTGAAAATAGTGTTTGCCATTATACAATGTGGCCTTAATGAAATGGTGGGTAAGATCCCCTATCCTGATCTTAGGATGCAACAATTAGAAAATAATTAAACTATCAGTTGAGAGACAATAGTTTGTGGTTTTGGTATAACAATTAAAAACAAAAAACAAGAAAAAAAAAAAAGCTCATCAAAGAAAGCAAGAAGAGTTGCCCCTTCCTAACTCCAAGCAGCTTGGAAACAGAGATGGTGGCTTCCAGCTTGGGAGAAAGAGAAGAAATCAAGTTCCAGGCAAGTCTTACCTTAGAGTTCACTCAGTTATAAGCAGCATCTCAGTGAGAGCCAGCCCAGAGCTTGCAATCTCCAGACCTTCATCAGTAACCCAGACTAGAATTTTGGTTGGGCTTTGGTTACTTTTCCTCTAACTCAGGTTGCACTTTCCTATGCTGTGAGATTGATGCAATTCATCTTGGCATCCTACACACACACTAGTAATAACAAGCAAAAAATATTTTTCAAAAACTGTGAGATAGACATTGAGAGACCAAAGAATTAAAAATTAGTTTTTGGGTTACTAGATTAATGTTTAAATAACAAACCTGAATAAAGGCTGGACACATTAACACATGTCCGTCCACCTACTTGGAAGAAGCAGCCTTACTGCATTCTTTCTGGCCCACTAGAGATACAGTTGCTAGGAAACTCTCCCTTAGAGACAGCCAAACAAAGGAAGCCAGAATCATTAATGATTTTGGTGCCTTCCCACAGCCAATCACTTTAAAATGCAACATCCCCTTTTGTGTTTTAACCAATAGATGCTTGCCAGGCAGGAATTCTCCTGCTTTGGGCATGCTGGGAGGGACTGGGACCTATAAATCATGCCCAGTCCTGAGCTTGTGGTTCTCAGTTAGATAACAGTGCCTTGGTGTCTCTGACAGTCCCAGATCGAGCTGTGAATAAAGATCCTGCTGTGTTTTGCAACGGACTCAACTCCTGGTCGTCTTTTGGGGTCTTAAAAATCAAGCACAATAACATTAGAAAACATACTTACTCCAAAAGTCAGAAATCGGAAAGAAGAAAAGGATAACTCTTCTGAATAAGTCCCAAACATGACAGGGCAATATTTCTTTTTTTCTTCGTATGTGTCACCTACACATTTGCTTGTCTGTGTGTCACATGTGCATGTACCCATGTGTGAACACTCAAGCATGTGTGAACTGTGTGGTATAGAGTTTCATTAAGGGTTGCTTTCAGGGTCCTGGGTAAGAGGATTGTTTGTAGAATGGCCTCCCTACAAGTAGTTAAATATTAAAGAGAATTTTTTTCTTCCACTAACTGCCAATAGATCCTCAGGAAGGGGTGGAGTACCATGAGCCCCTCCCAAGAGGGGAAGGATTTTTGTTCTTTTGTTTGTGACAGGGTCTCACTAAGTGGTCCTGGTTGGACTGGAATTCATTATGTAGATCAGGCTGGCCTCTAAATCAAAGTATTTCCTCCCTCTGCCTTCTTAGTGCTGGGATTAAAGATGTATGCCACCATGATCAAAATATTCCTCTAGAAGCCATATGTCATGATACTTGTTCCCTTTAATCCCAACACTGGGAAGCAGAGAGGCAGGTGGATCTCTGAGTTCAAGGCCAGCCTGGTCTACAAAATGAGTTCAGAACAGCCATGGCTATATAGAGCAACCCTGTCTCAAAAACAAAACAAAACAAATCCTCTAGGAGGGGATCCCAGGAGCTAGATGTCATTGGTCCCCCTCCCCCACTTATGATATATTTTAAGATTTTTATTTTTAGCTGGCATGGTGGTGTTTTTAATCCCAGCACCTGGGAGGCAGTCTGATCTCTGTGAGTTTGAGGCCAGTCCTCTACAAAGCTAGTCCAGGACAGTCAAGGCTACACAGAGAAACCCTGTCTTGAAAAACAACAACAACAAAAAGATTTTTATTTTTATTTATGTGTACAGGGGACAGGTTGTTGGAAGATGCCAGAAGAGGGTGTTGGATCCCCTGGAGCTAGAGTTACAGGCAATTGTGAGATAGACACCTGGAGACTGAACATGAGTACTCCGAAGAACTGCAAGCATGCATCTCTCTAGTCCACCCCTTGCAGGGAAAATACTCTATCTTAAGGCTAAAGAGAGCAAAGTTGGGCTCCAAGTTGGAGTGCACTTTCGGTCTACAGGGCTCTAGGCATGGTTCAATAGGCACAGCTCACACAGCATTTCTAGTTAGTTGGAACCAGTTGCTTGCACCTCTCCCAGGCTGTTGCTGAATACTGGTGGCTGTAGTTCTGGGTCATAAGTGAGAGAGCTACTTTCATAGCTCTTTTGGGCATTGCTCCAGTGCTGGCTCTATTTTCTGCACAAATGGCCACTAGCTCTGGCCATAAGGCCATGGCTTTTCTAAGCATTGTGTTGGTAGGAACATTATAGCAGCCTCACTCCAGTTATCTGCTTGGATCTCAAGGTTCATAGAGGCATCCTTTGAAATCAAGGTGGAGGTAGCTGTGACTCCACAGCTCATACACTCAGGCCCAGATTATATCAGCTATCTTCCAATGACCACACTCTAAATACTTAGGTTACTAAACCAGTAAAACCTCTTGGGATGGAGATTAAAGGCTGATTTGCAAACCTAAATTTTCTCCTTTGTTATGAGAATGGAACCTAAAGGTTACATTCTTGGTAAACAAACATTCTCCATCTTAGGGATCCTAATTTCCACTGGCATTTTGGAGGCAGCACTCCCTTGCTAACTCACTTTGTGTGTTACTGTCTCCTAAGCAAAGTTAGTATTAAGACCTTTGTAACATCAGTTCTATTACTTCAAGTTTCTTCCAACACCATGGGCAGTTGTTGAGAGCAGCAGTCCCCAGATAGATATAACAATAGAAGTAAAGATTGCAAAGTAGGGGAGGGAAGGAGGCAGAAAACTGTTTACTTGCTGAAGGCTCTGTTCTCTGATTTAGGAAGAATGGGGCCAAGGGCATACTCTACCTGTTTATAGTAAGGAGATTATTACATGTTAACTATAACATATAAGGCAAGAGTTCCTTGACTCAGAGTTTTAAGTCTGTATACTGAACAATCACTTGGTTTGGAACAGTTTAAGCCTATACAACAACCCCCAAACAACTGTTGACTCTTAAATTGCCAACAAAGTAATAAAAGCCCTTTTTCTATAAGCCACTGTCTGTCTGTGTTCAATGAAACCATAGATATACTATACAGGTATTTAAATATTCATAAGTCTACAAATATTGAAGATTCTGTCAGTAGCTCAGCCACTGACTGGGCTAGTTGACTACAGAGATCCCCACCTCCCCCTACATACCAAGCTTCTGCCCCTCAGTTATTGTGTGCATACTTTTACTCTTTCTTTTAAAAGCCTAGGTGTTTGAATACTCATTGTAAAATAACAAGTACAATGATTTCCACATTTATAATTAAAGACATGATCTGGAAAAATATACTTCTAATTCGTAAAGCAAAAGTGATTGCAATGCATTCTTAAATTTTTATCTAAATTCTTAAATAGCTTCCTCCTTTTAAAAATTAAAACTTTGAGAAAAAAAAAACTTTGTTATAAAGACCTTGCAAATGGCTGGCACGGTGGCACATACCTATAATTTCATCCTCTGGGAGGCAGAGGCAGATAGAACTTTCTGTGAGTTCTAGGCCAGCCTGGTCTACTTAGTGAATTCCAGGACAGCCAAGGCTACATAAAAACAAACAAACAAACAAACAAAAAGCCTGGGCAGTAGTGGTGCATGCCTGTAATTCTAGCACTTGGGAGGCAGAGGCAGGTGGACCTTTATGAGTTAGAGGCCAGCCTGGTCTACAAAGTGAGTTCAGGACAGCCCAGGTTACACAGAAGCCTTGTCTAACAAACAGAAGAAAGAAAGACAAGAAAAGAAAGAAAGAAAGAAAGAAAGAAAGAAAGAAAGAAAGAAAGAAAGAAAGAAAGAAAAGAAAGAGAGAGAGAAAAAGAAAGAAAGGGAAAGGAAAGGAAAGGAAAGGAAAGGAAAAAAAATAAATATTGAGGCAAATAGCATGACAAGGAAGTGGCAGTGACTTAGAAACTATCACATAGAAACTCAAAGATTTCAATGAAGAAGATTTTATTTGACAATGGGCAACAAACTCTCCTAGTTGGTTCACTGTGGCATGTAGATGGCTTTGGATTGTTCTGTGGTGATTTTTCATGTTTAACAGGGATTTCCAATTTTCAAAACACTGAAGGTTCAATGTCTTCCCTACTTTACACCACATCTCAAATTAAGTACTTTCCATTTGTTTTAGCAGTTGGTAAAGATTTGAGTAGGTAGAGATGATGCCATTATCTTGAAGAACATTTTTTTTTCCATTGCAACTTTATTTATGCATGAAGGTGATGGTAACATGTTTTTGATCCTCGCTTAATCAGTTGGGTTCATGGCATTATCTGTGGAAGAAGGGCTTTCAGTTATTTTCTTTTTTCCAGTAATTCCTTCCTAGTGCATACCTTTAGAAAAGTGGCCTACCAGGGACTACCAGTTCTTGCTGATTCTCTCTCTCTCTCTCTCTCTCTCTCTCTCTCTCTCTCTCGACAGGATTTCTCTGTATAGCCCTGGCTATTCTGTAGACCAGGCTGGCCTCAAACTTACAGAGATCTGCCTGCTTCAGCATCCAGAGTGGTAGAATTAAAGGCGTGTACACCACCACACCCTGCTTTTTTTCCTTCTCTTAAAATGTAAATTAGCAAACTTGGAACAAGTGGCAGCACTTGGGGAGACAGAGGCAAGCAGATTGCTGTGAGTTCAAGGCCAGCCTAATCTACAGAGTTGATTCCAGGACAGCAAAGGCAACACAGAGAAACCCTGTCTCAAAAAAAAAAAAAAAAAAGTATGTTAGCCTGGGATGCTCATGCCTTTAATACCTCTGTGGATCTGCAAATTGAAAGCCAACTTGCTCTACATAGTTGAGTTCCAATCCTGTGCTACATCGTGAGATCTTGTCTCAAAATAAACTTTAATCATCGCCCAGCTGATTCTTTATTTTAAAGGCCAAACATCAATATTTCAGCAATAGTAGATACCCAAGTAAAAATGCAGTGTGGGGCTTAGTTGCTTGTTGTCAAGCCTGTGCATACACATGCACAGTCCAATTCCTGAAATGTTAAACATGTAAATGTCTATTGCCTTCTTTACCTATGGATGTTGTCATTGATTTGCCTTGTAAACTGTAGTTCTGATGCTGTGAAAGAATAAAGTCACCACAGGAACTATAATTTTTTTCCTTTGTGTGAAGTGTGATTTTAGCTTACTATAGAGAAGTAACATTGATTTAATTAACAAAGTTCATTTGTACCTAATGCGAAGTTTAGCCAAGGTAATTATTCTTCTTCTCAAGAAAATGTTCATAGTGTTTTGTTATTATTATTTAAAAAAATTCTATGTCTCTGTGTGGGTGTATGCCCGTGAGTACTAGTGCCTATAGGGATGAAGGAAATTGGGTCCCCTGGAGCTGGAATTATAGGTGATTGTGAGCGGCTTGACACAGAGGTTGGGGACCAAACTTGGGGCCTTTGTAAAAGCAATATGAGCTCTTAACTATAGAACCATCTCTCTAGCCTCATGGGTTTAGTTCTTTATAGGAGATACCATTTCCCTTTTTCCTCCATTCTTCCCAGTCAGAACTTGGAGAGTGTGTGGGTCAGAGGGTCTAGTCTGTATTCTCAGAGCTCAATTGCTCTGGAAAGTCAGAGCCTAAGAGATGGGATTCCAGGAGCAGGATTGGGGACCAAGTTTCTGCTCAATTCTTCCCTAGCTGCTACTCCCTTACTGTGTATTACCTTTATAGTGAAAGCCTCAGGGATTCTGGCTCCAGGGTAGGGTTAGCAGTGCACCTTAGTGGGGTCTGAACATAGCTATCAAGACCCTATGTACTTGACTGCCTTAAATCCTCCCGGTTCTTTCCAGTTCTTACTTCCTCTTTCTCTTGGAAACTACTACTCCCAACCCAGTCCCTACAGGTTGAACTGGCTTGCTGGGGCTCCTCCTTGTCCAGATTGCAGAGCACTGGACTTGGTTTGTTAATACAGGGGTGCTTATCTGGAGATGTCTGAGTGGGAAGGGAGCTATACCACCAAGGACAGTTCCTGAGCTGGAGTCCTCCCTTGTAGCCAAGGGACAGTGTGATTCCTGGGAACAATGAATTACTTGATTACCCTTAATGTTCCTTGACTGCCTGGGCCATGCTTGGAACCAGATAGGGTGCCTTCTGTGTTCTGTGCTGAAATTACATCATGTTCTGCTTCTATGGTACTGAGGACTCAAACCAAGGGCTTCAGGCATGCAAGGCAAGTACTTTACCAAGTGAGCTACATCCTGATTATCCCTTGACTGTCTTTTCCATTTATTTATTTATTTATTTATTTATTTATTTATTTATTTATTTATTTATTTATTTATTTATTTATCTTTTTTTTTTTTTCGGGGCAGGGTTTCTCTATGTCACCCTGGCTGTCCTGGATTTGCTTTGTTTTGTAGGCCAGGCTAAACTTGAATGCAGAGATCCACCCGCCTCTGCCTCCCTGAGTGCTGAAATTACAGGTGTATGCAACCAAGAGCTTTGTTTGTTTGTGTGTTTGGTAGGGTCTCTTTATGTAGCCCTAGCTCTTCTAGAATTCACAGATACCTGCCTGCTTATCCGAGTGCTGGACTTACAGGTGTGCACCACTACACCTGGCTTATAATGTCTTTAATTTTTTTATTCATTGCTAGTTTTATTTTTATGAGTATGAATGTTTTCCCTGTATGTATGCCAGGTTGCAATGTATAACGTCAATAACAATCTAAAGGGCACGATACCTGATGCAGAGGCTTCCAGGTCATGGTCAGCTTTCAAGTTCAGATTAGTGAGCATCTCCCTGGAATACAGAGAATAATGTAATGAATTGTCAATAGGCTGACACCAAGAATTTAGACAGAAAAGTCATTTATGCACACATGTGAAAATATGACCCATTCATATCTGAACTAAAAAATATTGTCTTCCTACTAAAAAGAATGGGGATGTGAAATTTACATTTTTCATTTCAGTGATAAGGTATCTTCTTATCAATGATAAACAGAAAAGACCAAAGAAAGAACTAGCAGTTTTGATAAGAGTTTTATTAGAACAGGATACAAGACAGGAGCCTATCACAAAGGGCCTCTGAAAGACTCTAGCTAGTAGTGTATCAAAGCAGATACTGAGACTTATAACCAAACTTTGGGCAGAGTGCAGGGAATCCTATGAAAGAAGGGAGAGACCGTAAGACCTGGAGGGGACAGGAGCTCCACAAGGAAAACAACAAAACCAAAAAATCTGGGCCCAGGGGTCTTTTCTGAGACTGATACTCCAACCAAGGACCATGCATGGAGATAACCTAGAATCCCTGTAGCCCATGGCAGCTCAGTCTCCAAGTGGGTTCCTTAGTAAGGGGAACAGGGACTGTCTGTCTCTGATATGCACTTAGTGGCTGGCTCTTTGATCACCTCCCCCTGAGGGTGGAACAAGTACAGCCAGTCCTGATAAGACCTGACAGGCTAGGGTCAGATCGAAAGGGAGGAGGACCTTCCTATCAGTGGACTTGGAGAGGGGCACGGGAGGAGATGAGGCGGGGGGAGAATGGAATTGGGAGGGAATGAAGGAGGGAGCTACAGCTGGGATACAAAATGAATAAACTGTAATTAATATAAAAAATAAAAATTGAAATAAAAAGAGTTTTATTAGAGCTACTTCTATCTTATCAAATAGAAAACCAAACAACCCAAAATAACAAAACAAAAAAACCCCAAATAACAACAAAAACAAAAACCCATCAATGGGGTGTGAGTGGGGAGTTGCAAAAAATTAGAACATTTAGCCATGCAAAAAGCAGGCTAACTACCCCTAACCATCTTTGAGACAGGCTCTCATATGTAGGTCTAACTAGCCTGGAAGCCACTATGTCGATCAGGCTCTACGTAGCTCTGATTTTGAACTCAAGGCCAGCCGTTAGTCCACCAGCACTCCGGCAGGCAGAGGCAAGCGGAAGCCGCTGTATCTGTCCAACATGTTGGCCTAGAACTCACAGACATTCTCCTGCTTCTGCCTCCCAGGTGCTGGAATTAAAGGTGTGCATGATCTTACCTATTTCTCCATTTTTATAAAAAAAAAAAGGCAAACATCAAATTGTGCTTCCACTAGCACTTGGCAAAACAGTAGTACTAAAAGAACAGAGCATGAAACTTAAAACGCCGCTTGCACTCAAGAGAGGCTACCTGCATTAGTAGAAATAGACTCAATCTCTCTCTCTTTTTTTTTTTACTTCTTTATAAATTACTATTATTTTTTAAATAATTTATTTATTTTATATCTCGATTGTAGCCCCCTCCCTTAACTCCTCTCAGTCCCATCCTCCCTCCCTCCCTCTTTCCTCCTATCCCCTTTCCCTAGTGCACCCTTTGAACTCTGATCTCCTATAAAAAATGAGAGCCATGCTCACAAAAGCAAAATCCTAAATAATTTCATACCAAAACCATCTGTGAGAAAAGGTACACATAAAACAGAAGAAGGGAAAATAATGTACTCTATAAAGCACTTGACAGCATATTACAACTGGTGTGTGGGACAGTTATCACTAAAGATGTCATCATCTTCCTACATTTCTTTTCAGCTGACACCAAGGAAAAGATTAAGCACAGTTAATAGAGAGATAACTCCTATTGTACTTCTCCTCTCTGGATGTCCCACAACCCAAGGACACTTAAGGTTACGTACATATACTTGGAGGGGTTGGTGTTTATGTTGCCAATGATGACATTCACATTATCGTCAATATCACTGTCACTGTGGTTGGTCTCATTATCATCTTCAGCATATCCCTATAGAGTGATAAACACACAGGGGAAACTCAAAATGAAATAGACAGAACTTTCGGCTGCCGAAAGAAGACTGCTGTCTTAATGTTAGTCCTAGAGTTGATAGTCTTAACATGTGAAAATACAGTTGAGACAAAGCTTAGTAAACAGTTGTACCATATAACTAGACTACTGTCTCTCTCCCACATCAAGGTAGGTATCTTGATAACTTTTGAGAAAATATAGGCTTTGGTAGATTGTTCGTGTAATGGTAGATTGTTCACTTTAATGAAAGTACCAGATACTCAGAAGAAACTTGAGTTGGTTCTAGAATATTGTAGTGGCTTTGACTGCTGACTATAATCCTCAATTGACTTTTATTACTACTGACATTTATTTTCTTTCTTTCAAAATTCCAAAAAGGAAATTTGAATGTGGTGATGCACATCTGCACTCCCAGCACTGGGGAGGTGGAGCGGGGCTGAGAGCTCAAAGCCAGCTTTTAATCCCAGCCCTCAGGAGGCATAGGCAAGCAGATTTCTGTGAGTTCAAAGCCAGTCTGGTCTACCATAATGAGTTCTGGTACAACCAGGGCTGCACAGTGAGACCTTGTTTCAAAAAATTAAAGAGAGAGAGAAGCACATGTGTGGAGGTCAGAAGGGAAGTTTCAACATTTGGCTTTCACCTTCTATCTTGTTTGGGACAGTTCTTGTTTCTGCCATGCTGCATATTTGCAGGCTAGCTGGCCTACAAGCTTCCAGACAACTGTCTCTGCCTCCTATCTCACCATAGGAATGCTGGGATCACAGATTCAAGACGCCACATCTGGCTTTTTAAAAACTTTTTTATGGGCTAAAAAACTGTTTCACAGGCCTACATTTTTAGAAACTGGTAATAAAAATATACAGTAATCCAGAAGCTGGATGAAACACAGCAAGGTAGGACTTTCCCTGCTTCCCCTGTGTACCATGCTTCATTAATTCAGCTAAGAAGAAACCTGCGACATGTGCAATCATGCTTTACAGTTTATTCATGTTGTGTACTACCAAGGAAAATCTTTAGGGTATTTAATAAAAAGAATGTATAAGCATTCATGTATATAAGTATTTTTATAGTAAACATATATATCTCTATTAAATTTCATATTTTAAAATTGGACCCATTCAAAATGACAAGATTTTTTTTTTGGTCTTACTATATTAGATTTACCCTCTTACACTGAACACATAAAAATGATATTTTTTAAAGATATGTAACATGTTGAAGGCCAAGGAGATGTCTTTAGTGGGTAAAGGTGCTAGCCATGTAAGCCTGGCAACCTATGTTTGATCCTCAAAAACTATGAAAAAAAGAGCAAGATATGTGGAGCCAGCACTACGACTCAGGAACTTTCCACCAAGCCTGACAGCCTGAGTTTGATCCCTGAGAAGTACGTGGTGGAAGGACTTACATCTTTAAGTTGTCCTCTGACTTCCCCTCGAAATACCCAAATATACACAAACACACAGAGAATAAATAAAGACATATAATTACATATGATAATACACATAATTTTTTAAGATTTACTTTTATTTGTAACTGTGTCAGTGTATACATAAGTGATAGTGCCTTCAGATGCCAATGATAAGATTCCCTGAGTTACAAGTTACAAGAGCTTGTAAGCGGTACAATGTGAGTGCTGGGACTTGAACTCAAGCCCTCTGGAATAGCAGTGAGAATTCTTAAGTGCTGCACTACCTCTCCAGCCCATATTGCATTCATTTTAGAAAGCCCCACTTTGAAAATTTCCAAATAAATCTGGGGAAGAGGAAAGGTTGTGGTGTGGGGAGAACTGGGAGGATTGAAGGGAAGGAAAAACTGAGATCCAGATGTAATGTATGAGAGAAGAATTTTAAAAAAAATCTGATATGTATCTACAGAACTGGAATGGTGAGGGAGCTCTAAATCAAATCATATAAAGGACTTGTGATGGTGTGACCAATCCTAGAAGATTTAGGGCTAGTGTAATAGTGACAAGGCTTGAGACTAGAGAGATGGCCCAGTGGTTGAGAATGCTGTTCCTTTTCCAGAGGACCAAAGTCTGAGACAAGTACCCACATTAGCTGGCTCATGACCACTTGCAACTCCAGCTCCAGGAAGAGCCAATGCCTATGCCTTTGGTCTCTGTGGACACCTGAGCTCAGGTGCACATATCACAAATACATGCATACACATCATTAAAAATAAAATAGATTATATATAATGAAATTGTAAAAAAATTTAAAAATGCATCTTTAAAAGTTTAAAGGCCTATTCTGTGGAAGCAATATTAAATTTGTTGTACTAATGGTTCAGAGGAGCTGAATTCAAATCAATGGTTTAAAAGTATAACAAGATAGCTCCCTAATAAGCATAAGTAGAAAATTCTGCAATTGTCGAGCTACTCAAGGATCTAACAGCTTTCCTTGGGAAGTACCATGTAATCTCATACTGCAAGTCTACAAGAAATTCAAGTATAGTATGGTTTACTAGACCACATGATCATCCTTGTGATCGATTTCTAAACAATTTGTAGACATGTGAACATATTTAGGGCCTGGTATTCAAAAGGGTAAATTACATGGACATATTTGTTTTCTTCTACTCTTGCTTCTAAAAATATCTCCACCAACACGTAGGGAAAGAACAAAAAGGAAAGAAAAAGAAAAGAAAGAAAGAAAGAAGACACTCTAAGTAATTATCTGTCCATGCACCCATCTATCTCCTTTATAAATCTCTAGCAGAAGAATTTATGGGAGAAAAAAATTTATCATCAGTTAAATATATTTAGTGTGTTAGTTTTCAGTGGACATCATTATCCTGACACCATATCTATTCTATCATGTTTAGAGTCCATCCACCCTTTACATTTGATGTTCTCACATCTTGGTGTGTTTCTGTCTTCCTTGTCTTACTTACAGGTTGGCAAATGTTGCTATCAGCAATACCGCTGACTTTGTCCTCTTGAAGAATATCTTGCAGGTGAAGAAATTCAGCATGACTAGAGAAAAGTGTCATAATAATTAACACAATGGAAAGTTATTTCCTCCACATCAGATTGCATGCAATTCAGAAACCCATACACTAATCAGTTATTTAAAGTACAATCAGGAGCTAAAACTAAATGCTTGGATAACCATGATTGAATTCAGAAAATCCATTGAATAGAATATAAAAGCTGAAGGGAACAGTGGTGCTAGAGAAATGGCTCAGAGGTTAAGAGCATTGGCTGTTTTTCCAGAGGTCCTGATTTCAATTCCCAGCAACTACATCGTGGCTCACAAGTATCTATAATGAAATCTGGTGCTTTCTTCTGGTGTGCAGGTGTACATGCAGACACAACATTTTATACATAATAAATAAATAATTTAAAAAAAAAGAGCTGAAGGGTGTCACCTAGACCAACTTGTTTATTTTATAGATTAAGGAACTGAAATACTGAGTTGAATTTGTTTTGACTGTACTTTATTTTTCTAGTTTAATAACTGACTCACTTGATATATGTATTTGATTCCCAAACACTTTACTTTAAAAAGCTTCAGTTTTGGAATTTTATCCAGTTAGGTCTTGTTTTTGGTGCAGGTCACAATTACTGGCCTAATTTTGATCCCCAACATTCCTATCAGAAAGATTTGTTAGTGGTCACTGTTTTAACTATATTGAGATTTTTACCCTAGACCATCCAAAACGGAGAAGGTGGGCTTTTCTAGGCAATCTAGACCATGATTCTGCAAGTAGATGTGGCTGTGCTTATGTTCCCACCCTCTGTTCGAATCATTAAATAGGCTACATCTGTTTTCTCCTTGAGTTTCTGGGAATTCAGTTATCAGTTCTCTGAGATACTGTGCCTTATTCACTGGCCTTAGCAGCTAGAATATGCCTGGCCTTGGAAAGAGTCCCACTGAAAACTGAATACCAGAAGAGAAATTACTTATCCACCGTGTTCATAACAAGAGCTTATCCAAAGAAAACATTTCATTATTAGTGCAGTAGCACATTTTCTAAAAAAGACATATCCAGTTAGCAGTTTTAATCAGTGAGAAGACCAAAGGCCTTGGGGGAAAATGTATGACAGATTCCAGCTACTGCTTTAAAATGTCTCATGGAAGTATTCATTTATGTACTGTTTATAAAATCATGTAGCAAGGTAGTCTGGAATGTACTCCTTGTTCACTTGGGTTGAAATCAGCTGCCAGCACAAAGGTGACCATTGTTAATGTGAATAAAATGTTGAATGACTTACCCTAGTGATTCATCTTCTTTCTTGTCAGTGTTATCACCTGTAATCATGAAAAATAAAATGTGAAAATAAATCAAAGAGAGGTAGGAAGGAGAAGGGGGGTTGGAAGGCCTCTTGGGCTTGACCTGCTGGGGCCACAAGACCTTAACATGCAGAATGATACTGCTGAAGCTAAATATAATTGGAATTTTGTTAACAGCCTATGGAATAGTTGAAGGAGAAGCAGCAATAATCACCAGTTTTGGAATTGGGATTTGTGGTAACACTATTGGACCTGTTAAACTAACAAGGACATAAGAGGAAAAAATATTTTAAAAAGTTGTCCTTTACTACTTTTTTAGTAATTTAAATTTTGTATTCATATATACTAAGAAAATTTTTTTCTATTCTTTTGGCTGTGTATAAGTAAACTTGCAAAAAATCTTTTGCCCCTAAATTAATGTGGGTATTGAGCATATTTAACACTTTAGGAATCAAGTTATTTTCTTGACACAAATAAAGTAAACTGAACTGAAAAAGGAAGATTCAGAAAGGTAACTGAGTTCATCTAAAGGGTTTGCCCACTCCACCCCGACAAGTACTTTTGTGAGAGCTAATGGGAAAGACTGACTGGAGCTTGTACCCATGAAGGCTTAAATTTTTTAAAGGCCTAGACTAGTAAAACATAAAAACAACAACAACCAAACAAACAAACAAAAAAACCTGACAATGACAACAGACCAACAAAACAACCAAAAATTCCAGGGGGGAGTTAAGAGTAGGACTCCAAAATGGAATACTTGCCCACTGCTGAGGAAGGCCTAGGCTTGATTCCCAAAACTGAAAGAAACAAGAAAAATTGAAAAATGAGGTTTAATACATATACAGACTCAAATGCAAAAAAAAAAAAAACCCACAAAAGCCTCCTATTTAATGCAATAGAAGTCAAAGCACTTCAAAGCCATCTCCACATTTATCATAGCATGTTCTAGGAAGTACAGAGGCAAGAATGTGCAGATTTTTGTGGCAAGTGAAGCTGTTTTTTAGGAAGGTAAGCTACTTTGTTTTTCTTGAGGCAGGGTCTAACTGTATGGCTGTAGCTGGCGTGGAGCTCTCTACGTAGACCAGGCTGGCCTCAGACTCACAGAGATCTGCCTGCCTCTGCCTCTTGAGTGCTGAAATTCAAAACCATGCTCTGCTATCATCAGGCTTCCTGTTCGCTTTCTTACGGTGAAAATGTAAATCAAACGAATATGTTAAAAGTCTCAGTTTATAAGATTTTTGTTGTTGTTGAGTGTGTCCTTCAATTTGATCTGGGAGCAATACCAGATGACCCACATTAAAGGAGAAAGAAAGGGGACAGAAACTACAGGCTCATACCGCAACACGCTCATCTGTAACAACGATCCTTTCCAATAATCTCCACACAGTTTAGTATTCGTATTTTAATTCATTCGTAAAAGTTTGTGTTGTTCATCATTCTGGTTGCCTCCAGTTAAAGAGAATCTTTGGTTTAGTTGGCAGTTTTGGAGAAAATTGAGGATTCTAGAATGATATTACTTAGAAACCAGGGCATGAGAAATGAAAAACCTGGGGATGTACGAGATGGTTTCCCCTTTGTTTCTGGGGAATTTGAAAGAAACAGTGTCCCTGAACTCATGCCAAGAAGAGTCATGTTCCTCCTTTCAGTAACAATAAAAAAGTAGATCTTTACCTTTAAAAAGCCAGCGTTCTTCATCTTCAAACTCTTGAAATTCCACTGCACTACACTGTGCTTCAACCGTCTGAGGCTCCTGCTTTTCAGACATAGCTCTAGGATTAAGCTCCTATGTTTGGGAACAAGACAGGGAGGAGACCTGTTAGAGGAGTTGACCCTCAAGTCTTGGTGGGTGCTATGAGTGAAGGCCTGACGGTTTCTGCCAGAGCTTCAAGCTTTCATCACACAGCCTTTCAAATTCTGTTTGTGATGAGGTAGAGGGCGGGGCTAGGGAGGGGTCACGTTAAGGGGGCGGGGTCCGGAGAGAGCCCAGAGTGCTGGGAATGGGTAGAACCAGAGAACAACACACCTCCTGTAGTATCTTACATGCTTATCTTCCGTCGAGGTCTTAGAAAACACTGACATTTAAGTTTCCCTTCAGCTAAGGTGGAAGTATTAACAAAGCCTCTGTGATCTAGTTAGTGTTGGGGTGAGGTGGTAGGTCCTATATAGCTTCCTTTTACTGGATCAGGTACCAGACATTCCAAATTAACGCTGGTCCTTCCCAATCTACGCTTATCTACATTTTTTTTTTTAAACCAGCACTTCTTGTATAGATGAGGAGGTTGGGTGGGATCCGCTGGCAGTGGTGTTGGGACAATATCCTGGCTGGGTATCAGTATGTGGGAGGTGAGGCCCAGAGGCGATGAAATAGGCTGGGAACAGGCAGGGAGTTCTTGGGGGAGGGGAGTATAAGATGAGATAATGTTGCATGTCTGTGGTATCCTATACCCTACCCTGTGAGGGCATACCAAAAAACAGCGGCTGGGTTCTTTCTCAGCTGGGATGGAAACACTAAGAAAATATCTGGAGGTTATGGTGTATGTAGGTGGCATTCTTATACCCCTCCTTTCATTGTGTCAGATACTGGAACTCCCTACCTTACAAAGGCTGCACAACCACACTGTGGAGGTTGACCTTCCTTATCAACTAACTGGCACAGAATGTTAGTGTTCTTAACAGAACATACTGTGTAGGTGGGTCCTATGGGTAGAGAGCATGAGGGTGGAATGAGCTCCGCAACCGTGGGGCTGGTGGCGGGAGCTGTGGTGTTGTATCGAGCTAGGGAGTAAGATGATAGGGGTGATGGGTGGAAAGGCAGGGCAGGAAGTAGAGGATGCCGCACTACTTGGTACGTAGTACCTACCTTAAGTGTGCTTTCCCATAAGAGGGCTTAGAATACTACACATGCTGCTAGGGTTTCCCTTGGCTCCGTTGGAAGCAGCAAGAAAATGACTGATGTAGCTAAGGCTTGGAGGTTGACTGTCTTATGTTCTTCCTTTTAGTACATTAAATATTGAACTCCCCCCTACCTTACAAAGCCAGCAGGACCTCACTGAAGAATTTGACTTGATTTTTTCAGCCGAAGTGCATTGACCATCAGATTTCCAAGCAATCCTTGTGGAGCGCTGAAGGGGAATAGATGGCAGGGTGCGGTGCGATGCTTGGTGGCACCCAGGTCTGGGGGACCAGAAAGTGAGACGGTGTACTGGAGGGAGGCATTGTGATGTAAGAAGAGACTGTCAGACGTGCACAGTGGCGCATGACTGTAACCGCAGTACTCCCAGCACTCAGTGGTCAGAGGCAGGCAGATCTCTATAAGTTTGAGGCCAGCCTGGTCTACAAACTGAGTCCAGGACAGCTAGGGCAGTAACACAGAGAAACCCTGTCTCGAAAAACCAAATAATAAAAAATAAAAAAATTAAATAAAATAAAAAAACAAAAAATCAACCAACCAACCAACCAACAACTCTAATACATAGATTTTCTTTTAGCTACTCTAGAAGCACTAAAAAACGTCTGTGCTCTAGATAGCATTTTCTTGAGGCAGTCTCAGCATGAGGCCCCACTTGACCTGAATTCACTACAGAGATTAGGTTAGCTCTAACTCACAGATATCCGCCCACCTGCCTCTGGCCTCCCCCAGTATTGTCATTAAAGGAGTGCACTACCATTCTGCCTTGTAGTTACTATTTTGTGGATGGTAGTTGTTTCCTTGCTTTTCCTTGTATGGGTCAGGTAGTTACTTTGTAAAGGTGGCAAGACCTTACTATGGGGGATGATTCTCCTTCCCAGAGACCTGTGCAGACTCTTAGATTATTCAGCTGTCCTTGGGAAGTCCTGAAAGTGGGCCCTGGGCCATCTGGCTGCAGGGAGAGGAGTGCAGGGGAGGTTAGTATTGGGAGGTTGGGAATTTAGGGAGAGAGAAAGTCACATGTATTTAGTATCTTTTTTTTTTTAATGAATGAAATTGTTTAATTAGGTCCTTAGCAATTTAGAACACCAGTTTGTGAGGATACATCCCATTTGTCAGGGAAAACTAAGATGGAAGGTAGCCCTGCAGCTGAGGAACAGCTTTGATCTTTGGCAAAATCTACTAGTCCAGTTTTCTGATCAGCCTTGTGCTGCTCTGTAATCTAGTATTTCTTCTTCTCCGTGTTAAATATCTTGCCCTCCTGGTGCCTGGGCTTTTGCTACTGTTTCTTCTTGAAGTAAGCATCAGTCAGGTGTTCGGGGATTTTAACCTTGCTGATACCAATTTTTGTAGAGGTGGCAAACTTCTGGTATGTTCTGTGCACAGAACTCTGTTGAGAGCAAGGGGTCCAGTCCAAGGTTGAAAAGAAGAAGAAAAAGAAGATCTTTGCTACTATCACAAAACCAGTTGGCGGTGACAACAATGGTGGTACCCTGGCAGTGAATCTTTGAAAAAAATGCCTAGGTATTATTCTACTGAAGACGTGTCTCGGGAGCTGCTGAGCCCTGGTAAAAAGCCCTTCAGTCAGCATGTGCGAAAGCTGTGTGCCAGCATCACTCCTGGTACTGTCCTGACCACCCTCACTGGGCGCCACAGGGATAAGAGAGTGGTTTTCCTGAAGCAGCTGGGCAGTGGCTTGCTACTTGTGATTGGACCTCTGTAGTACCTTAAAATCCGATCCTCACTGGAACATCTAGAAACTGCTGGCTATGAGATTCTCCCTCAAGTAGGATGGATACACGAAACAAATGTCAGTGATCTAGTTAGTATTATGGAGGAGAGGGATTGGTCCTTCACTGGGTCAGGTACTAGTTTTTACCATATAAAAATACTAAGACCTCACTGAGGACCTTGACTCTCCTAACTCTATAGCACAGACCATTATGTTGCCATGTGGTACTTGGAGAGCACAGAAGGTAGGGTGAGGATGAAGTGGTGGGGGAGGGGGAAGTCAAGTGTGTGTGATAGGGCCAGCTGGGGAGTATAGGACTAGAGAATGTCAGGTCTCTAAAGTATTCCAAAGGCTCACATTCACTGGAGGACCCAGAAAACACTGGTACTTATTCTCCCTCAGCTAGATTGGAATTACTAAGGAAATATGATGTTGTTGCTGTTGTTGTCGGAGTTGTATGGAGGTTTGGGTCTATAGTCCTTCTTCCACTGAGTCAAGTACTAGACCTCTCTTCCTTATAAAGATCTTAAAACTGAGCTGAGTGTGGTGGCACATGCCTGTAATCCCAGTACTCTGGGAGGCAGAGGCAGGCAGATCTTTGTGAGTTTGAGGCCACCCTGGTCCACAAAGTGAGTCCAGGACAGCCAAGGCTACGCAGAGAAACCCTGTCTTGTAAAAACAACAACAACAAAAATCTTAAAACTGTACTGGGGATGTTGATTGTCTTTCCAAACCAAAACAGAACCAAAGCAAAACAAATAGAACGAAAGCTAATTAAATGAAATAAATGCACCTATCCTAACTTGAACTTATCTTAACAGTTGATTTTGAAGTAGTACTTGAGGAACACAGAAAGCAAGACTGGGATGGGATGGAGAGAGATAGGAGGATGTGGCTAGGGGGAGGGGAGCAACGGGGTTCTAGGACAGTAAGGAATAGAAAAAGATCACATGTCTGTTATGTCCTAAATGTTCATTGTGCTTGGAGGGCCTAGAAAATACTAGTTGAGAGAACTAGTACCTAAGTTCTCTCTTAGCTAGGTTGGAACTGGGGAGAAAAATGTGTGGGACATATTCACTGGATTTTATAACAGACCTCTACACCTTCTAAAGGTGCCAAGACATCACTCTGACCCTGTATTTCTTTCTCCATGGACCTGCACAGGCTGTTAGATTTCCTAGCACCACTCCTGGAGCATAGACAGTAGGCTGCAGTGGATCAGGGAAGGTTAGAGGGTAGGATGAAGATCAAGAGGGTACAGGTGAGGGATGTATGATGAGAGAATGCACACTTCTATAGGATGCTAAAGGCCCACAGAATATCCTAATGTTACATCATTGCTGGAAAACCTTAAAAATGCTGGTGTGGGGCTGGAGAGATGGCCGACTGGTTAAGAGCACTGACTCCTCTTACAGGGGACCCCGGTTCAATTCCCAGCACCTACATGGCAGCTTACAACTGTCTGTAAGTGTTCAGTTCTGGGGTGTCTGACACAACTGTACCAATGCACATAAAATAAGATTAAAGAAATTATTATTTTAAAATGTTGGTGTCTAGACTCTACCACAGCTAGAATGAAAAGCTAAGAAAATGTTCTGTGCTCTAATTCGTGTATATCTGTACATGTACGCACACACACACATGTTGGTGGGAAAAGGCTTTTTCCTTTCTCTTCCTTTCACTGGGCTGCCTCTAGCTCAGGTCTAGGGCCTCCTCAAGTTGTAACAGTTACTGAGATCTTACTTGAAGAGCTTGATTCTTCCTCCCAACAGACTGTACAGCTCATTGGATTCCTAGTAGTACTTGCCAAGCCCAGAAGGCTTACCCCCTTGTCCTTCTGACATACAGAATATGCTCTTAGTGACAGTTAAAATCAAGCAGGCATGGTGAACTCACCCACATTAACTGCTTGCTTTCCATAGGCATTTTGGAAGTCTTACCTTACTTAGGCAGGTATTTCTGCAGTCCTTCTAGGTTCTCTCTTTTTTTCCTATTGATAAGCAACACTTATGGAGTTTTCTAGGGTTTCTAGTGTTGTGATAAAACACTGTGACTAAAAGCAACTTGAGGAGAAAAGTGTTTATTTCAACTTAAAATTCTCAGGTCACTCCTTCACTGAGAGAAGCCAGAATAAGATTTAAGGCAAAAATCTGGAGGCAGGAGCTGAAGCAGAAGCCTTGGAGGGATGCTGCTTGCTGTTTTGCTCCCCCTGGCTTGTTCAGCCTGCTTTCTTATTCAACTCAGGACTACCTGGCCAGGGGAGGCACAGCCCGCAATGGGCTGGTCCCTCCCAGAACAACTGTTAATCAAGAAAATGGCCTACAGACTTGCCTATAAGTCTGATGGAGGTATTTTCTTGGCTGAGGATGGCCTTAGCCTGTGTAAAGTTAAAAACTAGCTGCGCCAGAGATTAGGGTTTATTTAATCCGTTTAAGGTACTTTCAAACTTCCCTCTGAAATCTCACAAGCCAGGCCTTCATCATCTGCATTACCCTTCCAAGGTCCTACAGAACAGCCCATTAAGCAATGACCACTCAACAGCTTTCCTAACCCAAAGCTCTGCACTCCACCACAATCCATCCCAAAACATTAGCAAGTCTGTCACAGCAATCACTGTACTGGTACAAGTTTCTATTCAAGTTTGCTTTTCTGTTGATGTTGTGAAATGCTGACCAGAACCAACTTGGGGAGAAAAGGGTTTATTTTACCTTATAGAATATAGTCCATCATGAAGGGAAGTCAGGGCAGAAGCTCAAGGCAGGATCCTGGAGGTAGGAACTGAAGCAGAGACCACAGAGAAATGTTTCTTACTGTGTTGCTCCCTCCCCATGGCTTGCTCAACTTGCTCTTTTGCCCAGAGGTGCTACAGCCCAGTGGGTTGGGACCTCCCACCTGTTCCAGGGACAGCAAGCACCATCCACAGTGTTCTACCACATCAATCATTAATAAAGAAAATGTCCTAGAGATTTGCCTACGGGCCAGTCTGAGGGGGTCATCTTCTCAACCGAGGCTCCATTATCCCAGATGACCCTGGTCTGTGTCAGGTCAACAAGAAACTATCTAGTATGTGTCTCCTCCTCAATCTTTCTTGAGATCCTTATTTCTTGAGTACCCTATTCCAGGACAGTAGCAGGTGTGAAGTGGAGCCAGACTAAGCCTCTGAGATAGGTTGTGTGTGTTGTGGATGGAACAGCTGGAGAAGTGGTACAGTTACTGTACTGAGGTCTTGATGAGGTTCCTTTGCTCCACTGATTAAAGAATTAAAAGGCAGATACAGCATGGAGCAACAGTCCACACATATCTGAGAGGATGAGCAGGTGGTCATGGAGAGGCACGCTTGATGAAAAGAATTCTTGCTTTGGTGGCCTGAGATGGGATCCCTGACCTCAGCCTCAGAAACATCCATTTATGGAAATACAGGGTAGGTCCCTCTCCCTTAATTTTGAGCTAGTCAACTTAAGACAAAGAATGAGAGCTGAGGGGTCCAGACCTTCAGGTAAACATGTTAAAGGCTATTCTTGAACATGTTTGACCAGTCTGGACTGGCTAGTGAGAAAGGAGCACCTGCTAGCAAGAGAAAAAGCCCACTAGGTCTTTGTCTTAGGTCAGGAGAGTGTGAAAACCTAGAAATTTGCCATCTTTATTGTAGATCTGTGGCCTCTTTCCCTGATAGCCTGTCAGGGATTGTGTCCCATTCCCAGTACCTCAGTCTTGACCAAGCCTTTGGGAGCCAGAAGACTACCCAATGATTGAATCTCAGATGTTACACTTTGAGCTACAGATTTCTGTTTAAGTATGACGGTTTTCATGCCTTGTCTCTTTCTAAATAAGAAAGTATATAACTTTTTAAAAATTTTATAGGAGAGATATATTGAATTTTGTTTTTGTTGTTTTGAGATAGAGTTTCTCTGTGTAGCCTTGGCTGTCTTGCAACTCAGTCAAGCTGTCCTTCAATTCAACCTGCTTCTGCCTTCCAAGTGCTGTGATTGAAATTGTCTTCCATCACACATGACTGAGATACTGAACTTGTAAAGTGATGGAATATTGTTGGTAGTAGTGGTTTTTTGTTTGTTGTTTTGTTTTTCAAGATAGGGTCTTTCTGTGTATCTCTGGCTGTCCTACAACTCACTCTGTAGACCAGGATGGTCTGGAGCTCATACAGATCCTCCTGAGAATTTTAAAACCCTACGCATGGAGCCTGACTTAAAGGCCTCTTAGCTCATATGCCTCTGTAATAAAACTTGGCCTACATATTCCTTAGATAATGGTTCAAATTGGCCAATTAATGGCACATTAAATCCCAGTATTTTATGGAATCTTTTTAATTACTGTCAGTGATCTGGTAAATAGAAGGAGGTAACTTATGTTCAAGCTTTCTCTCTTCTCTGCTCTAAACTTTCTCTCTGTTCTCCCTGTTTTCTTACCCAACTTCTTTTAGCTATAAAGTCTCAACCTTAAGAGTTCTTTACTTTTGAACCTGTGGATGAACCTCCACCTCACCGTTCTTAACCTCTGGCTTCTTCTCAACCTCTGGCTTCTTCTCAAACTCCGGCTTCTTTTCAACCTCTGCTTTCTCCCTCCTCCTCTGCTTCCTCTTCCTCTTTGGCTTCTCCAGCATCCTCACCCACCTTTCCAGCCCCTCTCCAGCAACAGGCTGTCCTAGTTACCTTACTTTGGCACCTACTTTCACCCTACCAACATCTATTAGGCCCCCTGCTACCTGCTCTCATTCTATAGTGAAGCCCCCTTCTTCTACTCAGGGTAAACCAGGCCCATTTCTTCCCTTGTAGGAGGTGGCCAGTGTGGATGGCTTAGTTGGGGTGCATGTTCCCTTCTCATTAACTGAACTTTCTCAAGTAGAAAAGAGACTAGGATCCTATGCCTCTAATCATTCTACTTTCATTAAAGAATTTCAATATCTCACTCAATTTTATAGTCTTACTTTCCATGATATATATATATATGATTCTTACTAATAACCTCTTACCTGAGGAACACAGGAGAGTTTGGGAACAGGCTAAAATGCATGCATATGAAGTTCACCAAACAAATACAGCACACCTGGTTGGGGCTGAAGTGGTGCCCAACTAGGATCCATAATGGGATTATAATACCCTGGAAGGCATTTTAGCTAGGGATCAGTTCATGACCTGCCTCCTGGCTGGTCTCCACAAGGCTGCCCTTAAGCCAATTAATTATGAGAAGCTCCAGGAGGTCATTAAGGACAAGAATTAAAACCTGTTTCAATTCCTAGAGCACCTTACAAAGGCCCTCTTACAACATACTAATCTAGACCCCGAAAGTACAGAGGGTAGGTAACTCTTGATGACCTGTTTTTTTCTCCTAGAGTTACCCTGACATCAGGGCTAAGCTTAAATGGTTGGAGAGAGGACCTCTGACTCCACAGGCAGAAGTCTTAGCGTTGGCTATTAAGGTGTACCATGGAAGAGATGAGAAAGCCCGCAAGCAAAAATACCAAATGCTGGCTAAAGCCATCTGATCAGCCTCAGTTGACTACCCAGGCTCCCTTGCCTCCTAAGTCACGAGGACCACGGGGTCCCTGTTTCAAATGTGGTCAGGAAAGTCACTGGGCCCAGTTTTGTCCTAACCCCTGCAAGCCACCAGGGCCATGTCCAAAATGCCACCAAGAGGGACATTGGGGTGTTGACTGCCACCATTTCTCGAATGATAGGGGGCATCACTCCCAGATCATCCTCTGGCTGATATCCTAGGCCTGGCTATATATGACTGAAGGTACCCAGGTTCCTTTGACCCCACCACTGCCATCACTAGCAGGGAGCCACTGGTAATTATCATGGTATTGGGGCTGTCCATCTCCTTCCTTGTGGACACCAGAGCCACTTACTCAGTCCTGACAGAGTATTGGGGACCAACCTCTCCTTCTAGTTCCCCAATTGTCAGGGTAAGGGGACAGCCTTGCCAGCCTTGCTGGACTCCACCACTTAATTGTATTTTCAGGGGAGTTCCCTTGACTCATTCCTTTTTAGTGATGCCTACTTGCCTAGTTCCCTTAATGGGAAGGAACTTTTTAGCCAAAGTGGGAGCCTCTATCTCCTTTACTCTACCCATTCGCCCACTCTACCCCAAGCTCACCAGCATCCTCTCTCCTAGCTACCCTACTTACCAGTTGTGACACATCCTTTACCAGCCTCTCAAGTAGACCCCCAAGTCTGGGATGTCCAAAGCCCCTCTATCACTAGGCACCATTCCCCTGTGGTCATTCAGCTACAAGATCTCACCCGGTATATTACCCAATCCCTGTGGATGGGAGAAGTAGAGAAGGTAATTAAACACTCCTCTAAAGTCATCATCTCTCTGACATCCCCCCTACTAAATAATATAAACCTGTCATTTTGTCTCCTACTTCAGACTCTGACCTCGGCCTAGAAGCTCCCTAGTGTGACCCAACCACGCCGTTTTTAAGCTTGCTGGCTGTGTGTCCCACCTGGAACCAACTCAGAACTACCACTGATGGCTTCTCCGGTGACTGTCAAGTAACTTTACTTCACCATTCATTAACTGCCCTGACTCTGATGTTACCACAATCCCCTACCTCTTTCATATCACCCTCTGCTGTGGCAAGCTGTTTCAGGCATGTGAGACACACTCTGTAGGAATACTAAGTTCCTTAGATTGTAATAAAACTATAATCTTTGATACCTCAGCTCAACCCCAATGCCCTACTGCAAATAATACCTCGATTTTTTGTGGCACTCAGGTCTACCATCATCTGCCTGCTGGTTGGTCAAGAGTTTGCACACTGGTGCTCCTCTTCCCTGAGCTGGGGGTGATAAATGAAAAGGAGCCCCTACCAATCCCGGTCATGGACTCAATTGCTTCCCAGAAGGATAAGAGAGCAATTCCAATCTTGCCCCTCTTGGCTGTTGCAGGAATCATGGCAGCTCTCAGGACCAGGACAGCGAGACTAGCCACCTCACTAACTTTGTATTATCAGCTTTCTTCCCAGTTCATCCAAGACCTCCAGCAAGTGGCTCAGACAATATTAAATCTCCAAGGGCAGATAGACTCGCTGGCAGCAATAGTACTTCAAAAACAACATGGATTAGATCTCTTCACAGCTAAAGAAGGTGGCCTTTGGATCTTCCTCCAGGAGGAATGCTGTTTTTATGTCAACCAGTCGGATATAGTAAAGGACAAAATCCAACAACTCCAGACAAATCTACAAAAGCAAAGGGAACAGCTTGAGGCCTCTAGCTCTGGGGCCTTCGAGAACCCCATATGGAAATGGATTCAGCCCTTCCTCACACTTCTTCTACTCCTCTTTCTGCTTTTGCTTTTTGCACCCTGCTTTATTAACTTCCTCTACATTCCTCCAACAACAAATGCAAAAATTCTGTAACCAAACCATTAATCACTTACTCTTACAGAATTATCAACCTCTGCCCACAGAACTAGATGACAATAACCTTCCAATTGGCCCTGATGATGGGGACCAGCTATTCCTTGAGAATAACAAGGCCCCTAGTCAGCAGGAAGTAGCTTGAAGAGCAAAGGTCACCCCTATGCCCTCCTCCCATTACCCCCTTCCTAGTTCCTCACTTTTTAATAAAACGAAAGGGAGTTGGGATCCGTAAGCAGGCATCTCCATGGCCAGCCCCAAGAGACCTGACAAACCAGATATCAGGCATCTCTGATGACACCTATGGCCAACCCGCAGACCACCTGAAACTACCTGCACATGCTCTGGGTCATCTTATAAGAGAACTTGCTCCACCTCCTCTCTTTCTCTCTCCTGCCCTGCCCAGGGACAGTCTCTGTGACCCTTTCCCCCTTCCCTTAATAAACCTCCCACATGGAACCAGTTACATGGCGTAATTTGTGAACCTGCCCTGTAACTTTGCTGCCCAATCCTAACAGACAGTATTCTTTATTATTTTGATTTTAGGTATATTCTCATTATATGTCTCATGTTATGTCAAGTACAGAAGATTAAGAAACTCAGAGTGGAGTCCTCCCCCCTGGCTCCCCCCCACCCCACCCCGAGACAGGGTTTCTCTGTGTAACAAGCTGTGGCTGTTCTGGACTCACTTTGTAGACCAGGCTGGCCTTGAACACACAGAGATAAGCCTGTCTCTACCTCCAAAGTGCTGGGTATAAAGATGTGCACCCCTGTGCCCCATCAGACTGGGATCTTAATGACTAGCAGGGTTTGATAATATGATCCAGGAGTGCCTTCCTTGATGGCTTTTCCAACTATTCCTCTCTTCCAAAGACAACTTTCCTAACTGCATCCCTGCCTCATATATGCGTCTTCATAACAACAGTGGAATATTAATATTTGAGACCCTCCCATGTGCACAAAATGTGATGCTAGGCCAACAAGAGAAACTGTGTATGAAAGTTACTGGAAAGAAACTGCACTTTCCATTGAACCTTCTTCAAGGCTGGTTAACTGATTAGAATTTCAAAAATTGTGGAGCCATTGGAATGTTTCTGGCCTATAGCTTAATTCAGTTTATCTTGGACTATATTTAGCCGCCTTAAAAGGTTTTTTCAAATCGTATTTATTTATTTTATGTGAGTGTTTAGCCTTTATGAATGCCTGTGCATCATGTGATTGCTTGGTGCTTGAGGAGGTCATAAGAAAATATCCATCTGAGCATGGTGGCACCTTTAATCCCAGCACCTGGCAGGCAGAGGCAGGCAGATCTCTCTGAGTTCGAGGCCAGCATGGTAAACCCTGTCTTAAAAAACAAAACAAAACAAAACAAACAAACAAACAAGTGCATGGCCCCTGATAGTTGCCCACACCCAGGAGTATTTGGGCAGCACAAACTGGATGTGTGGTTTGTTTATGTATTTATTAAAAAGAGGACTCAAAATTTGGGAATGGATGAGGAGGTTGGGGTGGGTCTGGGAGGAGTTGTGAGAGGAATAGGGGTTCCTATGATCAAAGAACACTAGAAAATTCTCAAATAATTGATGAAAATGTTATATTAAAAAGATTAGCAGTTTAGTAGTTATTCAGTTTGCTTTTACCCTTGGACAAGATGATTTACCTAAGCTTTGGCCAGGACGGAGAGATGCTTAGCACTTATGTGACCCAGCCTGCTCAATCAGGTTACATGTACCTAAGGGTGGGAGTAAGGATTGAGAAAAGAAAGACAAAAGAAAAGAAAAACAAGAGACAGAGGTTGGAGGTTCTCAGCTAATGCTGAGACAGGTATTTTTTCCCCCAGCCAGCTCTTTATATTCAACATCCATTACACAAGTTTCTTGTAGGCATATAATTAATACAATAAGTGAAGTCTAAGCCAAGGTGAAAAAATGCATTAAGTGTTTACAGAGAACTAATCAATTTTCTTTTTGCACTTCCTTTTGATGCACCTTAAAGTTCACTTTGTACTTGTTCAGGCACCATGAATAAATAGGCCAAGAATGAATCTTCTTATTCATAAACACTTGCGAGTACGCAAGCTATTAATCAAACCATATATAACTAACATTTTGTTTAAACACCTCCCAACAGTTAAGAGCACTTGCTCTTCCAGAGGACTGTCATTGTGTTCCCAGCACCTCTAACTCCAGTTCTAGAGGGTCTGATGCCTACTCTGATCTCTGTGGGCACTGATCTCATGCACACATGTTCATAGCACATACACACACATATACTCATAAATAAAAATAAACTTAAAAAAAGATTGGTTCCCCCCTCCCCCCCGGCTGCACCAAGTTGCACAGCAGTGGAGGCTTGGGTGAGTTCAAGATTCAGTCTCACCTGTAATCTACCACCATGACTGAAGAAGGTATTGCTGCTGGAGGTGTAACGGATGTTAATACTGCTCTATGAGAGGTGCTGAAAACCACTCTCATCTATGATGGCCTAGCGTGTGGCATACCCGAAGTTGCCAAAACCTTAGACAAGCTCTAGGCTCATCTTTGTGTACTTGCATCCAACTGTGATACGCCAATGTATATGAAACTGGTGGAGGCACTCTGTGCTGAGCACCATATCAACCTGATTAAGGTTTATGACAACAAGAAACTAGGGAGATGGGTAGACCTCAAAAAAAATCAGTTGAGAGGGGAAGCCATGTAAAGTGGTTGGTTGCAGTTGTACAGTGGTTAAGGACTATGGCAAAGGATCTCAGGCCAAGGATGTCATCGAGGAGTTCTTCAAATCCAAGAAATGAATAAATAAACAACTTAACTCATTAAAAAAAGATTAGTGGCCATTTAATTTGTTTTTTTAGCATTGGGCAAGTTGATTTCCCTAAGCCTCAACCTTCCTGGTTATCTAGTGTGAGGATGGACCCAGATGAGCTCTAAATTTGACCCCAGCTCAAATGCTCTAAGAATAATATAGTACATGGCTGATTTGTGACTGTCAGTGTTAGTATTTAGGAACCTGCTCCTGGATTGCCTAGCAACCTATGATGCCACCATGTATAGCTAGCCAGGTGGCCACACCTGGAAGGCATGGTTACCTTCCTCCTTAAAGGGACCAGCCTGCCTTGTGGTCCCTCTCTTGGCCTCTTCTCTCTTGCTCTTTGCCCCTCTTGCCCTCTCTTGCCATCTCTTGTCTTCTCACCCTCTCCCCTTTCTCTGTCAAGGCGCCCCTTCTCTCTCTTCTCCCCCCATCTTGTCCTGCTCTCCCTTTTCTCCCTCTCTTCATCTCCATCTAATAAACCTCTTTCATATAAAATCTGTTGTGAGCCTCCTTATTCATTAATTATCCCCATCAGTCAGAGTTTCAGAGTCCAGAACGTGGGAAGGATAGAGAACGGACTGCTTAGAATCAGCTTACCAAGAGGATGAAGTAAGCTTTAAAAGTCAAAGCAAGCAGTAAGGAAGCCATGCCTGGTAGTCCTGTTCCTATTTAGGAAGTCTCTGAGTATAATTAACCTATTCTTAATCCAACTCTTGATTACTTACCTTGACTAAAACCAACTATGTTATCTTAAGTGCTGTTTTAATGTACCATTGAGGGAGACAGAGGAATCTAAAACATGTCCCACCCCTTCTTCTCATGATACCATAGTATTTTAGTTGTGGTAAAACAGGAGTATTTCCTACTTTCTGAATTAAAAAAAAATGGGATTTGTGGTCTGACAAACATACCTTTTATGGAGACACTTGAATAACATTTCTAACATGTATGGTAATTTTAAAAAGTCTGGATGGCAGGGCTGGAGAGATGACTCAGAGGTTAAGATCACTGGCTGTTCTTCCAAAGGTCTGAGTTCAATTCCCAGAAACCACATTGTGGCTCATAATCATCTACAATGAGATCTGGTGTCCTTTTCTTGAATGCAGGCACATGCAGGCAGAATACTGTAAACATAATAAGTAAACAAATCTTTTTAAAAATCTGATGGCTATAATAGAAAACATATTTGCAAACATAGCATATACCATTCACAATTGCCAATTAGGTAACAAAAGAATAAGCAGACAATGATACAAGTGAGAGACCAAAAAAAAAAAAAAAAAAAAACAAAAAACCAGTGGGTATTGTTTTAAAGTTTAAACCCTGAACAAAAGCTAGCTAGGTGGAGACTACTCCAGTAATGCCCCAAGGGAAAGAACTTGCCTTTCTGCTTTCTTTCCCCACTCACTATAGATACAGTTGCTAGGAAACTGGCCCATCCTCCTAGGGAAGGACACCAAATCATTAATGGTTTGGGGACCTTCCTATAGCCAATCAATTCAAAATGCAATATCCCTTTTGCATTTCAATCAATAGATGCTTGCCAGGCAGGAATCACTCCCCTCCCCCTCCTTGCTTTGGGCATTCTTGGGGGGTGGGGAGGGATCGTAATCTTTAAATCACCCAACTAACCTGAGCATGGGGCTCTTGCTATCACTGCTTTGGCAGTGGGGGTTGTGAGCCCAAGCTGCAAGCTTGTAATTTGTAAAAAAAAAAAGATCTTCATGTGTTTTGCAAGGGACTTAACTCCTGGTGGTGGTCTTTTAGGGTATCGTGATTCGGGCACAACATACTTTGGGGGCTCTCCGGGATCCCCAAGACCTCGCAGGACTCCTGAGCCGGAGGATCAGAAGCCCAGGTAAGCTTGTTTGTCTTAGCCAAATTCTGTGTCTCTGTTCTGTCATTCTTTGTATTTTTGAGATCTCAAGGTGGTATACAGTAAGTGGCCAGGGATCGGTTGTGTCATGGAACACTAACTGAAGAGCCAGAAGACCAAGGACACGGGGATCTCAGGAGACGTCCCAGATCCCAGCTGGGCAGTGCTTCTCAATAGCACTGTGAGGGACATGGGGTCCCAAATCTGTTTGATAGGCCTAGAAAGTGGGTCACACCCACAGAGACAGGAAGTGCTGGTCAAATCTGTTGTTTTGTCTTTGTGTTTCTGGCTGTCTAGCCACTGCTGAGTAAAAAGACAGTGCTTGAAATTACAGCTGGAGGAAGTAAGTAAAGTTTTGTCTGTCTGTTTAAATGTATGTATGGCCATCATATGTTTGTTTTTAACTAATCTTATGCTCTGTAGGTCATGGCTGTAAATTAAGAGTTATTGGGTATGTTTAAAGGTTAAATTCAAACTCTTGTTTAAAACGTATATGTGTGCCTATGTGCTTATAAGGTCTATAAACACATATGTTTAAATAGCAAGAATGTAAATTGCCACGTGGTAAGTGATATGCTTCCCCGACATCTTGAGATTGCCATGTGGACTATAATGTGACCACCATCTTGAGATAGCCACATGGTAGGGGTCAGAAAAAAAAAAAAGAACCTTAGTCAAATCATTTTTGTTTCCTTCTAGACTAAAAAGATGAGTTTTATTTCAAATTGGTATTGGTTTTAGACATTGGCTTGTTTGCACTGGTAAATTCTGGTTTTAAAATCTGGTTTTGATCTTTAAAATTATGGTTATGCTTTGTGACTTCTCTCCTACAAAAGGGGTACTTTATTTTGATATTGCGAAAACAGGTTTTGGAGAATGTTTAAATGTTTAAGACATGCTTTGATTTTAGTTCAGAAAGAGCAGATTTAAAGTTATTCTAAGTACTGAAGTTGAGTACAAAACTAAGCCTTACCTAGTGTCTTTGTTTACTTTTTTTTTTTAAGGTTAAGCCTAGGAAGGGTATGTCTATGAAGTTTGGCAAACTATGAAATTTGCCTATGTAGATTTACTTAAAGTATAGTTTTAAAACATGCATTTAAGGAATATCCCAGGATTAGAGATTATAGCATTCTGTTTTATAGGATACAGTTTAGAGCAGATGATATAGACAAAGAGTAACTCAGATATGCTGGTCCTCAAGCTTCTCAGAAATCTGATGAATATGGCATTTTAACATGTGTAAGCTTATTGTGACAGAGAGTCCCAAAATCCAAGCAGTAGCTCTGCGAAGGTCTCCAAGAAGACTTGGGCACAATGACAGATGACTATGACTCTGGATTGTGGTATGGTAACCACTGGGTAATACTGCCTCAACTGGCCTACTGTTAGGGCCCAGCTTAACATGTGGACAAAGCCATGGGCACTTGGAGAGCCATTGTTTCACATTGCTAGAGACAAGGTGAGGTCAATTTCTTGTGTTCCTTCTTTCCACAGAAGCAGTGTCTCATCTTCTGTGCCTGGCTAGATGGCCTCTACTCATGATGCCATGAGACCACAGGAGCCAGGGTCACTTCCTAGGTGATGGACTAACTAGTCATCCCTGTCATTTTGATTGGTACATGGATTGGTATATTTATTTAGCTTATAATTTATCCTTCTCATGTTTCTGATTACTTTGACTGCTATGCTAAGCTAATAGTAGCTTTGCAGCTAAATAGCAGATAATTAGATCCACTGTTAGCTCATTGGTCAGTTCATTAGCTAGTTAAAACTACTAGGTACTAGATCTCTTATTTAAAAAGGGAAACAGGTTTGCCTTGCTTACAGGATTCATGTTAGTTGCCTGTGTCTTAAGATAAATAGCTGGATAAAAAAAAATACAGAGTTCATGTAGGGACTGAGGACATAGGAGTTTAGGTTATAAAAATCTAGAGTGTTGTTTGGTCTGAAAAATGTTTCAGGGTTGACAAATCCAAAAAGATTGGAAGTTTAGATGTTTTAAGGTATATAAATAAAGTGTAAAGATATAAAAAATGATTTAAAGCATATTAAAAATGGGAGATATTTTAGATTTCTCCCTCATCTATGCTATTGTTGTGCTTATATTTATAAGATTTTAGAAGTTCAAAATATTGGCATTGATCAACAGAGTTCTGATAAGTTAATGGAGCAATGACTGCTAATTATTCAGTTACCAGCTTGAGATTTTAATTTCCTTTGGTTGTTTTCTGAAAATAAACTTAAAGATGCTTCTCATCATGCTAAAAACATCTGTTTAATGTGTATACCTGACCAAATGCCATAGCGTTTACTATGGTATTCTTTATATCTGCCATTTTTGTTAAGAGAAATCCAAGCATCCAGGGTTTAGCAGTAAAGCCATTAACGTATTTCTGCCTAACTTTCCAGTGTGATGTGGAGATGGGGGCTAAAAGTAGGTGCTGAGTGTACTAAAAATGGCCAAGCTCGATTGGTGGCTGATTACCAACAGCTGTGCCCATAGAAGAAAAGTTAGAGTTTCAGACCCTGGACACACTTAAGTTGTTTATGAAGGATACAAAACAAACAGCTGAGAAGAACTGATGCTCATTCCGTTGAATGTGGTTTTACTTATTACTCTCAGAATGTTACATCAGATTTGCTCATATGTTACTTTTCTGAATTTTAAAAAATATATTTCCTTTTGTAAACTAAAAATTCACATGAGTTTCAGGAAATCAAAAAAACCATGTGACCTGGATCTGGCATAGCTCAAACAGGTCCCAGATGAATTTTTCCCTGGTCTTGGGATTCCTCACTTTCCCCATTTAATAGACAAATTTTACCTTCTGTCTCCAGTCTGAACTTGTCTCAGCAGATTTTCACCTGTTTGACTCTATTCTGGGATTAGCTATAGACTGCAAGCTGAAATATGGACTTCCTGGAAGCTGACATGATTGCTCCCTGCCTCTTCGGGTGGATCAACTAACCAGACACTTCTGAAGACTGCCCCATTGCCCAGCCTTTGACTGCCACTTCAGCCTTCCTAGCCCCTGATGCCAACAGTCCTATTGTCTGCTCTGAAGTACTTTCAGAAGACGAGACCCTTGGCCCAAAATCCCACCTAGCAGGCTGAAATGCTAAGTCAAAAGGGGCTCCCTGACATTAGCTACTAGCTTGGTCATCTGCTTAGTTGACATGGGAACTAGTATTGCAGCAACTGGACTAACAGCCTAGGGAGACCCTAGAGAGAAAGGATAATAGTTCTCCTTGGCTTACTACCCTTATATCCACCCTGAAGGGACCCTTACTCATTTTGATTTTTATCTTTGAGCCTTGTATTTTAAATAGCTTGATGGCTTTCATGAAGGAATGCATGGGAGCAATATAGCTAATGGTACTCAGATCCCATTGTAAAAATGTAAATGTATAGGATACAAGGGGTCATATCTGGAAGACCCAAGATTGGGTCTTCAGATGATCATGGGAAGGGGAGAATGAGAGACCAATAAAATTAAAAATCAATGGGTATTGTTTTAAAGTTTAAAGCCTGAATGCAGGCTAGCTAAGTGGAGACTACTCCAGTAATGCCCTAAGGGAAAGAACTAGCCCTACTGCATTCTTTTCCTGCCCATTAAAGATACAGTTGCTAGGAAACTGGCTCATCCCCCTAGGGAAGGACACTAGATCATTAACGTTTGGGGACCTTCCTATAGCCAATCAATTCAAAGTGCAACATCCCTTTTGTGTTTTGTCCAATAGATGCTTGCCAGGCAGGAATCCCCCCTGCTTTGGGCATGTTTGGAGGGACCTGAATCTTTAAATCACCCAACTAATCTGAGCATGGGGCTCTCAGCTCTCACTGTTTTGGCGGTGGCGGGGAGTGTGTGAGCCCAAGCTGCAGCTTGTGATTTGTAAGGTGTTTTGCAAGGGATTCGACTCCTGGTGGTGGTCTTTTGGGGTATTGCGATTGAGGCACAACATAAGATATGAACATGACAGAAGTATTTCTACTTACAAGAGCTACATCAATTCATGGATGTATGGCAATGCCAGATCCTGTCAGAAAACAGTCTACTAAGGTCAGATATAATTCGTTTTCAACATAGTTCCTGTCTGAGTTCCCAGAGCATGCTCTCTATGTTCACAGAGCTCTATCTGTGTGATTAAAATACAGAGTATCATCAAGGGGAAGGAAAAAGACTGTTCTGATTCCCATAAATGTGTAGTGCTTCAGGATAACAGATTAGCTTTGCATCTAGAGCAATTGAAGACTGGTAAAGACACACAATGCTGCCTTTACAATGTTAAATAATGTGAGTTTAGAAAGTGGAGACCTGGAGGCCAGGTGTGGTGGTGCATGCGTTAGTTGCAACGCTCGGGAGGCAGAGGCAAGTAGATCTCTGTGAGGCAGCCTAGTCTACAAAGTGAGTCCAGGTCGGTCAGGGCTCTGTTACGCAGAGAAACCCTGTCTCAAAAAAAAAAAAAAAAGACCAGGAAAGACCATTAAAGAGCCATGAAAGCATTCACTGAACAGAATAAAAATGAAAGCTCATATTGCCTAACACATCACAACTAGTAAGCAGAAAAGCAAGGCATGGATATTGGTTTCCACAAAAACACCCAGTCTAATCTATCATTACTACTAAATCATGTAAGGATGCCGAATGTCCTTGTTAGTCTTTTACCAACTTGATGAAAGCTAGAGTCTTTTGGAAAGCAGAACCTCAGTTAAGAAAATGTATCTACCTGATAGCCTGGGCAAGCTTTGGGGTATTTTCTTGGTAAATGACTGACATAGGAGGGCCCAGCTCACTGTGGTCAGTGCCACCCCTGGACAGGTGGTCCTGGAGTGTATAAGAAAGTAAGCTGAACAAGCCAGAGAGAGCCAGCCAGTAAGCAGCCTCCAAGTCTTCAGTTCCTGCTTTAGTACCCTGCTCTGACTTCCTTCAGTGATGGAGTGTGACCTGAGAGTTGTAAGTGAAGAAGCAGTCTGTCTCCATATTGGACTTGAAAGCCATTGTTATACCCAAATCATGAAACCCCCAAGGACCACCAGGAACACAAGTCCGATGCAAATATACAAGGGTCTTTATTCAAGCTTGACCTCAGGCCGTCAATCATCCCTGATGCAGCAGCTCGGAAAGAGTGGCCCTGACCCTCAGGAGGGCAGAGTTTTTAAAGGGAAAAACTGCAAGGGGGGAATTCCAAGCCTTGGCTTACAGGATTGGGTGAGGGTTTAACAAGCAAGGTGACCTTTAAGCTGATTGGTTTGGGCCAGTTGGCCAAACCAGAAGGCAGAAACTATATCTAAAGAAAACATTTTGACCTATGCAAGACCCAGAAATGTGGGGGTACTTTTATTTCATTGGTTGGCCCCAGGTGCAGGGCCTAATTATTCTTACCAAGTTCCTCCTGTGGGCTTATCTGTTCTTGCCAAGTTCCTCCTGTGATTTTTTTTTTCACTTGCCAAGTTCCTGGAACTGAGATAGATTGGATCACCTAAAGGACAGGGCCATTCAAAATGGTGTCTGAAAAACAAAATGGTGTTAGTTCTGCTGTTGCTCTCTCACTATCTTATAGTAAAGACAAACTAGGCTCATTCCTGTTTAATGATTAAATCTGTTTCTCAAAGACTGGGCTACAGCCCACCTGTAACCTTAAGTACACATGATTCTGTACTGCCTGTTCCAGGAAAAAGCAATCATGTCTTTGCTTCAAAAAGATAACACTCACCTTGCAACCCTAACTTTGTTTCAAAACGTTATATGACCATCTTGTTATAACTACTTTGTTTTGCCCACTTTGTAACCCTATCTTTGTTATGCTTATGTTCTGCTCCTGTAATCTCACCTATTTTGCCCCCATCCCCTATTTAGAACCTCCTTACCCCTGAGCTATAAAAACCTTGTTTTCTTTACATCTAATAATGACCTCTCAAATGCTACCTTAGTGGTAAGGTAGCCATGTACAGGTATGAAAAAGCTTGCTTTAATTAATTGCTGGCTTTACTTAATTTGGCTATGATGATTTGAATAGGTAGTCTTTCTCCTCCCATCTTTGAGATTAACAGTAAATTTAACTAAAGCCTTCAATAAAACTCAGTTTTGGTCTTTTTCTTTCTTTCTTCTTTTTTTTTCCTTTTTGAAACAGGAATGCTTGCTCTGTGCTTTTGTGCTTCAGCAGTTTTTTTGATGTGCTTAAGAGGTAGAGCTATGTGTGTGTGTGTTTTGGTTTTTTTGTTTGTTTTTTTTGTGGTTTTTTTTTTTTTTTTTGGTTGTTTTTTTTGGAGACTGTTTCTCTGTGTAGCTTGGCTGTCCTGCAATTGCTCTGTAGACCAGGCTGGCCTCCAGCTCTCAGAGATCCACCTTCCTCTGCCTCCCTGAGTGCTCCCAGTTTATAGAGCTGTTTTTGGAAAGTTTTTGGACTGAACTTTTGAGCAATACTGAAACAGTTAAGACTTGAGGGATTTTTATGGACTGAAAGCATTTTGCTTTATTGTTACCCAGCACCCAGCCCCAAATGGCTGCACTGACCAGGCATGATGGCGCATGCCTATAATCCAGCAATTTGGGAGCTTAAAGTAGTACACTGCCTTTGAGTTTGGAGCTAGCCTGGTAGGTTTCATGCTACCCTGTATGAGACTGTGTTCCAGTTACCTTTAAAAGTAAAAAGCAAAACAAAGGGAGGGGAAAAATACAAAATACCAAACAAAAAACCAAAACAAAAACTTATAAGGAAAAAACTTAGCTTGTTACTTTTTCTCTGTATTTCAATAGGAATTAAGCAATAAAAATTGGTAAAGGAAAATGGATTTATTCATAATTAGGACAAAGCAGAGAGAGAAAGACTCATAGTCTCTTTCTTTCTTGTAGTAGCATCATGTGGAAACTCCAGGTTCTCTTATGGACCCAATATTGTTAACAAAATAATTTAATATCAGATTCACACTAGGCATGGTGGCATACACCTTTGAGTCCCAGCACTTGGGAGCCAGAGGCAGGTGGATCTCTGTGAGACCACCCTGGTCTACATAGGGACTTTCTGGCCATTCAGGGCTTATGTAGTGAGATAATGTCCCTGCTCCCTTTTCCCCCAAAAGATAGGACAACCCCCCAAAACAACAACAAACAATACCTCCCCACACACAGACTAAGCTCAAGGACTATTTTATTAGAGTTTGAAACACAACAAACAAACAAAAATATGGAGAATGCAAGATGTAAATCTCAGCCGTTGCCAGGAGGAAAAGAGGAGGAAGCTGTGCTTTTTGAGTTACAGTGCAAGCAAGATGGCATGTTCAGTAATACAGGTTGCCAAGCATTTGTGAGAAGGTTTCCAGGTACAACTGGATTAACTATTTAATAATAATCACCATAGTAAAGATTTATTGAGGCTGGGGAGATGGCTCAGAAGTGCTTTTCCAAAGGTCCTGATTCTAATTCCCAAAAACCATGTGGTGGCTCATAACCATCTAGAGTGAGATCTGATGCTCTCTTCTGGCAGGCAGTCATACATGTAGGCAGAACATTGTATACACAATAACTAAATAAATCTTTAAAAGATTTATTGATTTCTTGTGTATGTGTGAGTGCCCATGTGAATGTATGAACACCACATACCTGTGGTGCCCATGGAGACCAGAGTATTGGATTCCATGGAGCTAGACTGTGAGCAGCTTGACATGGGGACTGGGAACTGAATGTGGGTCTTTTGTAAGCGCAATAAGGCCTCGACCACTGAACCATCCCTTAAGTCCTGGGTTAACTTTAAGTACTGGGTGGAGACAATAGTATGTCATTTTCTAATCTTTGGAGTGTTCAGAATGTCAGTTTCCACCTAGAGTCTGAGTCAGAGCTTAGATTCCATTCTTTCCATCTGGAGGAAGTTTAGTTTTCATGTAAAGACCTCTACAGAGCCCTGAAATCTCCACCTCTGGAAAGGAAATTTAAATTGTAGGGAGGGTAGTTGTAAGGGGGCAGGGAACTGGAGTTCAGGTGAAAAGCTGACCATTCCAGAAAGGTTCATCCTCAATAGCCTCAAGACTATAATCCCTGCTTATTTACCTCACAGCAGTTTTAAATTTTGATGGAAGAGGTGATACTGAACGAAGCAGATATGCATATGTTAACGTGACTGGGAGGTAAGCTGTTAGAACTGTGGGGAATCTCTTCTTGCAAGGCAGGTTTCTCTTTTGTACTATGTCCTTGACCTTTTTCCAGGGTTCCTGGGCAAGTTTTAATTGGTTGGCCTACCTTATTTCAGGTTTCCTGTCTTATGGTGGGAAGAATGTAAGCCCCTGGGAGTCATTCAAGGCAAATTCTTCCAGGCTTTTCCAATGCATTTGTTTCTATTGTGGCATTACAATACACTGTATGCATTTTTTCCTTCCTTCGATTTCTTTATCTCTTTCTTTCTTTTTTTCTTTCTTTCTTTCCTTCCTTCCATTTCTTTCTTTTTGGTTTTCCAAGATACGGTTTCTCTGTGAAGCCTTGGCGTCCTGAGACTTGCTCTGTATACCATGCTGGCCTCAAACTCAAGATCTCTGCCTGCCTCTGCTTCCCAAGTTCTGTGATTAAAGGTGTACACCACCACTGTCCTGTTTTTCAATTTGCTATTTTCATTTGACAGCTCTCATTGTCAACGACTGCCTTTGATAGAGCTAGACATATTTATTATGTGGTGTGTATGTGCTTTTGAGTGTTCATGTGTGTTGGAGCCTATGGAGGCCAGAAAATTGGATCCTGTAAAGGAATTTTAATCCAGCAACAGGGCTACTCTGGCTGGAATACAGACATGCCTCTAATTCCAGGAGACAGAGGCAAGCAGATCTTTGATTTCAAGGCCAGCCTTGTATAGAGCACGTTTCAGGTAAAGAAAAGCTTTGGTACAGGCTTCTTGGTACGTGCCTTTAATCCCTGCATGTAGCGGAACAGAGACATGCAGATCTCTGAGTTCTGTTCAGGCAGTTCATTTGAGTCAGGGAGTTCAGAGGCCATGCAGTGGAGTTTAGTTTGTGGAATTCAGAGGTAGTTTTTACCAGGAAAGTTTTACAAAGAGAGGTTGAAGAGAGAACAATCTTGACATAGGTGAAGTAAGAACTAGTCAGAGACTGAAAAAGAGCCAGAAGATTAGAATAGATTGCTAGAATTTGAGGCCAAGCAGATCAATTCAGTGAGAAGCCGAGAGAGAAGTTAGATTGAATCAGTTAGTTTGGAGAGAAATTTTAGCCTGAACAGCCGAGTTGAACCAGCTATCCCGAGTTCAGAAAGAACCAGAAAAGGTGAATTTATTCAGCTGTAAGTCTCAGAGGCTGAAAGCATTTTAGGCCTAGATTAGATTGCACAGAGGCTAGATGTTTCTAGGACTAGGCCTAGGTTAGCAGACAGAGGCAGTTCTTCTCTAAGAACACTATTATATCAGGTGAATAAAAGCTACTTTTACAGGATTCCCTGGAACTAGAGCTACAGAAATTGTGAGCTGACATGTGGGTGGTGGCAACTGAACCCAGATCCTCTGCAAAAACAGCAGAGATATGAATTTCCGAGCCCTCTCTCTAGCTCCCCTTGTTATTTTTTTTAAATGTTGTGTGTACATCACATGCATAAAGAAGTCCATGGGGATCAGAAGATGTGTCAGATTACCTGAACTGGAGGTATAGACAGTTGGGACTCACCATGTGGGTGCTCAGAACCACGTAATCTGCAAGAGCAGCAAGTTCTCCTAAGTGCTGAGCCCTCTCTCTCTCTGACCCTTACTTTGCTATTTTTAATCAATTTTGCAAAAGGCATTTTTTTTTCTTAAATCTAGTATGAATGGATGTTAACCAGCCGAGTAAAACTCAAGTAGAGTACGCTAGTCACTTGCTGATAAGAATCAAAACTTGCTAGGTAGCTTCGTATTTCCACACTCCCTGCTTAAACATTTGTGTTTGGTTAGGCATTTAAAATCAGCTTTCTACTTAGCCATATGTCAAACATTGGGTATAATGAAGGCTCCCAAAGCCAATAAATAGCATAGATTACTTATAGAATCAGACACAATACTAACGAATGGGAAGAGAAGCAATATGCAAAATAGTGCCATTAAAAAGAAGTCTCAAGTAATAATGATCTCTACAAAATTATTTATTATTATTATTGTTATCATTATTTTCAGGCTCATTATTAGCCCCAGATAGCCTGGAATTTGCTATGTAGGCCATGCTGGGCTTGAGTTTACCATAATCTTCCTACTTCAGGCTCCCATGTGCTGGGATTAGAGGTCTGTGCCACCATACCTGGTTTGTTGAGTTATGGTGTTAGATTGATACTGAAGGGAGTCGGAAGGGTCTTTCTGAAGAGATGAGAATATGTTTGACTTTAACTATGGTGATTGTTTCATAAGGTCTAAACTTGTTTAAAATTAATATAAATTATGCTGTGGTGAGTGGTTGGAGGGGGGCTCCTGTTCTCTAAAGAGTAGGGGAGGAGGGATAGGGAAAACAGAGAGGGAAGGTGGGACTGGGCAGAGAGGAGGGAAGGGAATCCAACTGGGATGTAAAGTAAACAAATTAAAAAAATAATATGAATTAATTTTATTATACAACATGAAAAATTGTGATCTGGGATTAGTAGCCAAATAAACCCTTTCTTCTTAAAAAAAAGTGTGAAATGTTGCTTGCTTAATTAATTAATTTAGTGGGAACAGTGGTGGCACACACCTATATTCCGAGCACTCAGGAAGCAGTGGCAGGCGGACCTCTGTGAGTTCGAGGCCAGCTTGGTCTACACAGTGAGCCCAGGACAGCCAGAGCTACACAGAGAAACCCTATCTTGAAAAAAAAAGGGTTTTTTTAAATTACACTTATTTTTCTGATTATTTGTTTGTTTGTTTGTATGTGTGTATGAGATGTGAGGAGGTTAGAGAAAAACTTGTGAGAGTTAGTTCTCTCCTAACACATGGGTCTTGGGGATCAAATAAGATCTTTAACAGCTGAGTTATGGTATGCACTGCATCCCCAAGTAATGTTATTATAATGATGAAAACATAAAGAAAGAAATTGAGAAGTGCACCCCAAAGTCACACGGTTCAACCTCATTAACACAGATTTGCACTTTATTGGAATTTGCATCCTGAGAATAAAATTTTATCTGACAAGTGAACAACGACAGAAGCAGCAGTGAAAGTTTCAGAGGCAAGTAGCCTTCATTTTGGCACAGCTGTATATAGGTTGAGTTCTTCCAGGGGAATCAACCCTGGACTCAAGGGGGAAGAAGAATTCATTCCACAGGCTACATAACACTACAAGATGCATGAAAGTTCTTGGTTTGATGGACATATCCACTATTATTCTCTTCTGGTAAAGCTGTCCCAACAGGAATCCTCTGCCAAAATGTAGAAGTTGTTTCATTTTCAACCAGATTTTTTGAACAAGGCCAGCTCTGTCGCTATCTGGATGTCCTGTTGTTGCAGTACAGATTCATACTTGTATGTGGTTAGTCCAAGGATGGCAAACTAGCTTGTAGATTATATAATTTCAAACATTTGTAACTTGTTTCAAAGTCCAGGCATTAAAACAATTTTTAACTATTTGCTTACAAGAAAAACAGAAAAGCAGGAAAATTATGCCAAGATAAAAGCAAATTAAATAAGCAGGAGTAAAAGAAACATTTGAGAACTTATTGCCTTGATTATCATACAAATTTTACACACAGAACTACTTTAAGAGGCAGAGAAATTGTTACTTAGACTTAGAAATTGTTACTAGAACATGACACTAGAACACTGTACATTTGCAATCCTGTGTGTGTACATGGACACAGCTCATCAAATCAGTTCAGTTCCAGAATCCTGAAACAAAGCAAAACTGAAGACAAATTATAATCTGAATTTATACCTCAGTCTAGCCAATTTCTCTCTCTCTCTCATTCAGGGACTAGAAAGCAATGTGTTGAGAGGGTCAAATAGTTCTTTTATAAAAGTAGCTCCCAACATTTTCATAATATGGATCTCTTAATTCCTTCCCCATTTCAAGTATATATTAAAGTACACTTAAGGACATCTTTCTCATTTCCATTAGTTATAAGCACACTTCCATTCACAGCTTTTAATCAGTATGGGTAAGCAACGTCAACAGACAGAATAGGAAAGCACATGAGCAAAATGCATGGTGATTCCATGTCTTGTTTGGCTGGTGTAGAAAAAATGTGATAGGTCAGTGTGTGGCCTTTAGTGTTTTTTTTTCATTAATTTTTGAGAGAGGCTCAAGGATACACTCCACTGCTATCTTTATCTGCCTCAAGCTGAGAGCCATTGGTTTACACCCACCTGCTTTCCTCCCTAAATCAAGTATTGATATAGTACAATCACTCATGTTTAATAGGGCATTAGCAACAAAAATGACTACTAAAAAAAAAAAACAATGTAACACTTATTCTGTAAGTTATTACTGAGAAAGAAAACATAACAGATGGAAAGTCACATCTACTTAGAATTATATAACTATGTTACCCAATATTTCTTTTAGTCAGCTTCTAAGTACATGAACACATGAAAAAGACCCTCAATTCCCCTGTGAGGTAGGTCCAGATTATTGTCCCCACTTCAGCAATGAGGACATGAGGTACAGAGGAATTAAGCAGCAGAGCTAAAAATTAAACTACCACTGACTTGGGTTTGAACTCTACGCCATTTTCCTTTCCACCTAATTTTCTAAATCCATTCCAATTGATCTTTTTGTGAGTAGGGAACTTGGTGAGACACTGAAGCAGGTGTGAAACTGAATATGCAATCTTCACGTAGTCTAAGCAGATACTTTTACATGTCTGCTGTTGTCACACCTGCACTTCTTGCCTAGATACCAACTGCATAGTGACATTCCGCATGGCAAACAGAGATCCCAGCCCTCACTTCCTAGGGAAACTATATTCACTTTTATCAGCACAGAGGGAATAAGGTCTACCAGGCATCAGGTTCTTTGAGTGTGTTTTTACTGACACACATCAACTAGCAGCCAGCCAGAAGCCCTGAACTCAAACTGTGTGCAAAACAGTATGGATTTCCCAAGTGTAGATCAGACAATAACTATTCTCACACTCTGCACAGTAAAGATTTTCTATGCCTTCTCAGAACCACAGAATATTAGCTCACCTCTCATTTTCTGATTAGCTCAGGTTCAACCCACTACTTTTACAAATGAAAACACTGACATGTAATTTAAGTCACTTGCCTGGGGCTTACAATATTAGATAAGCTGTTTCTTCAGTAAGACTGACTTTGACAAAATTCACAGATAATGGAACATATTCTCAGGTTGCTATTATCAAAATAAAAAGGCTGGCTCAGAATCAGGTAAGGAAAAGTTTGAGCAAGATAAGGATTACACACATACACACACACACACAAACACGTAAAGATATACTTACGGATATCCTTCAATTATTTTTAGCTCACAAAGTATATGATAAACGTATTAAGTTTATTAAACTATTAACAAACTTATTCTTTACCATGAAAAATTTCCCAACAGTTCACCACTCAAGGGAACCTGAATGATTTGATAGTTGTAAAATAAACCTTTTTGTAAGAAGCAGACTTTTATAGGCATAATCGTACTTAATTTCAATGAACAATTCCTATCAATTTAGTGAAAAGTATTTCTGCTTTGTGAAACTGTCCCAGTTACTCAGATGGGTATAATTTCTGTATTTGCCTAGGGCATATACTAAATTCAAGTGAAATATTGTTTGGGAACTTCATGTTCAAGTAGCAGTTTAAATATTAAGTGGCAGCTTACCTGTAAGCAAAAATAAAAGTGCTAAAGATTTGTAAAGGTCTCAGACATTTGAAAATCCCTAACTGTTGTTAGGCTTACAAATGTTATTGAGGTTTTCTAAAATTATCAAAGGCAACAATAACTCTCATTAAAAATGGCAATGCTAGGCATCACCACAGTTTAATTTCTGAGATATTAGTGTTTACAGGTCATGCTAATATAAGAAATATGGACATCAATTCTTATGTCAGTTTTGGTACAGTCTTCAATCAAAGACCATTGTTCATCCAGAACTATAGTAAATTCCATGCTTACTAGCATTAAAAATCAAACTAATTTTTATTTGACTAGTAGTTTTATTCCATGATATTCTATCATTAATATATCACAATTAGAAAATAAGTGGGCTTGCTTAAATAAGAGAAATATAATAATCTATTATTATCACGATTAGTTGAAAAGAATAATTTCTACTAATTATGAATTCATTCATTCTGCTTCCTTCCATATACCATGTTATCTTTGAGAAAGACAAGGCACTTTCCCATCTACTTCTAAAGTTAAAAATAATCTCTTTCCTAAATAAACATGGGTTAAGAGGGGGAAGCGAGAAGAAGACGTGTCTGAGATGGGGTTAATCTGCAAATGACATTTGCCCTTATTTTTATTAATAATATAGATACTATTGGCCTTCTAGATAAGCTTTAAAGTGACCACTGGATCAAATGAGAAGTAACAGAAACTTTTCTCTCTCTCTCTCTCTCTCTCTCTCTCTCTCTCTCTCTCTCTCTCTCTCTCTCTCTCTCTCTTTCTCTCTCTCTCTCTTTCTGTCTACTTTTTGAGACAAGGCTTCATTCTGTAGCCCAGGCTGGCTTCAAATTCACAGCAATTCTCTTGCCTTAGCCTCCTGAGTGCTGGGATTAAAGGAGTAAACCACCATGCCAGGCTCTTCAGAATGTGACAAAAAAAATTATTTTAATTTGCAATCTCAAAGCTAATGAGATTTAAATGCTTTGGCAAAAACATGGTATTTTAAAACCTTATTCTTTAGAAACTAACATGCAGCTTTAATAAAGGAATGTTATGTATCAACAAAATTAATTTTTATTCAGTCAAAAATAACTTTCACAAAGTTCTTAGCTAACCCAATAGAAAAATACATGTTACACTCTATGTGAGGATAACTGAAAAAAAGTGTGGTGGGGGAGGAATTAGTAACTAAGGTACAGTCTGTCAGGTTAGCACTTTCTGTGGCTAATTTCGATGAAAAGAACCTCTTTCCCACCAAACTACCTGATTTCTAATCACCTTCTTTTAAGGAAAAACAGTGTGAAGAAAAGCATTCACATAAGAAAGAAAAAGAGAAAATAGATTGTTTTCTCGGTAGCTCAAGAAACTATCAATCAGCATATGGAACATTAAAATAACCCATTTATGAGTGAGTAGTTCAAACTGAATTGACATTTTGACAAATATTTTCTAATGACAAATACTATTGTAACTTGAATTATACTTGTTCACCTCCAGATAAGATCTATTCCTATCTTAATATTTGTTTCATGGAAACAATTCATTATACTTCTTGGTTTTTTTTTTTAACAAAATGAAGTGATTTGTACATGGCAGAAAAAGTGACTATGATCCCTATTTCGTTAAATTCTAAGGCTACAGACAAAATGTAAGATTGCTGAGGGATGACATTCACGAAATTATTTTACCAGTGAGAATTAAAAATTCTGTATTATGATGGACATCGATTTTGGTATTAAAACATCACAATATAAAACATAAATTTGATGACATTAGCTGGAACCTAAAACATAGATATGTTTTTCCCTGACCTTAGCTATAAAACAAGACATTAGGTATGCATTTTCAGAGGCTTCCTTCTTGTCTATAAAAATATACCTTCAACTTTGCAGTAGGTAGATATATTTGCAGGCATACACAATATATTAGAACTTAGAGATTTGGGGTGCCTGGGTGGCACAGGAGAACAGGGCTCTAAAAGTGTTTGTGCAAAGCATTAGAACTATATATCAAACAGAGTATCTTTCCCCCTTCGGTCAAGGACTAAGGATTTCAGATGAGGCATAACTTTTAAAAACACTTGACCTTGTGTGATTGTTCAGTTCACTGGGATGAATTTACTTAAAAGCAGTTAAGAATTGAAGAACAAAGAGAATGTATGTCAGCCAATGTAAAATATAAACAATGCCCACATACAGGCCTTCACTTGCAGTTGAATTAATATGATATAAAACCTTTGTTATGTTATAATTTCAAATGGTAGTAGAACCAGAGTTGTAATCTTACTCAATTCAATTGTGAAAAGAAATCAGAAAAAGATGCATATACCAATCAAAACATGTGGCCAATTTAAAAACGAAAAAAAATTCATCTAAATTTTACTTTTTCCTTATTAATAATTTCCAAATGCTTAAAAAAGATCCTCAAGCAGAAGGCTGAGTCTATTTTATCAACTCTGAAAGGCTTACTACACAGGTAGAGATTGCCAGCACTCTTTTTCAATGCAAAACACAGGAACTTCAGAAGAGGATAAACCAAGGCTTTCATGGAGGCCTTGATATCTCACAGGAGCCAAAATCTCAAGACACCTTTTTTGCTTGCTTGTTTGTTTGTTTATTGTTTTTTCAAGACAGGGTTTCTCTGTATAGCTCTGGCTGTTCTGAAACTCACTCTGTAGATCAGGCTGGTCTCAAACTCATGGGGATCCGCCTGTCTCTGCTTCCATAGTGCTGGGATTACAGGCATCAGCCAGGCTCTCAAGACACTTAAAGTCTGTATATTTTTAAAGGAGGGAGAGGATACATAAGGGAAAGGAAATGAGAGCCAGTGAGGCTGTAAGATGTGTTTGATATCAAACATGGGGGGGGAGGGTAAGGGGAGGATAAATGAAGCACAATGAAATAAATGAAAAAATAAGGTTCTTGGTTTCAGGTGTAATGTACAAGATCTGAATAATGATTTCAATTTTAATCCACTTGTTAAGAAGGGCAATCCGGCCCCACACCTGAAATTTAACATACCCATTTTGGCTTTGCCACAAAACAGCATGTTAAAGGTCTCTACATTCAAAAGGATGCTTGCAAACTTCATTCACATTAAAATCTATGTGGAATTGTTGGCAATACATTGAGAATAATACATTCTGTAAACCATGGCATACCACATTTTACATTATGCAAAGAAACAATATTTACAAGTCTTTAGGAGTTTAAATATTTTATCCACTAACATAAGTGACAATTTAGCAAAGTGCAGGAGGAAACCAGTGCTATTAATTGCATGTTCTTTGAAAGCAGAGTAAAACCATTTCTAAAAGCTACCAAAAGCTTATTTAGGTGTATCCAGTAAGGTGTTACAGAGCATTAAATAGCCTAGAAAAATGATGCATATTTAGAAACAGTGAGTATGAAAATCGTAAGGTGGCATGCTCAGAACAAAGGTTTTTTTTGTTTGTTTTGTTTTGTTTCTTTAAACACCAGCATTGATGTTTTTAGTGTCAACTATATATACACATGTATATGTTTGTGTGTATTTATTTAAAAATTGAGAGTGCAAAACACAAGCCTCATTTAATAACAAAAAGATGTGCAAATTGTCTTCTTAAATCAACACAAATAAAATAGTGAGAATAATATTCTACTGTTGTAAAGAATAAACTGAACACAGCAAAGGAGACTGTCTCCATTCCAAGATCATCTACAAGGCACTAAGGGTAGGAAATGACAGATAACACAGAAGTGACAGAACAAAACTCCTCAGTCGGGTCGGAATATGGGGTATTTTGGTAAGAACTCTATTAGTATTACCTGTAAAATAAAGACAGAAAAGAACATATTGACGCAATATTTTTTTCATTTAATGTACATAACCCACAAAATGTAGTTGACTTCCACAGAACTGTATTTTCATTCTGCATTATAAGAAGTGAGTGAAATACATGAAATGGTTCTTCAAAAATTATTAAGCACAAGTTGTGACAAAACAGGCCATTCATTTCAAAACTGAACTGGCAGACAAACCTAACCACTAACAGCTATTTATTGCCTGATTTAGGATAGCTATTTGCTGAGAGCCAAATTCTATTACATTTTTGTAATCCTGATTCTTTCAGCCAAAAAAAGATTAAAACTGCTTTATACAAATTAGGAAAAAAATACCTATTTTTATTTTTTATTTAAAGCAACTAATATTAGTTTAGGATTATTATTTCTGTGAGTTGTTTCCGAAATAGGAGTTGCTCAAACAGATTGACTATAAAACATCTGAACTGCATAAAGACTTCCAAGATTTCTGTTTTTGTGAGACAGGGACTCAATATGTGGCCCTGGCTGGCCTGGAACTATGTAGATCAAGCTGGCCCCAAACGAAGAGATTCCCATCCTCCTGCCTCTGCTTCCGAGAGTTGGAATTAAAGGCATGAGCCACTTCTAATTATGTTTTTCTTTTATCATGGTGAAGGTAGTCCTAATATCTCAGGCAGGCTTTGAATTTACTATAAAGCTAAGGAAGACCTTGAACTTCCTGTTTACAAGCAACCTGCTTAAAGTGGTGATAGGGACCAAACAGGGCTCTAGAAGCTGGACAAGCGCTTTTGAGACTGCATTGTATTCTCAGCCGTGGAAAGTTTAATGAAAAACACCGGAAGGTTCAAGATGGTGACTAGTTCATATTGTTCATATGTGGTCTTACGCTTTATAAATAAGACTTTGTATTTTCTTTCATTAAAAAATTTTTTTTGAGATACAGTCTCATTATGTAGACCTGGCAGGCCTAAAACTGATCCACTTCCCCTGCTGGGGTAGGAGGTTTGTGTTATCATACCCAGCAAGATTACCGATTTTTGGTAAAAATTCTTACCTCATATTCAAATCCATTTTAATAGATTTTATTCATTTAATAATTTATTGACTCAAAGTTAAATGCCAGTCAAGTTAAAAAAAATAAAGCTATCGATGTGAGCTCAAAACTGAAAGTCAATTCCTTATGTAAGTTTTTTGACAAGCTCCCACCTTGGTGTATTTTGCTAGGCAGCAGCTGTTCTCACTGCCATATGTTATAGTTTGTGTCTGTGGTAACAGAAATGAAGGGTATACAACATTTTCAGCTGAGCAAAGCAGCTGAGAATGAGAGACCAAAAGAGTAAAAATCAGTGGCTATTATTTTAAGGTTTAAAGCAAAGGCCTGAACTAGGGCTAGCTAGGTGGAGATCCATAATTCCCTGAGGGGAAGAACTAGTCTTACTGTATTCTTTTCCTGGCCATTAGAGATAAAGTTGCTAGGAAACTGGCCTATCCCCCTAAGGAGGGACACCAGATCATTAATGGTTTGGGGACCTTCCTATATATAACCAATCAATTCAAAGTGCAACATCCATTTTGTGTTTTGACCAATAGATGCTTATCAGGCAGGAATCCCCCCTGCTTTGGGCCTGCTGGGATGGACCAGAATCTTTAAATCACCCAACTAACCTGAGCACGGGGTGCTCGGATCTCACTGCTTGGGGGAGGGGGGGCAAGCTGCAGCTTGAAATGATTTGTAATTAAAAAAAAAACTCATGTATTTACAGTGGAGTCTATTTATTCCTAGTGTTTTGGGGTTCACAAACTGGGCAGAACATTTTTGGGGGGCTCATCCGGGATCCTACAACTCCAGGAACCTGACGAGGAGGTTTTTATGCCAGAAGTAAGTGTCTAAATGACTCTTTGCAATGTCTGTGTGTGCATATATTTTCTGTCCTCTATTCTGAAAATTCCTTGGGGCTCAGGGTGTCAGTATCTGGGCAGCAAGATGTAATCAAAGCAGACATGCTGGTGGTCACAGGTGCCGAAGTTCAGGGGAACACCCCTAGCTTCATCAGTATTTTGGCAGGTAATTTGTCTAACCTGTTTTGGGTTTTGTGTCTGTTAGGAGTGAAATTGTTAGACCTTTGTCAGACACACTTCCAACATGGTGGTGCATGGTGACCTTGCACTCCCAGCTCCAGAAAGGCTGGGGCAGGGCATAGCTGCCTCAACACATTGTGAGCTCCAGGAGGCCAGCACTCATAGGCCCAGACTTCCCAGTCCCAGTGGGTACCATTCTGTGTCTCCTAGGGCGGCAACCCTGCTCTCAGTGTCTCCTAGGATAGCAGTGATGGCAGCAGCACCCACACCTCCTACACCCATTGGGGTGTAGCAGCGGGAGGAATCAGTTTTAACCTCCTCAAGGTAGATATTGTGCCTGCCTCAGAGGAGTCAAGTTTTGGTCCTGGGAAATTAACCCCAATACAAGCCAGGGTTTTGGTTCCCTTTTGCCAGAGGCCATAGATTCATTTCTGTGAGTGTGCTTCATTGTCTGTGGTGACTGTTCTCATTTCTTAAGACGAGACTTGGACCAAAGGACATTATGGGACGGACTTCCTGTAACTCTCCCTGTTTCTCCCAACTCCAACTGTATGTCCCCCTTCCGACAGCAGCGGACCAGCCTGTGCTCTGTGTTGAAAAAAAAAATGGAGACATGAATAAAATTGTCTGACTGCTTTCAGCCAGGTGGTGAACGTTTTTTTTTTTTTTTTTTTTTTTTGGTCTCAGTGTCTCTGTGCAGTATTTGTTTGCGTCTACCTTCTGTTTTCTGTTCGGAAAGCCCTCGAGGTGTCTGTAGGAGCATTGGGACACGACTGAATGGACACACTTGAGAGTCAGATGTGAGCCTCAAGAGGAAAAGTTCCTGGCCCTGGGGTGGATGAGGAATCCCATCTGTCAGTTTTGTTAATGTGGAATCCCATCATTGGTTTTAGATCAAGTAAGAACAGTTTTGTCTGTTTAAATATATGTATGGCCATCATATGTTTGTCTTTGACTGGTTTTAAATGGTTAAAACGTTCTGTAGGTCATGGTTATAAATTACGAGTTATTGGGTATGTTTAAAACTTAAATTCAAACTCTTATTTAGAATGCATATGTGTACCTATGTGTTTACAAGGTTTATACACACGTTTAAATAGCAACAATATAAATTTCCATGTGGTATGTAATGTGGCTCCCTGCCATCTTGAGATTGTCATGTGGACTGTGATGTGACTGCCATCTTGAGATTGCCACGTGATGTGGGTCAGAAACAAAGATTACAGAACCTCCTAGTCAAATAAATTTTGTTTCCTTTTAGACTAAAAAAGATGAGTTTTATTTTAAATTGGTATTGGTTTTAGAGACTGGATTGTTTGCACTGGTGAATTCTGGTTTTAAAATCTGGTTTTGATTTTTAAAATTATGGTTATGCTTTGTGACTTCTCTCCTACAAAAGGGGTACTTTATTTTGATATTGCAAACACAGATTTTGGAAAATATTTAAATGTTTAAAGTTTATCAGGAATTTCAGATGATGATCTTGGGTAGTCTAACAAAGAATTTGGAACAGTTTCTCAATCCTTTGGGGGAGGAAAACAAAAACCTTTGATATTTATTTTATTAAATTTTACTAAATGAAACCAAGCCATACTGTTTGAGCCAATTGAAAAAAAAATTGCAGTTTTTACAGTGTATCATGTGGAGAGCTGTTTGTTAAGCTGCCTTGTTTATCAAAAAACATGTTTTCAATCCGATCTTCACCTTGAGACAGAAAAGAGGAAGTTTCGCTAAGTTCCTTAAAACTTGTTCCAAGTTCTTTAAAGTTTGTTTATATGACCTTCGACCATATCTGCTATAAAAAACTAATTAAAAAAAAGAGAGTTTGGCAGTTCCAGAACTTCTTTTCATATTAATGTGACTTGTTTTTGCTTTGCCTATAAAAAATAAATTGGAAAATAAGCCCACCCTAGGCTACAGCAGAATCATGTCAGGATGGAAAAGATTTTAATGGGAGCTTTTATGTTGTCTGAAGAGTAAGAGACTGGGATATTAAAAAAAATAGCTTGTCTAAGGTAAAAATGTCTGGTTAAAGCAGAAAAATGGAGCTAGGAAAAGCTAACCTAAATGTATATAAAATGTTATAAAAGGTCAATGTATGTGTATGTATAAAAAGCCAGAGGACACATGAAGTGTATTTGCTTTGATTCTTTATACCTGCAAATATGATTTGAGAAAAAAAAACCTGTAAAATATGTTGTTCTTCATTTAAAAGGCTAGTGATTCTTCAATGCAAAATGTTTTTATGCTCTCTAAAGAGAAAAAAAAATTGTGGCCAATAGGTTTGGTATGGCCAGAATAGTTTGTACAGTCTAAAATTGTTCTATACTGTTCTGTTATGTAGTTGGTTCTAAACATATTTAATTACAATGTTAGAACTTTTGGTTTTGGGAAACTGTAAATGTTCCACAGAGCGTCTGTACTATGGGAGGTAGCAATGCCATCAGTAACACCTAATGGCTATGTTTTTGTGTTGTTAGTCACAGCCTGTGGTAACACATGGCTAGCCGCCATGTTGGTTCAGAGATAAAGAAGGTGGAGGCACGGTTTTACCGCCATCTTTGTTTAGTGCTTCCAGCTGTGTTGGGCAACACATAGCTAGCTGCCATGTTGGTTCAGGGATAGAGGGTGGAGCCATGGGTTTGCTGCCATCTTTGTTTAGGTTTGCAAGCTATGATCAGTTCTCCCTTAGTGCTAAGTACAACATTTGTCCTTTAAGCTTTTTGCTGTTCAAATTTTAATGCAAGTGGTAGGATCAGCAAGATTTGCTTGCCCCTCTATGAACTGTATCTGGTTAAAAGTATTGCTTTGATTTTAGTTCAGAAAGAACAGATCTAAAGTTAAACTAAGGACTGCAGTTGAGTACAGTATTGAGCCTTACCTAGTCTCTTTGTTTAGGTTTTTTTAAGGTTAAGCCCAGGATGGGTAACTATGAAGTTTGCCTATGTAGATCTACTTGAAATATAGTCCTAAAGCATGCTTCTAAGAAATATGCCAGGATTAGAGATTATAGCATTCTGTTTTATAGGACACAGTTTAGAGCAGATGATAAAGATGGACAAATAATAACTGAGATATGCTGGTCTTCAAGTTTCTCATAAATCTGATGAATATGGCATTTTAATATGTGTAAGCTTATTGTGACAGAGAGTTCTAAAATCCTGGTAGTAACTCCCCCAAGGTCTCTGAGAAGATTTGAGCATGACAAATGACTGGGACTTTGAGTTGTGGTATGGTAACCCCTGTGCAATACTGCCTCAACTGGCCCACTGTTAGGGCCCAGCTTAACCTGTGGACAAAGTCATGGACACCTGGAAAGCCATTGTTTCACATTGCCAGACACAAGGGGAGGTCAATCTCTCATGTTCCTTTTTTCCACAAAAGCAGTCTCTCATCTGTGCCTGGCTGGACTGCCTCTGCTCATGATGCCATGAGACCACAGGAGCCAGGAACACTTCCTAGGTGATGGATTAACTAGTCATCTCTGCTATTTTGATTGGTACATGAATTGGTACAATTATTTAGCTCATAATTTATCCTTCTCAGGTCTCTGATCACATTGACAGCTATGCTAAGCTAATGGTAGCTTTGCAGCTAAAGAGCAGACAATTGGATCCACTGTTGGCTCATTGGATAGTTCATTAGCTAGTTAGATCTACTAGAATAGATCCTTTATTTAAAAAGGGAAACAGGTTTGCCTTGCTTACAGGATTCATGTTAGTTGCCTGTGTCTTATGGTAAATACCTGGATAGAAAGATATGGAGTTTATGTAGGGTCTGAGGATATAGGACTTTAGGTTGTGAAAATCTAGAGAATGTTGTTTGGTCTGGGAAAATATTTCAGGGTTGATAAATGCAAGAAAGATTGGAGAATCTAGGTAGGTAGGTGTTTTAAGGTATATAAATATAAGTTGTAATGATATAAAAATAATTTAAAGCATATTAAAAATGGGAGAAACTTTAGATTTCTTGCCCTTCTTTGCTACTGTTGTGCATATGTTATAAGATTTCAGAAGTTCAGAGTTTTGACATTGATCAATAAAGTTCTGATAAGTTGATGGAGCACTGACTGCTTATTATTCAGTCACCAGCTTGAGATTTTAATTTCTTTTGGTTGTCTTCTGGAGATAGACTTAAAGGGGCTTCTCATCATGCTAAAAACATATGTTTAATGTGTATATCTGACCAAAAAGCCATAGCCTTCACTATATTATTCTTGATATCTTCCATTTTTGTTAAGGAAAGTTCAAGTATCCAGGGTTTAGCACTAAAGCCATTAATATCTTTCTGTCTAACTTTCCAGTGTGACATGGAGATGGGGACTAAAAGTAGGTGCTGAGTGTGCAAAAGTGGCCAAGATCCATCTGTGGCTGATTACAAACAGCTGTGCCAACAGAAAAAGTGTTTCAGACCGTGGACACACTTAAATTGTTTTTAAAGGTTATAAAACAAACAGCTAACTGATGCTCATTTAGTTGGATGTAGTTTTACTTATTACTCTCAGAATGTTACATCAGATTTGCTGATGTTAATTTTCTGAATTTTTAAAAATACATTTCTTTTTGTAAACCAAAAATTCACATGAGTTTCAGGAAACCGAAAAGTCACAAGACCTGGATCTGGCATAGCTCAAACAGATCCCAGATGAATTTTTCCCTGGTCTTGGGATTCCTCACTTTCCCCATTTAATAGACAAATTTTACCTTCTGTCTCCAGTCTGAACTTGTCTCAGCAGATTTTCACCTGTTTGACTCTATTCTGGGATCAGCTATGGACTGCAAGCTGAAATATGGACTTCCTGGAAGCTGACATGATTGCTCCCTGCCTCTTCGGGTGGATCAACTAACCAGACACTTCTGAAGACTGCCCCATTGCCCAGCCTTTGACTGCCACTTCAGCCTTCCTAGCCCCTGATGCCAACAGTCCTATTGTCTGCTCTGAAGTACTTTCAGAAGACGAGACCCTTGGCCCAAAATCCCACCTAGCAGGCTGAAATGCTAAGTCAAAAGGGGCTCCCTGACATTAGCTACTAGCTTGGTCATCTGCTTAGTTGACATGGGAACTAGTATTGCAGCAACTGGACTAACAGCCTAGGGAGACCCTAGAGAGAAAGGATAATAGTTCTCCTTGGCTTACTACCCTTATATCCACCCTGAAGGGACCCTTACTCATTTTGATTTTTATCTTTGAGCCTTGTATTTTAAATAGCTTGATGGCTTTCATGAAGGAATGCATGGGAGCAATATAGCTAATGGTACTCAGATCCCATTGTAAAAATGTAAATGTATAGGATACAAGGGGTCATATCTGGAAGACCCAAGATTGGGTCTTCAGATGATCATGGGAAGGGGGGAATGAGAGACCAAAAGATTAAAAATCAGTGGCTATTATTTTAAGGTTTAAAGCAAAGGCCTGAACTAAGGCTAGCTGGGTGGAGATCCATAATTCCCTGAGGGGAAGAACTAGTCGTACTGCATTCTTTTCCTGCCCATTAGAGATAAAATTGCTAGGAAACTGGCCCATCCCCCTAGGGAAGGACACCGGATCCTTAACGGTTTGCGGACCTTCCTATAGTCAATCAATTCAAAGTGCAACATCCCTTTTGTGTTTTTTCCAATAGATGCTTGCCAGGCAGGAATTCCCCCCTGCTTTGGGCATGTTGGGAGGGACCAGAATATTTAGATCACCCAACTAACCTAATCATGGGGCTCTCAGCTCTCACTGCTTTGGCAGTGGGGTGTGTGAGCCCAAGCTGCAGCTTGTAATGATTTGTAATAAAAAAAAAGCCTCATGTATTTACAGTGGAGTCTTTTTATTCCTGGTCTTTTGGGGTTCGGGAATTGGGAATAACAAGACCTGCCTTCTAAGCTTCTAAGATACTTTAGTTTGGCCACAAGTCTAAAGAAGATAAATGGTCTCTGTGCTCCAACAGACAGAAATTTGGGCTGAAAAGTTAACAGGCATAGACAAGAGATGGTGAACACAGGAATACATTACACTGGTGGTGAAATCCAAAGAATGTGATGAAAACATCTTCATACTTACATACTCCATCATATTGCTAGTTTCACATTTTCTTTTAGTCAACTTCCAGTGCAAAGCAAGCTAAAAAGGTAGACTTTGGTTAAGAAGTGTTCTATCATCTTTGGTTAATTACATTTGAATAAGTCACTAAAGGTACAATCTAGGCTGCATGGCATAAAAGAGTATTTCAAAACCCTTATCAACAATGCATGCTAATAACTGAGGAACAGTATATCAATCCCTTGTTCTGTGTACTGAATAATCCATGTAGTACTTACCTTTTCAATCTGATAATGCAAACACATGAACAGGGCATTTATTTACCTAAAATGTCTTACCTTGTGGTATAATCTGTTATTTTCCCATTCTAGTAACTTCTGAATCGATCTTCTGGTCTAAGAAAAAGAATCAAGATTCTGTGAGAAGACCTGAAGAACACTATACACTAAGAACGTTATAATCTATACATGTCTGTGTTTTTGTTTTCTTGTAGAGTTCCATTATTTCCTTCTCTGGTTTTTCTATCATAAACCAGAAAAAAGGCAATGTATATGACAAAAACCACCAAAACCAAAGTAACACACTGTAAGGTTACTGTATAGCTATAAAAGGAAATCTATCTATCCATCTATCAATCAATCAAAATTTAATTTATGTTTTTCCAAATGAAGTACACATATGAACTGTTCTGTGGTACATGCACTGGACTGCTATAAGAACTCATCAACAGTGCTAGCAGAACAACAGCAGTTGGATGCTGTTCACATACCTTTCTCAGGACTACTTTTTCAGTAAACATCTTACCTTCCAAACTAAGGTGGATAAGCACAGAAAGTTTTCCTAGTAGAAAGTGAAGGTTGAAATGGAGAAGCAGTAAGGCAGGAAATAGGATACAGGCTGAGTTTCTCCAGTCAAATCCCTTCAAAAATTACAAGTATTTTGTAGGGAGTCAGTATTGGGAACAAATAATGGCTTAGAGTAAAAGACTCCCCTTGCTGAGAATTGCTGACCCCCAAGACAACAGCCATGCAGTCGGAACTGGACATTCCAGATATAAGGAAGCTCCCAGGTGGAGCGACATTCCAAGATCGCAAGCTGCCCAGGCAGAACCACTCCTCTCACAGGAATTTTACCTTCCCCCTCCCTGCTCCTTCCTTTCTCCGCTTTTAAAACTGGTACTTTTCATCCCATTAAATGAGACCTTGACAAGGAAACTGCTTGGTCTTCCTCTTCTTTCCCACCCATTTTTCTTTCAGGCTTGGCTCCCCTCGGACCCCACGAATAACTAGGTCCCGTGGGTCGGGGCAGGTGGCACCCAACGTGGGGCGGGGGTACGAACCACTGCCAGACGGAGACCTTCAAGGAAGGACCCGGGTTGCCAGCGTCAAGGCCATGGAAAACCGAAAGTGACTTTCGGACGGCAATTCATGAAACATGCATTCTCGCCGCTCACGGGAAAAAGACACGTTTGGTAAGTGACATCTCCGTCTATAAAAATGGGCCAAAATTATAAAAAGAGGTGGTCTTCATTCGTGACCTTAAGGCCTCTCTCAGGGAAAGAGGAATTAGAGTTAAAAAGAAGGATCTAATTACGTTTTTCATCTTTGTGTCAGAAGTTTGTCCTTGGTTTGTTGTAGAAGGACCAGGGATTTATCTTACCAAATGAGATAGGTTGGAATCTATCTCAATAAATTATTACTCTGTAAAGAGTTTGTAAGACAGCAAAGCTGTCAGTTAGATTAGAAGATATTCTTAGTAACAGTAATAAACATTTCTTTTAAGGAATTAAGTAGCAAAATTAAACAATATCAGTAGATTAACAGCCGGCCTATGTGATGTTTTAAAAATAAAGTATAGAAGTTAAGATAACACCCTTAAGGCACTAAGTAATGGAATTAGGTAATGCCAGCTGATTAACAGCTGGTGCATGTGGAGGTATGATAAGCTAAAACTATGCCCTAAAAATGTATAAAAACGGCAGCCTGAGCTTATGTAGTTGCGACGGGCTAAACTCTTAAGTGAGGAAGCCGCTAGATCGCCAATAACCAGCCCGTTCCTGAACGGCTGCATGAAAAGCCCAGACTATCTTAACAAGCCAGTCCTGTGAGAACCCCCTTATCAGATCGGCCCTGGAAGGCGGCTCCCGAGCAACCGCAGCTTCCTTGACAACTGAGGCCTGGCTGGAGCAGAGAAGCTCCGAGGCCCATCAAGTCATCAGAAGACGCGCCTAAGGTCCAGCGGGAACTGTGAAGTTCCGGGACCTAGAAGACACTGAAACACCATAACACTGGAGGCAACGTGTCCGAGCCCATACCTGCGGTCAGGTCATATACCCTATGAGATGTACAATGTGCTATGCAATGCTGAGATATTTGTGTGATTAAAGCAGCAGTCCAAATCACTAAAAATCATTCTGGCGTTGGCTCTTATCAATACCTTGCCGCCCTAGAGAGGAGTCTCGGTTAAAGTCCTCTGGCATAATTAGGCGCTCGTGACAGACAGGCATAGTCGGCAGGATGTTGGCCAACATATTAATATAGCCCAGCCCCCATTATTAAAGAAAGAGGGGGAAAAAGGCAATCCAACATTGTTTCAGCGAATTCTGGGAGCCTAACTTCAAGCCACAACTGATGCCCGTGCCTTACCCCAGATCTCTGCGGGGAAAAAAATCGTATGAGACTGGAGGAAAAGGTAATTGGGACGAAGTAGGCTGGAAGTGACTAACACCTGACTTCGAGCTGGTACAGACACCTGAACCCAACTCTGGACTTCTGGTCTGGAGGAAGAGGTCTTTTGGGACGCTGGAGGCCAAAGATATAGATATAGGTCGAGAGCGGGAGAATATTGGATGCCGTAGAGATAAATGAGGCGTTGGTTGGCCAAAAGAATTAAAAAAAAAAAAAAAAAGAAAAACAGATAAATTGGTTAAAAAAATTATCTCAAACCCACCAAAGTCAAACCTGGTCTGATATTTACAAAAGAAAAAAGATTAAATTTTTATACAGCCTCGCCATAGTGATTTGGAAATAAAATGGTTAATTAGAAAAATAAAGGGCATAAAAATTACCCCAGTCACAGGCCAACTGCCTGAGAATGACGAAGAACAAAAATGGAAAGGAGTAGCTCTAACAACACAGGCTAGGATAGGGATGAAACCCACAAAAGTAAAGGTTCCTTTAGTGGATCCTCTAGTAGTAAATCCTATTATTAAACAGGCGCCTAAAGGAGAGATACCAGCAATATTAGTAAAGACAGTACAAGATATAGGTAAGGATAGACTAATGGGAGCAATAGATTATAAAAAAATTTATAAAATTAGCCCTAAAAATGCCAAAAAACTTGCCAGATGTAGAGGGCATATTTTTACAGATAAGGCAGGCCGCACCCAAATGGCTAGCAGCTGTGGACTTGTGAGATATGTTCTTTGGAATCCCACTGTACCCAGACAGCTAAGAGATAACTACTTTCTCTTGGCAAGGGCAGCAATACAAATATTTGAGATTACCACAGGGTTATTTAAATAGCCTGTTAATAGCCCATAACACTTTACAATTAACATTACAGGATTTTAAAGACTCAAAGGCAACTGTTTTAACATATATAGATAATATTATTGTTTTTTGGAAAGGAAAAGGAGGAAGTACAGGATACACTAGAGAGGCTAATCCAACACCTTAGAGATCAGGGATGGACAATTAATAAGGATAAAATTCAAGCAGTAGCACAAGAGGTTAAATTTTTAGGAGTCCACTGGTCAACTGATGGACCAAAAACACCAAAGGAAGTGATAAATAAATTATACACACTTAAGGTACCTATAAATAAGACAGAAGTACAACACCTAATAGGATTATTTGGCTATTGGAGACAGCATATCCCATATTTACAAGTAATTTTACAACCATTGTATAAAATAACAAGGAAAGCACAGGACTTTATATGGACCAAAGAACAGGAAGATGCAGTAAAGTTAATATTAGAATATATTAAACAATACCAGGCTCTGACATATATACAGGAAAATGATGAAGTTATTATTGATATACTATATATGCATGGATATGGCAATTGGAACATCTTTGCAAAAAATAAAATGTGCTAAGGCCAATCGGATTTTACACCAAAAAATTCCCATGGTCAGAAAAGAAACACTCGCTGTTTGAAAAAATAATATGGACCTTATATGAGGCCATAAGAGCAGTGCAATCTGTTAAGACAGAACTCGGTGACAATCCGAACACCGATACCCTTACTAGATTGGGTATAGGCACCGAGAGGCGCGGGCTGGTCTACCCACGGAAGGAAAGGTACTGCAATGGAAATGGTACCTGTCGGAATTCCTTCGGGTTGTACCTCTGTATGCATAGGGGACGGCGTCAAAGATGTCGGAGTCCATACTGCAGACCGACAGCCCCATGACTCCAGAAGGCATGACCTTCCCAAACATCTCCCCTCCCCAGAAACAGATGCCAATGGAGCAATGGGGTATAGAGGAATACTCCCCCACTCTGGTTAATGCCTGGTTCACGGATGGTTCATCAACCACCATGAACAATAATATGCACTGGAAAGCAACAGCCTACAGACCAGGGGATAGCATGGTGATATCCGAACAAGGCACAGAAAAGTCAGCTCAACATGCAGAAGCCATAGCAGAATTATTAGCTGACAATCTCTTAAAGAAAATCAAAAATACCTGTATATAATTACAGACTCCTGGTGTGTAGCTAATGGAATAGCTATTTGGTCAGGAAAATGGAAGTTAGCTGGATGAAAGTTAGGAGGTAAAGATATTTGGTCCAAAGAAGCATGGATAGAATTAGATGAGATTAGAGTAACCCATGTAGATGCACATACAAAGAAGTAAGATAAAACTTTCAAAAATAATGATATAGTAGACAAACAAAATATTACAGGTAATTAAGCTAAAAACAGCGCGGGAAGTAAGAGAAAACAGAGATGGAAAGATTAAATTAAAACAAAATTGGAAAATACAAGAGCCAGACATACAGGTATTCCTATAAGTAGAGAAAAAATTTTATATTTACACAAGAGCATAGGACACATAGGACAACATGCCATGGAGCAATGGTTTAGACAGAGGCATCTTAAGGCAAATAGAACAGATCTTAAATGGGCATTACAGCAATGTAAGGATTGTCCAGCATCACAAATGAGATTTAGACATAATTATAGAGGAATTGTAGGATATAAACTACATGTAAATAAGATAGTACAGTTGTCTGTATTGGAACCTTGTCAAATTTTAAAAATAAATATGCATGTACAATGGTGGATATATGTACAGGATTGGAACTAGCAAGAACATCACCACATCCAGATCAACAAGGTGCAATTTTAATAATATTAACATGGTGCACCATACTAGGAACACTGGAAGTAATACAATCAGATTAAGAAACACACTTTACAGGTAAAGACATTCAAAGAATAGCTAAACAACTTAACATACAATGGGATTTCCATAAGGCATATACTCCAACAGCTGCAGGAGCCATAGAAAGATTTAATGGCCTGTTAAAAGTTAAATTATTAGACCAAAATCCCCCCTTCTTCAGCAGAGGCAATGCTTTCATTATTAAATGCCTCAATACTTGCTGTTCAG
>CM053742.1:77850376-77898559 GCA_028658305.1 Pachyuromys duprasi
AGACATTCAAAGAATAGCTAAACAACTTAACATACAATGGGATTTCCATAAGGCATATACTCCAACAGCTGCAGGAGCCATAGAAAGATTTAATGGCCTGTTAAAAGTTAAATTATTAGACCAAAATCCCCCCTTCTTCAGCAGAGGCAATGCTTTCATTATTAAATGCCTCAATACTTGCTGTTCAGGAGGCTAATTCTCACTTACAGAGGACTGCTGGATTTGTTATTCCCCACAACCTCCCTTTTATGAAGGAATTGCTTCATTTGGGACCATTAGACCCACCAATGAATCCAAAGAGCTATGCTGGCTTCCTGCTCTAGGACGAGGCCTTACCCTTGAGAGTGGTTCTGGCATAGGTTTATGCCTCTTGGGACCTAGGATGATTCCCCCCGCTTCTCTTAGTAACATTTGCAATTCTTCCATAATTGTTAATGCTTCTTTTTGGTTTTATGCTGCTCCCAATGATTCCTTTTTTGCCTGTCCTTCCAGGTTGACTACATATGTTTATACCCCTGCATTTCTAGCTCAGAGAGATTTTTTTGTGTATTGGTTAAGAAAATCTGGGGAATTTCTTACCTTTTGGGAACAAAAAGATTCATCTACTCATAGGCACAAAAGAGAACCCGTGACTGCTATAACACCCATCATTCTTTTGGGCCTTGGAGCTGCGAGTGCGGGGACCGGGATTGCCTCCCTAGTCACCTCTGGACATCGTTTCAATGAGCTAGCCAGAGTTGTTGATGTAGACATAACAAACCTAAAGGAAGGCATCAAAGACCTAACGGACCCCCTATCTTCCCTTTCAGAAGTGGTTTTGCAAAATAGAAGAGGCCTAGACCTCGTCTTCTCAAGGAAGGAGGTCTTTGTGCAGCATTAAAAGAAAAATGCTGTTTCTATACGGACAAGACAGGACTAGTCAGAGACAGCATAAGACGGGTATAAGAAAATCTTAAAAAGTGACAATTAGAGAGACAAAAAAGGCATGGTATCAAAATTGGTTTTCTACTTCCCCCCCTTTTACGACTCTCCTTCCCTCCATTCTCAGCCCCTTTGTTGGCCTTCTACTTCTCCTCTCGTTTGGACCCTGGACATTTAAAAGATTAACTGATTTTGTTAAAGGACAGGTCGAGTAAGCCACTAGGCAGACGGTGTTGGTCCACTACCATCAGCTCACTACAACCGAGGCTGACCAAGATCCTTGTGAAGAGACCCTGAGCTTGCCCTCATCTACCCTTGATTTCTCTCAGCTGGCTCAGAATTCCCCTCAGAGATGGCTCCAAAAATGGCTGTAGAGACTCTAATGAAGACAGGAGCTTTGCCCTTTATGGATTGAGAGAGGGGGAGATGTTGGGAACAAATATGGCTTAGAGTAAAAGACTCCCCTCGCTGAGAATTGCTGACCCCCGAAGACAACAGCCATGCAGTTGGAACCGGACATTCTAGATATAAGGAAGCTCCCAGGTGGAGCGACATTCCAAGATCGCAAGCTGCCCAGGTGGAACCACTCCTCTCACAGGAATTTTACCTTCCCCCTCCCTGCTCCTTCCTTTCTCCGCTTTTAAAACTGGTACTTTTCACCCCATTAAACGAGACCTTGACAAGGAAACTGCTTGGTCTTCCTCTTCTTTCCCACCCATTTTTCTTTCAGGCTTGGCTCCCCTCGGACCCCACGAATAACTAGGTCCCGCGGGTCGGAGCAAGTCAGAAAAGTTCCTGAAGCTTTAAAAATCACTGTAAGATTATCAGGAATTTTTGATTCTTACTGGAAATTTTAAAATGTTTCTGATTAAAATAAACGAAAATCCAGATGTGGTATACCTCTCTAACCCAAGCATTTGGGAGGTGAATCCCTGTGAGTTTTGGGCCAATCATGAGTCAGCACTTCACAGTGAGACCCTGTCTCAAAATAAGTAAATAAAAGGAGCAAACGAAAGGAAGGAAGAACCCATTTGTGGAAAAATTAAAGGAAAAGTCTGTATTTTGATCATGAGATGAAGCATTATATTGTTGAACTAGCCACACTACTTAAATGCAATATAGAAATAGAGAAAGAAGATCCCCCAAATTTGTGTGGAATCACAAAAGACCCCAAGATCCAGAAGAATCTTGAGAAAGAATGAACTAGAGATATCACATGTCCTAATGTGAAACTATAATTGAAAGGATACCCAAAGCAGTACAACACTAGAATGACAGACAGACATATGGTCCTGGAGAGATGGCTCCAAAGTTAAGAGGACTGGGAGTCAGTGTTTGGCATCCGTATTGGGAAGCTTACAGCCATTTGTAATTCCTACTCCAGGAGCTCTTACACCCTTTTCTGTACTCCATGGGTGCCAGCATACATGTGTACACCCACATATATGCAAAAACAAAAGAAAACAACCTCCCACAGATATATAGACCAGTAGAAAAGAACAGGGAGCCTAAAAATAAACCCACCCACACACGATCAACTAATTTTCAACAAAAATAGCAAAAGTACACAATGGGGAGGGATGGCTTCTTGAATGAGGCTGGGAAACTGGATATATGACGGTAAGAGTGGAGTTGGCTCTAGCTTACAGCATACAAAAATTAACTCAGAATGAATTAAAGGCTTAAATATCAGCCCAGAAGCTGTAAAAGCTCCTTTTAAAAAGGTTATAAATAATAAGCTTTTTGTTTCGCTCTTGGCAATTTTTTAAATATGACCAGCCCTGCAACAAACAAGCAAACAAAACCCCAAATGAAACAAAAGGAACAGAAAACCCTAGACGTCCCCAACCCCCATCCCAAACAGAAAACCCAGAGAAGGGGAAAATAAAAAAGAAACAAAAAAAGCAACACACATAATATGAGACCACATCTGCAAGTCATATATCTGATGTGGTATTCATCTTCAAAGTACATAAGGAACACCTACAACTGAACAGAAAGCAACAACCAACCAACAAGGAACCAGTCCTACTGGTAGAAAAGAAGAGAAAAAAGCTCCCCAGGCTTTTGTCTTAAGCTTTTGGTCTTAAGTTAGGTTTTTGTTTCAGGTCAGGAGAATGAGGACAAAGCCAGCCATTTTGGAAGTTCATCACATTTATTGCCCATCAAGGTCCCTCTGTCTGCCTATTAGGGAATCTGTCTAATTCCTGGTCCTCAGCATAATGATATATGAATCTGTAGGACACTTTGAAGCCATCTTTCAAACTCTTGGTTAGACGGTATTTGTGGAGACCAGCAGAACCCCGGATGAGGGGCAGGGGAGGGGAAGCGGTGAAACAGGCATTTACTGGGGTTTGGTGGCATATCCCTTCCATCTGAGCACTCTGAAGGGAGGCAGAGGAAGGAGGATTTGTATGATTTGAGGCCAGCTTAGTCTACAAAGCGAATCCCAGGATAGCCAAGCCTATATAGTAAGACCTTGACTCAAAAAAAAAAAAAAAAAAAAAAAAAAAGAGCCAGGAACAATGGCACGTGCCTGTAATCACTGTGTGTTCAAGACCAGCCTGGTCTACAAGGCCAGGGCAGCCAAGGATATACAGAGAAACCCTGTCTCGAACAAAACAAAACAAAACAAAAAAGTAATAAAGAAATGTGCATAAGTATCTAATTTTCTACCAGGCAGTGGTGGCCCAAGCTTTTAACCCCACTACCTGAAGGCAGAGGCAGAAGTTTGAGACCAGCCTGGTCTACATAGTAAGTTACAGGACATCTAGAGATACACAGAAAAACCTTGACTGGAAAAACAAACAAACAAACAAAAACCCAACAACAACAACAACAAATGTAACTTTTCCCAGAGTTTGGATTTTTGTTTCACTTGTAGGCATATGAGTTATTCTGACACAAGGTGGCACTCTAAGTATAGGTTTCCAGTATAGTCTCAGTGACTCTCTATCTGGTATATGAGATTACCATTACATTACTATTCCTATCAGTAGCAAAATTACAGTTACAAAGTAGCAACAAAAATAATTTTATGGCTTGGGGGTCACCATAACATTAGGAACTGTAGTAAAGGGTAGCAGCATTAGGAAGATTGAGAACCACTGGTGTATAAAGTAGGCGCCTGGTAAGGCAGGGAGGTAGCAGGTTTGGCAACTTGATTAAGGGCGAGTGCAGCCTTCCATGGTGGTTCACTATTAAATAACTAAGCCCCATTAAAACTATTTTTATTCATCAACCCATAGCCTGGACAATATGAGTACGTTTTATAGTAGGTGAATTCTTTTTATTTAAAAGTACTTGGAAAAAATAACCCTGGTGGTGGTGGACACCTTTAATCCCAGCACCTGGGAGGCAGAGGCTGGAGGATCTCTGTGAGTTCCAGGCCAGCCTGGTCACTGTCCAATTGACTATGTATCAAATTAGTGTTAAGGCCTGTTCTTTGTAACAAAGCTGACGCCAATTTGTATTCCATCTCCATCTTTGTTTACAAGGTGAAATTAAATTGACTTTTTTTTTTTTTTTCGAGACAGGGTATTTCTGTATAGCCTTGGTTGTTCTGGACTCGTTTTACCAGGCTCACGGCGAACTACCTGCATCTACCGCCCAAAATGCTGATTACAGGCATGTGTCACTGCACCGAGCTTCAGTTAAAAAAATTTAACTGTTTTCTAGGATTAGTTATCCATAGCTGACACTAACAAGCCCTTGCAGAGGGTCAAGTTAACCTTATATTTTACTTTGACTCATTGGTGTCATAATTCATACTCTGTTATTCCACACTTGGCTATACTCTGTTTGCACTCTTGTTATCTCTGCACTTGCATACGCTCTGGTTGTATTCTGGAAGACCCTAACCAACGTCTCACTACCTCACTTGGGACCAATCAGCTTAAAGGTTAACTGATAATACTTTGCCTATTTGGCCAAAATGTATAACAACGCATTATTGCCCTCCCCTTGTCTTCTGCACTTGGTTTTCCTATAAAAAGACTGCCCTAAGAACAGGTGGATGTCACAGTTTGGCTCCAGAGTCCACTATGGCCCTAACTGCAATTAGTCTTGGGATGTGTGTTCAATAAAGCATCCATATATGACTGAGACTGGAATCTGACTGGTTTGTGTGGCTATTCTTGGGCTACAACAGTTAGCTCAGTATCAACTACTAAGGAAAGCAGATGAAAATCTTACAAGCAGCTGAGAATGGTTGTACACACCTTTAATACCAGCACTCAAGAAGCAGAGGCAAGTAGATCTCTGCGAATTTAGGGCCAGGCTGGTCTACACAGTGAGATCCAGGGCTGTATAGTAAGACTCCATCTAAACAAAACAAAAAAACTGCACAAAACCTTATGGAGTAAGGCTGTTATGTAGTAAAGCTGACCAAAAAGTAAATGGATGAACACACTCATTAGCCCGTAGTATTATTTATACATTATAAACAGAAACATTTTCTTATATATGGCTATGGGCAAATGACTCAAGTTCAGCAAAAGATAAAAGATCGTCACTAGGCCAAATGATGGTGGTGCATACCATTAATTTTAGCACTCAGGAGGCAGGTAGAGTTCAAGGAAAGCCTGGTCTACAGAGCGAGTTTCAGGACATCCAGGGCTATACAGAAAAACCCTGTCTTAAAAAGGCAGTATATATTATTATATAATATATAATATAATTATATACTATATATTAGTAGCTGGAGCTATGGCTGTAATTCAGTTGGTATAATGCTTGCCCAGCATATACCTAAAGGCATGGGTTCCACTCCAAATACTGTACAAACTAGGCATAGTAGCACTATAGTAGCATACAATCCCAGCATTCAGGAAGTGGATGCAGGACCAGAAGTTCAAGGACATCCTCACTTACACAGTGAGTTCAAGGCCAGCCTTGGATATGAGACATGGTCTCAAAAACAAATAGACAGACATACAGACAGACTCTTCCAAAAGGTTCAAAGGCAGGCTACAACTAAGTCATAATACTATATGGAATAGCTTCAAGTCTTCTTTGCACAAGAGCACACAACATATTCTGTGAAAAACACAGAAATGTTTGAATACACCTTGCAGAGAGAACTATTTGTTTCACTACAAAGCCTGATTATTTCTCTATATGACATGACATTATCATTAGTGCTTTCGTTTTTATTCTCTTTAAAAAGAAAACTTTAATTAGGGGCAAGAGAGATGGCTCAGCAGTTAAGAGCATTGGCTCTTCCAGAGGACCCACGTTCACTTCCCAGCACACATACCGGCAGCTCACAATTGCCTGTTACTCCAGTTCCAGGAGATCTCACACCCTCACACAGGCAAATACGCAGGCAAAACAGCAATGCACATAAAATAAAAATAAATAAATCATTAAAAATAAAAATAATAAACATTTAAAATATTTAAATTAAAAAAAACATGGAATCAAGCATGATGGTGACCCTCCCTTCTCTAATAGTTATCTCAATTTATAAAGGTTCAAAGTAATAAAGAGAAAGGGTTAAAGCAACTTCATTGCAAGGGTGTTGGCATGACCAAGCCTCAAAGCTGAATATGAAACCATAGCTACTTCCATGGCATATGTAAGAGCAGTAAGTCAAAACGTACCTAACTGTAGCTACAGTTAACTCTCATTAAAGCCCAGTTTTCTCAGATCTTTAGCTTTTATGAGAAGCTGACAGATAGCACAAATCTTCTTTTAAACATTATTCATTAATGAGGTCCCAGGGGCAGAATCTAGGACTTCACACACACTAGGCAAGTGCTGTCTCACTCATCTGTGGTTTCAGTATTCTAATTTTTAAAATGCAGATAGTTACTGTATCTATTTGTTTTTTGTTTGTTTGTTTGTTTTTGAGGCAGGGTTTCTCTGTTCATCCTTGGCTGTGCTGAAACAGCTTTGTAGATAAGGTTGGCCTTGAACTCACATTAATACGCTTGCCTCTGCCTCCCAACTGCTGGGATCAGATAGTTATTTTAAAAGTTCAATATAGAGGAATGGTTTGGCTCTTGGGATAATTAATGGTTTACAAATTCTACACTAAAGGATCGTTTTAGACAGGATCTTATTATAGCCCAGGCTGACCCCAAACCCACTACGTAGTCATCAAAAGCCTTGAACTCTTGCTTCCACTGCTTTCCTCTCAAGTGCTGGGATGACAGACAGATGCTATCATGTGTGGTTTACCTGGTGTTGGAGACTGCCTTTAGGGTTTTGTGCAGGCAGAGTAAGCATTCCACCAGTTGATTTTTATTCCTAATCCTAATTGTCATTTCTAAAGTTTTGTTGTTGTTATTTTTTTTTAAAAAATGTGTGTGTTTATCAGGGTGCGGTGATACATGCCTGTAATCCCAGCACTTCAGAGGCAGGCAGATCTCTGTGAGTTTGAGGCCAGTCTGGCCTACAAAGTAAATCCAGGACAGCCAAGGCTACACAGAGAAACCCTGTCTGAAAAACAAAACAAAAAAAATGTGTATGTACGTATGTTTGTGTGCCATGTGTGTGATGGTGCCAATGGTGGCTACAATAAAACTTCAGATCTCTTGGAGCTGGAATTATAGGTGGTTACAAGTCACCTGAAGTCTGTCTAATATTTGAACTTGGGTCATCTAAAAGAGTAGGAAATTCTTCTAAACTTGGAAAATTATTTTAAACTTGGAACCATCTCTCAAGCCCCATAAATGATTATTTTTAAATTGTAAGATTAGTAAGACGTGTGGGGGAGGGTGTATATACACGTTTGAGCACCCACATGTATGTTATTGTGCACCCGTTATATGCATGCACATGTGGGTCAGAAGACTACATGTGGATCTGGAGACGGAACTCAGATTTCCCAGGCTTGACACCTTACTAGCTAAGCCATCCTGCTGGCTCCACTATAAATTCTTAACTAAAGCAATGACAGAAAGGATATCACAGAATCAGCACCATCTCAGTTTTCATTGGATATTCTATTAGAAATACTCCTAGCACCAACACATGATTGTTAAAAAAAAAATGTTTCTGTTTCAGGCCCTCTGGTGCAGTTACTGAGATGGACAAAGCATAAATAAGTCACAGAAGAAAAATGTCCCTTTTAACACTAAAACCCAAAACCTTGTTTCTAAGTAATTAAGACTAGGAAATCTAAATCATGATTAATTCACACTGAGACTTTAAAATAATGTGGTGAAAGTTATTGATTCTAACTTCTAAAAAATACGACTATAAAATTTATGCTGTCAGTTTTTTTTAAAGGTATAGAAAGTCAGTTGAAAATACTATGCTTGCTTTGACAAACAAATCAAACTGTATTTAAAACAAAGCTCTGACCTACTGGTGGTTATTAAAGGAATCAGTAAAGTGTTTAACTTTTCCATCAAAAACGTCATAGGAGAGCTGGGCCTGGTGAATGCACCCCTATGATCTCGATTGCTTAGGGACTGAGGGAGAAAGACCAGAAGCTCAAGGCCTACCTGGGGCTACAGAAGAATCAGCTGGGCTGGTGTGTGGTAGTGTGAATTTTTAATCCCAACACCGCAGAGGCAGAGGCAGATGCAGATGCACACAAATCTCTGTGAGCTCAAGGTCTGCCTGGACTACATAATGAGTTCCAGGCTAGACAGTACTACTAATAAGACCTTGTCTTAAAAAAAAAATCTGCTGCTTGGCAGTGGTGGCACACACCTTTAATTCCAGCACTGGGGAAGCAGAGGCAGAGGCAGGTGGATCTCCAAGTCAGAGAAGAGAGTCCAGGACAGCTAAGACGACAAAGAGAAACCTTGTTTTGAAAAAAAGAAAAAGAAAAAAGAAATAACACATACACAAAAATCAGCCTGGGTAATTCAATGTGATCCTGTCTCAAAATGAAAACAAGGGTTGGGTTTATAACTCAGTGGTAGAGCACCTGCTTAGCATGGACAATGCTCCAGCTTTAAAAAAAAAAAAAGTCATTTATTATCTATCTTTTTGTAGTAGCCATGAAAGAGCTTAAGAGAAAAATGCAAGATAAAATGATTGTTTCTTGACAACATTTTCTTTGACACAGGGTTTCTCTCTTTTAACTCTGGCTGTCCTGAAACTCATCCTATAGACCAGGCTGGCCTCAAACTCAGAGATCCAGCTGCCTCTGCCTCTCAAGTGCTGGGATTAAAGGCGTGTGCCATCACTGCCTGACTGAATATTTTCAGCTTATAATGCCATATCTGATCTAGCGGACCAATTGTTATTAACAAGTTTAAACAAAACATTAGTAGGTGCTATGGAAGAACTTTAGGCAAAATGGGTGTTTACTCTCACTGTATTTAATCAATTTGGCGTGTTTACATGTATGTGCTATATATACACATGTATGTTCAAGTGTGTGCTTGTAGAAGTTATGTTCCACTCTATCTCCATCCCATTTCCTTTTTTTTTTTTTTTGTTATTTGTTTTTTTTAGACAGGGTTTCTCTGTATAGCCTTGTCTGTCCCGGACTGGCTTTGTAGACCAGGCTGGATTTCAACTCACAGCAATCTGCTTGCCTCTGCCTCCGGAGTGCTAGGATTACAGGTGTGCAACACCACACCCAGATTCCATCCCATTTCCTTAAGATAGAGTCTCTTGCTGATGGCCAGCAAGGCCGGGTGACCTCTGTCTCCACCCATGCCTGGCTTTTGACATGGGTGTTGGGGTTTAAGCTCAGATCCTCAGAACTGTACAGAAATTGCTATTAACCATTTTTCCAGGCCCTTTACTCATTCTCTCTCTCTCTCTCTCTCTCTCTCTCTCTCTCTCTCTCTCTCTCTCTCTCTCTTTCTCTTTACTGCTGGGAAGTGAACTTAGGACCTCACATGGGTTAGGCAAACACTGTACCACTGATCTATATTCCCAGACCATTAATCAGACTTCTCTTCTTTTTTTAATCTTTGTTTTATAAAAAGATTTATTTATTATGTATACAGTATTCTTCCTGCATGTAAGCCAGCAGGCCAGAAGAGGGCATCAGATCTCATTATAGATGATTATGAGCCACCATGTGGTTGCTAGGAATTGAACTCAGGACCTTTGGATGAACAGCTAGTGGTCTTAACCTCTAAGCCATCTCTCCAGCCCTAATCAGACTTTTCAAAGATGTCTTCCCATTGGAGAAAAATAGTCCTAAAATAAAGATAAAATTTTAAAGCAGACAAAATTAAGGCAATGTCCTAAATTCATGACACAACTAGAAAAGAATGTTATTGTGACATATTCAAAGCTAAGGGCATTCTTCGCCTTTGAAGATTGCTGGTCCTTCTGCTTGGCTTCAGAGCCAAAGATGCTCTCCTAGTACACCTGTGGCTCAGAACTACTTTAAGTCATTCTTTTAGGTTTTCCTTTTCTTTTTAAAGCAATCCATATATATTTACCTGAGTACATCAATTACATTGCATTTATTTCAAATGGTGGAAGCTCATATTAAGTGATAAAGTATTGAAAAAGGCTGAACAGTGGCTTACTCTCTCTTCCCAGAGTTTCTTTAGCTTTAAAATAAGGACAGCATTGTTACAGGAATTAAATAAATCATGGAAACAGTTGTAACACATAGTAAATGTCCAATAAATGTCAGCTCTTTTTATTGTTATACAATAGGCTGATAATACTCACTCTTTTGTTGAGACAAATAACAGGCCACAGGCTGCACCCCAGGGTGCAGCAGCAGCAGAGACATCCACACAGCAGCCATTTCACATTGACTGGGAGAGCCTTTTTCAAACACGAGTTCACACGGCCAATGCTGGTCTTGAATTCTTCTGGAGCCACCTAAAACAGGGGGACTATCTTTAAGAGTTTGTGGATAGCTCCCTACTACCTCTCATCCTAAAGAGAATGTCTTATTCCAAATATTTCAATGTCTCAATACATTCTTTTCATAAATCTGTATCATATACTCTTAGATGATATTAGCCAGTAAAGCAATAGAATTTCATGCCTGAAGAAATATCAGATAATATTTACAATGTTCTGAAATGACCAACAATAAACTGAAAGCAACATGACTCATAGTAAGGGAAACCTTCAAGTACTTTTGTTACCAAACATTTTTGTTAAGGCAATCAGTGCTCACATCCTTTAGGCACCTTGACTTAAAACTGAGTTATGGTTAGAAGCCTAATACAAGAACAAAAACCTAAATGACTAACCAGAGGAAATGGTATTAAAATTAAGCACTGATAATAGCTCTGAATTACTTTGAGATAAACCCTTTCTGGCAAATCTGCAATATAATAGTTAAACTTGCTGCTGTTTGCAGAGAATTAAGTACTTGAGCCACACATAAAGGGCACTGGTATGCCTCCCTAGTCCCAGCTACTGGGGAAGCTGATGCCAAAGAATTTCTTGAGTCTAGGAACCCAGGAACCCACCTGGACAACAAAGTAAAATCTTGTTTCTTTACAAATAGAATATAAAAGTCAATCTCTCCATGGTGGCTCCTACCTGTAATCCCAGCATGTGGGGAGGCAGAGGCAGATGGATCTCTGTGAGTTACTGGCCAGCCTGGTCTATAAGGTGAGTCCAGGAGAGCTAAGGCTACAGAGAAACCCTGTCTCAAAATAAAATAAATTTTAAAAAATCACTTGTTTTTATAGAGTACCTGGGTTCAATTCCCAGCACCCATACAGTGGTTCACAACCACAGATAACTCCAGTTCCAGGGAATACAATGCCTTCTTCCAACCTCTTCAGGCACCAGGCACACTCATGGTGCACAAGACACAAATGCAAGCAAAACCTCATACATATAGAACAAATGTAAATAAAAAAATTAAAAGCTAAAAAAAAAAGCACTTAAGCCAGACAAAAAGTGCACTCACTGGTATGCCTCCCTAGTCCCAGAATCTTAGGAAGCTCAGACCAAAGTATCCCTTGATTCTAGTGGCCCAGCAGCCCTCCTGGACAACAAAGTAAAATCCTGTGTCTAAACAATTAAAAATTCAATGTTACGATCAGCATTGTGGTTCATGCCTGTAATCCCAGTACTCAGACAGAAGCAGGGGGACCTCAGTGAGTTCAAGGCCAGCCTGGTCTACAAACTGAGTCCAGGACAGTCAGGGTCACACAGAGAAACCTTGTCTTGAAAAACAAAACAAAGCAAAACAAAAAAACAAAACAAGAACACACACACATGAATAAAGATTCACTTTAGTGATTAAAACGTTAAATAGATAGGCTTTATTAGAATTGTTTGTGTCACTGATAGGTCTATTCTTGTTAACAATGACCAGTTTTGAAACTGTAGATCTTAAAGCTTAGTTTACATGAGAAAAATGGATTTCATTCTCTATCTACCCTGTTAACAATATGACACTGTGGCAGGCACTGTGTACCAAGAATTCCAATGAACTTACATTTTGGGGGATAAATATGAAAATAGATTGACAGAATAATCCTCTGTAATTGAAATCAGAAAATATTAATGGCACAAACAGGAAACTTGCTTCTAGTTCTTGCCACGTTTGGGAAAAATTGCATGTAAAACCATTTAATTTTTTACAAATATTAAAAATTTTTAAAATAAGAAAATATTTTATTTTGCTTTTCCAGACAGGGTTTCTCTGTATAGCCCAGGCTAGTCTTGAACTCACAGACATCCACCTGCCTCTGTCTTCCAGGTGCTGGGATTAAAGGCATGTGCCACCACTACCTGGCTCATTTAATTTTTCTTAATTACAAAAGTGAAATGGTATAGTCTTTGCTTTTTAAAAAAATTATTTATGTATGTATTTTATGTATGTGTGCCCACAGGCCAGAAGGCATCAGATCCCATTATAGATGGTTGTGAGCTACCATGTGGTTTCTGGGAATTGAATTCAGGACCTCTGGAAGAGCAGCCAGTGTTCTTTTTTTGAGACAGGCTTTCTCTGTGTAGTATTGGTCATCCTGGACTTGCTTTGTGGACCAGGCTGGCCTCAAACTCACAGAGATCTGTCTGCTTCTTCTTTCCGAGTGCTGGAATTACAAGTGTGTGCCACGATGTCTGGCTTGCCAGTGTCTTAAAACACTTATCTCTAACCCTTATACAGTCACTGGAAATGGAAGTTCCAACTTATAAGAATTTTCTTGGCTGGAATAGTTAAAAAAAAAGGTCTGCAAATTACGTCTCAGATGGGGAGAATGAAAAGCTGCTGCCCAACTTTGAAGGCAAAGGGATTGATCAGATGGGCACGGAAAGTCTCACAGTTTTGTTACACATAGATTGTAAATAAAAAGGATAATCTGGCACGCTTTGAAGGAAACGTCAATGAATCTGCAGTTCTCGAGTTTTTCAGATATATTCCTCTTCTCTGCTTCTTTCTTTTCTTCTCAAAACCAGGGATGGAACTCAGAGGTTACTCCAGGCTAAGCAGATAGTATACCATTTATTCTATCTGCGGTCCTTTGATGTTCTTTTTAAAAACAAGGTGCCAAGTTACTACGTAACGATTTATCTGTCCCAAACAGCGATATTTAATTTCCTTTTCATCACAGGTAATCACCAAATAACCCAATAACAGTTAAAAAATATATTTTCCACCTCAGGATTTTTCATTGCCACCTTCTACCTAAGCTAAGGGACACACAGAATTCTGTGAGGGACCAGAGTTCTTCCCTTAGGCACTGAGTCTTACTCTCTCATAACTGTGTAACACTGGTTCCTCCTATATATAAGCTGTAATTCTTCCTTCTGTGAGAAAAATATTGAGAGTAAATGAGGCAACAAATATAAAGTTACTTAGCACAATTCCTAGTGTACACTGGACACTCAGAAAATGTAGCTATTGTCTGTATTTAATGGGGGGAAGTACAGGCAAAATAAGAGTCTTAATTTGTGTTCTTTAAGCACTTAAACACTATTGGCCTCGCAATGTGTACCTTTTTTTTTTTTTTTAAACATGAGCCTTTATCTCACTGCCTAGGAATGTTTAGAGAACAGCTTTTTTCTACTATTTTATCTTTTATTCCCCCTTCTCTCAAAAAAGAAAACCTGACTGGATATAACTGTAGTCACTCTATGATGCAGGTAATTCTGTTTGGTGTTTGTTGTTGTTAAGAACAAAATTATTTTTATATAGCTGGGCGTGATGGTGTACACTTTTAATCCTAGCACTGGGGAGGCCGACACATGTCTCTGTGATTTTGAGACCAGCCTGGTCTACAAAGTGAGTTCAGGACTGCCAAGGCAACTCAGAGAAACCGTCTCAAAAAACAAACAAAAAATACTTTTATATTATGACAGCATATTAAAAATATCACCTTTTCTATCTCAGATGAAGGTAGTTTTGCTTCAGTGAGGCTCACTCAGTTTGTCACCTTAAGGTCACTTTCACACCAGCTACAGACCCTTCTTAACCTGGCTGAATTGCCTGGACATCGTAGTAACATGGAAGCATATCCCAGTTGTCTGGATAAGTACATCTCTGGTGTCCTCACCATTTTCTAAAACTGACTCCTAGTAGTATGCAAAGTGGTACCTAACACTAAGAGCTAGGGGATGTTCTACAGTGTTGCTGTCTTTTTAAGATTTGTGTATTTAGAAAATGTTACATTTATTTATCTGTGTATGTGGCTATACAGGGCAACCTGCAGGAGTATCTACCGTGTAGCTCTTGGGATCTGAAGTTGTCTTTTGTATGGTTTTGTTGGCAAGCAAGCACCTTTTACTGACTGAGCCATCTTGCCAGCCTTGAAACTACCTTTTTAAAAGTTTGTAATTTCTGGGTGCGGTGGTGCATGCCTATAACCCCAGCACTTGGGAGGCAGAGGCAGGTGGATATCTGTGAGTTTGAGGCCAACCTGATCTATAAAGCCAGTCTAGGACAGCCAAAGCTACAAAGAGAAACTCTGTCTCGAAAAACCAAAAACCAAATCAAGCCAAACCAAACCAAACCAAAAGAAAGAAACAAACAAAACCAAAAAATGTCAGCGTCCCACATTATGTAGGCTCTTGATCTAAAATTTTATTTAAAAACTAGTATGCAAATATAGATGAGAAAATTTAAAGTAAAGAGTTATACTACAGGTAGAAACGAATCTGTCCAAAAGAATAAAACGGTGTATAAGGATTCTGAAAAATAAAGTTTCTTTTTGGCAGGGAATAACAGTATTGGAGAACTGAGGGAAGGGAAAGCAGGCTTCCAATCTGAAACATGTGAATGAAATCAATTATATGCCATGGTATATGTAGTTTATTAGGGAACTGTCTTTCATTACAGTTTCAGAAAATGACAACACCAGCACTCCTCAAGTTCAGCAACTTTCCTTTTCCAGTACTCTTAACAGATACTCTCTTACTACAGACAAATTAAAACTCAAATGTTCAAGATACTAAAAATGAGAAATCAAATGTTGGCTCACAAGACAAATATATTGAGAAAAAAAACTTTCACTAGAATCTCAAACAACACACTACTTTAAAAAGATGCCAGGACTGGCTTAGGGGGGGAAACCCTGCATTTGAGTATAAAGGTGTAAGACAGAGATAGTGAATGAGAATCGACTGCCAACTTTAAATATGGAAAGAAATGTTTGGTTAATTGTAGATTCCCGGTTAGTCCTGCTGGACTCATTTGCTTGTATACAACTGTTTCTAGTATTGAATGTCGGCTGGGAGCCTCTGACTTTCTTGCTGGACAGTAGGTTGTAAAGAAACATGTCATCCTTTTGACTCTCTTGGAAAGAAAAAAGAAAACAACATCATTGAGGTGGGGGAAAGGGTCATAATATTTTATAACAGGATGCAGGAGACTCTGCAAACAGACTTAAAGCAAAGCCCAGCAGGACTGATTTGCTTCCCTCATTGTGAGGGACACAGGCCTATCAATCACTTGTCATATTGGATCACAATAGAGGAGGTCAATTTTTATGGCTTACCATTCTCAACACTACACACTACCTCCCCATAACACCCTTAACTTCTTTCGAGCTGAGGACCAGACACTTTCATTTCTTTTTTAAAACTTATGTGCTCTTTCACTTTCTGGTCACCAGAATCTGTGTATACACAGGCACACCAACAAAACTTGTCCTATCACAACAGGAGAACTTACCTTAAGTGAAATAGGGCAAACAATCTTTTCTGCACTTGTAAGAATTAACACAAAGAAGCAAAATGTTAATACTGAGTTGTGAAGGTTACAAAATGGCCTTTTCGATTTTCCTAATTCACTGTAATTTTGTTTACTTCATTCAAGCCAGCTACTTAGACTATCTCACTCATGCCAAAAGACTGATATTTACAAAGGGTAATTCTTTTCTGGTAGGTATTACAGTAACCCATTTTTAAGACAATTTACATAAGGAGTATTAACTTAGGAATTAAGACCTTTTAAATTAGTTTTTCATATTTATATAAGACCCCCTTATTACAGAAATGGTTTAATAAGCCACAATAATTTATATTAATGAAATATTGGTATACAAAGATTGGAAACAAAGATTCTCATAGAGGAAATAAAACTTGTGTTAATATTATAAACAGGTAATTTTACGAATCAGACCATCCGGAACTAGAGATGAAGTTCAGTGGCGGAACATAGGCTCAGTGTGAGCAAGGCACTGGACTTGGTCCACAGCACAAAACAAACAAATAAACATACGTCAGACTTTCAGAATTATATTTTAGTGCTTTTCTCATTGTCAAACACACATTAAGAAAACATTGTACTATTCTTTCTGCATTACCCGATGCATGCAATACAAGTAACACATATTTGAAAATGCATGCAATACAAATAACACATATTTGAACATACAGCTGTATATCATGTATGATGTGTACTATAAAAATAATCACCTGAAAAGAATAGATGTTTTAGCCAGGCATGGTGACTCATATTTGTAATCATAAGAATTAGAGAGCTAAGGCAGGAGGATTGCCACAAGTTTGAAGACCAGCTTGGGTTACATAATGAATTCCAGGCTAGCTTGGGCTATATAACAAAACTTTGTTTCTAAAAAGAATGACAAACAGATTAAAAAAAAAAAAAAGAATAGATGTTTTTAAGAACAACTCCCATCCAGATCATCTAGGTTGTATGAATGGATACCAAAAGCAGCTTATCATTCTTAGAGCTCTGATTTAAAAACCTCCTGGTATCTTCTGGGTCAATGGAACTTTTTATTTTATTTTATTTTTTATTTTAATATCAATCAGATGTTAGGTACTTTGCATCCCCAGCGTAGCCCCCTCCTTCATTCCCTCCCACTCTCCCCATCCCTCCCTCATCTCCTCCCCGCCCCCTCCAAGTCCACCTACAGGGGAGGATCTCCTCCCCTTCCATCCGACCCCAGTTCATCTTGTCTCCTCAGGGCTGGCTGCAATATCCTCCCCTGGGATCTAGCCAGACTGTTACTCCCTGGCGTGTATGGGGGACATTGAATGGAGGATAATACAAGCAACAGGACAGGAGCATACCAAAGAAGGCCTCTGAAAGAATCAATATAGCAATGTATCAATGGAACTTTTAGTTCCAGAAAATTTGGAAAGGAATGAAGAGGTGTGAAAAGATATTCAAAAGACTATTTCAGCACAAAAATGGCCACTTTTTAAAAATGTATAATACTTATGCCTGGGAGCTATTATTTACTGACAGTTTTGAAGGTATTCATTTTCTAGAAATTTTTAGAACTCTAATTTTAAACTTGTAAAAAAATTAAGCTACTATTAAAGTTCGATGTAATTTCTCAGACAACACAAGCAGTAGCATTGAGGGAAATGTAAATAAATTTTCTATTGGAGATGTTTTGTTTTATTTTTTTATTCATTTATTTTTTCATTCACTTTATATCCCTATTGTAGCCCCATCCCTCCTCCCCTTCCAGCCCTACCTTCTGTCCCTTCCCCCTCCCCTCTGGCCTATTCCTCAGAAGAGGGGAGCTCTTTCCCATCCACCCCAGCTCATCAAGTTGTATGAGAACTGAGCATGTCTTCTTCACCTGTGGCCTGTTAAGGCAGTCCCCCCAGGCTGGCAAGTGAGCCCATGTACAATATTGTCCCTACTTCCCTTACTAGATGACCCATATGAGGCCTAAGCTGCCATCTGCTACCTCTTTGTAGGAGGCCTAGGTCCAGTTCATACATGGTACTTGGTTGATGCTTCAGACTCAGCAAGCCCCTCTGGGCCCTAGTTAGTTGGCTCTGTTGGTCTTCTTGTGGAGATCCGGGCACCTCCAGGTCCTTCTACCCTTCCTCCCCCTTTTCTACAATACTACCTACACATCACCCAATGTTTGGTTCTGAGTCTCAGCATCTGTTTTGAGGAGCTGCTGGGTGGAGCCTCTCAGAGGACAACTCTGTCAGGCTCCTGTCTGCAAGCTTACTGGAGTATTGTTCATAGTGTCAGGGTTGGCACTCTCCTATAGGGTGGGTCTTCAGTTGGGCCAGGAATCTGTTGGGCATTCCCTCAGTCTCTTCTCTATCTTTATCCCTGCACATCTTGTAGGAAGGGTAAATTTTGGGTCAAAGTTTTTGTGAGTGAGTTCATGTTCCCCACCTCTACTAGGAGACTAGTTTAGTTAGAGTGTGTCCTCTTCAGTCTCTATGATCTTTGCTACTTAGGAGTCTCTCCTCCCAGGAGCCTACCCTGACTTAGGTCTCCAGCTTGTCAGAGATAACCCCACCCTCAGTTTCTCTTTTCTCTACAGGCTTCCTGGCATCTCAGCCCTACTCTCCCCAGGTCTGATGTTTTGTTTTACATTGTTCTTTAATTTTAATATCAAAGTTGTCATGTTCTTACTAATATGTTATTATTGAGGAGATATTTCCAAGTTTAATTTTATACACTTAGAGAAAATCTTCATAAAACATATGTAAGCCTTTTAAAAAGATTTATCTGTGTCTGTACATAGGTGTTTTGTTTGCATGCAAACCTGCCATTTGCACACCAGAAGAAGGCATGGGATCTCACGGGAGTACAGCTATAGACAGTAGTGAGCTGCCATGTGGATGCTGGGAATTGAACTCAGGATCTCTGAAAGAACAGCCAGAGCTCAGCTGCTGAGCCACCTCTCCAGCCCAATACATCTAAAAGTTTAAGCTACTGCCGCCCTTTGTGAAGAATTCTGAAAGATTAGAAGAGGAAGGTAGAGCCTACTAGAAACCAAAGCCAACATTTACACCAAAGAAATATTGTCTCTCTTTCTCTCTGTGTTTCTGTTTCACTCTCTTGCTCTCTCTCTGTATGTGTGTGTGTGTGTGTGTGTGCTTGAGCATGTATTCACCTATGCAGGTGTGGAGGCCAGAGATTGACTTCAGGTGTCTTCAAAGTTCTATCACTCTCTACCTTATTTATTTACTTATTTATTTACTTATTTATTTACTTATTTATTTATTTATTTATTTATTTATTTATTTTTTGAGGCAGGGTCTCTCACTGAACCTGAAACTCATCATCTCTGCTAGACTAATTGGCTAGAGTGTATCCCGTAGGATCTGTTTGTCTTTGCTCTCCGGTACTGGGTGCTGGGGATCTGAATTCAGGTTCTCACGCTTGTATAATAATCACTTTTTGCCCACTGAGCCATCTTCCCAACCTGATAGCATTTCTGTAGGAGAAGTGTTCCAAATACAGTACTTTAAAAAAGGTAACGTATAACACACTCCTGTTTTTCTTTCTTTCCTTCCTCTCTCCCTCCTTCCCTTCCTTCTTTCCTCCTAGAGACAAGTTCTAAGTAAACTAGGCTAGCCTGGAACGCATGATTCTCTTGAATGCTAGGTAAACCAGGCTAGCCTGGAACTCATGATCGTCTTGAATGCTAGTGCTGTTTACAGACCTAGTCCATCACAACAGTTCAACATATTTTTAATAAACATACATACATAGCGAAATAATTACTATAGTCAAGCATGTTAACATTGCTCCATACATAGTTATTTATCATTTTTTAGAGAACCTGAAATCTGTTCATTTGGTAAATTTTCAGTGTATAATACAATATTATTGATAATCATCATGCAGTACATTAATCTAGACTTATCTGTTTGAATCCTGCAAAGTCTGAATTTTGAGCATGAATACTTGTTTACATAACAGGAAATAGAAAAGTAGTTACTTATTGCTGTGAGTACAATTTTAGAAACTCAATCTGAAAGGAAAAAAACATTTAACTAAAAATATGATGGCTTTTGATTGTAATAAATGATGCATACCATATAACACTTTAAAAATAATAGTGACTCAGTTAAAAAGATAACTTTGGCAATAAAGACTGGAAATTATATATCTAAATAACAATTATAGCTACCTATGCTGGGCAAAAAAGGCAACACTAGTCAAACTGAACAGGTAAATAAACAATGGCTGACATTAAGGAAGAACAGGGAAACTAGCTGGCCGGAGGCTGGTAGTCATGGAAACACCATTTAGTCACTATGAGCACAGCTTCCATGGAGGGAGGCCTCCTGTTATTTGGCTTCATTACCAGTGAGTATTACCAGTGAGTCAAAGCATTTGTCATAACATTGAATAAACCATAACGTACTGCATTAGAATTGGCAAATTCAAAGCAAACCCACTTACCTTCCCTGTCAGAACTGACGGAAATTCTGTATCAAACTTGTTGCTCAATCCAAACCTTAAAAACAAACACAGAACAAAATCTATTCTATTTAGCATGTTTAACCCTTTCTCACAATCATTTATAAGCTGTGCAGTTTTCTTTTGGTCTTCAGCTTTCAAATGTGTCTCAAATATGCACAAATTTATGATGTACATGCTGGTTTAAACCAAACTTAATGGATTTTAAAAATCCACACATAAATCCTAAAAAAATCAACACTAAATCGAACGGATTATGTTCCGAATAAAACTTTATAGACATATCTGTGAGTTTGAGGCCAGCCTGGTCCACAGACTGAGTTCTAGGATGGTCAGGGCTACACAAAGATAATCTGTCTTGAAAAAAATCAAAACAAAAACTGGAGCAGTGGTGGCACATGTCTTTAATCCCAGCAGAAGCAGGCAGATCTCTGTGAGTTCAAGACCAGCCTTGTCTACAAAGTGAGTTTCAGGATAAGCCAGGGCTAACAGAGAAACCCCTGTCTCAAAAAAAAAAAAGCAATGGGAAAGAAGTAAAAATATACTTCTTTTACCATTTTAATATAGTTTTATATTTTAGAAGAGGATTCATTTTTATTTATATTAAAGAACAGTAACTATTATTACTTTTTAGTTCTTACTATTTCTTAACTAGATGTGAATTTGACTTTAGGCAAATCAATTAAATGAATTTTAAAAATGTTCTCAGTGCTAGGATTAAAAGCATGTGCCAGCATGAATATCAGTGTCCTTGTCCAAGAAAATGGAGATGACAATACTTTTCTTGGAGGCAGTTTGAACAATTCAACAGTTTGAAGTAATGCACTTAACACATCATGTAACCTGGGAAGTTAGTCCTTGGTGTCTGTGCCTGTTACCGCTTTCCTTTCATGGAGTTCTCAATGCTAATTTACTTTCTTTTTTGTTTACCTACAGCCGCTGACATAAAATTCTAAATTATTCTGATATGGGATTGTCTGACATTCAGAAAGTGACCTAAGTCATCCCTAGTCAATTCAACAAGTACATGAACAAAAGCCTATAAAATTCCCTTTGACTTTGTTACATATTATAGTGAACATCCTGAAATAAAAATCTTAGAGATGGGGCATCTCTTTTCTCAAACTGGTTGGGTAAATAAAAGGCATTTAAAAAGATCTCTGTTGTTGTTGTCTCGAGACAGGGTTTCTCCTGTAGCCCTGGCTGTCCTAGAACTCACTCTGTAGACCAGGCTGGCCTCGAACTCACAGAGATCAGCCCAATTCTGCCTCCTGAGTGCTGGGATTAAAGCAGTTAAAAAGATCTTTTAATTGTCTGAAGAGTAACTGTTCACAACTTATCAAAGTAGAGTTCCAAAGTCTACATTAATGGGAAAAGGATATTTTTTAAGGAAGTATTTATTATATATATATATATATGGATAAAAGTGCTGAGATTAAAGGTGTGTGCCACCACTGCCTGGCCTTAGTTTTATTCCTTAAAAACCTCCTTTATGAGCAAAATACAGCTACCTCTTGGTATCTGTGGAACCTTGGTTTTGAGCGCCACATTGGATAAGTAAGAAAATCCTTGGAGACTTAAGTCCCTTATACTAATTTTTATTACATTTTAATATTTATTTGATTTTATTATGCATATATTTTGCTTCCATGTATGCCTGTGCACCATGTGCATGCCTGGTACCATTGAAGGTCAGAAAAGGGCATCAAATCTCCTGGAATTAGAGTTATTGGTGGTTATGAGCATCCATGTGAGTACTGGGAGCTGAATCTGAACTCCTTTCTGAATCACTCCATTCTGAAATAATACATGTAGTGAACTCTACATACAGTACTAAGGAAAAGTTGTGTGTAAGAACAAGTGCTCTTAACTGCTGAGCCATCTCTGCAGCCCCAAGTTCCTTATATCAAAATGGCATATAGTATTTGCATGTAACCCATGTACATCCTTCTGTATTCTTTACAGCATCCTAGTAATAGCTAATGCAATTGCTATGCAAATCATTGTTATATTATATTGTTTACAGAATAATGAAAACAGACTATCCATACATGCTCAATGTAGATGGTAATTTTTTCAGATATTTTGATCTGCAAATAGTTAGATCTGTACAAAACCTGTAAGTACAGAGGGTGAACTATTTATCTATATCATAAAATATAAAGAAGCTGGCATAGTGGCACATACCCATAATTCCAGGATGAGGTGGAAGGACAGTGAGTTCAAGACCAACCTGGGCTACAACAGTGAGCTCAAGGTCAACCTGGACAGTATATTGAGGATCCATCTCAAAAACCAAACAACAAAGCCTAATGAAAAGCAAACCAGATCCACTACTCTCATAATTTTGGCTAACAAAGAACAGCTATCCTATTCTCACTTAAAAGGGATTTTTTCTTAATTTTGTTTTCTTTGTTTAACACCGAGGACATAAAAACAGTGCTTACTTCAAATTGCCTTAATTCTGAGGGCTTCACTTAGTAGTTACAAATAAAATACTGAAATAATTGTGGCTTAATAAACACATTTTCTCTGTTTCAAAAGCAAACCATGGACTTATGAACTGGCTTTACTGAGGTTACACAAATGCATCTATTCATTACTCATCAGTGATAGGCATTAGCCAAGATGTGGCACTCTTTAGCATTAGACAAAGAGGCACTTGGGAACTACTCATAAAGTCATTTTATTGACTTTATTAAATATAGAGTCTATTATGTGTTTGAAGTTGACCAAGCTGGTGGTTGTCAATGATTTAATTTTCTTTAAGTGTTTTCAATGACCCTCCATTTTATTTTCTTGGAACAATTCTTTGGATTATATGAAATGGAGGCAAAAAAAGATGGATCCTTTTCTTTATTTTTCCTTTCCTCCCTATACCCTTGCTTTCCACTCTTGTAAAAATGACTATTTTCAACCACTTAAAACCTTGAATAAATGAAAGTTCATGTGGTCAGGTTAAGTATCAGTTCACTCAAATTCTTCTAGCAAAACCCTCCATTTTGCTAGAAAGCTATGTACTTAGTAATATTGATGCTACAGTACATGTAGTCAACTCTATTGTACTAAGGAAAAGGAAATTATGCCATAGAATACAGAGGCTTTTTTGTTTGTTTGTTTTTAAAGATTCTACTTAGATCTCCTTAATCTTTCTTTCCAGATTACACAAAGGCTTAAAGATTTGCAAAATAGTTACTTGTTTTCAGTGTTGGGGACTGAACCAGGGTCTTGTTCATACTAGGCAAACCCTTTCTTTGAGCCCAAACACTCACCTTCCCATAAAGTCAGACTAACACTGTAATTTCTCAACGACAGGTAAGAGAACGGTGTGCCATTCTCTAATCTGTGAAGTGTCTCTAAATTTGTTTAGAAAAGTACTGTTTATAAATTTAACTGTTTAACTCTATATGTAATGAGACTCCCTGAAAACTGGTAATCCCGCAATTATCTCAACTAACTTCTATATAGGAACTCTAGCAAGGGCTGATATCCACATTTTAAGTAATAAGAGTATGATCATATTTATAAACACAAAGAAAAAAAATCTCATCATAGCTGTTTTTCTGTATTTCAATGCACCATGCTCCAATATTTATCCTAAAAAAGAAAAGTATAACTCATATATACAGTATTTCTGAAATACTTCATACTTGCAAGTAACATTCATTATTTTGTTTCTAGTGTCTCAAATCTGTGGGAGTTAATTTACAAATTTTTTTAAAAATGGGGTTTCAATATGTAGACTAGGCTGGCCTCTAGCTCAAAGAGATATACTTGCCTTTGCCTCCCAGTGCTGGAATTAAAGCAGTGCACCACCACATCTGGCTTCACTCTGCTTCTTGTAATATTACAATTAATTTCATATTAATATTAATATTTTGTTAAAATAACCAGAAGTCCAAAATATTACAATGATAAAAGTGAATGGAGGACCCTGGCACACAGGGGCTAACTTAACATAGCTTCATAGAGGAATGCTGATTCTATCAGCTGGAGAGTGATGATACTTCATCACTGGGATTATGATAATATCACAGCTATATAAAGTTCTCTTTAAAGCATGATTCAACAACCTAGCATTTGTTGAGGGCCTGTAATATAGTTTGCATAACAATGGGCTTAGACTATCACTAAAATGGACCAACATTCATTGAACTTACTTAAACAGGTGTTATGGTAGGCACTGAAGATTCAAAGGGAATAAAAGTTTGTTCTTGCTGTTGTACCTTACAATTTAGCAAGGGCAAAGAACTGATTGCAAATGGTGATATTTGGATGGTTACAATGAAAGAAGGTGTGTATTGGCATATAGAATGGAGGCACTAGCTTGAAAAGACATATAAGATAAGAAATAACATGTTATAATAAGTAACATACAAGCAGCAAAGGACATGGGAAGAGATAATGGAGACAAGTTAGGTCTAGTTCTGTATGCTATGTTGGCCTCTACCCTGATAATGAAGCAGAAACCAGGCTAATCTTAAGAAGGAGAGCAGTGCAATTAGATCTGCACTTCTGGTGTTTTAATCGAGCATCAGGCTGAAGGACAGATGTCAGAGTGACAAGATAGAAGTAAGACCTGAATCATAGAAGTGGCAGCAGAGAAGAAAATAAGCAACATGAGAATGATAAAGCTTGTTTGAGAGTGAAGTAGCCCAGGTTAAAGCCTTAGCAGAATCTAGTACAGAGATATATATTTGGAAATACTGGATAACTGAGACCACAAGAAGCAAGAAGGGACCATTTAAGATGTGTAGACAGTAAGAATAGAGGGATAAGCACAAAATTCTGGAGATTACTAGTATTTAAGAAGCAAGATAGAAGGAGAACTGAATGAAAAATACATGCCAGGGAAATAAACTATTATAAAACTATATATACTCCCAGTCTCTGATCATGGTGATCTCAACTGAGACCAGATTCTTCACAGTTAAGGTGGCATAATCCAGATCGGAGGAAGTAAATACGGCACATGCATGTACTTTTAAGAAATTTGGAAAAGGAAGAGAGATTAGATAGCAGCTAAAGGGGATGCGGGTATCACAAGATTTTGTCTTAGAAGGATTGAATATAATTACAGAACAATCTAGACTCTAGATTTTAGAGAGAATCAAAGAGAGGCGCTATTTGTTATGGTACAAAACCTTGAGAGGAGGCTAGAAGAGAAGGGTGTGGAAGGCAGAAGAGAAGAGTTTTAGGTAAGGAGTGGGACTCCTTGAATTCTGATGTTGGGAGAACTCAGATCTAATAACAACCCAATGCAGGTTTGCAACAGTACCATGATACGATTAACTGGAATTTTAAGAAAATTAGTTTGGCACAGGCATGCACGATGAAATTGAGAGAGGCAGCAGACTGTGCCTATAATTCATGAAGGAGATGATGGCAACTCAAACAACAGTAGTGCCAAATAGAAATAGAGAAAATGAAATATCTAAGCAAATTTCCACATCTATGATGACATAATTCTGGGAAAATCGGACATAGGGCAATTCAAGGAGAAGAGTGAAAATGACTCAAAGATTTCAAATATTGCCCTGGGAGAGTAGAATTTTGGTGTCACCACCACAAATGTGGCAACTGGAAATACAACCCAAGAGAGGAAAAATGCTGAGTCTAAGATATACTGAGTTAGAATAAGGTTAATCATATCTATTGCCTTAAATATTTATATCTTACTCACAATGAAAAGCTACAACATACTTCCTCCTCTTAAAAAACTCCAGTTAATAGTAACAACTCCAAAATCTTCTATAGGTGAAGAATGTGCAGAGAACAGAAAACAGTCAGCATATAAGAGAACAAGAAATAGTTCACTCCCATAGGCAGGTATAAGCCCAGGGGTGTAGCTTAGTGATACAGCACTTGCCTGGAGGCACAATGCTGTAGTTTGAGTTTCATCACCACAAAACCCAAGAAAACCAATACAACATGTAGTTTAGAGCAATCTAGACATGCCTATGTCAGAAAAAAAAAAAGAAACAGAATTGGATACTTTAGATGTATCAAATTAAGATTATTTCTTAAAATTTTTTAAGTCATTTGACATACGGAAGGTTCTGTTGTTATAGTTCATGTCTCAGATCCCAACCAAACATTTTTATTAACAACAGGGCCCCACTCCGTAATCCAGGTTGGCCTGGAAACCATTATGTGACCCAGGTTGGCCTTGAACTCATAGCACTTTCCCTGTCTTAGTCTCTCAAATGATGACATCACAGGCATGAACCACCATGCCTGGCTTTTAGCAGACCTTCAAAGCAGTTAATCTTTTTCTTAAACTGTTAGATATTTAACATCAAATGTTCTTCCTAAATGAGAATATGTACACAATAAAATGAAATAATTTTCCAAACTATGTTCATCTCTAGTTATTTAAGTATTGGTTTATGCTTTTTAGACTTGCCTTCAAACAATTAATACCAAGACACTACCAGTGCTATCCATTTACACTTAACTCCAGAAGTTTTCAACTGAGGGTGAGGGGTGGCCCAGGGAATTACATCTACAAGGGACCAGACACAGAAAATCTCAGTGTTCTGTTTTAAATGAAGAAAGGAAATTGGTTGTGTGGAGAATAGAATGGAGCCACAAGGAAGTTTTAGAGAACTTAAATTATGCTTTCTTGCTATGTATTCATTGTTTGATTTTTAGAAGAAATAATGGGGGAGTTGGAACATAAAATTATGGGTCAGCATATAAAATATATTTTCTCTGTTTGGTCATGAAAAATAAGCTGCATAAAGGAACTCTGGAAACCAGAATCATAATTACTTTGAACAATGGTCTACCTAGTGACAAAAGGAATGGAAGTAAAACAGTGCAGTAAGTTAGCACCTGAACATTGCAGGTTATCTGCAAAAATCATAGATGGAGAAAATTTATTTTAAAATTATCTAATAAAAATAAGGCTTAAAATTCTCCCCAAAGCTTTCCACAACTGAAAAATATTTGGTAATACATCAATTCAATGATTTAAAAAGTGTATTACAGTCAAAATAGTTAACATGCTAATAATTAAAAGATAACATGATTGAGGATTTAGTACATATTGTAAGATTTCATGCAAGCACTCAATTGAGTCAAAGGAACTATGTGAGCCATGATCAAAATTAAAGATAGTCTGACATGATGAGAAGGAACAAATGTGGTTTGAAAATGAAGTGAAAGACACCATAGTTGAGTACATGAGCATAACAGCATATTCAAAATTTCAAGTATTTACAATTCAAGCAGATAAAAATGAGGAAGCACTCTTCAAAGCCCAGAGATAAATATTTCTTCTTTTTCTGTACAACCAAGATGATAATGAAGTCTTTGCACACTTTATTTTTCAAAGATGATAGAGGATTTCAATTTAAAAGAATCCATCCTGGATGAATTTTAAAGAAATCATCTTCAATTCATCAAGGGCTAATTTCTCTACAAATTTAATGTTTGTATATTTAGTGTTTGGACATAGAAGATACCCTGTGGACATCTTAAATTATTTCAGAACCAAAGGGGCTTAGAAACTACACACTCCAAAACCTTCATTTTGGAGATGGGAAACCCAAGGCCTGGAAGTAAGAATCAACTGACCAAGGTCATAGGCCACTAGAAGACAAACTGAGAAGACCTCTCACTCAGTATCATTGCTCTTTCTACTTTGCATAGATTCCTATCAACCTGAACCTCTCAGGATATGATATTAAAGGGACGTCAGAGTAGTGTGTTCAACAGAGAAAGGATGACGATATTCATTCATAAGCAATTGATAGGAAGAATGGATGGATACATATGTGGGTTGACGTATATTTATATTATTCACAAAATGCATCACGTTTTTGTTTTGAAGAATCCAAACCTAGATCTTGTCACGTCACAGCAGTCACCGTTTTCCACTAGCCATCAATCTTGGCAGCAGAGAAGCCTAGTACATCCTGCAGTTTAGAGACTATTCACTGCCAGCACACGAACAAGCGGATCACCCCTACTCCAGTGTTTCTGGCTCTCCACCCCGCAACTACATGTCCTACACTCACTCTTTCCTCGGGGTCGATACATCAATCTCCCCACTTCTTTTATACGACACCTATTCAACCTGCGGTTTCACCATTTAGACCAGGTGTCCTCTGCTAACAGTATGTCTCAGTCAACCCTCCCCCACTCTGCAGGCCCCTCAATGCCCTTCTCATTCGTCTGTCGCCAAATCTCAGCTTCTGCAAGCCCCCGGTCCCAATCACTTACACAGTGATGTGGCCAGCGCCGCGCACCAACACAGGGTCAGGGGCATATCTCCGCAGATGCTCCTCGCTCACTACCCGAGGCGGGGGCGTCACCTCCTCTTCTTCCTCTTCTTCATCCTCCTCCTCTTCCTCCTCTTCTTCCTCCTCCTCGTCTTCCTCGTCCTCATCGGGCCCAGATACGGACGACGACGACGACGAAGACGACGATGACGACGTTGCTGCCTCTTCTTCTTCCTCCTCCAGTTCCGAGATGGTGTCGAACTCCGCCATGTTGGGCAGCAGGATGCTCATCACGTGACCTCGCGATCAACGCCACTCTCCGGGAGAAGAGTTTGAACCTGTGGAGCTGCTGGGAGAGGAGGGGGAACGGACTGAAGAGAAAGAGGAGGGGTTAGGGAAAGCACTTGAGGAGACGCGCCTGCGTGTTGGGCAGACAGCGCGGGGGTTGGAGGTGGGGGCGTGGGGGCCGAAGGAGTAAATTCAGTGTACGCTTGCGCGCCTCCAAGGGGAGCGGGCCGGTGGAGGTGAACTTCAGGGAGTTCTCGAGGTCCGGTCTTCGGGTGCTGATATTCATACTGCGTTTCGGACAACAGCCTCTTGTACACAGGGGACATACATTCTCGTTTTAGTGTCTGCTAATTAATGCGGGATATATTTACCTCTATGCAGGCAGGGATAGCAAATTCTATAAAAGCGAGTTTAGGACTTTGCCCAAAATATCTCAAGGTACACATATGTCGATCCCCTACACAGAGATTGTTAAATCCTGAGAAAAGGGTAAACATTTTTATTAACATTTTACAAAAAGAAGAAACTATTACTTGCTTATGGTGAATGTTACTTTGGGGACTTAAGTGTCACAGACTGTGTGCTAAGTGCTCTGCTACTTATCATTTAATCTCCCCCACAACCCTATGAGGGGTGTACCATATGGATTCTCATATCACACAAGGGGAATATAGATACAAAGAGAATCTACAATACAAAGTTGTCCAAGGTCATAGAGCTAGTAAATGATAAATGAGCTTTTAAATCCGGAGTCTCTTCTGACTCCCAAAGCCCTGTACTCTTAGCCAAACAGCTATAGTGCCTAAAGTTGCTTGGAAAGGCTAGGTGGAGTGATTCATTTTGGTTGGTTCTTATGAATAAGAATATGCAGGTTTGCAATTGAGGTTTTGAAACTGGCCATAGTGGCACATGCCTCTAATTCCAGCACTTGGGAAGCAGCGGCAGGAAAATCTTTGAGGAAGGCTAGCCTAGCCTACAGCGATAGTTCTAGGACACCTAAGGTCACACAGAAACCATATCTGGGGGGAGGGATTGGGAAGAGAGAGAGAGAGAGAGAGAGAGAGAGAGATTGGGGTTTTGAGGAGTGGAGCTGGAGAGTATGTAGAGAGAGCAAGCCAATTTAGAGACACATTAATAAACATCACCTATTCTATAGACCCCAAGCTATAGTCTTTCAAATACCATACCTCAGTTAATTCAAACCATTTTGTCTTTTATAGCTGATGGGCTGGAGAGATGGCTCAGCAGTTAAGAGCAATGGCTGATCTTCCTGAGGGCTCTGGTTTGGTTTCCAGCACCCACAACTGTCTTTTGATCCAGTTCCAGGGATCTGACACCATCACACAGTTATACATGTAGGCATAACACCAATGTACATAAAGCAAAAAAGAAAATCATTTTTAAAATGAAGAACTAAATGTCAGAAACTTTAAATAATTCAGGTCTCTAGTGACTTTTTCTCCTTTTTTTTTTCTCATTTCAAACATTCTATCTCATCTGTAAACCACTAAAATACAGAGATCACCTATTTTGAGTTTCTAGGTAATGTACCAAACTAGTTCATTTCTGGCAGCATCACAGACTTTGTGCAATTAAGACGATAAAGTTGTGCAGATGCTCTGTAATAGAATGAATATGGTGATCCTCTATATCAGGACTAGCTTCCCTTTGCCTTCTGCTGCACTAGAGCTTTCATTTTGATTAAATAGTGTGACTGAGAAAACAGACAGAACCTGGAATTTACAATGAGCCTTGCATCAGCAGCATAGTGGTAATAAGCAAAATATTTACATATGTGAGGAGGGGAGAAATCTGTTCTATTAAAGAGATTGTTCAAATATCAAGAAATTGGTCTTATTAATATTTTTCCATTATATTCAATAGCTTGGGTATTTTGGAATTGAAAAGTAAACTGTAACATTATCTATAAGGAACAAATGTAACTTTTGTTGTATAAAATGCTTTGCTTTAGCCAGAGATTAAGATAAAAGATAGAATCTTAATATATTTCACAGTAATCATTGGTTTTCCCGGTGCTATTATTAAACGTGTTATATCAACAATAAGAGAGAATGACCCTAAGCGTCAGATCAAATTCAATATTCTGTTCCCTTTCTCCATAAGAAGCAAAACAAAATCACAGAGGAGATTCAATATTTCCCAACATCTTATGTATGAAGAAAGAAGGCAAATAAGTCAGTATCTAGAGGGTAGTATTTTGCTGATTACTGCTCCAGTGGTAGCTTCTGCCTTTTATCACTCAAAGTTAGTATAGGAAGGAACATTTGACAGAAACGGAAAGGAGCAAGAGTTGGATTTTGTGATGAATGAAATAAGACATTAGAACCATTGTAAAAGTGGGCAATAGTGTGTAGGGGAGATGGAAAAGAAGATACGAAAGAGAGGTGGGGAAAATGCTATTGTGAGTTGCAAAGTGGAGAGTCCAGAGATGTAGTTGAGTTGGTAGATTGCTTGCTTGTCATGAAGGAAAACACAAGTTCTAATCTCCAGCACGGAATAAACTTGGAATGGTAGTACACATTTGTAATCCTGAAAGTCGGGAGATGGAGGCAGGAAGATCAGAAGTTCTAGTTCATCCTTGTAAGTATGAGATCTTCCTGGGACACTGAGACACTATCTCAGACAAACAAAACAAAACAAACTAAACAAATTGAAAAGAGGCCACTGACATGTAGTCAGAAGTCAAAAGGACAGAGTAGTTTAGAGGACTGCTACACTTGACCAAGTGTGCAAGTACAGTCAGATCAGCTCATCTGTTTTCCTGCACGTACTCTGTGCTGAAAAGCATATGTGTTTACAAAGGTAATCAGTTCTGCTGAACAACAGGAGTAATTTTAGATTGGAAAAACAGAGAAAAACACATTTTGTGTATCCACTGTGAGTGAACACATGAAGCATAATGGTTTTTAAAAGATAAGTTAGCTTTCAGGATAGTAAATTGAGGAGTGGATAGAGAGGAAAGCAGGTGGTAGAGGGTTTTGTTTACCTAATGTGCAAAAGAGGTCATGAGGTTAATTCTCTCAGCTAATAGATGGAGGCCTGAGGCACAAAATCTCAGGTTTAATGGTCTGAGAGGGTTTCACTTTTTAAAAAGATAGCTTTCTTTATTTGTTAAAGTATGCGATTTAATCGTTAGTCAATTTACAGAATTGTGCAGTCATCACAAACTAATTCTAGAATATTTCCGTTGCCTTGTTTTTAATATCCTCTGCCCTCAGTTCTCCAATCCTATGCAACTATCAATCTGTGTTGTGAGCTAGTTTTTCTTTAGAGAGCTTTTCAAGTAAATTCTATTATAAAATATGTTGGCGCTGACACCTTTTGCTTAGTGTGTCTTTGAGGTTCATCATATTGTGTCATTTATTAAGACTTCATTCTTAGGGCTGGAGAGATGGCTCAGTGGTTAAGAGTGCTGTCTGCTCTTCCAAATGGACCTGGGTTCAATTCCCAGCACCCACATGGCAGCTCACAACTATCTGTAACCCCAATTCCGAGAGATCTGACACCTTCACACTCATGCACATAAAGAAATTAAATAAGTTATTTTTAAAAAGACTTCATTCCTTTTAATAAACAGATAGTATTTCATTGTTGCAGTATATTTCATTTCGATTATCCATTTACCTGGTGATGATATTTGGATTTTTTTTTTTTGTATTTTGTATATCGTGAAAATACTGCTATGGACATTCACATGTTTTAATTTTAAAGCATGTTTTAATTTTTTCTTGCATAGATATGTATAAATGGAATTCTGGGACATATACTTAAGACTGTTGAACTTTGGGACTAGAGAGACGGCTCACAGGTTAAGAGCACATATTGCTCTTTTGTAAGATCTGAATTTGGTTCCCAACACCCATTATTTGGGCAGCGCATAGCCTGTCATTCCAACTCCAGCAGATTAGATGCCTCTAGCCTCGGCAGACACCTGCACACATGTGCACACACACAGTTAATGATAAATAAAAAGACACCTTTAAATAAAGATTATGTTGAACTTAATAAAGCTGTCGAAAAGCCAGGAATGATGACACAAGCCTTTAATCCCAGCCCTCAGGGAAGGAGAAGCAGGTGGGTGTCTGTGAGTTCAAGGCCAGCCTGATCTACAAAGTGAGTTCCAGGACAGCTAAGGCTACACAGAAAAACCCTATGTCAAAACTCCAAAAATAAGTAAATAAATAATAAATCTGTTGAAGTATTTTTCCAGATTGGTTTTATCAGTTGATATTCTGATGAGTTATTCTGTGTCTTTTTGACCATAGCTTCTCTGGCTTTAAAATGATTTATTTAAAACACCTCAATTGCCACCACCATTTATAAATATGACAGGTATTTATTAATATTTTTGCTTACTGTTCCTTCTTTGTTGGTGATATTGTAAGGTATTTGACATTTTTTTTGTTGTCTTTCCTATTTACTTTTTGCTTCACGTTCTCTTTTGTGTCTTTTTTTTTCTTTTACCATGCTGGAGATGGGAGCCAGAACCTTGCACACACTGAGAGAAGTGCCCAAACACTGCACCACTCCTTCCCCAACTCCTGTGCTTGTTCATCAGGCTCATTGGCAATAACTTACCTTACTTTTCCTGATTTGACCAAATATAGATCTTACTTTCATTCCTGAAATGTCTTTTTAGTAGGTGCTTAATTTTGGACAACAGTTTCAACATTTGAAAAAGGTTATGCCACTTGCATCATGTGTCCAGGTATTTTAATTAAAGAACAGTCTCTTGTTTTTGAGTTGTCAGTGATATTTTGTTTATTTGCTGGATGTGTTAAATATTATTCTTTGCTGTTAATATTTGAAAATTTAATTATTATGCAGTTTTGTGTGGATTTATTTGTCTTTCTAATTTGAGCCTTCTCCCCCTCTTCCTCTTTTCTTAAGACATGGTTTCTCTGTGTAGCCGTGGTGGTCCTGGAACTCATTCTGCAGACCAGGATGCTCTCGAACTCACAGAGACCAACCTGCTTCTGCCTCCCAAATGTTGAGATTCAAATCCTGTAGCACTACACCCAGTTTAATCAGTTGTTTTCAAGTAAATTTGAGTGTCCTCATATTACCTCATGGGAGCCAGGACACTCTGAGCATTCTCTTTTGACTGATGTCTGCTGGCTCTGCTCCCTTGAGCAAAGCAAAACTGCCACATCATTGCATGACTCCCTGTTAGAGGTAAAAGTCCACTTTTTCCATTGACTTTATTGACACTCAAATAGGGGTACTCAGTACTGCTGGATAAGGTAAGAATGTGGGCTTCTTATGTCATTTGCACTAATCCTGAATATAGAAGTGCCTTGCAGTTGCTGAGTGGAGAAGTCCTCGCTGTCCTGTTTGACCTTCTTTTTCATTATTTTTGTTGTTGTTTTGCAACTTCAAAAGTATAGATGTCAAAGCAACAAACCTGGCCTTGCTGTGAAGATGAAGGTGGAACTGGTGTTTTTTTCTGTGGTGTTAACACTTACTATACAGGCAATCAACCACCTAAATGTTTTCCAGTTAGCTATGCTCTTCCTTTTCTAGTCCTTTGGCTAGAAAGAACTGAGCTGGGGGTAATTTTATATCTGTCCCAACTAGTATTGCTGTGGTTCTGGCTTCTTCATCCCCAAATGTGGGATAGATGAAGCAATAAGAAATCCCAATGAGGAGCCTGGCACTTTGGCACACACCTTTAATCCCAGTACTCTGGGAGGCAGAGTCAGGCAGATTTCTGTGAGTTTGAGGCCAGCCTGCTCTACAAAGTGAGTCCAGGACAGACAAGACTACACATAGAAACCCTGTCTCAAAAAGCCAAAAACAAACAAACAAACAAATAGAAATCCCAATGAGGAAGAGAGGGAAGTTTTCCTTGCTTAAATAAATAAGTCCTACCACGTTCATGCAAGCAGCCCCAAGTAAACACTGTGAGGTGTGTGTGTGTGTGTGTCTGCGCACGAGCGCATACACACACACATACACGCACACACACATGCACACAAAGAAATAAAAGTAGAAGGGAGGTTGTTTTAAAAAAAAAGTGAGGTTCAGTGGCAATAACAGATAGTAATGTGGTGAATATGATTAATTGTAACACGATCTCACTATGTAGCCCTGGCTGGCCTGGAGCTCACTATGTAAACCACTCTCTTCTTGAACTCAGAGATCCACCTGCCTCTACAGTCTGAGTGCTGGGATTAGAGCCATGCACAACCATGTCTGACCAAAAGTTATGTTGTTTGTATATTAATTCCCTGAAATAGAAATCAGTGACTGATTTTTTAAAAATATAATATGCATTTTATTTTAAAGGATCAATTTAATATTGTTAGATATATTCACAAATGTTTGAAACCATCACACTATCTAATACCAGAACATGATTATGACCCTGTTAATGCCGATTCCCAGTCCATCTGTCCTTCCAGCCACTGGCAACCAGTAATCTACACTGTGTTTCAGTGGATTTGTGTCTTAAACATTTCATAGAAATAGAATGAAACAACATGCAGTATTTATGCTGGGCTTGTTTGTTTTGTGTGACACAATGTTTTCAAGATACAAAAATTTGCCAGCACTTTGTTCTTTGAATCTGAATAAAGTTACACTCATGAATAAATCATATTTTGTTTGCCTTCATCAATTGGTAGCTATGAGGTTACATTTACTTTTGCCTGTTATGAATAAGAATAGGAACAATACAACTACTGGGAATAATGCTGCTTTTAGTGTTGCACACAAGCACTTATGAACATGTATTCTCAAGTTTCCTAGGATTTACACAGAGGAATAGATTTGCCAGGTCTCATCGAAAACCTTTGCTTTCCTCTCTATGAAGCAACCAATCTTTTCTACAATGACTGCATCATTTTACCTTTCCACCATCTGTGTCCAAAGATTCCAGTGTTCCCATCTCATCATCAACAGTTGCTATTGTTTGTCTTACTTTTTTATGTTACAGTCATCTTGTATCTAATCCTTATTATATGAATGCTGTGGTATTTCATCCTTCTTTTTATTTTCATTTCCTTGTTGAATAATGACACAGAAGATCTTTTCCTGTTTTTTTTAAAGTATACATTTATCTACATATAATGCAAACAGCCCCAATTAAACACAGTGGGTTACACACACGTGCACTCTCACACATACCCATGCACACATGTGCCCCTGTATGCTACAGGATGCTTGTGAATATTGAAGAATGATTTGTAGGAGTCGTTCTCTCCTTCCTGGGGGTTGAATTTAGATAAGGCTTAGCAGCAAGCATCTTTGCCCACTGAGCCATCTTGTCTGCCCCTTTCTGAGTTTTTTTTTTTTGTGTGTGTGTGTGTGTGTGTGTGTGTGTTATTTTTCAAGACAGGGTTCCTTTGTGTAGTCTTGGCTGTTGTGGAACTGACTTTGTAGTGCTGGGATTAAAGGCATGTGCTACCACTGTCCTGCTGGTTTACTTTATTTTGAGGGTCCTCTTTTTTGGTTTGAAAATAGCTGCCTTTTCTGTATCCTCACAAGTGACTTCCTCTGTGTTCATGCATGTTTCATGACTTTCTTCTGTTATTCATCTTCTGTTGTAGAGCTAGCAGTGGCAAGGAAGAGGGTCTACATGTGTGGGCAGCTATGGGGTTGAGTTGGAGGTATACACATCTGTGCAGCTGTGTGAACCAGTAGTACTGTGTGTCAGTCATCTGCCTGCAAAGTTAGCTTTGGGTGCACAGCACATCAGACTTGAGGCCTTCTGTACCACAAGGCTGTTGGAAAGCACAGATGCAGGGTTGCACTGGATCTCTGGACCAGAGCACCCATGAAGGTAGCAGCTAGGATTGCTGTAGAAATGAGAGTTAGTAGATTAAGCACCTAGAGAATGAACCAATGGGATAAGATAGATCCTGTGACAACAAAATTATGTCAGGAATAGCTCAGGGGGGATTTGGGGAAGGAGATGGAACAGGGAGTGGCCAAGCACCTGAGGGTTCTGAGATGTATCCTTGGGGTAGCAGTACCATAGCAGCTGCTTTGGGACTGACTGGTTAATCGAAGTCACAGCAGGTACACTGGGTCTGGGTAGCTTCTGACAGTAGAGACAAAGACTTCAATGACTGTGGCTGCAAGCACAAGGATCAAAGTCTTCTGTCAATGTGTTTTGTATCAGTTTCAGTTTCAGTGAGTTCTTAAATTTTAATTTTCAGTGTTTTTTTTTCTGCTGCTGGCTTTAAGTTTAATTTCCTTATCCACTCCAGGTTGTTCTAGTGGATCCTTTATTTGTTCCCCTCAAATCTTCTTCCATTTTGTAGACATTTAATCCTATAATTATTGTTCCAAAATTTAGCTATTGCACATAACTGATGTGCTGTACTTTTATTTTTAATTAGTTAAAACATTTTAATTTCTCTTGAGACTTCTGTGACCCATAGGTTATTTAAAACTATACTGTAAAGTTTCTAAATACTTCCAAATTACCAGCTTTCTGGATTATGTTTTTGGAGTATGAACATCGATTTTACATAATTTTTGTTGTTTTCTCAAATTTTATTAAGATCAATTTTATAGCCCACATATGACACATCTTAGCAAATGTTCTCTTTGTACTTTCCAATGCACTTGTATTTTGCTGTTTTTGGACTTTGTGGTCCATCAATGTTAATTTTACTCTGTTGATTTAGACTGCTATTTAGTCAGGGTGTTGTGGAGCATGCCCTCAGCACTTGGGAGGCAAAGGCAAGCAGATCTCTGAATTCAAGTCCAGCATGCTCTTCAGAGTGAGTTCTAGGACAGTCAGGGCTACACAGAGAAACCCTGTCTTAGGAAGGGATGGGACGGGAGAGGAGATGAGATGGAGAAGCGAGGAAGGAAGGGAAGGAGGTGGGGAGAAGAGGAGGAGGTAGAAGAGGAAAGCTTCTTTAAGTTTCCTTAATTACTTTGTAATGCTATTCTTCATATCTGATAATCTTTATTTTTATTTCTGGGGGGTCCCGAGGATGCGACCTAGGGCCTTCTTCATGCTAGTCAAGTGCTCTGTACACCTCTTGCTCTAATTTACTTTCTGTTGCTTTGGTGAAACAGTGTCTTACTTAGGGTTTCTATTGCTGTGAGGAAACACCATGACCGAAAAGTAAGGTGGGAAGGAAAGGGTTTATTTAGCTTACACTTCCATACTGCTGTTCATTATCAAAGGAAGTCAGGACAGGTACTCTGGCCGGCAGGAGATGATGCAGAGGCTATAGAGATGCTACTTATTAGCTTGCTCCTCAAAGATACTTATCATGTTTTCTTATAGAACCCAGGGCCACCAACCCAGGGATGACATCACCCACAATGGGCTGGGTCCTCACCCATTGATCACTAATTAAGAAAATGCCTTACAGCTGGATCTTATGGAGGCATTTTCTCAATTGAGGTTCCCACCTTTCAGATACCTCCAGTTTGCATGTCAAGTTGACACAAGTCTAGCGAGCACAATGACCAAAATTGACTTGGGGAGTACAAGGTTTATTTGGCTTACAAGTTACAGTCTCTCATTAACAGAATCTGGGGCAGGAACCTGCAGGGAGGAACTGAAACAGAGGCCATAGAAGAATGCTGCTTGGCAGATGGTTCTCCCTTGCCTTGATCAGCTACCTTTCTGTATACAGCCCAGGCCCTACTGCCCACAGTGGCTGACTCCTTCAACATAAATTAGCAATCAAGGAAATGTATCAGAGGGCTAGTGGGGTAGTTGGATCCCTGAGATCCACAGTTGTGGAAAGAGAATTGAATCCCTCTAATCTCTCCACAGGCAGACACACACACACACACATTCACACATACACTCAAATATACTCACACACACCTGTGCACACACATTCACACACACCACACTACATACACATTCATACATTCAAACTTGCACACACACACACACACTCACACATCACGCTGTATGCACACTTTATACACTCACACACACACCACAGTACAGGCACACCACAGTATACACACACATACACTCACACACCACACTATATACACACTCAGACATACTCACACATCACACTTGTACACAAATACTCACACACATAATGTAATAATAGTAAAAGAAGAAAATGCCTCAAGGATATGGCTACAGGCCAATCTGGTTTGGGTAATTTTTTCATTTGAGGTTCCTTTTCCCAAGTGATTCTAAGTTTGTCTCAAGTTGATAGCTGAAGATAACTCTGACACCTCCCAACCATTTTCGAGGCTGAACCAAAAAAGACCTGACACGAACTTGAGAAATCTGTCAAGGATGTATGTAAATAGTCTGCCTGAAACTCATTAAATTATATGTTTATCTGCTTATATGTCTAAAACAATAATAAAAAAGAGGACATGAATTTGAGAGTAAGACAAGAAGACATATGAAAGGAGTTGGAGGGAGGAGGGAAATGATATAATCGTATTTTAATTTTTAAAAATTGTAGCCAGGCGCTGTGGCACACACCTTTAATCTCAGCACTCAGGAGGCAGAAGCAGGTGGATCTCTGTGAATTTGAGGCCAGCCTGGTCTACAAAGCACATTCAGGACAGCCAAGGCCATTACACAGAAAAACCCTGTGTCAAAAATCCAAACAAACAAATATCAAACTGTAAAACAAACAAAACAACAACAACAACAACAAACAAAACCCCAAAAGCTGCATACACTTTGAGGGCAAAAAAACAAACTTGTAAAATAAAAACATGAATATTCATATAGCTGAACACAACCTTTGTCAGTGTTTCCATTTGACTGCATTTAACCTTTCTTTTTCTCCCACCTTCCCTTTGTTTATTGTTTTAAAAATATATTTAAAATTATGTGTATACGTGCATGTCTGTGTGTGGGCATGTGCACATGAGTACAGGTGCCTGATGAAGCCAGGAGATAGAGTTGGATCCCATGAAACTGGAATATAGGCAGTTGTGTGCCACTCAACATGGGTGCTGGGAACTGAACTCAGGTCCTCTGCAAAAGTAGTATGCACTCTTAACTACTGAACCACCTCTCCAGCCAAAATTTTTATGCTTTTACTTGGACTTACTCTAAGGCTGTATATTATTTTCTCTCATGGTGATGTACTTTATCTTTATCTACCAACGCCACCCTGACCTTCCTGAATTGAATTTTCCTGATCTGCCTGATACTTTTTTTCCCTTATCTAACAAGACATAATTTCTAGCAATGGATTATCCTAGACTTTATGTGTTCAGGAAAGTTTCTTTTTTGTTGTTTGTTTGGTTGGTTTTTTTTTTTTTGTTTGTTTTGTTTTTTTGAAACAGGGTTCTCTATGTAGCCTCGGCTCGCTCTCCTGCACTCACTCTGTCCAGGCATCAAACTCAGAAATCCTGCCTCTGCCTCCCCAGTGCTGGGATCAAAGGCATGCACCATCACAGTCTAGCTGTTTTTGTTGTTGTTGTTGTTTTGTTTTTTTATGTGTATTGCTGCTTTTCTGCACATCTGTGCACCACATGCATGAATTACAGACCAAGTGAACCACATATGGGAGCTCAGAATTGAACCTGGGACCTCTTGAAGAGTAGTCAGTGTTCTTAACCTCTGAGCCACCTCTTAGTCTCATAGGAAAGTCTTTATTCCTGTTTCACTTTGAAAAGACAGTTCTTTTTAGAAATAGGATTCCAGGTTTGTAGACTTTCCTCTCAACCTACTTGAAAAAGTAGGTCTACACTCTTCTACTCACAGAGTTTAAGATGAGAAGTCTGCTATTTTGTTCAACAGTTCTTTTCACTTTTGATTGAATGCAGCTTGACAATGACATGACTTTAAAAGGGTTTTTTTCTTCAGTTTTTGTCCAGTTTGGTACTTGAGGCCATGTGATTTTCTTTGTAAATATTAGAATAAGCTTGTCTATAATCCCCAAAACACAGGTAGAGTTTTGGTTAAAGTGGTGAGTTAATAAAGGGAACTCTGTCTTTGTAAACCATGTTTAATATTTTAATCCACCAGTTCACCATGTATTTAGGTCTTTAATTTTTTTCTTAGCAGTTTGCAATTTTCTTCTTTTTTGAAAAAGATTTATTTATTTGCTGTGTATGCAATGTTCTGTCTATGTGTACACCTGCACACCAAAAGAGGGTACCAGATCTCATTATAGATGAGCCACCATGTGGTTTCTGGGAATTGAACTTAGGACCTTTGGAAGAGCAGCCAGTGCTCTTAACCTCTGAGCCATCTCTCCAGTCCCCAGTTCTATGCACTGCACAGTTCTCTGATTATATTTTAAGTGTTTTGTCTTCGGCACTTGTGATATTGTATTTTTAACTTAATGTTTTCATGTGTTCATTGTTAGTGTATAGAAACATGATTTTATTTTGGTAATTATCTTATATCCTGTGATACCATGGGCCTCATTTATTAATTATAAAAGTTTTCAGTAGATGGCTTGGGATTTTCTACATCACCAATTATACTATTTAGAAATAGGGAGATTATTACTTTTTCTTTTCCTAAAAGTTTGCCTTAAATCCTCTCATACACTGACTACAATTTTTTAAATTTGTTTACTATGAGGGCACCAGATCTCATTATAGATGGTTATGAGCCACCATGTGGGTGCTGGGAATTGAACTCAGGACCTCTGTAAGAGCAGCTAGTGCTCTTAACCGCTGAGCCATCTCTGCAGCCCTGACTAAAACTTTTACTAATATGTTTATAAGAGTCTTAAGAACAGGGGCTGAAAAGATATCTGAGCAGCTAAGAGAACTTACTACTTTTGCAGCAGACTTTTAATTATAATTCCAAGAGATCTGATGCCCTCTTCTGACCTCTGCAGGCTCCCTCATACATGTGGTACACATGCATACACTAAGATATACATAACACATATATACACATAAAAATAATAAATGTTTTTAAAAGACAATAAGAACAGACTCATTTCATTATCCCTAACCTTAGCTATGAAGTATGGTACCTGTTGACTTTTTAGAAAATCTCTTAAGTTGATTAAATTCTCTGCTCTTCCCAGTTTGCCAAGCATTTGTAACATACATATATGATACATTTTGTCAAATGGTTTTTGGTGTCATTTAGTGTGACCATGTATTTTTTTTTACTTGCCTAGCCAGCTTGTACAATCACATATGCTAATTTCTTGCTCACCCTGCTTCTCTTCCTCCATCCCAATCCCTCTTTACACACACACACACACACAAACACACACACACACTAACATAACACATACACATCTATGTCTATACTGCAGTTGAGCCCTGAATAATGTAGAAGATTAGGACACCAGCTCTCACATAGTTATGCATACATGTGTGTATGTGTGTGAGAGAGAGAGAGAGAGCTGAGAGAGAGTTGCTAGGGGAAGAAATTAGGGCCTTGTGATGTTGACCAGATGCTCTGTTACTGTACACTCTGAGTCACATATGTAACTTGATTTTCCCCCAAACTTTTAACTACTAATAAGAAGCCCTTTGTTGACTTCAGGTTTCACTATTAACATAGATAGCATGACAGTACACATTTTGTATAGTACATGTTTTATAAATGGTAGAAAGTAAACAAAACCCACAGTTTTTCATAATGAGTGTGGAAAACTGCTAACATGGTTAGGTGAAGATGAAAAGCCAGGTTTCCTATGTGGTTTCCAGTGACACCATGGTGTGTAGGGCGTTGTTACTGATGAAAGTCCTAGCATCTTACTTGGCTTTCTGTAATACCACCTTTATTTGTTCTTTTTCTTACAGTAGATGTTAAGTCAGCACTATATTGCTATCTAAATTTGCCTTTTGCTACCTATTATTGATCCTAATTTTTTTTCCAATTAGTGCTTTATACTGTGAATTATCTGTGATTATACTTTTTTCCTTCTGCTCTGGACTGGCCTTCTTTGGTGATTTGACAGCATTAACAACAAACTTTTGCCAGGTGGTGATGACTCAGGCCTTTAATGCCAGCACTGTGGAGGCAGAGGAGGCAGATCTCTGAGTTCAAGTTCCAGGACAGCCAGAGCTATATAGAAAAATCCTGCCAAAAAATCCAAAACCAACTAACCAACAAAATAAAACTTTAATCAGAGTTCTGAAACGTCCAAATCTTAACAACATCATCAAAGAAATGGAAAGTGAAACCATAAGAAGATGGGTTCTTAAACTTGCTAGAATGGCTATGCCTGTCATATGCACAGGTTTTCCTTAGGCCTCACTTTAGGATCTGAAGATCTACAATTACAGCTGCAGAAATTAACAAGATATATATCCCACTTTAACCAATTGTTGTACACCTTTAACAGAGGTTATTGTTGCCATTTATATTTTTGTCTTTCTTAGCATTTACACAACATAATTTGTTCTCGACTCCTGTCTCTGCCTCTCCTTATGGGAAATAGGATGCTCTCACTTTCTAAAAAATAAGTTCTTCAATGACTGGATAATGTTTTTTTAAAAATCATCTATGTTTAGTCTAGCCATAATGCCAAATAAATCTTATAAAAATACATGTTGAATAAAAGTAAACCCATTAAGATCCTAAGTTTAGCCAGGCATGGTAGTGCCTATCTGTAATCCCAGCACTCAGGGAGAGGTAAGTGGATCACTGTGAGTTAAAGACCAGCCTGGTCTACACAGGGACTCCAGGACAGCCAGGGTTATTACACAAAGAAATTCTGTCTTAAAAAACAAAAACAAAAGGAAAACAAAACAAAACCAAAAACAAAACAAAACAACAACAACAACAAAACAAACAGAAAGATCCCAGCTTTTAGCCAGGCTTGGTGACACATGCCTTTAATCCTAACACTTCAGAGGCACAGGAAGGCAGAGCTTGAGTTCAAGGCCAGCCTGGTCTACAATGTGAGTTCCAGGACAGCTAGGGCTGTTACAAAGAAAAACCCTGTCTCAAGCAAACAAACAAGCAAGAAAAGAATTGCAGCTTTTAGAAAATGAAGATAATAATTTAATATTTAAGTCATATTTCTCATATCAAAAGTAGCTATACCCAGGCAACTGGTGGCATACAGCACTCAGGAGGCAAAGGCAGGCAGATCTCTGAGTTCTAGGCCAGCCTGGTCTGCAAAATGAGTTCTAGGACAGCCAGGGCTGTTACACAGAGAAACCCTAACTTTAAAAAAACACTAAAAACAAAAACAAACAAACAAAAGTAACTGTGATTGCTTCTTGCATACATATATGTGGATGGGGACATAAGAAAGCAGATAATTATAAGAAATAAGTAAAAGAGTTACACACACACACACTGGAGATAAGGTCTTACTCTGTAGCTCTTGCTGGCCTGGAAGTTGTTACATATATTAGATTGGTCTCCAACTCATGGAAATCTGTCTGCCTTTACCTCCTGACAGCTGAGTTAGAGGGTGTGCAGCACCAAGCTTAGCCCAGAGTATATGTTTAAAACAGCTAAGTTCATTGGCTCAGAATTGGGCTTTGGGGGAGGAACAGTGATTAGTGAGAATGGATAAAAAGACCTCTAAGGTAAATATTTTAGTTGCTTTATATGAAAAAAGAAGGCAAACTTTTCAAGATCACATTTTTATGGAAAATAAAAGCAACATTATTATTTTTGTGAAAGAATTAGCATGAAAATAATATTTATCTTGAATTCTCCAAAATCATCTATTTTTTTGTGAGTCACACATATTATTTATCTACAATAAATCAGGTTGTACTTTATTTTAAATTTAGTTATGTTTTATTGTTTTTTAAATTTTTATTTATATGTATTTTTTGATACAGGGTTTTTCTGTGTAGCCTTAACTGTTCTAGAACTTGCTGTGTAGGTCAGGCTGGCCTCCAACTCCTAGAGATCAGCTTGTTTTTACCTCCTGCTTTCTGGCATTAAAGGCATGCACTATCAACCCAGGGTTTGTGTGTTAATTCCACCATAATCTTTGAGCCAAATTTGAAGCAAGCTTTATTTTGGCCAGAAGTCACATCTTGCAAAGACTTTTAAAGGCAACCCTTTAAGGCCGCCATTTCCCATCAGGTCCAAACAGGGCTAAGCATATATCCTGACATGCTTCCTAGGTAGGTACCCCACACCTACACCTAATTAGGTGCAAGCTTATGTCCTGAAATAGTTCCTGCCCAAGTACCTCCCGTCTGCATGTGATCAAACACATCCATGTAGTTTGGTCAAACAGACTTGTTTAGGGGAGTGAAACAATATCTTCCAGCTTTTCTTTTCTTAAACCAACTTTTAAAACATTTTACTTATTTTCGTTTTAGTACAAGAATAGTTGTACAAACCACTAAGGCTCCAATCTCAGTTAGAAATGGCTGGTTTATTGGACCACTTTTTCCAAGATGATCGATCAGGGTCACAATAAGGACTCAGGAGCCTAACTGTGACATCTACAAGTTCTCACAGCAGGATATTTATAGAAAGAACCAAGTGCAAAAGACATGAGGAGGGCAGTAACATATTTTGACCAACAGTACAAAGCAGTATTACGTTTTTGGCTAACTAGACAAAGTATTATCAGCTAACCTTTAAGCTGATTGGTCCTAAGTGATGTAATTAAGGCAGGGCTTAGGGTCTTCTACAGTACTTCCAAAGTGTGGCCAGGTATGTAGATAATAAGGATGCAACTAGAGTGTAGCCAACTGAATAAATAATAAAGAATGAGTTATAACACTATTGAATCAACAGCTTGACCCTCTGGTAGGGTCTGTTATTGCCAGCTATGGACAACCACTTCCAGGAAGCAGAGTTGAAAATTTAAAAATTTGAACTTAATTTTACCTTGGAAACAAAATGGAAGCTGAATACAAAGATTTGTATTCAACATTTGCAACATTTTTATTTGATTACTTTTTAAAGATTTTATTTATTGATTACATATACAATGTTTTGTCTGCATGTATGCCTACACACTAGAAGACCGCACCAGAGCTCATTGAAGATGGTTGTGAGCCACCGTGTGGTTGCTGGAAATTGACCTTAGGATTTCTAGAAACGGTCTTAACCTCTGAGCCCTCTCCAGTTCCACCTCCAGCTTTTCAGGAAATAAAACTTAAAATGTAACTTTGGTTCCCATAGCTTCCATAGACATCATTCACAATATTTTTTGTTTGGGCAAAAAACACCAATACACATAAAAATAAATTAATAGAAACCCTATTAATAGTGAAAACTATTGTGAGTTCAAGGCCATCTTGGTCTACACAGTGAGTCCAGGGTAACCAGGCTTGTTATAAGAGAAACCCTTTCTCAGAAAACCACACACACACACACACACACACACACACACACACACACACACACACAAGCTCTTGAACCTACCTAAGGCATTATTGAAGAACACAGTATCTTATTAACTATAGTCACTATGTTTTTCTTTCTTTTATTTTTTGTTGCATATAACTCCTTTATATTGTACTGATCTGGAAAGAAATTTAGTTCTGAGCCCACGTGGAAGAGTCAAGCAGCTGGAACATGGTTTAGTCAAAGATGAAAACTTTGACATGATCAAGGGACCCTTCACCTCTACAAAACAAGGAAACAGGATCTGAACACAGCAAGTGATACTCCTACCCTTTGAGGACAAGGAGACTATCCCATTTGATATGAGGAACAGCTTATTTTCTAGCGACTGTTTCAACTGCCACTAGAAACCTTAGAGGGGCTTTTGTGTGCTGATAAATACACACATGTACCTTTTCTTTTTTCTTTTTAAGTAAAAGTAAATGTAGACATAGACTTAACAAGATTGATCCCAACCTTCTGGGGCCAGCAGCTCCTTTAGGCTCAGAGAAGAAATAGTATCTTTTAAATCTCCATGCAAGTTACTTTCACCCTCCACTGGAATGACTACAGGCCCCAGTTACCTAACTGCAGAAGAGTGCAGGACAGGCTCCAGGGACAAAACTAAGGTCCACAGCTTCTCCTCAGTGGTCATATCACAGCATGGTTCCTCCGCAATCTCTTCCTAAGCAGATCCTTAGTAAACAAAGGACTCTAGTTACTACCTCTCAACAATCCTGACAAAAGGAGCCTTCCTTTTGTGGACCACGAACCTGCACTCCCAGAGGTGTTAATCTTACTAGACTCTATGAAGGGAGTGGGTGCGGGGGGGGGGCAATCAAGACCCTTTTCTTCTCCTAGATCTGGGGGACAGTTTCTTTATTGCAGAAGGGCAGTACTCTGGCAATAGTGTCCTTCAGGCTCTCACAGAGAGGAGGACAGCTGGTCCTCAGTAAGGTCCGCGTAGGTGCGATCCTTACTGATGCTGCTGTAGAAGGGATGATGGGTTGCATCGGAGGTGGTGAGACATCTAAGATTGCCTCCAGGTCTTTACCTGCCCCTCACCATGCTTAGCAGTTTCTGTTTCATTGAGTCCAGTTAGTCCCCCATACTCTTGCTCACAGAGGTGCCAGGTCCTGACCACTGGCAAGTCACATCTGGTCAATGGCATTGAGGACAGTCCAGAGGGTCCGTATTGTTCTCTTCTGCTTGAAGGCGAAGCAGATGTCAAATTCATAGCCAGCATCTCACAATGCCTGCCAGTGGGTTTCGCTTCCTTGTGGCCGACCAAGTCAGGTCGGTGTTGTACCAGCTACTGCAGCAGTTCTCCGGGTTCCAGGCACTCTTGCCATGTCTGATCAGTACCAGCTTGTAAGCAACCACAGCGACAAGCAGGGGATGCGGCAGCAACTCAGTCAACTATGTTTTTCAATAGATCCCTTCAACTTGTGCCTGCTACCTAATTGAAATATTCTACCTTTGACCAACAATTCCTCACATTGCCCGTAAGCGCTTGATAAACACTATTCTACTTTAGTTCTATGATATCAACTTTGTTAGATTCCGTATATAAGTGAAACGATGTGACATTTGTCTTTCAGTGTAGTTTATTTCACTTAATATAATGTTTTCTAGGTTCTTACAATTTATCAAACATGACACTATTTCCTTCTTTATTTTGGTTGAACAGTATTCCATTACAAACTCTATTCTCTTTCCTTCCTCCCCCCCCCCTTTTTTGTTTTTTTCAAGATGGTTTCTCTGTGTAGCATTGGCTGTCCTGGACTCAATTTGTAGACCAGGCTGGCCTCAAACTCACAAAGATCTGCCTGCTTTTGCCTCCCAAAGTGCTGGGATCACAGACATGTGCCACCACACCCAGCTCTTAAATTTTTTTCTTTCTTTCTTAAGACAGGGTTTCTTTTTTCTTTCTTTGACGTAGCTCTGTTAATAAGGCGGCCTCAAACTCAAAGAGGTGCACCTGCCTCTGCCTCCTGAATGCTGAGATTAAAAGT